>JBAIZL010000001.1:241401120-241581120 GCA_036971475.1 Prosapia bicincta
ACGTGGTAACCTTAAAAACAAAAAGATAATGAGACCTTTTTAGTCAAATTTATCTGTTGTCCTTGATGGCTTTGTGACTAATAATTGATAAGCCTTTTCTGAATACGTTAAAACAAAACATTTATTGAACTAAGCTTGTCCGATTTTATTTATCAATAGCTATACCATATTTTCATAGTTTTTATGGTATCAAAACCAACGATAAAAAAAGTATGAATTTGTTAAAAAGTAAAATAATTCCGTTTTTCAATTCCTTCTATTAGTCCCCACTCTCCTTATACATATATATAATACATATATTATACATAATATACATATATTAGTTCCCACTCTCCTTACCATATATATATAGTTAGAATTTTCTATACCTAATAAAATATTTTTCATTCATCTATTCAAGTTCAAATACATTTTTTTTAAACTTTTAGTAGGTGACAATTGATGTTAATACAGTTTTTTCAATTATTAATTCATTAATTAAAATTAATAAATTTTTTTCAGTTTTATATGGGAGGAAAACTTTTTACAAAAGGGGCAAGGTATAAAATATAGTTATTTCGTCCCATTTGGCTTAAAATGAGTGATAACATATGATTCTATAAAACAGCTGATTTTACCAACATAGGTTAAGTGGTAGAACAGCTACTTTAGTGCACAGGTTTTGTTACTTTATTTATATTAATTGTATTGTTTTAATAAAAAGTAACTAAAATAAAAGTTTCCTTTGTTGACTTGAGTAGGAATTGAATTGAATTTTCTTATAATATTATTTCTTTAATGTAACCTGTTGCATTTGTAATATTTATTGAAATATTTGCAATTACATTTCGATATTCTATTTATTTTAAATCTAGAATAAGATTTAAAAGGCTGTAAAAAATTTCTAATGTATCGGTCAGCGCACTTGGAAAAGTGGAAATGGAAACAAGCTGAAGGAAATCAAAAATAAGTCCGTCCATAAGGTCCTCAGTTTGTTCGAATCGTAGAGAGATAATGGCGGTTACTCGTCTTCATATATGCCACTCTTTCTTAAAGCATGGATGTTTGATGCGCGCGAGGATCCACCAATGTCAGTTTTGTGGAGGTAACATCACTGTCAAGCATATTCTGCTTGCGTGTGATGAGTTGACCGAGATTCATCATCTTTACAATCTTCGAGGGGGTTTACGGGGAGGGGGGTATAAGGTACGATGCCATGGCTACTGACCGTGACATCGCCTGTCTATGCCGTCTGCATTTGTCTAATGAAATTTAATATTTTGTTAGTTTTAGTTATTTTAATTCAGAATTATTTTAATTTAATTGTTAATTATTAACTTTACTCTTTGTTTTAGGCCAAGTGCTTAATTTAAACTTGGTTGAGTCTAGTTCTAAGTTTGTAGTAGTAATGTAGATTTTAGTTTACAGTTTGTAATAATTTGTAATGGTAACCTGTTAGTTTATTTGCAAATAAAATGGAAAGACCAATTATTTGTGGTTTTTATGGTTTTTATGGTTTTTTGTGTCGGTATTTATTTTCTGGATAAGCCTACTAGAGGTATTGTTTCAAAATTAAAAATCTGTTATATTTGTTCAAGTAGTAAAACCTTAAACAAAGTGTGGTTTTGTTTGCTTTCTATCTGCACGTGCTACGATTGTAACTTTTGAATCCAAAGCCAACAGATTTTAAAAGCCATTGAAGCACATTTAAAAGCGAGATTTTATGTTCCAAACTTAAGGTGTTTCTTATCTGAAAATGCTAACTGACAAACATTCTCCGTTTAATTTACATGTACGTGTCTGAGATTCAGTTTTCAATTTTACATACCAAACTAAAGATATATTTTGAAACTGTGTTATTAACTGGCTTTATTGTACGGTTAATTTTTCAATTAGACTAGCTTTCCAATGCCCTGGAATTATGTTTTTGAACATAGCTTACGAATAATATTGGGGTTTTGAACTAATTAAAAACTGAATTGCGTATGAAATATGTAGGTGTAAATTAATACTAGGTAATTTATGCTGACTCTGAACATGAAATGAACTATGCTTTGGACACTTCAACTATGCATAGCCTAAATAGCTGAAGAGTTTGGGAAAAGTAGGCCAGAATCGAACGCAAAAATTCATTTTATTTATTTGAGAGAGAATGTGACAAGTCAGGTACAACAAGCAAAACTATTTATTATTATTATAAACAAATAAAATCTTTTAAATCACAAAAAAATTAACTGTAAATTTTGATATCAGAACAATCGTTTTCAGACAGAATATACAAACCTGAAGGTGATTGCTTTGCAATCGAAATGTACTTTAGTTTTTGTGGATTAGGAGGTTTATTTCATTTATAATGATAAATTACAACACGGTTGCTCCAAATTAATAAAGCAAAACCATTAGCCAGTGTGAGGGAAACCCTCTCTCACACCATTGAAAATCTACTATAGTGTCCAACTATATGAGAAAGTATGTCTGATGCCTATAGTGTCCAACGATAGGAGAACGTCTGTCAGCTTAAGCCTATAGTATCACACTATATGAGAACGTCTGTAAGTTTAAGCCTATAGTGTTCAACTATATGAGAACGTCTGTCAGAAGCCTATAGTATCACACTATATGAGAACGTCTGTAAGTTTAAGCCTATAGTGTCCAACTATATGAGAACGTCTGTCAGAAGCCTATAGTGTCCAACTATATGAGAACGTCTGTAAGTTTAAGCCTATAGTGCCCAACTATAAGAGAACGTCTGTCAGTTTAAGCCTATAGTGCCCAACTATAAGAGAACGTCTGTCAGAAGCCTATAGTGTCCAACTATATGAGAACGTCTGTAAGTTTAAGCCTATAGTGCCCAACTATATGAGAACGTCTGTAAGTTTAAGCTTATAGTGTCCAACTATATGAGAACGTCTGTAAGTTTAAGCCTATAGTGCCCAACTATAAGAGAACGTCTGTTAGTTTAAGCCTATAGTGTCCAACTATATGAGAACGTCTGTAAGTTTAAGCCTATAGTGTCCAACTATATGAGAACGTCTGTAAGTTTAAGCCTATAGTGCCCAACTATAATAGAACGTCTGTCAGAAGCCTATAGTGTACAACTATATGAGAACGTCTGTAAGTTTAAGCCTATAGTGCCCAACTATATGAGAACGTCTGTAAGTTTAAGCCTATAGTGCCCAACTATAAGAGAACGTCTGTTAGTTTAAGCCTATAGTGTCCAACTATATGAGAACGTCTGTAAGTTTAAGCCTATAGTGTCCAACTATATGAGAACGTCTGTAAGTTTAAGCCTATAGTGCCCAACTATAAGAGAACGTCTGTCAGAAGCCTATAGTGTACAACTATATGAGAACGTCTGTAAGTTTAAGCCTATAGTGCCCAACTATAAGAGAACGTCTGTCAGAATCCTATAGTGTCTAACTATATGAGAACGTCTGTCAGTTTAAGCCTATAGTGTCCAACTATATGAGAACGTCTGTCAGAAGCCTATAGAGGCCAACCATTTAAGAGTGTCAGTCAGCTTAAGCCTTTAGTGTCCAACTATATGAGAACGTCGTCTGTCAGCTTAAGCCTATAGTATCACACTATATGAGAACGTCTGTCAGAAGCCTATAGAGGCCAACTATTTAAGAATGTCAGTCAGCTTAAGCCTTTAGTGTCCAACTATATGAGAACGTATGTAAGTTTAAGCCTATAGTGTCCAACTATAAGAGAACGTCTGTCAGAAGCCTATAGTGTCCAACTATATGAGAACGCCTGTCAGAAGCCAATAGAGGCCAACTATTTAAGAGTGTCAGTCAGCTTAAGCCTTTAGTGTCCAACTATATGAGAACGTCTGTCAGAAGCCTATAGA
This sequence comes from Prosapia bicincta, assembly GCA_036971475.1. Taxonomy (NCBI): domain Eukaryota; kingdom Metazoa; phylum Arthropoda; class Insecta; order Hemiptera; family Cercopidae; genus Prosapia; species Prosapia bicincta. The sequence goes on from JBAIZL010000001.1 coordinate 241,404,953, forward strand.
GGCCAACTATTTAAGAGTGTCAGTCAGCTTAAGTCTTTAGTGCCCAACTATATGAGAACGTCTGTAAGTTTAAGCCTATAGTGTCCAACTATATGAGAACGTCTGTCAGAAGCCTATAGTGTCCAACTATATGAGAACGTCGTCAGAAGCCTATAGAGGCCAACTATTTAAGAGTGTCAGTCAGCTTAAGCCTTTAGTGTCCAACTATATGAGAACGTTTGTAAGTTTAAGCCTATAGTGCCCAACTATAAGAGTGGTCATCGTAAGCCTATAGTGTCCAAATATATGAGAACATCTGTCAGCTTAAGCCTATAGTGTCCAAATATATAAGAACGTCTGTCAGTTTAAGCCTATAGTGTCCAAATATATAAGAACGTCTGTCAGTTTAAGCCTATATTATCCAACTATATGAGAACATATGTCAGCTTAAGCCTATAGTGTCCAAATATATAAGAACGTCTGTCAGTTTAAGCCTATATTATCCAACTATATGAGAACATATGTCAGCTTAAGCCTATAGTGTCCAAATATATAAGAACGTCTGTCAGTTTAAGCCTATATTATCCAACTATATGAGAACACATGTCAGCTTAAGCCTATAGTGTCCAAATATATAAGAACGTCTGTCAGTTTAAGCCTATATTATCCAACTATATGAGAACATATGTCAGCTTAAGCCTATAGTGTCCAAATATATAAGAACGTCTGTCAGTTTAAGCCTATATTATCCAACTATATGAGAACATATGTCAGCTTAAGCCTATAGTGTCCAAATATATAAGAACGTCTGTCAGTTTAAGCCTATATTATCCAACTATATGAGAACATATGTCAGCTTAAGCCTATAGTGTCCAACTATATGAGAACATATGTCAGCTTAAGCCTATAGTGTCCAAATATATAAGAACGTCTGTCAGTTTAAGCCTATATTATCCAACTATATGAGAACATATGTCAGCTTAAGCCTATAGTGTCCAAATATATAAGAACGTCTGTCAGTTTAAGCCTATATTATCCAACTATATGAGAACATATGTCAGCTTAAGCCTATAGTGTCCAACTATATGAGAACATATGTCAGCTTAAGCCTATAGTGTCCAAATATATAAGAACGTCTGTCAGTTTAAGCCTATATTATCCAACTATATGAGAACATATGTCAGCTTAAGCCTATAGTGTCCAAATATATAAGAACGTCTGTCAGTTTAAGCCTATATTATCCAACTATATGAGAACATATGTCAGCTTAAGCCTATAGTGTCCAACTATATGAGAACGTCTGTCAGAAGCCTATAGTGTCCAACTATATGAGAACGTCGTCAGAAGCCTATAGAGGCCAACTATTTAAGAGTGTCAGTCAGCTTAAGCCTTTAGTGTCCAACTATATGAGAACGTTTGTAAGTTTAAGCCTATAGTGCCCAACTATAAGAGTGGTCATCGTAAGCCTATAGTGTCCAAATATATGAGAACATCTGTCAGCTTAAGCCTATAGTGTCCAAATATATAAGAACGTCTGTCAGTTTAAGCCTATAGTGTCCAAATATATAAGAACGTCTGTCAGTTTAAGCCTATATTATCCAACTATATGAGAACATATGTCAGCTTAAGCCTATAGTGTCCAAATATATAAGAACGTCTGTCAGTTTAAGCCTATATTATCCAACTATATGAGAACATATGTCAGCTTAAGCCTATAGTGTCCAAATATATGAGAACGTCTGTCAGTTTAAGCCTATATTATCCAACTATATAAGAACGTCTGTCAGTTTAAGCCTATATTATCCAATTATATGAGAACATCTGTCAGCTTAAGCCTATAGTGTCCAACTATATGAGAACGTCTGTCAGTTTAAGCCTATAGTGTCCAACTATATGAGAACATCTGTCAGCTTAAGCCTATAGTGTCCAACTATATGAGAACGACTGTCATCTTAAGGCTATAGTATCGAACTATATCAGAAGACAAATGGTGTTTATGTCAGTCGTCTGCTTTACGAGGTGTAAAATTACTCTTCATTGTAAGTGTTCTTAAATTAAACTTACAATGCTAATGCTTAAACGAAACCTGACCTCGATTGTCCGTGTCAAATTAACAGGGAATTGTGAAACCCATGTATTTGAAATCCTCGAGTTACAACTTGCTGTATAATTGCGGATAATTGCTTCTGTTTGTTTTCAGGCCCTTGTTAGTCAAACTTCAAACACAATAACACGTCTGTGATATACAGGTATATTTGCCAAAGAAGATAATTGAAACATATCTTTGATAAAATTGGGAGAATAATATTACCTATTTGTGAAGCGTGATTTATTTTTAACAATTTCGGTAATATTTTACAAAAATTGGACCAAATTCGATTTTTAAAATGACTGTTTCTTATTGCAAGCCTGACAACGTATGTTTTGTACGAAGGAACATCTTTGGCTTGCCGTTACACTCATGAGACTTTCTCGTCGGTAAAATCAATATTTTTCAATTCTTTCTTTTAGTTCACACACACACACACACACACACACACACACACACATACACACTCACACACACAAACACACACACCTACACAAACACACACACACATTCACACAAACACATACACTTACACAAACACACACACACACTCATACACACACACTCATACACACACACGCTCTCTCTCACACATTCTCTCTCTCTCTCTCTCTCACACACACACACCGTATTAATATAAACATATCTTGGAATCCCGACTTATTTCCTTTGCATACAGTAAAGACATAAACATTTCTTTGAAGCTCGACTCATTTCTTTTGCATGCCTTATTGATATATACATTTATTGGCCCCCCGACTCACATCTTTTGCATACCTTACTGATATAAACATTTCTTTGAAGCTCGACTCATTTCCTCTGCATACCGTATAGATAAGAACATTTTTTTGGAAGCCTGACTCTTCTCCTGTGCATACCGTATTGCTGTGGTAATTTTTTTGGAAGCCCGTTCATCATTTTCTTTCAAATAGATAAAATAGAAGTATACTCGAATTTAACGGAAGCTCGAACTATCGGACTCGGACTTTCGAGACTCTACAGTATATATATATCTTGTAAAAAATTTTCAATAATTATTAAAATACTTTTTATTAATCCACTCAAGTCCAAATATTCTTTCAAAACTTGTAGAATATGACAATATATGTTAATACAGCTTTTTTTCAAATATTAATTCATACATTAATTTTATTTTTATTTGAGAGAAAAACTTTATTGTACCTCAGGGGCAAGGTATGCAATATAGTTATTTGGCTTAAAATAAATGAATATCATTTCCTAAAGCCGCTGATTTTATCTGTTTTAGGTTCTGTGAGAGGACACCTATTTTAACGCATAGTTTATGTTACTTTATTTATTCTAATTGTAATTAATTAATAAAAAGTAACTAAAATACAAGTTTTCTTTGTTGATCTAAATAGGAATTGTCTGTAAAACATTTTGTGTTTATAATAGTTGTTAAACCGTATTCTGAGTAAATTAATTGATAACATACGATTTCATAAATCAGCTGATTTTATGTTACAGGTTATGTTATAGAACAGCTGTTTTAACACATAGATTATGTTACTTTATTTATAGTTCATCATTAAGTTGAAATATTATTACAAAATATTTTTAACGGTAAATAAGTAGCCTGTAATTATTAAATCGTACTACAAAATTTTCAATATAATTGCAGTTACAAGTTATATATATTTGTATTACAATTTTTTTAATAAAAACTTATACTCGTTAAAAATTTTAATAATCAATTTCAACTATATTATTTAAATAAAATTTGTAGTCAGTAAATTTAATATATTAAATAAAGATCTAATATAAACTATTTATTGACATCATTCTTTTAATATTAATTACAATAAATAGATCCTAATAAAATCTCTATTAAGTACATTCTTGAAATAAAGTATTTATTATTGTCGGCCTGTCCCACTAATATTTTATTAGTCGGTGTGGTTTGTTGTCTATGTTACAGTAAATAATCCTTTCTGCCGCTCAGTTCCAAAAACTGTCTCCAATCTATTAAATTTATAGGTAAACAAAAATCAATTTTTTTATAATGGGAATTAAATCAATTTAAAAATTGTTTTTGAATTTTAGAACCTATATCAAGCCTAAGTTCCTTATATTTCTGCAACTTACATATTCTAAATGTTATTTCTTAAAAAAATATATTCTAAAATTTCTTAAAATGCTTCTCACGTACCTGTCGGTCAATTTCATGAGATTTTTTATTCTTTTTCACCACGTTACTCAAACATTTATTCTAATAGAAATCAGACGAGTTTAAGTATCGAAGCCTCACTTAATAGTAGGTTTGGAAATTCGGATAAACATAAACATAACCTCAACACACCTAACCTAATTTACAAACTGGATGTTTCTTTATAAAGCCACTATTTTAAACTACGTGTAATTATTAGAAGGAATAGGTTTGGCTATGAAAAACAACTTTTTTAATAACAACATTAAATGCAGTTTACGCTACGACAGTTTTTTAAAAGGTTTTTATAACCAAACCTATAAGAAAATGTTTAAACGCTGTTTAAACCGATGTTTAGGAATTCACTATGTATAAATGGGGGGGGGGGGGAGATGAATGTCCAAATGGCTTTTGCTTAGAAAACAGAAATTTAATTCTTTAAGACTCGTAGGAAAAGTTCTTAACAAAAATATTTTAGACGGCAATAACTTCGTACCCTTATTTTTGTACGAGTATAACGAATACACTACGAGATTCTTCGTCAGTCATGCACCTATCTTTTCATGTTATGCTTATTACCTAACTTCTATTTGACGTGACAAAGGTCTCGACATCCCTCATAACTACATGGTTTTCCTTAGTTAGCTCCTCGATCCGGCCGTTGGTGTCCGTGCTCGTGGTGACATATGCTTCGGGTTTCTTCCAACAGTATCTAGGTCTACCGCCGCAGATCCCTATACACGGTGGTAAGCCGATTAAAATACTGATGCCACTGCAGCTTCGTTAAAAACCCTTCTTAGCTACGAGAGCCAAAAATTTATATCGGTACGAATAGCTAGAAAAATTCAGATCTGGGGTGTATAAGCCCATTCAGGTCACCACTCTAAAGGGGAGGGAGAAACACTTGTTAATCATCCGGTCATCTAGGGCCGGACAGGAAGGTAGCCCGGAGTAAATCCCCGGGCTTGGAAGAGTTCTTTACGGGCAGCCTAAATCCACTCATGCACTCACTTTTTTCCCATTGTCCCCCCCCCCCCCGGGTCTGGACCTCTAAAACCTCTAGTGAGCTGACTCCGTCTCAAATGAGCATGCGGCTAGTATCCCGACCAAGCGTGAAAGAAATGGGCCATGTAGGTCCACCAATTAATTAAGCTCTTTTCATTAAAAATCAGGATATAGTGAAATGAAACAGATTGGTATGTGTCGAGCTAAATTCAGGATGAAAAGACCTTGCAAGAAAGAAAACCCTCAAAGGAAAAAAACTGCAACAACAGCGGAAACTATCGAAAAGATGTAGGATATCTTGTTTGGCGATAGGGGAGTAAAGGTGCGTGAGATAGCTGAGGGTGTGGGGATATCAGAGGAAAGGGTGCGAACATCTTGCACGAAGAATTAGAGATGCGAAAGCTCTGTGCATTTTGGGTGCTGAATGGGGATCAAAAGCAAACTTGCAAACGACATTCACAGCAATGCTAGGGCCCGACTGATTTTGTGCAGCGATTTTTCACCATGGATTAGACTTGGGTCCACCACTACACGGCCGAAAATAAACATAACCTCAACACACCTAACCTAATTTACAAACTGGATGTTTCTTTATAAAGCCACTATTTTAAACTACGTGTAACTATTAGAAGGAATAGGTTTGGTTATGAAAAAACAACTTTTTAAATAATAACATTAAATGCAGTTTACGCTACGACAGTTTTTTAAAAGGTTTTTATAACCAAACCTATAAGAAAATGTTTAAACGCTGTTTAAACCGATGTTTAGGAATTCACTATGTATAAATGGGGGGGGGGAGATGAATGTCCAAATGGCTTTTGCTTAGAAAACAGAAATTTAATTCTTTAAGACTCGTAGGAAAAGTTCTTAACAAAAATATTTTAGACGGCAATAACTTCGTACCCTTATTTTTGTACGAGTATAACGAATACACTACGAGATTCTTCGTCAGTCATGCACCTATCTTTTCATGTTATGCTTATTACCTAACTTCTATTTGACGTGACAAAGGTCTCGACATCCCTCATAACTACATGGTTTTCCTTAGTTAGCTCCTCGATCCGGCCGTTGGTGTCCGTGCTCGTGGTGACATATGCTTCGGGTTTCTTCCAACAGTATCTAGGTCTACCGCCGCAGATCCCTATACACGGTGGTAAGCCGATTAAAATACTGATGCCACTGCAGCTTCGTTAAAAACCCTTCTTAGCTACGAGAGCCAAAAATTTATATCGGTACGAATAGCTAGAAAAATTCAGATCTGGGGTGTATAAGCCCATTCAGGTCACCACTCTAAAGGGGAGGGAGAAACACTTGTTAATCATCCGGTCATCTAGGGCCGGACAGGAAGGTAGCCCGGAGTAAATCCCCGGGCTTGGATGAGTTCTTTACGGGCAGCCTAAATCCACTCATGCACTCACTTTTTTCCCATTGTCCCCCCCCCCCGGGTCTGGACCTCTAAAACCTCTAGTGAGCTGACTCCGTCTCAAATGAGCATGCGGCTAGTATCCCGACCAAGCGTGAAAGAAATGGGCCATGTAGGTCCACCAATTAATTAAGCTCTTTTCATTAAAAATCAGGATATAGTGAAATGAAACAGATTGGTATGTGTCGAGCTAAATTCAGGATGAAAAGACCTTGCAAGAAAGAAAACCCTCAAAGGAAAAAAACTGCAACAACAGCGGAAACTATCGAAAAGATGTAGGATATCTTGTTTGGCGATAGGGGAGTAAAGGTGCGTGAGATAGCTGAGGGTGTGGGGATATCAGAGGAAAGGGTGCGAACATCTTGCACGAAGAATTAGAGATGCGAAAGCTCTGTGCATTTTGGGTGCTGAATGGGGATCAAAAGCAAACTTGCAAACGACATTCACAGCAATGCTAGGGCCCGACTGATTTTGTGCAGCGATTTTTCACCATGGATTAGACTTGGGTCCACCACTACACGGCCGAAAATAAACATAACCTCAACACACCTAACCTAATTTACAAACTGGATGTTTCTTTATAAAGCCACTATTTTAAACTACGTGTTACTATTAGAAGGAATAGGTTTGGTTATGAAAAAACAACTTTTTAAATAATAACATTAAATGCAGTTTACGCTACGACAGTTTTTTAAAACGTTTTTATAACCAAACCTATAAGAAAATGTTTAAACGCTGTTTAAACCGATGTTTAGGAATTCACTATGTATAAATGGGGGGGGGGATGAATGTCCAAATGGCTTTTGCTTAGAAAACAGAAATTTAATTCTTTAAATTATATCCTTTATTTTTGTATGAGTATAACGAATACACTACGAGATTCTTCGTGTTACAGTGTGTAAGAAATAACCTTTACCCAAATATCTAAAAAAATAAACCACTGGGATCTTCAATTTATAACAATTGAATGCTTTTAACCAAGAGTTTTTTTTACCCTATTTAAATCCGTTTGCAAAGTAACTAACCTCGGAGACAATACGTGCGTCTGGGCCCTGTTGCTTTGCAACCAAAACGTAATTTTGGTCAACCAAAAAAATCCAAGGTTAGTAAAATATTAGCTTTTCATGTTATTTACTATTGCTGCAATGTCAACATAGTTACGTGAAAACAAGGCTTTCACGATAACAACGAACAATGCGCAAAGGAAATAAATTAGAACATTCCATAACCTACATTGATTAGGTTGTCATGACCAATGTCAATTGGAGGCCAAGTTCTTGACCTCAGCAATCGTGTAGTTTACATTAGAAATGCTATTTTTTTCATTTCTTTACACACTAAAACTCATTCTAACCGCATACTTTGTGCCTATATTTTATACTGCAATTTAATATAGCATAGTGGGCTAGTTCCTAAAGAATGTATTTTAAAGTGAGTTTGTACACCTATATTTAATTTAGGTTTAATAACCACTATTTACGATTTGTAACACTCAAAATCGTATATTTAAACAATGTATTATTAAGTAACAGAAAAATCCAATTTGTACGAATCTTTGTGGAGTATTTCGGCAACGTCTTCAGAAATAAACTACCCTCGAAAAACAGGGGTGCTGTAAAACGCATACTCGTACCTCTAATGCAAAGAAAGTAATCTAGCCACGCTAAAGAAGATTCATTTCAAATTTCAGTGCATTGTCAGGTTAATTTGCCAAACTGAAACCTAATATAAGAGGGTAGGGTGAAAATTTCTCGGCCTGACAGTGAAAGATCATGATTTTCAGTTTTAAAAATATTTTTTTACATAATCTCCCTTCACTTCAACGCACTTGCTCCCCCGTTTCTTCAACATCACTATTACTTCCCGGAAGTGAGAGTTTAGAAGGCTGTTAAAATATTCATTACGGCCCTCTCAACGATTTCTTCTGGATTTGGAAGAGAGTGCCAAATCAGGAGAGTATGGCCGAGTAAATCGTATCAAAAATCTCGCAATTTTCCTATTGCCAACACACATTTGTGAGCAGAGGCGTTGTCTTGATGAAAAATTACTTTTTTCTTCTTCAAACCAGGCCTCTTATCACGAATTTTAACATCCAGCTGGTCAAGAAGGTTGGAGAAATATTCGCACTTAATTTTTTTGCCTTTTTAAATGTAATTAACTTACAAGACCCCTTTGGCATCCCAAAACACACTGGGCATGACCTTTCCAGCAGATGCGATCGTCTTCGCTTGCCTTGGCGCTGAACCACCAGCCCCCGCCCACTATTTCGAATATTTCGGTTATTACTAAAAAAGTTGTTTTTTCATAACCAAACGTATTCCTTCTAATAATTACACGTAGTTTAAAATAGTGGCTTTATAAATAAACATCCAGTTTGTAAATTAGGTTAGGTGTGTTGAGGTTATGTTTATTTTCGGTCGTGTAGTGGTGAACCCAAGTCTCATCCATGGTGAAAAATCGCTGCACAAAATCAGTCGGATCCTAGCATTGCTGTGAATGTCGTTTGCAAGTTTGCTTTTGATCCCCATTCAGCACCCAAAATGCACAGAACTTTCGCATCTCTAATTCTTCGTGCAAGATGTTCGCACCCTTTCCTCTGATATCCCCACACCCTCAGCTATCTCACGCACCTTTACTCCCCTATCGCCAAACAAGATGTCCTACATCTTTTCGATAGTTTTCGCTGTTTTCACGTAGGTCAGCGACGTGCGACCACGTTTAAGCTGCCCACTTTTTAACTCTTGCCATTGAAGGAGCAGAGTTCCCCTACACTTTCGTCAACTTCGGATGAATTTCCTTAGGGGTTAATCCATCCAAAACGAAAAATTTATCACCGCACGATATTCAAGTTCATCCATTTGAACGAAACATTCGCAAGACGTCTACTACAAAAATCCTGTACACAAACTACTTGAGCGAACAACTTAAAGCTTATCATACGAACTAATGACATGTGCACGGAGGCAGGAAACATAAATTTTCCCTGATTGGAATGCCATCTCTGGGTAAGGCTGAGAACTTTTCACCCTACCTAGTAGTTCACATATTACACCGATCCCTCACAATATAATGTCTTTTACAGCCTCACTAACAAACTAAGGTAATACTCCTCCTTATTCCTTAGCATAATGGTATTTTAAGCCCCCAGGATTGGTCCATGGTCTATCATTGAGGTTTCCTTTGAGGGCTTTCTTTCTTGCAAGGTCTTTTTATCCTGAATTTAGCTCGACACATACCATTCTGTTTCATTTCACTATATCCTGATTTTCCATGAAAAAGTCTTAATTAATTGGTGGGCCTACATGGCAATCTATCCCATTTCTTTCACGGTTGGTCGGGATACTAGCCGCATGCTCATTTGAGATGGAGTCAGCTCGCTAGAGGTTTTGGGGGTCCAGACCCAGGGGGGGACCACCTGCACGGACACCAACGGCCGGATCGAGGAGCTAACTAAGGAAAACCATGTAGTTATAAGGAGTGTCGAGACCTTTGTTGCGTCAACTAGAAGTTAGGTAATAAGCATCACATGAAAAGATAGGTGCATGACTGAAGGGTCTGGTAAGGGCCCTCCATGTCGGATCATAGGATATTAAAGACACGATGAGGGAAATTGGGTGATATATGGTTCAAAAAAACCCTGTAGAATTATCTGGGATGGTTTTTATTCCTAGGCTAGGAGAAGGATGGCTGACGTCCGAGAAAAACATGGTAAACCGAGTCATCTAAAGTGGACTGATTCGTTTATTAGGACTGGAATTATTATATTCGTTCAAGAAAAACGGCCCACTTTCGCGGATAACTACTGGATTGGGCAAGTTCAAGTGTAGTAGCGAGTTAGAGACAAGACAGGGGGAAACAGGAAGGCTTTTTAGCAAAGCAAGGAAGAGGAGCCCTGAAATGATCTGCGAATCTATAGAAACCTTATAAAAGAGGTTAAGCGTGTTTCCTGGGTATAGTGGTGTACAGAAACAAGCGCCTTGAATGCCGCTGCTAGACTTTTCAAAGCCTTATCAGGCTACAGAATGGGGAGTTTAAGTCCCTCAATTAGGCTGATGAAAGCTTCACTGACACCCCGCAGTAAAAATTCCTTCTACTGATGTAAACTAGTTTCCCCGATCTTTAAAAGGGTGAGTTCGACGCAAAAAGTAAGAGGGGCGATCCAAACAGGAGAAGAATAGTTATATTGAAGTAATGAACTTCGAACTCATCAGCTTCTTTCTATTTAAAGACTTTGGATCTAAAGGACACTTAATTTTTTTATGTACAAAGAACGTTTAATTCCACCTCTATATTTGCCATCAGGAGGGTCACTGAGAAATATGGGATTTCTGAGGTTATAACTGACCAACTCATGAGCTCCTTAGGGAATAGAGAAAGAATCGCGTCCAAATCCTGAAGACCTTGGCCGTGCTAGGCCTCCATATGTGCTCAGCGCGATGGGTGTTTAAGCAGTGGGATAGTTAAGCTATTTCTGTTAGAACTTTCTTTGACGAGGTCTTAGAGAACTGCTTAAGGAGGCTTTTTAGGTAACGGAAGTATGCTATAGGGATAAAACACTACGCATACAGAGAAATACATTTGCGGCACTCACATATAACAGTTGATATAAAACTAAGTCACAGGAGATGATAGTTATTGGTAACACACATCTACGTAAAGTATACTAAATATCTGTGATTTCTTCTCGATAAGAGGTTTCTCTACCATAGACACATGAAAGTTAAATTTTAAAACTTAAGCTAAGTTCTGACATTTCAAAGGAGTAATAAATACAAGGTGGACACTGGTTTCGTAACATATGAGCTGTTTTTTCCTTCATCATTTTGCTGAGGTTATCTTTGCCTCATTTGCCTGGTGCAACAGAACTCAGAGGACTGTGGACTGATTGAATGTGTCCAGGGGTCTTCCTTATATAACGGCCACGATGTAGATTTTAAGGCTATATATATTTAAATATATGGCTATAAGCCAAAGTGATAAGGATGTATACTAATTGGAAGCCTTGCTGTTTAACATTGGGCATAAACGCTTATCACTATTGTTATTTTTGCTTTGCTATAATAATTATTATATTTATTTTACTATTTATCAACAAACAATCTCAAAGAGTTTATTTGCGAAACTGTTCTAAAACTTTGGGCATTCCTTACAGTTTCTGTCACACTAAAGTTATAATTAAAATTAATTTTTCTCCTTTAAAATTTTACCAAATGCAGCATTTGAAAGAAATTACAATTAATTGTACGAGTGTACATTGTATAAAAGTATTAATTGTATATAAAAACCCATGTACTATTCTTTCAAGGTAAACAATAATATTCAAATAAAGTGTTTATTTAATGAACCAAAATTAAGTCAAAAAAGATTTTACGTTTTAAAAGAGTAAAAGGTGAATGTTATTCTTGCTGCAACAATGAAAATTTTTAATTGTTTTTTTTTACATTTAGTATTAAAAATAACTTTATTTTCTTAGAAATTGTTTGTGCTATCCAATAACAATTGTGAAATTAACTGAAGCGAATTGTCTTCGATGAAATTGTTGTCTGAAATTTTAAGTTTGCTTTAACACAAACTCGTTCTCCGACAAACAACTATACATTTTTATTTTATACTTAATAATCAAAAGAAAATGTTATTATTTTTTTTAAACGTGGCGAAACAAAGAAGCGAAATAATTATTTCGAGAAATTTAATTTTTAAACTGAAATAATTAACATTTATAAATAAAATTCGTGCAATGTAAAATAATATATAATTAATTTAGTTGATTACAACTTATTACAGACATTAAAATTATAAACCTACCTGCAATCAGTTTCAAAACCTTGCTCTACATCTCGACCCCAATAAAATAAAATTTTATTTTATTATCGATTGAAAATTTGTACAAGATATATATCAAGAGAGTGTGAGCAAATAGGAGGAAATTTGAAAAATAGCTAAATAATTAAAAGCTTGAAAATTGTAAATAACGTTTAGAACTATAAATAAGTATTCACCTTCCTGTATTTTAATTTTTAATCAGGGTTAACGTAATTAACATTAATCTATTTTTTCAAAACCATTTACCACTTATGTTTTAAATATTAATGAGGGGTTGAAATGGATTATTTAATAAGCTACTTTATGAAACTTCTAGCTGTTTTTAAGTATAACTACAACATTTATAAATAATATTTGAGCTGGCTTGTGAGTGAAAGTTATATTTAAAGAATAAAAATATGGTACAACTCACAAATATACAATTTTTTTATTTCATACGCGTTTCAACGAATAATTTGTTGTCATCCTCAGTGAAGATACACAAATGAAATTAACTTAAAAAATATATATTTAACATAACCTATAAAGTTTTAACAAAAACAAAAACAAAAGTGAAAATCAGATCTGGGCATTGTCAAATTTATAGCCACAACTACTAATATAATTACATTAAAATAACATATGTTAATTATAAATATTTAATTTTGATGAGCCTATATTACTGGTAAAACATAATAATAACAAAATTATTTAAATAATTTAAAAAATTTAAAAAATATAGTATTTAACAATTAATAAATTTAAAATAATATTGAATTTTGAATTGGTCCTAATTCATTATTAACAATTATATTTTTTTAGTTAATTTCATTTGTGTATCTTCACTGAGGATGACGACAAATTAGTCATTGAAACGCGTATGAAATAAAAAAAACTGTACATTTGTGAGTTGTGCCATATTTTTATTCTTTAATTACATCATTTATGGTAAAAAACAATAATATGTGATATTGACTGAAAATTTATAATAACGAGATAATTTTAATATTTAAAATTATTTTAATTTTACATTACCACAAATAACTATAATAATTATGTAATTTTATAATTTAACTAGTATATCACACATGATATTCTATTAAAAAAATCTTATAACTCGATAGTACGAAACCTGTCATTACAACCGTATAACCTTTTAATAATTTGCAAACCTTTCCAATAAATTCATAAATACAGGTTTATAACTTAATTTAACGTTAAATAGCAAAGATGAACGCTTATTATAGATGAAGAGAATAAAAATGTCTTTGAAATTAAATAATCAAATTCAATAAAGTTATAATAATGACAAAATAACTGGAATTTTGTGAGTAGAATAAGATAGGTTGTTGAACTGAAATTTTAAAAAACTACTGGGTTAAGTAATATTATTTTATTCCACCTTCACTTGAGCTACTAGTTTTTCACTAAACACATTTAAACATATGTTTTCACTTGCCTAAATAGCAATTACTTTTTTTGTAATTAAGGATAGCCGTTTCGGGAGATTTGCCCCTTTGTCCACTGAAACCGTAATTTACTGTCTAAGTTTTCAGAGAGATTTAAGTTGTCAAAACGGCCGTCCTCAATAATCAAACATGTAAGTAGCTTATAGGCAGCTATGATAACATACTAATATATTATCAAGTGTTTTCCTGGGATAAGGTTTGAGAGACGACAATCAGCTCAGTCTCAAATGTTGACAACTATAAATAAAATTTTATAAGTTGTCACTTGGCTCTTAGGTAGAAATTGTGTATTCGTCGTCTATAAAACATCTGGCACTGTCATCATCCCTCATTTGGGCCGTAAATCGCGGCCTACCCGCCCCAACCCTTAAACAATCCTATTAGCACGCTCCCGTGAACTCCCTATTTACATTTGTGGTTATTTATACTATACATTGAAAATATATTACTATACAGCAACGAGTCGAGTGTTCCTAAGAGTTTTTGCAACAAAAATGAATTCTTAGATCCCATAGTACAGGGGATGAAAGTTTACCCCCGAAACCAATCAGCAATCACGTGAATGGCGTCACTCAACTTCGCCGAAGCCGAAGAGGTTTAAACAAACACAGTCTGCTGGGAAAGTCTTGGCAACTGTCTTTTGGGACAGGAAGAGCTGTCTTTTAATCGACTTTTTGCCTCATGGAACAACAGTTAACTCCGACAGATATTGCGACACATTAAGAAAACTGAGACTTAGCGATCCAGAACCGCCGGAGAGGAAGATTGTCCAGTGGTGTGAGGCTTATCCATGACAACGCTCGACCTCATGTCTCACATCAAACTCAAGAGCTGCTAACAGATTTTGACTGGACTGTTGTGCTTCACCCCTACCCTACAGTCCTGACCTAGCCCCAAGTGGTTATCATTTATTTCCAAAATTAAAGGAACACTTGGGTGGCTTACACTTCAGTACCGATGATGAAGTCAAGGATGAGGTTACTCGATTCCCCAAAGGTTTAACGGCAGAATTCTATAACATGGGAATAGTAAAGTTGTAGCACCGTTTTCGAAAGTGTTTAAACAGAAACGGTGATTATGGGGAAAATATCGTAAGTTTTAAGCTTTAAAATGATGCATTACATTAAGAACAAAAATAAAGCTGTCTTTGTTTAAACATGATGGGAACCTTATTTTATAAGCCCTTAACAACACCCTTAACACTTTAACACAGATCGGCGAACATGTTTTAATGTTTTTGTATATTGTTTGACCTTAATTGATAGGTTTTCACATTTGTACAAAATACATTTAATATAATCAACACAATTTAATATTAAAGCTAACACAAACTCCAATAATACATTTTTTAAATCAAACTTATTTCAATAACCAAGTCAAAATCCTCGTGAGTGGAACCGCACTTTACGAGTAAAATGTTACTAATGGTTATGTAACAGTTATATTTAATAGCTGAAAGTATTGTTGTACTCACTGAGAATATTGACCTTTTTTTTGAAATGTGTTTAATTAACAAATCTATAATTGTAAATCTGTATAAGTTTTGTTATTAAATTAAGAAATAACTCATAAATAATTTAGATACCTACTAGGCCTAATGAGTAATAACGAATTAGTTGATTCGAGCTCAACCTAACCTATCTTATTTATGATAATTATACTATTATAACTTATAACCAACACATTTCATTACTAATATCCTTCATATGCTATAATTCTGTTTACGGCACGTCAATAGTTAATTTATCTAAAGCGATACCGTTGTTAGGATACTTAGCAAATAACACAAATTACATAGGCTATATATATTAAAAACAACATAGGTTATTCAAATACAAGAATATTTATTATTTTATATCCAAATCTTTTCGTTGGCAAACAGTACCATCATCATCAGGAATGAAAATTACAATAATGTAAGCTATAGGCCTAAAACATATGTTTAATTAGAAATAGAATTCTTGCTAAATTTATACAAATTGCCAAATTTATTTTGTTGCTGTAACATTATAGACATTGAATATAGAATCAAATTTAGAATGTATTTGTATTTGTTCTTTTATTAATTTGTTATTATTATTGTGTTTATATATTTCGAATGCTTCATATATATTCATTCTTAATCCCTTATTAATTTCTTTTATAAGTCTCATATTTTCTATATTTGGAAATTTGTGCTTATTATTAATACAATGATTTGCGAAATTTGATTTATATATTTCTGGATTAATATAGGCATTTAAATGTTCTTTATATCTTTCTTTTAATTTTTTCTTGGTTTGACCTATATAAGCTTTATTACAATTTTCGCATTCTAATTTATAAACACCTCCTTTTTCATGCATATTAATTGTTTTATTATTGTTATTTATTAGGTTTATTATTTTGTTATTAGTTTGTATGCAATTTTGATATTTGCATTTTTAAATAATTTGGTGATATTTTTTATTTCATGGCCTATAAATAAAAATGAAGTCCATATTGTATTATTATTATTATTGAAAATTAAATTATTATTTTGTTTATTAAAAATATTATAATTAAGTTTGTTAACAGTTTTCTTTTTATATTCTCTTATATTTTCTTAAATATTCTTGTATTTGAATAACCTATGTTGTTTTAAATTATTAAACAAGAAAACGTATTTTATATATATATATATATTGATTTATCTTGTTCAAATTCTTAATTGTTACAACAAAACTCTTTTTATTCGTTCATTGAAATTCAAATACATCTTTTTAAACTTTTAATGGATGACACTTGATGTTAATACAGTTTTATCAAATATTAATTCATAAATTAAATTTATCAATTGATTTTAATAATTAACTTTCTGTCTATTTTCTCACTCAGTATTGTAATTCTGCCATATGTATGTACATATTTATATTAAATTGTAGCTATTTAGTAAAAAGTAACTCAAATATTGTTTTGTTGTTGACCAAAGTAAAAATTGGCTTTAAAAAAATGTCTTTTATATAACTTGTTTTAATTTATTTAATTTAACTTCAAGTTTTAGAGGTCCTCATGAAATCATAGGGTGGCGGTCGACACCATCCTTCATCCTGGTAAAGAGCAGGTCTGCACCAGGTAACGACCCTTCCCGTGCTAAGACATATAGTTTTCCCCTATGACCAGTACGAGGGGATTATTATGTCTTCCCTTAATCCTACCCTCTGCCTACCCTTTATCTCCTTACAAGATGGAGAGTAGACTCCTCTTAATGGTCTCTTTAAGTACACCACCCAACACAGCGAAGGCAAGATCCTCTCTAAGTCCTCTCCCAGGAGATTTTACATCTTATTCCATCTATATTTACAATCCTTTGATATTCTTCGTACGCAATAGTAGCGTGACTGATCGCTGTATACAAAATCGAGAACTCATATTTTGTCAATTGTATAAAATAGGGTAAAGTAACATTCATTTTACAAAATACTTGAAACAAATGCCCCTTTAAATCATATTCTGTGATTAAACAACTTTATTTAAACGTGTATCTCCAAAAGTTATTGTATAACATCCTGCATTATATATTATGGATCAAAATTTTATTCACATACACTTCTAACTAATTTTGTTAACTACGTACAATGAAATATCTGAATAACACACATACACACACAAACAGACGCAAACACACACACGCAGACACACACACAATATTAAATATATATATATATATATATATATATATATATATATATATATATATATATATATATATATATATATATAACACTTGCACTTATATATATCACTTACACTTTATGTACTTAATCTTACTTGGTATACTGGAGAGTCAACTTTTGAGAGTTTATTAATTACAGTGCTTTCATTTTCGAGCTTTAGAAGCTCGAGAATTAAGTCTCTAAAGCTCAAAAATGAGAGCTCTCGAAAGTTTATATTATGCTCTCGAAAGTTGACGCGCAACTATATGACTGGTTACTCGTAAGCTGGCGCGTGACCTCGTAGGGCGAGCTTAAACTGGGGGAAGGGTAGAGGAAGCTAAAGACCCTTCCGCAAACATTATGAGCTATAGCATTTATATTTCAATAACGTAGATTTGACAAGGCCAAAAGGCCGCTATAAATATTATTTTATTTGATTTGTCATAATAACCAGTATTTATAAAATTTTCTTATATCAGTTTTCTAAACGACCACAACTCCTGCAATTTCTTAGCTGTCCACTTTGATGCAACACGTTCTACAAAAACCAATGTTTTTTAATAATGATAGTACAGGTTTTCCATCGATCGATCCGCTCCAACTTACGAGTGACTTTTTATACCAAGTAAGATTCTTCTTGACATATATTGAAGTGTAAGGGATATAAATATATGTATATTAAATTTATTAAACTGTTCTGAGATACAGTTTTGTGAGCCTCCCGAAGGCTCTGTAACTGTTAAAGCGTAAAATGAAACACTAACGGTGCTGTCTGCTCGTTTCCTTTTCAAGCAGCTTTGACCTGAAGCCGTAATTATTTCTTTGACTTGTAATAGACCATAATTATATACCTCGTCAAATAGAAGTTGTTTAGATTTTACATTTTATAATAATAATAGGCATACACAGTAAATTCAGACAAGTATATCCAACATTTCGTATTAAACAGCTTTCTAAAGCACTTATCAACATGTCTTGCCATTTTGCAATATTTCTAATGTAAACGCATGCAAACCCACTGGACAAGCAAATGGCGATGCGGTTGAAACCAGATAGATTAATGCCTACAAGAGATATTTCATGTTCAACAATGTTAGAATTAATATTTTTGAGAAAAATATTTGTTCAAACAATTTTTCATTCCTACAACAACAAAATATATATTTGAGGCCTTGAAAAAAATTCACTGTGAAATTATAAAACAAAATCTTTAATCTTCACTAATTAACTTTTATTTAACAGCCGTTTCGACATCAGCGTGTCTTCATCAGATAGTATTAGAACTGACTCATGATGTTTCGTTTTTTATATGATGTATTTTATAACGACCAAATGAAAGCTTGTACTTCCCTGATTTATATGGTTTGCCTATTTCTTAGAAATCAGGGGTGTGCAAGCTTTCATTTGGTTCCTGTGATAAAATATATTACGAACAAATTAAATATGTCAGTCGCTTATAAGACTCAGTTCTAATACTATTTGATGAAGACACGCTGATGTCGAAACTGCTATCAAATAAAAGTTTGGGAAAATTGACAATTTTGTTTCATTTTAGTTTATTTTATAATTTTACAATGAATTTTTCAAGGCCTCAAATATTGATACTTTTTATTGAAATAATGAAAAACACTTACAAACATACACCAGTTGTTTTTCAAGTCAGTAAAAAAATTATTGGTGCTAATAGTTAACAGAAAATATATTAGATAAAGTGGACACAATTATCTCTTATCAGAAATGAAAGACGGGTGTACATACATGTTAAATGAACAATAATTTTTTACTAATGAAAGACAATAACGATGACTTGTTTCCCAACGTATTAAATAACATTGATAACAATATCCTATTAATAAATGAATGTGTTGACTTTTGTTAAATATCATCAAATAAAGACTTTTCTTTCCCAAAAACGTAAAAGGTGAAAACAAAATGTCGTTACGAAATAGGTTTAAGGGTGTTGTAAAACTGCCCATTGTAAACAAATATTTAATGTTTTTTTACGTTGGGAAGGTTAAATAGATCGAATAAATTTTTAAATACGAATGGTTGTCAAAATAGTTTTAACCAAGTAGCTCTGGAATCGGCCATTACAGAGAAACGATTTCTGCATGTTTTTCATTGACAATTTTCTTATAAATTATTGATTATGTTAATTATTTGTAATTAATTAATCAATGTTTCAAGTGATTTACAGGTAATTGATTTGTTTAATTGTTTCTGTTAGTTGACTTATGCACAATATTTTTAATGAAAAAAGAAAAGTAAGAAAAGCGACATTTGAAGTACGGTTCCTTATAAGGAGAACATTCAAAGTAAAAATAGTTTGTGGATTCTATTGTACATGAAAATCCTATTTTTTAATCCTATATTGTATTTAAATTCCTATTTTAATATAAAATTGCCAGAAGAAAAAAAATATGCCATATTATTAGGCTTGAGTGTGTGTGTGTGTGTGTGTGTGTGCGCGCGCGCGCCTATGTGTGGGTTTGTGTGTATGTGTGGGAGGGGTGTAGATATGTGTGTGTATGTGTGTGTGTGTGTGTGTGTGTGTGTGTGTGTGTGTGTGTGTGTGTTTATGTGTGTGTGTGTGTGTGTGTGTGTGTATGTGTGTGTGTGTGTGTGTGTGTGTGTGCGCGCGCGCGCGCGAGCGAATGTGTGGGTTTGTGTGTGTGGGGGGGAGGGGTGTAGATATGTGTGTATATGTGTGTGTGTGTATGTGTGTGTGTGTGTGTGTGTGCGCGCGCGCGCGCGTATGTGTGTGTAGATATGTGTGTGTGTGTGTGTGGGTGGGTGGGTGGGTGGGTGGGTTTGTGTGTGTGTGTGTGTGTGGGTGTGGGTGGGTGTGGGTGTGTGTGTGTATGTATGTTATTTATGTGTAAAAATTTAAAAGTGCGACAAGACCTAATTAGGTAGATAGTAAAGAAAAGAAGGAAGCAAGTTAATTATTGTGTAAAGTGCGTGAATCAGTTAACTGGCCAACGATTTCAGGAGATTAGATTTATCCAACAGAGATTTATAAATTAGTAAATTCAGAACAAATTTAAATTTATTATCTTTATAAGAAATAATATAGTTTTTTCACCACTTTCTAATTTCTAGAAGATTTCGTAATAACGACCCGAGAGAAAGTGCAATTTAACAGTGTATTTATTAACTTTATTGTATAAAAAACCTTAAGCTTCAAGAGTCCAGCTATTTAGTAATTTTAGTATTAGGTAAGCAATCAATCTTTGTCACTGCCTCGTACAATGTAATTTGGTATAGTTGTAATAATTGGATGTCAGATGAATAAATGTAGCTGATTTTAAATTTATATGATTGTTCAATTATTTAGAAACCTGAAGGTGTGACTAAAGAAAGGTATAGTAATTATATTATAATCTAAAAGTAAAACATTTAAATAAATGTTAGGTTATAATATACACTTATATATATATATACATATATATATATATATATATATATATATATATATATATATATATATCAACATATTTATAAAAAATATAGAACATTTATAAAACTATATGCTCTCAGATTTTAATCAATGTAACATGAATATTTTCAACAGCTATGACACCGACAACAGCTAAAATAACAGGCAGTGTTGATTAAACATTATATTGATGAAATAGTTTTTAATAGTATATTGTATTTTTTTCACTTTATGTGAAAATTTAATAATCGCTTTTTCGTACAAATTATTAATTTTACTAACCACTAAATAAATGTGTCATTATTTAATTTACAGTTGTTTGTGTTTGTTTACAATGTTTCTGTTTGTTGGCTTATGCACAATACTTATATTAATTAGTGTCTATAATTCGTCTATAAAATAATTAATCCTTTACTACAGTTGCTACAGACAAAATTGAGTGTGACAGGCGTAGCGAAGATACGTATTAGGAAATTAATAGTAGGCTAAACAATCTTTAATATAGTTCTCTTTTTGCAGTGGACATTTTTTTCAACGTAATAAAAATATTGGAATTTGTGTTGAGAAATAAGTAAAAAAGTATCATAGTAATTGATAATCAAATGGTGAAAAATTATTTGAGTAGTTTATTTTCATGTTGTTATAAAAATATAAATAAAGTAATATAAACCCGAGCAATAATTGTAATTTTGTATACATATACGTATATTAATTATAATATAAATATATATAATAAAATTTACAGATTCATGATGGTAAACAACAAATTTAAAATAAACATGATAATTATCAATGATTTATAATATTTTTATATACATAAAACCTCTAAACCACAAATAACATTTATTTAAACCTTATGTACATTTCGATTGCCCAGCAATCATCTTCAGAGGTATTTAAAAAATACAACTCTGTATTTTTTAAATACCCCTGAAGATGATTGCTGGGCAATTGAAATGTACATAAGGTTTAAATAAATGTTATTTGTGGTTTAGTGGTTTATTTATTTAAAAATAAACATTACGCCTCAGTTGCTTCATACAGTTATAGATTTATAATATGTATATAAGAGGTAAACTAGCAAATTAAATATCTGATATTGAAATAAAATCACATTATTAAAAGGAAAAATTTAATCTCACCCAAAGGTGTGCGCCTTGAGTGAAGCTCTGACATCCAGTGAAGATTCTACCTGAACTGTGATAGGACGCTAGACCACTGTCATTGATAACCTGGCGGTCACCTTGAAATACTTATTTTTAATACACAGGCCTACATGTACAAGGAAGTAGACAAGTTAAGGTGTTTTTAACAAATGATAAAACTGTTTATAATTTTAAAAAAAGACAGGTGAAGATTTCTGAAAAAATAGATGTGTTAATAAAAGTATGTAAATTTTATTTATTCATTTTGGACGTGTTTAAGCGATCGGATCACTGCTTTAAGTAATGAAAGACATAAAGAGATTGTTAATAATAAGTAACATTAGAGTATATAAATTATGTTTTGGTGTATAATAATAAAAAAAAACAATTGAGGTAAATATACATTGAGTTATATATATGTATGTATGTATATAAATTAAAGACACTGTTTTTAGTGTTCAGTTATTTAGTTCGTAATCAGTGTTCTAACAAGCTCGAAATGACACCTCTGTAACTAATAAGCTCTTGAAAAGCCGATTCTTAATTAGAATAATTTATCCTTAACAGGATTAGTCCTGTTAGACTTAGAGGAAGATCATATGATATAAATTTTTATAGTGAAAACTTTTATATCGACGCTTTCAAAATCTTATTGAATGGACATAAACATACAATTTTACATTAGTATAATTTCCGTCAAATTAACAGCGTTAGTATAAATTCCATCAGGATAAGCTATGAGTCACCTCAAAGTGGATTTAATGATAACGTATGGTTTCATATATCAGCTGATTTTATGTTATTCATTATGTTGCAAAGCATCTGTTTTAACATATAGGTTATGTTACATTATTTATTGGACGTTTTTAAGGAAAAAGCTTTAAGGTTCAAAAATTTAAGAATAAATTATTAAATAATTTTGAAATTCTTAAATATACCAAGTAAGATGCTTGCTTAAGTACATTAAAGTGTAAGTAATATGAATATATATATTTCATATGTATGTATTTGTGTTTGTGTTTGTGTGTGTGTGAGTGTGTCTCTGTCTGTGTGTGTTTCAGAAAAGATGAAAAAGCACATAATAGGGCTGATGAACTGTTAATTTTCGAATTACAGAATTTTTGAATTGTTGTTCATTAAAAGAAGAGAGACTTTACTAAGCAAATTTGACAGGAAGGCACTGTATTCGCGACTTGCAGTTTCAACTAAACGTAAACCATTAACATTATGTTATACGAGTCATTATAAGCAATTTCTCGTCCTAAACATTTCACTATAAACATTAGCTAATAAAAATATTATGGCGCGTAGTTTGGATCTAACAACAAATATTCGTTTCAAAAACGTAGTTGTACCCTCGGCCAACTTAGTTTTAGCACCACATTATAATATAATATACATACAATTATAATATAATATAGCATACAGTAGTTCGGTGCGCAAGGTTACTATACGCCCCTTGTGTGTCATTAATCCAGATCAAGTTGGTCTACACTATGTGACGTCACGAAGTATAAACAGGCCTCAACACTGTGGGCTACATGATTAGACGTACTTGATAAATAGACATGTTCCAATATTTCAAAAATACTATGTAGGAAGAGTTATGGGACTAATTTAAACTCTTAAGGATAACGTTATCGAAACCCTAGTAAACTATCGTGAAACATTTTTTAATTGTTTTAAATTACTCATTCATTGGTTTGATAAACGTTCCTGGTCAATTGTTAAGTGCATTTGGTTCGGCAAATGTTCGTTTCATTCATTGTGAATTTCAAGTTTATCTAAGTCAAATATAGAGTTACATAACGCCACGTCACGCTTGAGTAAATCTGTTTATTGGCACGATAACCTGGCCACAGATTATATATAATAGTAGAGTTCCACACGCGAACCTTGTCGATACACGCATATAAAATTGAATTTTAGTCGTCAAATTTTCCTTTGTCTAACCTGTTAGACTTAGAGGGAGTTCATATGATATAAATTTTTATAGTGAAAACTTTTATATCGACGCTTTCAAAAACTTATTGAATGGACATAAACATACAATTTTACATCAGTATAGTTTCCGTCAAATTAATAGCGTCAGTATAAATTCCATCAGGATACGCTATGATTCGTCTCAGAGTGGATTTAATGATAACATATGATTTCATATATCAGCTGATTTTAAGTTATTCATTATGTTGCGAAGCAACTGTTTTAACATATAGGTTATGTTACATTATTTATTGGAAGTTTTTAAGGAAAATCTTTAAGGTTCAAAAAAAATTTAAGAATAAATGATTAAGTAATTTTGATTAGTTAATAAATATATTAATCAATTTGACTTTTGATAAATCTTATTACAAATAATTCAATACCACGATAATAAGTTATGTATTTTCAATCCAATTGCTTAAATTAAAACATTCTTAGACACGTCTAGTAATAAATGTTTCGGTAATTTTCCATTACGAAAAATTAAATGTTTTTCACAATTAAAAATATCTGTAGACGGAGCTACTTCAAATGACCAACGTGTCAACTAACCAACGTACATACGCAACGTTCAAATGATCAAGGTGCACGGCGTTTAACTAATCAAGATCCACGACGACAATTAAACAAGTTACCTGCATTTCAACTAATCAATGTGCACGACGTTCAACTAATCGTTGTCTGTTGCGGGTTATCGTATTGCCGCTCCTCAGGCGTTCACCGCACAACTTCTTGATATTTATAAACGGGAAGTACCCTTTCCCTTAATAATAATTAATATTATTATTGTAAGTATTTAAACACGTAAGGTAGCCTTTCATTATTGTTATTATTATTATTATATATTGTTCATTTGCGTATACGTTGATTAGTTTACACCTTTTTCACTTCTGTCGGGACTACCCCTAGTGACATAACTGATTTTTTTTATTAATGCACACTTTAAAACGTTAGAAATTAAAACCGTTTACTGTAAATCTCACTACACATTAGTTTATTAAAACAAACAGATCAGTTTCGACGGCGATGTCGCCTTCATCAGGGCTTGGCTACTGATGTAATTACCTTATTATTAGCATGGATTACAGTTTTAATTTTGCAATTATAAATTACCACTATACTTGGAACCTGATTAGCCGCTGCACAACCCATGTCAAAATGGCCTGCTGTTCCGTCACATTATTTTCACTTCACAAGCATTTTCGTATCTTAATAGTCAATTTTACTGTCCCATTACAACACAAATCACCTACTGATTATTCCTGTTTCTCAAAATATTCTATAACAGCTGGAAACAATTAATGTCCTTCCGTTTCATTTGGTATGTTGAACTTCTGAGTGCTGGGTACG
The DNA here is from genome assembly GCA_036971475.1 of Prosapia bicincta. NCBI lineage: Eukaryota > Metazoa > Arthropoda > Insecta > Hemiptera > Cercopidae > Prosapia > Prosapia bicincta. Next base: position 241,430,478 of record JBAIZL010000001.1, read on the forward strand.
TTAGAATCCACAAAAATTTAAAGATTTTACAAAGAATGAGTGATTTTCATTTTTAAAATTAAAAAAAAAATAATATTTGAGTTCATTCTTTGTTAAAAATACATAGCTATACCAATATATTTTATAATTATATAAGTATATATTTATAAAATAAAATTTATTATTATTTAATATAATTAATATTTCAAATAATATTATAATATAATAACTTAATTATAATTTCAAAATTGTATAATTATAAAATAAAATTTCCAACATTCACTAATTAACTTTTATTTGTCAGCAGTTTCGACATCAGCATGTCTTCATCAGATAATACTAGTCTTATAAACGAATGACTTATGAGTCCAATATATTTTTTATTGCAAGAGCCAGATGAAAGCTTGTACATACGTGATTTATATTTTTTGTCTGTTCCCGTAAATCAAGCATGTACAGGCTTGCATGAGGCTCTTGTATTTAAGTAAACTACATATTGGACAAACAGGCCATTAGTTCTAGAGATTCAATTCTAATATTATCTGATAAAGACATGGTGACGTAGAAACAGCTGTCAAATAAAAGTTATTTAGTGAAAATTGAAAACAATATTTTATTTTATAATTTTAAAAAATATACAGTAAAACCTCTCATATACAGATCAATGTGGATCAACAGCACGGTCCGGATAACGAAAAATCCTAATATGGGAGAGGTTATGTAATGGATGTGCGTTTGCACTACATAATCACAATCGTTCCAATTGAAAGTAGATGTATGATTACTTACTAAGTAATGATTACTTATTAAGTAATCTGCGATCGGATAATACTCCGATTGAGTTTCAAAATTTAAACATTATGTTTCACGTACAACGTGGATTATTTGTCAAAAGAATTTTTAAACTACTCCTTCTTTTAATCCTAGAGAATGATAAAACCCTGTGCATAAAAACGGAGGTTATTAAGTCGATACCAACATAATCAGAAGTTTGCCTCTGTGACTTATCGATTGTCATGGCAAATGCTAGTCTAACTGTGAATTGATGTATTTGCATAGTCTATCCAGGTTGACTATTGCTTGAGTCCAATGTAATTCTGGAAATATGAACTTCTTAAAGATTTTCGAAAACTTATTTTTGCGAAAATTTTGTCTCTGGTCCCACTACTCTCTATAGAAAGATCGTCAGTCAACTCTTCTGTGATTTTATAATCACTGTTCACACCACGAACAAATAAAATAACTTGAGCCGAGTCAGAGACATCAGTTGATTCATCAAGAGCGATTGAGAACCATTCAAAGTACTTGCATGCGTCTTTCAGCTGGTAAAAAACTATATTTCCAAGATCTTACGTACGGCACGCTGCTGAGTTCACTGACAAACTATTAGCATTAAACAGTGAATGTTTATCAGGGCAATGATGAAAAATAAATTTAGAATAATCGCCTTATGTATCAAATGCTTTGTTCGAGAAAGGCGATAAGCAATATTAATCCTATATAAATTGTTATAATACAAAACAATTTTCATTTAAATATAATTTATTTGAGAGCTATTTAAAATCCTTAAGTCTCAATCAGTTACTGTTAATTTAAAACTAGGGAAGAAACACAGGACGCTTATTATATATGGGATTCTTCAAAAAAGCAGAGTGGGGCCGCCGTTCCCACGCTTTTCCACCTCCACTACAATATTGAATATCATCCATAATAGTGTACCAAAGTTTGAATTCAGAAGTGTCTAATCAGACAGGTTGGAAAAAACCATAGAGCAAAAAAAAAATGTTTCATGTGCTACGTACGACTGGAAACATGAAAAAGTGACTCTTTGGATGAATTCATACAACTTTGCACTGTTTAAAAAATGCTGTTAGATGAACTGTTTATAATTACAATGGTGTTAAATGAATTGTAATCTTACAATATAATAATGTGAAATTCCCATTGTTCTAAGCAAGTTTTTAGTAATAATTTTGTTGACAAAAGAATTATAAAACATGAAGATTGCAATGTTTTAAAATTTAGGACTATTCCTGTCCACTAAATTCCTATTTTTTTCTTGTATTAAATTAATTTGTTTTATCAAATCATTTTTATAAGTTAATTTTATATTTCTGGTGACATTTTGTATATTAACCATCATAATAAAGGACTGCCTAAGGAAGATTTCTGTCCCAAATAAAGCTATAGATCTGCGAGTCCCAGGGCCGACTCTAGTAGACTCTCAGGGCATTATGTAATAGAGTCGGTCCTGCCATTGCCCATAGCCTGCATAGTTCAATGAATAACGTATTCTACTAATAATAATCACATAATAAATGTTTTGTCTCCCACTCAAATATTAGAACAGTACTAGAACCATCACGTCATTCTGCCATACCTAATATATTATATATAAGGACTATAGCAATACTGCAATAGAATGGCGCTTGTGGAGAGGCAGTTGTACAACAAAAAAAAAGAATTCCTCCCGTCATTGCTTACGAGAGTACTTTTAAGACTGATGATCACGTCTATGACCATTGTCTATGATTTTGTACATCTTGGTCATCATCAGTTATGAAATTTTCCCAACAGTACTGATGATTATTTGTCTCCATAATCATAGCTCGCAATCAGGCCATACAGAAACCCTTTCAAGTTGTGGTCAACACTCATATCAGTTGCAAAAGTCATTCAGGATTATAATGATATTAGACTGATCTAATGGTCTAAGAACTTACAATAAAAATGTAGAAAAAGATAATGAAAGATATAGAATGCATAACAACAATATCTTTGAAATTATGAAAGTTGATATACTCGTATTTTATACCCATAATTCAAGTTTTTTTTATCCTAAACAACCAAATCAAAATGTAACTTTCGATCCAAAGAGAATTTACTTATTTTATTTAATACTGTTAATCGAAGAAAGTTATCTTTTCCAAAATGTAACATATGTTTGTCGTGTTAATTTTCTTTAACCTTTACATTACATAGAACAAGAACTTGGAGGTTCATAAATAAAAGAGTAGCATATCTAAAATTTCCAAACTTTTTCTTCTTTTTGATAAGGAATAAACATAAGATATAATTATCACTAATAACAATAAATAAGTCAACATTTTTAAACCTCTAATAAATTGTACTGTTATTTATTGTACTAAATGAGTTGCAACAACCAAATTTTTCAAAAATCAAACTTCACCATTAAACCAGGAACTTTAACTTTTTCTAACCGGAAGTTTAAATGTTTCATGTAACCAAAAGGAATCAGGTTTTTCAAAATACACCTACAAATGTCAAAATATAAAAGTTTTTCCAAAACAGTTTAAATATTTCAAGTTATGGACCCAGAAGTCAAAATATTTAATAACAGGCTAAAATTAGTCAGAAAAACTCAAAATACTTATAGACATGCCAAAATATTCAAGGGTTTTTACCAAATAAACTAAAATCTTTAACTAGTAATTAAAATGTTTCTTATTTTTTTTAAATATTTCTAGTCATGTCAAAAATATTACACTTGCATAAAACAACTTAAATCTTTCAAATTATATGACCATAAGTTCAAATATTTAATTACTTATTTCTTGATTCCATCTTCACGTGAGCTACTAGTTTAATTTAATTACTGATTGATAAGAAATATTTAAAACCTTCTCAGTTGTGTCAAAACATATGAAGGTTTTCACAAAACAGCCTAAATTAAATTATGCAACTGAAAGTTATAATATTTCTTACCAGGTTGAAAAGAATAAAAATACTGGAAGCATTCCTAGTCATGTCAAAATATACAAAAATTTTCACAAATCAGTAAAATCCTCCAGATAATGTAACCGGGGGGGGGGGGGATTAAAAATATTTAGTCCCTATATACACTTGAGGATGTATTAGTATATTACAATTGCCTATAGTAGCACTAATTTTTCTTATTGTTGACGACAGCTCTTTCGGGAGATGCACGTCATTGTTAACTCAGACCATAATTTGTTAGTGAAAACCTGTATAATAATATGGATTCAAATAATATGAATATGGCAGGTTGAAAGAATCGAAAATATTGAAGACTGTCTCAGTTGTCAAAACATATGAAGGTTTTCATAATACTGCCTAAATCCTTACAATAATTTTTGAGTTTTATAAACAACTTAATTTTATCAATTAATGTAACCTGAAACCAATATTTCAAGAAAATAATGAAACAAAAAGTATTCAAAACGAACAGCCAATTCTTTTGATAAATAAAGTGTTTTCATAGAACAATTTATTTACTAAAATCCATACAACAGGAAGTATAAATAAATGAAGTAAAATAAATATAGACATCTTGAATTTTGTAGTGCATTATGTTTGGTGAATCTTATTAATCACTTAAACAATAGTTTATGACTATCCGAACTTTAATTAAAGTTTGCATAGTCATAAACTATTGTTTAAGTGATTAATAAAATATAGAAAGATATATTTGTAAACATACCATTAAACTTTATTTTTTATGGAATGATAAAAGCTTTGAAATAATTTTTCCAGCAATATTCTTTTTATGCTAAAAAAAAACGTGAAACATTTATATTATTTCTAATGTTTTTCACTCATTCTCAAATCCATGACTCACATGATTACCAGCAATCATAATGTGAAAATTATTTGCAGAAATTACAGTGCAATGTATTTTTTTTACACAATATGTAAATGTTTTAAATTTTCATACCATGGCAATACAATATGCAATGACTATATTTATGAATGAAAAATTAATAAACATTGATATGAAAAATAATGTGATAAATATAATATTCAAAATACTGAAATAGTAGGGTCTATGTTCCTTAATTTAGTTTAGAAATTAAACATATAGCATATATTAATATAGCATACATTAAACACTAAGTTAGCATATAGTGAGATTTCAACCCTTGTTCCTACCCACAAACACACAAAATAAAATAATGGATTAGTTTGAGCCTGTGGTAGTACTAACAGAATTCTATTTGGTCAAAAGCTACTCAATACTTACATCTCATTGCATTTTTAAAAAAATTAGTTTTTTTCACCATAGTAGTTTTGTGGAAAATGGTAAACAATTTCTATAGCAACAGATTTTAACTTTTAATTTGTTACAAATTTTTCAAATGACTGTTGCACTTCTTTGTCCATACTGTCAAGTAAGATTACGTATTTTCTTTTCTGTGTTCTGGTAAAAAAATCAATTTATGCTATAACCTATAAGGAATGTGTAAAGGGAAGCTAGAGACATGTTTAAGATAGGGACATAAAACTCCCTGAGTCTGGGACATGTGTCAATCCTGAGGTAAATCTCAGATTCATACTACATAATCCATCTACACTCTACACACTATGGGAAAATAGGAATAGTTAGCATATTTTTGTGGCATTGGCCTAAATGCAAGCAAAATAACTTTCTGGTTGTTTATGGAAGACAGATCAAGCACTTAACAAAAAAAAAATTTTTTGGAGTTACATTCTTGGAGAAGAAGCCATATGATAAATGTAATTCAACAAAAATCAAAATTAAGAACTTTATGCAAAGAAGCTATGAAACAGACATTATCATCACATTTCCATTTTAAAACAAACAAGGACTAAAATATGTGTAATATCGATATTATGATAAATGTTTGAAACCAACCATATTTATTTTGCTACATACCATTAAAGAAATGCAATTGGTGTTCCTATGTTATTATATAATAGTAAAAATGTGAACCACAATACAAGAACTTATAATCAACTACATGTTAATTATTCTTAAAGGTGGCTATACTGTACCCTTGAAGATAGAATGAGAAAGTCATCAATAGATTATTAAAAAGCATCAAAGGTTTCATATCAATAAGAAGTAGATGTTAACATCAAGAAAAATAATTATTGATGTGTTTGATAAACCTAATATATAGTTTTTTTTTTCTTATCACAAACTACAAACATTTGTTTCAGGTTGAAAGTTTTTTGTATATGAAAAGAATTTAAAGGAACCTTTAAATATACAGCTTGTTTTCACCCCAAATTAAATTTATTTTCTTTGTAATATATTTTGAAAATATGTGAATTCTTTACATAGATTAAATTAATTTTTTTAAGTACAATGCATAAAATTTGAAATCTGTTTTAACATTAATTAAACTATGAAATATAAAATCTTAAAAAATTTATTTTTTTTTTAACCATGATAAGAAGGCCTCATTAGGCTTATTAGCCTCATTATGGACAATTAATTGCCTCAATAGGTATAGAAAAAAACAGCTTGAGTTTTGTTTCATCCCAAACATAACATACTATAAAAAACAACAATAAGCCATTGATAATAAAAAAACTAGTTCAAGCACTGATTTGTCAACTACGAACAGCAGAAATGCTTTCTGACTTGATATAATGCTGCTAACAGATACACTGGATGTCCAGAACTCCAGACCAGTGTAAGAGATAAAAAAGTTAGCTAGTCTTAAATTGGTAATATTAAACAGTAATCAGATTTTCAGCTTATGAAATTTTTTCTAGGAAAATTGAACAGCAGAAAGATGAAAATTGTGCAAGATATTCTTAAGGCCAAGTATTTTCCAATAAGTGTTGAATCAATGACAGACATATCTCATACAGATTAGCTGACTGTAGTCCTAAAACATACGTCTAACAATGAAGAGAAACATTTTCTTGCAGAAATAGAATGCATTCTTATAGAAAGTCACAAGTGGAATAGTGACCAATTAAATTTTGTATAGAAATGCAAAATAGACATAAACAATTTCGAAATTAAACCAAATATTACAAAGGTTTGCAGTTACATATTGAGATATCAAAAGAAATAGTCCATGTCCAACAGACAACATTTCAATGAAATTGGAAGTTCTAAAGCTGTGATTAATTTTGTTACAAAAATGTTCACTTAATTATTAATTGTAGGTATAAACTAGTATTTGACATAAATTATCTATAGTATAGATGTTATACTATTTTTACCATTTTCATTGAAAAACACCAAGTTTAAAAATTCAACTTGGACATGGTTCTCGTTTATTCTAAAAATGTGAATAAATCTGTATACACTAGTGAAAAACATATTAATTTTTAAGAACATTGGTTGCATAGAAAGTAAATTATTCTATTTCATTGCAACATCCAATATTTTCCAATATTTCTTCCAATATTTTTATACATTATTAAGATTATATATTTGTTTACTAATTTCAAATATTTTAATCGTAATAACACAACTTATTCATAAATACTTTTAAACAGTAATGAATCAAAATAATTCTTACAAACAATAAGGCTTTCATGAGCAAGAGTAATTAATATTGTTTACAAAAAAAAACATTGTTAGTATCATTATGACAAGCAAATTGTTAAAGTAATACACTTATTCTTAGACTTTTGGTATTAACTTGACAAAAAAAACCACTGATTCCTGATATTTTCAGCAAACGCATTTCGAACTTGGTCAGTGCATTATTTAATGCTGTGAGTCACTGACAATAATGCTCTTGTCCGTGATTCACAGCGTTGAATAAAGTGCTAACTTTATGCGAAACGGGTCTGCTGAAAAAATCAATAAGTAGTGGATTTTTTGTCAAGTTAATACCAAAAGTGTAAATCTACCAATATTCATCATTTTGTAAGACGTTATGGTAACTAATGTTGCACATCTACTCTCAGCATGATGGCTTCAAGGGTGAGTGTTACAGAAAACCCAGTTGAGATCAGAAAGACGCTCAATTAATAGAACACCAAACATCTGTATTAGGAATTAGCATTGACACCCATATAAGCATTTATCAATGTTTTAGTTTGCTTGGTTTTAGTAATAATTAAAAATATTTACTAGAAAACTTTAATTTAAGTAACTGTTGTCAGTCCATCAGTTGAATTCAATGTCTACATATTATGATACCATATCATGCCATTATCTGGAAAGGTAAACCATATTATTTAAATTGTGAATATATTTTATTATATAAATTTGTATATTTTTAAATCTTGATGATCATGACATGCTGGTTGTTAATCACTCCTAAGGAGGCTGAAGAAGTCGTAACGGAAACGTTATCTCCAAGTTTAAATTAACAATTTAACAACTTATATTTAACAGAATGTCTGGTCTCAAGTAATTTCAAAGTGTAATAAGTAAGTTATTATGATTATAAATAAGTAACTATGAACCTTGTAAGGTTATTATATATATATATATATATATATATATATATATATATATATATTGCACTTAGTGGTGGAAAAAATTGTTTACAAGTAATAGTAATAACTGAACTATATATATATATATATATATATATATATATATATATATATATATTATATAAGAGCTTATAAATGGGATTGTAACCATAATATATTTAAAAAATAATCATTAATCAGCTTTTACGGATATTACATAATATGTCATAGTTTCATTTTCAAGGAATGCATATTACATAATACAATATCTCATGTTTAAAGGTTTTGACAACTGCTGGCTCTTGAAGTTTGAAAGACATCTAATTTTTTTATAATGATGCCATGGTATTAATTCACACCTTCACTGCGTTTATAATATCTGTTTACTTGCTGCTATTCATCTGGAGTTCATTGTTGTAGGATCAGGCAACCCCTGTGATTTTTGTATATAAAGATTTGATGTAAATTTTCGGAACCCATTTGACATTTACTATTTCTAGGAGACCTCTGTGACCTTGTATTTGCATTTTGTGTTCAAATTATACGACTATAACATTCAAGGCAGAGTTTTGTAAATTTTCATATATATATATATATATATATATATATATATATATATATATATATATATATATATTTGTTTAAGTACCGTACATATTGAAAAAAAGTAGTATTTTTTATTTCATTATTGTTAATATTGCTATTTCTTTTCTTATACAAAACAACACTTTTCTTATATCATAACTTAAAAAACACTCACTTATTATATCATAGTTTTATTTAATCGAGTAGGTAGTGTGTGAAAATATATTGTATACTGTACTCGGTAAACGTACTGTAAACGGTAAAATAATTTTTTTAAAGTAGTTTTTTAGTATTGTTATTAAAAAGAACATTATCTTTTCGTCCCTTGTTTACTTAATAATAACGAATTACATTTCATTATATTTAATTGTAAACTTTATTCATGCTGTTTTTATAACGTATTAAATATATGTGACAAATTCGGTTATCCAATGAGCAATGGAATTAATGAACTAAATCTAGATTTGCCATTATGGATCATGTCAATAATTATTATTAGTTCAGTTTTTCATAAAAATATGTTTGTTTAATTTTTTAAAAAATACATTAGTTGACTTCTTTTCAAAATTCTGTAACTGTTTTGAAAATCGTAGTACATTATCTTACAATATTGCACACCAAATGTCAACTGTAATGATTTTCCTAGAATGTTGACTAAATGAATAGTAGCATTGAGAGAATTGATTTGTTGTGGTGATAATTTAATGTTGTGCTATGGAAGATTAGGATATTTTATTTAGGAAGAATTCTAAAATATAAGGTACGTTGAAACTATCGCCAAATGATAGTTACATTATAATATATTTGTAGCTTATGTCAATCTCAATAGTAAAGTGCAATATTGATGAAACATATTTTAGTTATGCTCAGACAATGGTCTCTGAATTGCATCATTTTAGGATTTAATTTTATAAATATTTACTTGTTTATTTTCGTTTCTTTCTTAGAAACATAACTTTGGTTAACTATTCAAACAAACTGTAAACGTATGTGCTAATTAAATTAATGGTAGTAGAAAAATGATAAGGATAAAGTAAATTTTAACTCATTTTAAAACCACGTAAACGGATATCTTCAAATATTAAGAAAAATATAAAAGTATCAAATGTGAAAATGTTTGCTTTTTTTCTTGAATGGAATTATTGGTTTAAAATTATAGACTGTTTATGCTGCATGTAAGGCATCATAATTATTTTTAGGCTTGAAGTAGGCCTAATTTAATTAGAACAATGAAGCAGAAAAATATGACTTTCATGAATAACTTTAAGGTTTTGTGAAATTTGTCTGTTATGTAAAATTTAATGTTTCTTGGTACTCTCATATATTGATATAATTTAAAATCCTTAAGACTGAAAAAAATCATTTAGTGTAGCTTAGAGTAATATAGACTTCACAGTTGCATCAAAGGTATCCTAAATCTTAACATAAGAACAACATTAGTAGGTAATGTTTGTCCTAATTCGAAGAAACCTCTTTCTGTAATTTAATTATGGCCCCATTTTTTAAATGCCGGCTTTAGACTTTAGTATTTGGGGTAATTGTTGGTGTCTCTGTCATAATTAATTTTTGAAAAAAACTAAATACTGCATTACTGAGTGAATACTTCAGAACAATAATTATTAAGATCAGCAACTACTGCTCTTTTTTATTCCTTGTCAGTTGGACCATGCTGAACACGAATCTGCTAACGAAGTTATTTATTACTTCAAACATAAATTAACATACAAAAATTTAACCTAACCTAACCTAGGTGCTTACCTTAGAAGTATTTTGGTGGGTACAAAGTTGATAATGCATCGAATTGGTTGATGTTCTTTGGTTCACTCTTTTAAAATGAACCGACCTTGGCTGAAACTCCATCCACACTTTTCCAGCCTATTTTTGGTAATGAAATAACCTTCCCACTCCTAAATTCGAAGTCATTTGTGATCTTCACTGTGTTATCACACTGCAAACAGTTCTTTGTCAGAAGCAAGTTGTGCGAACTTAAAGCCTCAATAATCCGCTTTTTATTGAACAAACAATCTTCAAAAAATAATGTGTAGCAAGATCCGTCAGTCGATTGTCACACACACACACACTCTTAATACGAGCTTTTTTGGTTGAAAGGCCAGGCGTCATTTGTTGAACAATTAGAAAGCATCTTTTAGGTTCCATGACTACTATAACCAAGATGGCTATTTTTACCGCTAAAAATAACAGATTCCTACCTTTTTCAGTTGAAAAGTCACGTGACATCTGTTGACCAATCGGAAAGCACCTTGAGGGTTATGTGATTTAGGTTTGTGAGGTAAACTTTGCGACTTTTTGACAAAAATAAAAAATTTACATTATCAGTGCGTTAGTAAGCACTCAGGTCAGGTCAGGTTAGATTAGTTTATTTTATGTTAATTTATGTTGGCCGTTAAAAGTGACTTCAGATTCGTGTTCAGCATGGTTAAATTGACAAGGAATTAATAAATTTTCTCTGATCTTAATAATTACTTTCAGAACTTATGTGCTGATGCATTTTGAAACAATCGTTTCATTTACAAACAAACCATCTAATCGAGTAGACAGCTTTGCAAATGAAACTTGTTTGGAAAGGCTCAGGACAAAAGTTCTAGAGTATTCACTCAGTTATGCATTAATTATAGTTTAGTCAGTGAACTCAAGATGATTCGGAGGAACTATGAAAAAAAATTATACATGTTGATGCAGAAAAGAAAATTTATCAATGGTGTATTCTATGTACCTAATGTCAGTTAAATTAATTTTTATAAACAAATTTGTCTTAACTGTATACTGAGTATTTATATTGTTGTATAATATAGTGCTGTGTTCTAATAAAAACTCGGTTTAGACAGAATTGAGTATAACTATATAGGTTTTGCCAATTTCATCTCTTGATGAGTTGAGTGTTTATGTTGGTTAACTCATATTTTTTATCACCAAATTATCCTAACTGGTTACTTTGTTGGTATGTTATAAAATAGCTTTATTATATTGTTGTTTATAATAATAGGCCTACTCTATTTTAGAAAGAAATATATGCGTTATACAATTTGTGTTTCTTGAAACATAAAAGGTTCATGATGTTTAAATTCGCTTGTTTCTTCTTCATATTGTATTTTTAATAACAAAACGAAATGAAAAAATGGGAGTGAACCCGTATTTGGTCAAGTATTACAGTTTTGATGGAGTTCTGTTTCTAAAATTAAAGTTTCTTAATAAGACGTTAAGACTTTAATATCTACATTACTATATATTAATAGGTACTTCATAATTTAGTTAAAAAGACTATAGTTAGGATAGGTTTGGTAATAAAAAAGTCAAGTTACATTTTGCAATTGTTGAGTTATACATTTCGAGGTTTTTGAATAAACATTTATCAATTTAACTTGGAAAAAACCACTATATACTGATATTTCTCAGCAGGTGGATTAAACTTTTGGTTATTATATTGCTCAATACTGACTGACCAAACATGCGAAGAAAAATAAGTCTTGACTAATTGCAGAATCCTTCTACTGAGAAATATCAGTAGGTGGCTCCTTTCCAAGTTCTGTTAATAATTTTCTTTGTTCAAAATCAGAAATTTTGTATGGTCCAAGTTAGTGATCTATAAAAGTATTTAATGATAGATTCTACTAACCATATGTAGATATAAAATGGTTGGGTTATACAGGGTGATACACGGGAGACAGACGGTTTTTAATGAAATAATACTCAGCCAACTTTAAAAATTAATGCATGTTTATTTACACAAAATCAAAGCTCATTATTTGCCATTTTAGTTAACAAAGTTATTTGTGAAAAATAATGTCATCGAGGTGATGTTCATCATTTCGAATGCAGGACTCGAGTTTCTTCTCAAAATCCTCCACCACACGGACTAAAATCTCTGCAGGGACGGCAGCAATTTCTTGAATGATTGCATTCTTCAACTAGTCCAAATTTCGTGGTTTGTGGTTATAAACACTTCTTAAGGTACCCACACAAAAAAAGTCACATACTGACAAGTCGGGAGACCTGGGAGGCCAAGGAACATTGCCAAAACGTGAAACAATCCGGCCAGGATGCTTCTTAGCCAGTATGCTTCCAGTTGATCTGAAGTTTTCCACTCATGTGAGGGTTGTGTTACGGCTCGGAACAGCTCCATGTCGACCGACATTAAATCGCGCACGAAACAATCGCTGCGTAGCAATAATAGACCCACCACTTTTCACGAAACTGTCATAGACAAACACTTGACGTTGCAAATCCCACTTCTCCATAGTAACTGAGTAAATGAAATGGCGTCTTGTGTGGATCAGAACTATCCCCACCACTACCACTTCCCACCACCGCGCTCTCAGTACTATGCAGTTCAAAACCGTCCATCTCTCGTGTGTCACCCTATATTTTCCATTAAAAAAATATGCTTTTAAGTTTCATTTCCTAGAATGAAAACTTATACCCAAATTTGATACAATAACTATTAGGTAATTAGTATTTTCATAACACCAATTATATTTGTGTCTATAACACCATACTGGAACTTCAGAAGATATGTTAAAATTATTAAATGGTATTATATTTTCTAAATTAAAAAAAAATTTATTATATGTCTATAGTACACAGAATAAGTTTTGATTGGATTTAATTTGGTATGAATATTGTGTAATTGATATTTTATTCTTGAATTTTGTAGTCCATTACGTTCAGTGAATCTTATTAATCATTTTTGTTTAAGTGATTGAAATGATATTTTGGATTTAGTTTTGAGTTGTTTCTTGATTTTATTGTTTTTGGATGCTGCTAGCGATTGTCAAAGTGCTGTACAAGGTGTAGTTACAAGTTTATTTTTTTAATACTAATATATATTGAAACATTTCTATTACAAGGAAGATTAAAATAAATTCTTATATCATTGAGGTAGGGTTAATAAGAAGTCTTATTAGTCTTTCCGCAATCTTATAGAATGAATTTGTTATTCACACATTGTATTTTGAATTATTCGTGGTTGGAGTTAGGTAGTGTCATGTTAATTCATCACGTTAAGTTATCATGGCAACTAATTTGTGTTGCAATTTTAAAAAAATTTATCACACATGAGAAACTTGGGCTTACCTGAAGCATGTAGACGATATCACATTAACAAAGGTCAAACAGAAAAAATGTTCATCAGATGTAGTTATTGAAGCAACTACAAAAATCGATTACAAGAAACCAATGTCTGTATGCCCGATAAGCACATTTTGTAGAAACAAGATGGCTTTGTTATGGGATTAATTATACCCACATGGCAAATGACCCACTGTCAACTGTTGTAAGTTAGAGTTTGTAGTAGTAACACTCACTGATGATAACTGGTCATTGAAACGCGTATGAGTAAATGAATGAATAATTTGTGAGTTTTGTGTATGTTTTTATTTGTTTTTCACTGTATAATTGTTCGGTGGACCTCATTTTCAAAACATAGTGTCTGCATGAGTATGATTCATGTATATAAATGAATATAAATACATTCTTCTACATATTATATATATAGTGTTGTACTTCACTTACTATAAGGCTTACTATAATTTTTATTTAAAATTTAAATTCAATAACTGTCACATTCCTAGTCTTCTGCATATCTTGCAAGTTATTGTAATTTTGTCCATTTTTAAAGATTCGTCACTCTACAAGCTCAGAATGACTCCTTTTTTTAAATTAGGAGTATATCGTTTAATTTTGTTAATGAAATCAGGAGTACAGTTTTGTTACTAATTATTATATTATTTTTTACAGTATTTGTGAAAAAATGCAAAGAATGCAGGCATGCCATTTTAAATTTCGAGAAAGGAGAAATGACTGGAGATGTTGCTTTTGCTGTCATGTACGGACAGGCACTATATTTTTTGGAATATGGCATTTGGTAAGCTAATTTCATATACAGATATTTTGTGTGAAAACTTTTATAGTGACACCTACATAAACTTATTGGATAAATTCCATCAGGTTACGGTATGAGTCATTTCAAAAAGAATTAAATGATAACATATGATTTCATATATCAGCTGATTATATGTTATGTTGTAAATCAATTGTTTCAACACATAGGTAATGTTTCACTATTCATTGAACTTTGTTAAGAAAAAAGGTTATTATTCAATAGTTTTGGTCAGTTAGAAAACATCAATTTATTACAAATAATTCAATGTAATGATAATAATAAGTTATGTAGGTTTACTAATTTATTAAAATGAAAACATTCTTAGGTGTGACTGATAACAAACGTTTAGGTAAGTTCTCATTCTGCAAAATTAAATGTTTTTTTTTTCTAATCAAAATCTGTGTAGACGTAACTGTAAAAGTTTTTACTTCTGTCAGTGCTTCCCTGAGTGCCACAAGCTAACTTTATAATCTACATTAATATTTAATATCTTTTGTTAATTTTGTTTTAATTTCATAAATTCTAATAATCAACATTAAATATATATACAGTCAACTCCCGATTATCCGGGATAATTACCGGCAGGGCCGTCACGGATAATGCGAAATCACGGTTAAAACAAATACCATAATATCCACAGCCCTACTTCTACCCAATGACTGTAAAAACAGCTGATAAATAGTACCGCCTCCTGTTGTACCGCCACTACTGTACAGTTCGTTTTGATCAGAAGCAACGCATAGACTGACCACTGAGGAAGAGTAGTGTTTACGTTCGACTCGAGCGTAATTCCGCGAATTCGGCGGTCGGATTTATTCACCGAAAAATGGCCGCTCGCGCTCGGGGTTATCGCACCTCCATGCATCACGTTCGATGCTTCGATGTGCTCTGATCTGATTTGACGTTGGAGATAACTCGTAGTTAGGGATTCGCGCGTCATTGAACCTCGCGAATTTATAAAAGGACAACAAGAAATATAACGTAAACTCAGACATGCTGACCGAAACTCTGCCCTCGAGTGCGCGTCGCGCGGAAACAGGTAGGAAGGATTTAGGACACTGGGTGGCGACTGCGGGCGAGTTGACAGTCTATAAATTATTCCGTAAAGGTTACTGTACTCCCCAACGACCGCCCGCGCACGCATCCGTCGTTCACATTTTACTCCTCCCGCCCCACTGCTTCAAGTGGAGCTGACGATCCCGGTTGATCCGCAACCCGGTTGATGCGATCCCGGATAATCGGGAGTTGACTGTATATATATATATATATATATATATGTATTGTAACATTTTGGAATAGCAAGTAGGAAAGGCACTATGTATAATATAATATAAATATGTGTAAGTAAATTCAAACCATAAAATAACAAAATTATGAAAAAAAGAATGTAAACATAACCTAAACTAGGTTGTGAAGAAGAATCCACTTGGCAAAATCGTAACATGTAATTACAAGTTTAGAACAATAACCACTATAAAAACAATATATTAGAAACAATTTAATATGTAACAGTTTGAAAAGAACACTAAAACCATGTAAATAAAAGTAAAAGCCTTCAAGTGTTAAGAAGGTGAAACATTTTGGATTGCACGAGTTGACCAAGGCAGGATGGCTAACATATTCAGTGAGGTGTGCGTGCATGTGAAGGCAACAGCTGATAGTTTGAATACACAGTCGGAAAAATAATATTTAAATGCAGTTACCTGCAAAGAAATTAGAATGCAATTATTAAGAACATGAAATGTACCAAAGGCAGTGAATACAGCATCTGTAAAGCCGGTAACAACAATAAAAAAAAGGAAATAGATCTTTTAGCCATTTTTAAATGCTTAGGTTGGCGTCCCATCAGTTGTACAAACCTACTCGAACAAGACAGACATACCTCAGAATTGGCCAATAAAATTTCACGAATTTAAACTTAGTGCGGGAGTGTTAGTCTCGAATTCAATTAACAGTACAAAATACTTTCAAGAAAATTAATTGAAACTATTTATTTAGAAAGATTTTATTAAATATTTTAATAAAGGCCGAAAAGTGGAATCTACAATCTACAACACTTACGTATCTAGGCTAGATCCATTACAACACTTTGGAAATTTTGCGATCAGACATTTATAAAAAAAAAGGAACCAGTGAATTTATTATAAAATCAAACTAGGAAAAACATTTAGAAATAAAATTAAGGGACAATTTTACCTAGAAATAAATTAATTTGTAACATAATTTATAAGATTTTATAGCTTAGATTTTTTTTTGCTCTTGTACTTTAGAGTGCCAAATAAGTTTTCATTATTCAACATTTAAAACCTACCAGATAACCCGAGATTAAGAGAGCTTGTACTAAACTAAAATTAGAATCAATTTAGACTAAATCAAATAAAAACTGTTGCTGCCAAAAGAGAGATAGAATTTAGAGTAATAAGACTCATTATAATTGAGGACACTTATAGCAAATTTATAAAACTTTTAAAAAAGAACAGAAAATTGTAATTTATTAATAGAATTTATAAATGCTAAGAAATTTTTTTATTTGATACATTAAACTTGTTATTAAAAAGAAAGCTCTAGAATATTTATTTCTCTTAAAATAAATAAGAAAATTTACTAACCTACCTTGAACTAAATAACTGAGAAATTTTATTAAAGAAAATTTCTGAGATAATACATTATGGAGAATTTTATAATAAAAGGACATTACAATATATATATATATATATATATATATATATATATATATATATGATGAATAGTTATTATCAGGAGTATATCCGTTCATTCTGCAGTGCATAAATTCGCAGTTCCGACGTTTTGCTAGAATCTCATCTAGTATTGACGAGGTGAACCCAACAACAGTTGAAGAGCGAGTCTGTTCAAAATATATATGTATATATATATATATATATATATATATATATATATATATATATATATATATAGATAGATAGATAGATATGTGTGACTGTCAGTTTATATACTGTCTGTCATATGTTACATCTTATTTTCTTCATATTGCCAAAATCAACACACCATTGCCTAATTCAAAATTATCATTCAAAACTAGTATCAGCTAACCCTATTAAATTGATTGAGAGATCAATGTTTTTTGTTCCCTTTTATTTGTAAATGAGACAAAATTTTCATTGACGATTGAGAATTAAATAAAAATTCTAAGCATATATGAGACATGTGATTTTTGAGATCACAGATTTAAATAACTAGTTGATTTCAAATGCAAGCATTGAAGAGTTAACTGAGTGTATAGGATTGTAGGAGTCTTTTATTAAAGTTTTTAAGACGTTTAGAGGTTGAATTACAGGAAATTATATAAAATGTATTTGGAAATTTTGAGTTAGTAAAAAATATTTTGACAGTAAAATATATGCACCAATACCGTGATTTGATATATGTCAGAATGCTTAAGAACATCATTCAATTTTTCTTTAAAAAAATTCTACAATAACCAGTTTTCCATATAGTTTCACGATACTTTTATGAATTTGGGATATTGTTTGTTTTTACCATCTATGGCAAATTTAATAAGGAGATATTTAATCCAATTGAAAATCTCAAATCATGTAAAGCTACTATTAAAGTTTGCAAGATTACGAGGTTAAAACACGAAACCGATGTGAGTTAATGAAACACCGTGGTTTCATAACATGTGGTTATGATTTATTTGGTAATCCAGGGTGTCTAGTGACAGGGAAAACCGGGAAAACCTGGAAAAGTCAGGAAATTTTAAGATTCTGGAAAATTCAGGGAAAAGTCAGGGAAAATTTTAAAAAAATCAGGAAAATATTTATTTTGATTAGAAACAAAACTAGTGGCCATTGCTCTCGAATATTTGGTATTGTAAGCCAGCAGTTTAGGGGCAGGGCAGTCAGGAAATAACACTTCTTTATTTAGATGCCCATTATTTATTTGATAAGCCCGTTGCTATGACCTCAGGACTTATGTCAATAAATATTAAACGTGTCGAGTTGGTACAGCTGGGAGGTTTTAGCCTGGACCGTGGCCTTGGGGTGCGCAGTGGTTCTGTTATCATATGGACAGGTGGGGATAACAGATAACTCAGTCTGTTTCTGACCACACAGAACGCTGTGTAAACATTCGTAGCCAGCTATTTATCTAGACTCGTGATAGTATGAGTTTTATTTGATGGTGATTATTTTTACACTGTTTATTTCAACATGGAAGGTTCCGGTTTTCATTGCCGTAGCGGGCAATCACGTCATGCAGAGGTCGTCATTACCTTCCCTCCTTCCTTAGGATAAATATAAACTGAAAGATGAAGTGACAGAAGCAGAGATTATATGGTGCGTGAATTTAGTAATGCAACACTTCTTTACGCAATGCAGAAGGTAGTGTGTGCCTCTTTCCAAGGATGTTCCCTGATAGCACCATTGCACAGAACATAAGGTTGCGGAAAGATAAAATTTCCTATAGTGTTGTATTCGGTTTATCAAATTATTTTAAATTCAAATTCTAACTATGTAATTGGCTTTGATGAAAGTTTAAACAAAATATCACAAAGAGCCCAAATGGATTTGAGTGTTAGGTATTGGGATGCAGAGACGGATGAAATGAAAGCTCGATATTTTGGTTCTGTGTTCCTTACAGACACAAAAGCAAAAGAGTTACTCAATTAGTTCTTAAAAGGTGTTCAAAGTCTGGATTTATCCAAGATCCTTCAGATATCAATGGATGGGCCCAATGTAAACTGGGCTTTCTATAGACAGAAAATGACCAAGAAAGATAGAAGAGCAGCTGAGAAGAGGAAAAATAATATTCAGCTGAAGGAACTGGAAGCTAAAAAAGCAAAAGTGATGTCAGTTGCTACAAAAGAAATAGAACTTATATCTGAAGAGATTGAAAAACTAAAGCAAAAAAGCTAAGACAAGACAGTTGTATAAATTTGTTTATATTCCAAGTGTTATAAATATAGTGTAAATACAATTTAGAAAAGTCAGGGAAAACTCAGGGAATTTCTTCAAGCTATTTTACTAGACACCCTGTAATCAATATTTTTTTCAATTCATAATCCAAACTGCGTGTAATCTTATTGTTAAAAAAGTTATTGTTTTTTTTTTTTATAACCAAACCTTGCCTTTGTAATAATTACATGTAGTTTAAATAGTGCTGTTTCATAATGAAACATCCAGTTTGTAAATGAGGTTTTAGGTATATTGAGATTATGTTAATATTTATCCGAATTTCAAATACTACTTATGGTCTTCGACACTTTAAACTAATTTGATTCTTACAATAAATTGAACTCAAATGATGATCAATACAGAGTTTATTATTTTAATATTATACAAGCAGCATTTCTGTCACATTTTAGGTGGCCCTTTTGAAGCTTTCAAATTTATAAACATAAAAAATATTAATCATTATAATTTAAAAATTAGATTCACAATAAATTGCAAGTTCAACAACTTTAAGCACAATTTCAAACTTACAAGCACTGGATAAAAGTTAATCGATAGTAATCAGTGCTTACACTTTCACGTTCAGTTTGAGTTCAATTTATTGTTAAAATTGCATGTCGTTAGAAACTGAAATTATTTAATTTGATTCTTGATAGAAAAAAATGTTTAATAACTTGTGAAAATGAATAAAAAATGTCAGTCGTGAAACTGACTGACAGGTTAGTGAAAAGCATTTTAAGAACTTTGTAGAATCATTATTTTTAGGAAATAAAATTTAGAATATGTAAGTTGCAAAAATATAAGTATTTGACATAGGTTCTAAAATTTGAAACATTTTAAATTGATTTAATTCTTATTTTAAAAAAACATTGTTTCAAATAATTGTTTACTATACAAAAATTCAATAGATCTGATACAAGTTTTGGAAATGACTATAGGTTTGTTGGGCTTGATAATTTTTTTATTAAACTCACTCCAAAAATTGGTAAAATCAATCACTTTCTCTGTGACTAAGTTGAGAATGTACTTACTTCTTACTTCTCCGTGCAGGCGTCCAGTTCAACTCTAGCCGATGGCCCGATGTCCACGATATATATATATATATATATGATGCTATGGCCCACAGGTTCTTCTTAACTAGAATATATTGCCACTTTGTCACAATTGGTCTGAGGAAGTCTCTTGTAGGTAATGGGTAAGGGCAGTTCAGCAGGATGTGTTCAATTGGTTTGCTCTCCACACCACAGAGCGCACTCAAGAGAGACTTTGTGAGATTAAAACGAAATTGGTACTCCTGTGTCACCAGATGCCGGTTCTTGCTCTGGTAGCAAAAGATGCTGTTGATCGTGCTACTTCCCTATATTTATCCTCGACTGGTGGTTCTGGTTGGAGCTGGTAAAGGTGTCGACCAGTAGACTCTTTTTCCCAATTTTCACACCAAAGTTTTCGGAAAACTTCCCTGCTTACACTTTTGCAATGTAGCAGGGAGTGTTTGCCTTCATCTGTAGCTCATGGTTGAGACAATTTTTGCAATTTCGTTTCCAGGTACTCCGAAATGGGCAGGTACCCATTGAAGAGTTAATTCCTTCCCGCAGTCCACTAGCTCTAGGATGGTTTTTCTTATTTCTGTTATTCGAAACGAGTATGAACTTGTAGAATTACTTAACAATGACTGAAGGGTGGCTTTCGAATCCGATAGGATGCATATTTTTGAATTGCCCTTTAAATGCACACAGCTAGTCAGGGCTGCACTTATAGCCAAAAGCTCAGTATCCATGCTTGAATTGGAATTGGCTGGGATGTAAAAACACTCTCCGTTCGATTCATTGTAGTAGCCTGCCCTCGATAAGCTCTTCTCCTGGTCGAGTGAGCCATCTGTGAATATTTTTATGTGGCTTTTGTATTGAGATTGAATTATGTTTAATGTTATTGTTTTTAATAGTAGTATGTGATCTTTCTTGCTCACTTCATGTGGTAGGTTAAGTGCAATGTTTATCTCAGGCCATCTACTTGGGGCCTCTATTTAGTAAGTTGGAATTTTCATAGGGACAAAACAAGGCATTTTGGTGAACAGTTGATTAATTTTATAGCTGAATGACTGGTTTATGTTGGAATCATATGACACCATGTTACTTAATGGTTGGATTGGCGTAAGAGCCTTTATTGACAAGTATTTGGTCCATATTTTTTTATCGATATAGAGTCCAATAGGTTCAACTCCCACAATTGGACGTGGTTTTGGATTACCCCAGGCATAACCGGATTGCAGCAGATTGTAGAGTTTGCAGACTTTTCAGGTGAGACCTCGCCATTGAACCCAACACTTCACATGCATAGGTTGCCTTAGATCTCAAGAAGGCAATTTAAAACATCTTTAGCGTAGTTGTATTGGCGCCCCAATCGCGGCTGGCCACGGCTTTGAGAGCATTAAGTCTTGATACACATTTTTTCATAACATACTCTATATGACTACCCCATTGCAGTTTTGAATCCAAAAGGATCCCTAGTAGTTTAGGGGACCTATTATATTTCAATCCCTTGCCAAGTATTTTGAGTTTGGGAGCGAAAGATCCCAATTTATTTTGACCGATGAAAAAAGTGCAATCGGTCTTCTCCGCCGATATAGTTAGAGACCATTTATAGCATCAATTAGTGAATTTATCCAGTGAGGACTGAAGGATTTCACATGCTTTTAAATGATCAGTGGATGTGACCCAGATCGTTATATCATTGGCAAAACTCATACTATCTACCTCAGGTGGAAATTCGTCCACCATGTCGTTGAGGGCGATATTAAATAGGTTGGGGCAAATTATTCCTCCTTGAGGAATGCCGTTTTCGTTTCGGAACAATGAAGATAGTGAGCCATTTACTGAAGCTGTTATCAGACGGTTTTGTAAAAAATTCCATATGAATTGCAACATTTTACCTTGTATTCCGAGCTTCATACACTGTAAGATGATGGTTAAATGTGGAACTTTATCGAATGCTGCCTCTAAATCCACCATAGTGGCCACTGTGCTCATTTTGTGGTCGAACCCTTCGTAGATTTTATTAGTGAAATATAAGAGTGCGTCAGTTGTGCTCCTGTGCCGTCTGAAGCCAATTTGTTGGTTCCCCAGCATTTCGACATGTACTAGCCTCCAGGATAACCTCTTGTTGACCAACCGTTCCATCAACTTCCCCAAGCAAGATGTTAACGCTATTGGCCGATAAGAGGTAATATTATTCCCATCCTTCCCCGGTTTTAAGAGGGGGATGATTTTCGCTGTTGAGAATGTTGATAATCTTTATTCTTCCTCATACTAATCATTCTGCTTATGATGCTTTCCATGAGCCAGAATTTTGTCCATGTATTGCATTGGATATTTTGATTTATGCTGCTGGTAAATGTTGGCAAAAATTAATATTGCCATGACAGCTTTCTGATAAGTTTGTTTGTTATTTTTGTTTACAATTTCTAGATTTTCCATTTACATTTAAAGAAAATAATTCAATATCAGTCTTTAAAATTCGCAATCTAATCGTTATTTCTATTGAAAATAAATTAATAATTTTGAATCAACCATGACCAATTATTCTTACAGATGTTGCATGTACTGGCATTGTCAGTAATTGCAGTAGTGTTGAGTCATCCAGAATTGATGGCTGGATCTGAAGATGAAGCCATGAATGTACCTCCAGCATTACCTACTCCTCTTAGTGAGGTTGATTTTGAAAACAACATGGATGTAGATATACAACTGACCTTGGGTCATGCTCCTGTGAAACCATTTACATTGCACCCACATACCCTTCGAGGAGATTTTTTTGGACATCGTACATTTGATTATAGTAAGTTTTTTTAAATCTCTACTCTTAAGATTTGCTCAACAAATTTTCAGAAAAAATCATCCTAAACAATGTTAAAATAAGTTTTGGATCATTGATTGCGAAAAATTATCCCAAATGATATACATTGAGTAATGAGTTTTTATAATATAAACTGTTTGGAAAACAGATAATCAAAATATGTGTACACTAATGAACAAAATGTTCAAAAACTGTTGAAATCAAAAATTGCTAATTTTGTATTTATACCAAAGCTTTGATATTATACATACTAAAAATTCATAATTCAACTGATTGGATGATTGGTTATACTAAAAGTTCATAATTCAACTGATTGGATGATTGGTTATACTAAAAGTTCATAGTTCAACTGATTGGATGATTGGTTATACTGAAAGTTCATAATTCAACTGATTGGATGATTGGTTATACTAAAAGTTCATAATTCAACTGATTGGATGATTGGTTATACTAAAAGTTCATAATTCAACTGATTGGATGATTGGTTATACTAAAAGTTCATAATTCAACTGATTGGATGATTGGTTATACTAAAAGTTCATAATTCAACTGATTGAATGATTGGTTATACTAAAAGTTCATAATTCAACTGATTGGATGATTGGTTATACTAAAAGTTCATAATTCAACTGATTGGATGATTGGTTATACTAAAAGTTCATAATTCAACTGATTGGATGATTGGTTATACTAAAAGTTCATAATTCAACTGATTGGATGATTGGTTATACTAAAAGTTCATAATTCAACTGATTGGATGATTGGTTATACTAAAAGTTCATAATTCAACTGATTGGATGATTGGTTATACTAAAAGTTCATAATTCAACTGATTGGATGATTGGTTATACTAAAAGTTCATAGTTCAACTGATTGGATGATTGGTTGGGCCCTCGTATAAGAAATATACACTAGTACATAACTTCTCACAATAATTTTTGAAATCAGAACATATTTTCGGAAACCATGTTCAGTGTAGATAAGTCACAATTGATGTTATCTAGAGTATTTTCTGACTAAAAAATTGTATTGTGAGAAGTTTGGCTCTAATATATTGTTACTTTCTTATAGCAGTTCAATAAATTATTATAGGTAATTTTAGACTAAATAACTACTTATTAATTCACTTACTTTTATGGGTTCTATTATTTACTCAGTTAACATTTTTTAAAGCGTCTAAACACTGTTTTATTTGTGTCTGATAATAACTAACGAGTTTGCTAATAGTCTATTTACAATTAAATATTATTATATATTTATTGTAGCGTTTTTCTTTTGTTTCTAAGAATTTTGCAATTTGTTTTTTTCGTTATTTGTTACAATATATCTTTGTTATTTATTTTCTTGATTTTTATTTTAATTTTAATTTTCCACATCCTATTTTTGATGAGGACCTAATTGATTTTTTTGTCTTGAAGGAAAAAATAATAAAAGCCGTTATTATTTTCATTACATTTCAAATGTTGAACTCTCTTTTCATTTAACTCTTTAAATATTGACTTGCTCTTTCGTAGTAATGTCTATCTGCTTCTAAAAGGTTATAGCCTATTTGATATAGCTTGCCTTTTTGTTGCATTAGAACTTGTATTTGTCAAGCCTTGTGACATAATCACATATGGGATGTTGGCTTTTACACTGCACTCTTCTTAAACATTGATTCTTAGCAGCTGAGCTTGGGTTTTTCCGGTCTTCCACTACTTCTTGAAGCTTCATTTGCTGAAGATGCAGACCACAATGTTAATACCAGAGCCCTAGAAATCTCTTCTGTTTGCTTTGCATGATTTTCCAGTTCAATCCATCATATCTAAGCATAGTCTTGGGTTAGCAAGCTTCTTGAACCTCAACTGAAGATTACCCTGTAAGTTCACCAGGCTTTCTTACAAAGTTTAATATGCTGGGATGGGCTCTTTGTTAATAAGTAGAACAGATGTTGATCTTTATTCTTTAGATGTATAGCCTTTCCAATGCTGGAATCTTGACTCTATAGTTTTTCCAAACATTTCTAGAAAATTGTTACTATTCCCCAGGAAATCTTTAAATTTGCACCTACTTGTGTGCCTAAGCATAGTCTTGTGGTAGAACTAGTAGGTCCTTGTTGACCTTTATCAAGACCAGTGCTTCTCTCTTCCAGGTTGAGCCTGTGCCTGCCTGGATGAGGTCTCTCAAAGTCTTGCACAGTGGTGTAAACTCAATGCTGTTCTTGAAGATTATTATAAGGAGTGAGTAGGGTAGAATGCATAATTGTTGGTTTGCCTTTTGGTTGTTTCCTTACCCTGTAGATGACATTATTAATTTTCTTTAGAACCTCCTACTGGACTTTACATGACCTTTGCTGGTTAGGAGAGAATGGTTGACGTCTTCTGGGATTATACATTCATACAAGATTTCTTGATCTTTAGCCCTCTCCCTCTGTCTTCATGTCGTAGCACTCCTTCATCCTGTTACTAGACTCTCCCACGTTGGAATGAGTCCTCATGGATTTCTTGTCCTCATCTGATTTAATAACGAATTTTAGATAGCAGGGGAAATGAAGTTCTCTGCCAAACAGCACATTAGAAGGTGTCTGTGTAGTAGTTTCATTGATAGAAGAGCAATATGCCAACAACATAATGCAAATATTGGTCCCAATATCACTGATGATCGAAACGACTTCTGACAAATACTTTAACATCATTCCTGTTCATTCACTACAACATCTCATCTGATTACAAGTAAAAAGCAGTTATCCTGGTTTTACGGATTCCAAAGGTTTTGAACATCTTAGAAAAAAGTGTTTAATGCAGCTTAAACAGGTTACATCCTTCTAGTGTGTCTAGAGTGTACGCTAGTGTTTATCCTACAGGGCTACAGGTGACTGTCCTTTTTCGTAATGTTCTGTAACTGAAAATCTTCACAGAATCTTGATGATCTGTTTTCTTTACCAGTACAATGGGTGAGACCTGTGGACTCTGATAGTTTGATATTATCATCAGCCTTCATCTCTTTGATGATTGACTCCACTTCTTCAAGCTTTGCTACAGGTAGTCTTCTAGTAGACATAGAGGATAGCCTTGGTGTCTCCTAGTCTATACAGTGCTGAACTACAATAGTTCTTTCTCAAAGATTTTATGTTCCGATCTAATCAGTTTGGAAATTATTTAAAATTTACAAGATATCTGCACCATGATAAACTTAACTATTTGTTTCTCACTTAAACTACTTGTAAATATATTGAAAAATTCTTGTTTAGGATTAAACAAGTATTGCAATGTAAATTTAAACAATCTGATATATCAGTTAAAGCTTTCAACTGTTGGAACTCATCGTATCTATAATTAAACAATGTAATTGCTTTAGTATCACTTTCTTTACCTGTAATAACTAATTTTTTTTCTGGTGAGATGCAATTGTTAAGGTTTATCCAAGTTCGTATCGCCTTTTTTTGTAGCTTAGCGACTCATAAAATGAAAATTTTGACGGGCAATAAGTTATTACTATTGTCAGTGCATATCAAAGTGTGTAGTATAAGTTGTTATTTCTATAAACTTTTGACACTGCCGCTACAGGCGGAACACTCGTCATATTTATATAATTATGCTGGTAATAAAACTTATTTCATATTTAAACACTATTTATTACTTCACATCTTTCTTAAAACAAAACTCTAAACAAAGAGCTGAGAAAAAAACTAAAACAATTACAAATCATCTGTTAATTTATATAATGTTCTTTTTCTTTTTTTTCCATAGAGGATTGTCATAGAGTATTATATTATTGCATTCACAACATACTCCCACCTTTTGAGTTATGGTTTAACTCAAAACATTAAAAAATAGTATATTGTTAAAAGATTAATCAACAAATTTTTGTGGAAGCTTAATTTGTCTGCCACTTCTTGAATATGTCACAATTTTATTTTCTTTTGTCACATTATCTTCTTCCAGGTGTAGTTCATGTTCATTGGTTTTTGTCACTTTTGGTTTAATCTTTTCTTTTAATTGTTCTTGGATGGTTTCTTCTTGCATTTCAAGAGGATATAGTCTTTGTATTGGTCTCAATAAACTTCCAAAAGCAGTCTTCAATTGCACTAATCTACACACTCCATCTCTACTAATGATAGTCTTTTCTATCAGTCCTATTGGCCAATCAATTCTTTTTTTATTTTCAACTTCAATCAGTACTAATTCTCCAACTTTCAACTGTCTGCCGTTTTTCTTACTTTTTAAAGCTAATTGTCCTAAATACTCAATCCTAAATCTTTTTCGCAATGCTTCTCTCAGGTGTTGTCGATAACGTACTCTCTTGTTAAGACTTTTTGTATTTACATGGTCACAATCTGGAACTCCAATTTCTTTTAAGTCATGTAAAAACATATTTGGAGTAATAGCAGTTAGGTCTGAAGAAGTTTCAGATAAATATGTCAAAGGTCTAGAATTCATGATACTTTCACAATCACATAAGATTGTCTCCATTTCCTCATAATCCAATGACGTTTTGCCCAAGGTTTTGCGTAGCAACTGTTTCATGAGTCGGATGAGTCGCTCCCACCATCCGCCCCACCATGCAGCAGAGGGAGGGTTAAACCTCCAGTCAATTTGTTGGCATGAGCTATATTTTAAGATAGCATTCCAATCTAGAATTTTAAATGCCTTTTCTGTACCTGTGAAATTGGTACCATTGTCACTATATATTATTGATGGTCTTCCTCGCCTTGCAATAAATCTTCTAAGTGTATCTATAAATGCTTCGACAGAAAGAAACTTTACTAACTCC
This sequence comes from Prosapia bicincta, assembly GCA_036971475.1. NCBI lineage: Eukaryota > Metazoa > Arthropoda > Insecta > Hemiptera > Cercopidae > Prosapia > Prosapia bicincta. The sequence goes on from JBAIZL010000001.1 coordinate 241,458,651, forward strand.
AAATGAACAGCACGGTATACTGCACAAGTGAATATGCAGATCCAAACTTTACTGCCATCTCGTAGAAACAAAGGTCCCGCAAAATCAATTCCAACCACTTCAAATACTGCGGCATCTCGTACTCTACTTTCAGGTAAGGGTGGAGTGATTGTTTCTACATTTTTTGAATTATGTCTCTGACAAGGAATACATTTTTTCAAAGTATTACTTATTGTTTTTCTTCCTCTCAATATCCAATAGTTTTCTCTTAATAAACTTAAGAGACCTTGAACTCCCACATGACATGATCTCTTATGTATTGTAAGAATAAGAATATCTACAATGTCATGTTTTGATGGTAGAACAACAGGAAATTTAAAATTTTCCAAATCCTTTCTTTCTGTTAATTTTGTCTTTAGCCTTATAATACCATCAGCAGCCATAAATGGTGACAATGAAGCCAATTTAGGCTCCCTTATTCCTTCAAATGATTGCTGTTGAACAATTCTAATTATAAAATTGTTAGCTTCAATAATCTCCTTACATGACAAAACTTTACTCACACACTTTTCCTTCTTTGAGGGGTTACAATTATGAATAAATCTCAGCAACCATGCAAAAACACACACAATCTTATCAAAATCATTTGAAAAGTAATAAAACCAATCTTTTGGGTAATTATTACTTAAAAGTGAAGGTGTAGGTCCTTTCTTTTTTTCTAAAGAAATTAATTCTTCGTCAGGTTCAGGTTCATTTGATGGCCAGGTATCTTCAGACAACTTCAACCATGACGGGCCCTCCCACCATCTGGAACTAATCAACCTGGAAACTGAACATCCTCTACTGGGCAAGTCTGCTGGATTCATAGTGCCGGGAATGTGCCGCCAAGATGTTCTGGAAGTGAGGCTGCAGATTTCTTCAACTCTATTTCTAACAAATACTCCCCAGTTTTCTTCTCTTTTAATCCAAGCTATTACTGTAGAAGAGTCACTCCAATAAAAAAATTTAATATTACATTCAAATTTGTTTTCATCTCTTAATTCTTGCACTACTGAAGAACCTAATCTAGCACCTATAGTAGCAGCCATTAGTTCAAGTCTGGGTATTGTCATCTTCTTTACAGGTGCTACACGTGACTTTGCCTGGATTAGCTGTAATTGAATACATGTACTAAGTTCAAAACGCATAAATACTGCTGTTGAGTACGCAAATTTGCTGGCATCACAAAATATGTGAACTGATACAGAAATGATTACGTCATCCACACCTTGTAGCCATCGTGGAATCTTCATCTCTTTTAATTGATCGAGTTCCTGAAACCATATATTGAATCGTTGTTTGATTTCTTCTGGTACTTCTTTGTCCCACCCACAATTATCTTTCCAGCATTCCTGCAATAATAACTTAGGGCATATGGAAATAGGACAAGTGAATCCAATAGGATCGAACAATCTGTGTGCAGTGGACAATATAACACGTTGTGTTACCAAGTTCTCTTCTAAATTTACTATTTTATGAAAACTCACAGAAATTGTGTCTTCTTTCTTGTCCCAGGTGAGACCTAGGACTGAAGCCTCTGTCTTGTCTTCCAGACCAGGTTCAGTATATTCCCATCCTCGCAGCTCAAACTTTCCCAAAGAAAATATTTGTATTGCTTCTGAAATGAACTGTTTCAAATCCCTTTCATTATTTACACCTGTAACACAGTTATCAACATAGAAACTTTTAAACAACTTTTCTATTGTACATTTAGAAAATTGATTGTCTTCAGCACACGGTACTAAATACTTCTGCAGGTGGTAGTTGATGACGGCATTGAGCAAAAATGGACTACTTGAGACTCCAAAAACAACTCTTCTATGTCGGAAAATCTTGAGTGATCCATCTGTGTTTTGCCACAGAAATCTTAGGAAATCTCTGTCCTCTTCATACAAACTTATTTGCAAAAACGCCTTTTTTATGTCAGCGATAACTCCTATTTTATAAAGTCGAAAACGTAAAAGCAAAGCTGGTATTATTTCAATTAAGTTAATACCTATTTCCAAACACTGATTAAGGGAATAGTAACCCTTTTCTTTAGACGAGGCATCAAAAACCGGTCTTACTGCAGTGGTGCTGTTTTCTTTTATCACTGGTCTATGAGGTAAATAGTGACCTTCATCCCATTTGCTTATTGGGATTTCCTCAATAACACCATCTTCCAGCCAATCTGAAAACACATTGTTATATACATTATATAAACTTTCATTTGTTAGCCTTTTCACTGAGTTTTCAAGCCTTTTTTTTGCAAGATTGAAATTTCTTGGAACTTCTGGGTGGTCTTCGGACCAAGGTAATTTGACTTCATAGCGTCCTTCTTCATTTACTCTCACAGTTTCCAAAAATTGTGTTTGAACAGAATGTTCAATTTCTTGTTTGCTTCTGGTCTGTAGTGGGTCTTTTATACCTAAAACATCCATTTCCCACAGCTTGCATATTGAATTACTTTGTACAAACATAGAAAGTGCTGTCATAGAACTAAATTCTTTACTTTCTTGAAATTTTCCTGTCAAAACCCATCCTAAATGAGTTTCAAGGGCTATAATACCACAATCTAGAACCTCTTTTCTTCCAGTTAGAAGTTTCCCATATATGTCAGCCCCAATTAATATCTCAATTGGACTGTCTGCATCCTGAAACAATTTAATACCTCTTTCCATCAGTTCATCAGTCCATCTTCCTGGTTTCAAGGCAGGAACATAAGTACAAATATTTATTTCACTAAGTGCCTTGAAATTACAAGAATATGTTTTATCTATACTTTGTAGTCTGACTTTGTAGCATGCATGATTGCGAGGCTTAGTGACCTCTCCTCCAAACAGGCCATGTAATAATGTTTCTTCACCACAAGTGTCATATTTCATTTTTTCAACAGTCGATTTCCTTATGTATGACCTCTGGGATCCACTGTCAAAAAGTAAACGCACATTGAGTTCTTTTGTGTCACTAACAGCCTTGACAACAAGAGTTTGCATGTAAACCTGATTGCCATTCACATTGGACAAGGAATTCTCAAAATTGGGCTCAGCTTCTTTTTCCTCGCATTTAGGTTTAATGTTAGACCTATTAAAATTATTCTGCAACTTTGAACACATAAGTGGTACATGTTTTCCATTACAAATAATACATTTAACAATAGCTCTGCAATGTTTACTTAAATGTCCTACTTTTGTACAAGAAAAGCAACACCTTTTGCTAGTAAGAATATTCTGCCTTTCTTCTAAAGACATGTCCCTAGCTTTAAAACAGTTTTCACTTAAATGACCACCGTCACAAAACACACACATCGATAACTTCGTCTTATCTGTGCTTACTGTAGACGTATTTGATTTTACATTTACAAGGCCAGCTGCTGTAACATTGCTGGTAGGCCTTCTTGTATTTTTAATATGCTTATCTTTACTTGCAAAGTCTCTTTTATATGAACTCGTAGGATTATCACCTGTTGATACTTTTGTTTTTTGTAAACCAAATCCCTGTTTAGCTAAGTTTATTCTTTCTTCTCCCTCCACTTCAATTTTCAAAAAATTCATTAGGCTATCTAGCCTACTTTTACTTTCTGACGCGGTCTCGTCCTGTTGAGAGTTAGGCCTACTTCTCTGCCAAGCTATTAATAAATCCTCCCTGAGACAAGATTCTACTAATGGGAAGAGCATAGCAGCGTACTTCTCCTTTGTTACACCTAAAGTTTCTAAACACCTTAGTTTTGACTCAATTTGATCATAAAGTGAGGAAATAGTAATTTTACTTTCACTGCTATTTAATGTTATTACAATTTTCAAGATTTCTCTTATGTAAAACTCTACTAACAGGTCATCTTTGGCAAAGCGAGATTTTAAATGTTCAATAGCCTGTTCATAACTACGTCCACATGGGGGAAAACTCTCGACAATTTCCCTAGCCTTAGTATTAGGGATAGTCGCTTGCAGGAGATACTGATACTTGTCATCAGAATCAATACAGGGGTCTTCATGGATTTTCTTAAATTGGCCCCAAAACGGCAACCAATCACTAATATCACCACCAAACTTTTTAAACTCAAGTGTGGGTAACTTAAATTTACGTTTTTCTACATTCACACTAGTATCTGTCTTAGGCCTAGCCTTGTCAATAGCCTGTTCAACTAAATACTCAACTATTTTAAACTTGCCTGAGTATTCATCGGCAGATTCTACCTCATTTTCTAAAACTTCAGTAGATGCATTTTCATTTAGTAAAACTTCAATAATTTCTCGGTCTAAGACCTCCAATTGATTATGTTTTTCACGTAATAGCTCTAAATTAGCTTTTAACAAAATCACATCATCTTCATTTTTTATGGATTCTAATAATGTATTGTGTAAACGTGAAAATCCAGTTCTAAACAATTTTCTTTTCTTTTTCAGAGCATCCATTATAAAATACTTACTAATGGATCATAGATTTTAACTGTAACCAAATTATTATCCTGTCACGGTCGCCATATATTGTTTCTATAAACTTTTGACACTGCCGCTACAGGCGGAACACTCGTCATATTTATATAATTATGCTGGTAATAAAACTTATTTCATATTTAAACACTATTTATTACTTCACATCTTTCTTAAAACAAAACTCTAAACAAAGAGCTGAGAAAAAAACTAAAACAATTACAAATCATCTGTTAATTTATATAATGTTCTTTTTCTTTTTTTTCCATAGAGGATTGTCATAGAGTATTATATTATTGCATTCACAACATAAGTCTTTATATTGTAAATAATGTTGGATGTTTATTTTTCATTGACAGAACTGTTGGTAGAGTTTTTTCTTATTATACTATTTTCTTAATTGAAAACTATGTCAAATTCATTGAAGTTAAACCTGTCGGTGTCATGACCAGTGGTGAATAGTAATTTTCCTCCAATGCCTAGTGGTATTAGTAGCTCCTAGTAGCAACATAACTAAAATAAACACAAGATGTAGTTTAGTCTGCAAAGAAACATACTTTACACTTTTTATTCTTTCCAATATGTTTTCTTGACAGATAAAGAATAGAATCTAACAACTTATTTTGTATTTCTTTTCAAGTTGTTTTAAAAACTATAGCAGAATTTTCAGTTTTAATTTTAACTTGAATTTTAAATTACCACTGTATTGTGTGGTGGAAAATATGTTTATTTTATTAAAAACAAATACTAATTGTTTGATTCCCAAATCGAGTGGTTGTAAGACAGATAGGTGCAAAGAATTAGAGACGCACATTTTCTAATTTGCTTGTAACTTTATGAACTAAACAATTGTCTACTAAAACAAAAAAAATTTCATTTTCTTGTTCAGCTACACAAACCATTCCTTGAAGATATATTTTATTGTCTAACCGCATTTTTTCCATGATAAGTACATGAAAGAGAGAACGCGTTTTCAATACGTACGTGAAAGAGAGAACGCGTTTTCAATACATCGAGGCTTTAAAGACTTGCTAATGATTAATGGTTTCAGTTTTTTGGTTCAATTTGCATTACAGTAAGATTATGCTGTAACACAATGTTTAGATTTCGTTTCACCTTTGTGTGTATCCCCCAGTTAACATACAATATGCTAACAGTTGATAAAATATCCCAATTTTGTCTGCATTCAAAATATTTTCCTGTTTGTACTCAGGAATAACGTTTTGATAGTTTTTGTTCTCCATTCATTATCTTTATTGATAGAAACTGCTAATTATTCTGTACAAATCCCCTTACAAGTTATTCTATCTCTTTGGTGGAGTCGATTAAGCCATCCGAGGCAAGCTTGAAACTGTTCAGAGCATAGTAATTTTGCAATGTCCAATGCCTTAGAATTAGTTGTCTAGTAATTAGCACCAACAAACCATAAATAACCTGTCTTATTTAAATCCTCATGTAATTCACTGCAGTTTTTTTCCAAATAGGGACAAGGACACAGATGATGCATCTTTGATTTGTTTACTATATTTCAAACTTGTAGATAAAGCACATGGTGCAATTCCAAAATCTTTAGCTCCATCTATGTTCTTACTACCCGAATCATCACTTTATAAAGTCAACCTTGTCTTTTATTGTAAACTCATGTCTTTTTACCCTTTGTCATTTATGTTTTTTTTCAAATATGGTGATAAACCTCATTCTTTAGAAACTGTAATTATATTTTTGTTGTGTAAAATTTTTCGTTATACTGAAATATACATGTTATTGTTTTGTTAAAACGAGATATGTTACAGACATATTCGTATGATAAGTCAAACAAAACGCAATAAAAAATTTTGTATACTGAAAAATTTGTTATATTGGTATTTTTTATAATGGGAGTTGACCTGTAGATCATTAGAAAAAAATTAAATAATGTGGTTTGTATGAGCTATGGAGCTCATATTGAAACAATACAAAGTATTCTATAAATTTGTGTGGAATTATGTTTGTCTTTGCTGACAATATTTGTGTAATTCCCTTATCTAAGAAATAGAAGGGTCTAAGAAATCGGACAACACTTGGATAATGAGGTATCTCTGTCATCAGTCACTCTACCACATCCCACATGAACAAGTTGGAAGAAACCCTGGCAAAAAAGTAAAAAAATATATTCATTTTAGATATATACCTCTCTTTTAGTTTAATATAAACTTGTTGAAACAAGTTACTAGGTACAATACTCTGGATGCTTGGGAGACCTGGTTTATTAAACAAATTTCATGGTGTCTCAGTCAACAATGAGCCAAGCCCAGTTCAGCATTCTTCTCTTCTTTTTCCAAATTGTGTGTTGTTCAATTACTAAGCCTTCGATATATTACTGTGTTTTGTGTTCAAGACCTAATAATTGTTAAATTAGTTGCTACTGGTACCTTGTTAAAATATTTTAAGTGATGTGTAAATTTTGATAATTTTTTAATAATCTTTGACTTGACTTTCTGGTTTTTTAGTTATAATTTTGTTTAAACCTATTTTATAAGTGAATCGTTTATAGCGTGTATTTATATAATTTTTTTTGTTTATTTAAAACTGTTTCAGCCTTGTTTAAGGTTTATATATTGATGATGCGAGAAAAAAAAGTCAAATAGATAACTCTCCTGAGTAAGGAGTTTTGTGCTCCATGGTTAGAATAATTTTATTATTGCTTGACTTTTATATGTTTTATCTTGTTTGTTTTATTGTTGTACGATAGCTTGATGAAATATGCTAGTAAGGGCTAAGCACTGATGAAGGCGATATCATCATCGAAACTAGTCTGATTGTTTTATGAACTAGTGTGTTTGTTTTAATAAATTAATGTGTAGTGAGATTTAGAATCAACTGTTTTAATTTTTACCGTTGTAAATAGTTCCCACTATGTAAGCTCTAATTAACACTTTCAGCACGGCAGCGATATTGGTGATCTCATCAAACTACTGTCGGTTTTTTCAAAACTTCCACTTCTGACGGCAGTGGAACGCTATGCGGGTTGTATAGCTTGTCGAAGTCTGTTGTTTTCATCTCGGTAATTTTATTTATAAGATATACAGTTTATTGGGACATCAGAACAGTGTATTAGACACTAAAATATTGTTTTATTTATCGGGTCACAATTAAAAAAAAGAAATACAAATGATAAATTACTGTATGATAAATAATAAAACACAATAAAAAAGACAGAGAAAAAAAGATAATTTACATACAAAACTAAAAACCCTACTACTAAAATATACTACATACTAAAATAAGCACTCAATGTTTAACTCGGAATGTTTGTTTCTGTTTGTGTCATGTATTTCACAAAGCTATAGAGATCGATAATGTAAACGGAGACATAGATAATACATATGTCACGTCCGAGACTATTTATAGCCGAGATTAGCTGACATTTGTGTAGTACAATGTTGTGTTGACACATTAGGTTTTCGGGCGTATAAACATTTTGTCAATGACTCATATTTACAATAGTCTGTTCCCACCTCGAGTTGGTTCATTCACTCTAATAGGACAGTTATCGTTCGTTCATGTGTTAGTTCAGAAAGCTTAGTTAATTTTTATGATAGTTGTTTTTACCGGATATTTTGCCGCGTTAAATGGTTCAAACTAAAAAAAAAACATTAAAATATAAAAGTTAAACCAAATTAAATCTGTTCATAAAACTCCCTGAAGCATTGTTTCAGTTGAAGCATCAAAAGTTAACTTGGGATGGTTGGATTTAAAAATGACTCAGGCACAATGTTCTCCAAACTCTTCTGAAGCATTGACATAAAAATCAAACCTTTATACAAACACGTATCGACACTAGAGAAGTTTCAATTACCCTGGGAGTGAGCGTGCCGGTGAGCTCGCCGTATCTAAGAAAATAAGCTGGGAGTGCATCGGCACGCTCTCTGTGCCTCGTAAGGGAACCCGGAGTGTGCCAGATCGCTAGCTGTGCTGAACGTGTTAACTTAATAATTAAATATATTCAGTTATCAAGGTAAGTCTGCCAATCTCCTAAATGTCTCAAAAATCCCAAGTAATTTTTAAGCTTTACTAGAGCTAACCTAGAAGTTAGAATTGTTTATTTTATTCAAGACAATTGTCTCTTGTGATTGCAGAGGACATAAATTGTGGAGCTATAGTCACTTTCTGCACTTTCTTAATAACACTTCTGATGGTGTTTGGTGCCATCAAGGGAAAACCTTCTTTCCTTATGCCTTTCTTTTGTCTCCAGGTGTTTGATTTTGCAATTTCAAGGTATGAAGCAAATATATTTGGTTATTAAAATGTTTAGAAATGCATACATACTGTATTGTATAAGTGTTTTTGGAATGTTGTGGTATAGCAGGCAATAATATTGTGTACAGTAGAAATTTAGTAATTTGGAGGAATATGATAAATTACATTCAAATACAAATGAAAGAGTAACAAAAAAGTTCTAGTAAAAGTCTAAAAGTTAATCAAAATTATTGATGAGAAATTTTATTGAATATGTTCAATGTTTGGTTGCATTAAATCTTATATATCAGAAATACTTGATGTCAATACCTGACCTTAGACTATTGTTTTGATATAGTTACTGATTATAATTTATACAACTACTCTTTGAGCGTAGCTTGTGAGGTTATGTTGATACAAATAAAAGACATACACAAAACTCACAAATTAATGATTTATTAACTTAGACGTTTTCAATGACAAAGTCATCAATCATCAGTGAGCGTTGCTACTACAAACTCTCTAACTACAATAGAGTTTGTAGTAGCAACACTCACTAATGATGATTACTTTGTCATTGAGATGTGTCCGGGCTAATAAATGATTAATTTGTGACTTTTGTCTATGTCTTTTATTTGTATGTGATAATAATTTATGTCTTCATAAATATCTATTGATTTCCATGTATCAATAATAGTGTTTTTCAGTATCCTAGCTAAATAGCTTGCTTTAGGAGGTTTCACAATGTGTAACACGGTTAGCGTTTTGTTTTAATTTAGTTATTAAATTTCATATAGTTTATAGTGAGAAGCTATAATTCTTAATCACTTTTGTGGCTATAATGTTCTTTAGAATGTGAACAACTAGAGAGTTCTTTTCAGAGCCTTCGTGAACATTTCTTGGGAGAAAATGGCCAAAAAAATATTAGTTCTGATAGTTTTACTTTTATGACAAAATAAGTATTGAAGTGTCATAAGTTTCATCCTTATTAGAGATGATGTTTCTGCTGTATTTGATTGTCTTTATCTTTTTAACACATTCACTGCTCATTTTAAAACCTCATGTATCCCTCAGAACAGTAATATAAATTTTAAAAAAAATCTTCAAGATTTTTACTATAGTGGTGAGATAGTAAAATCCACTATCTATCACTTTTGGTTGTAAATTGATCAAAAAAATTTGTCAAAGTAGTTTGAAATCTATTGTGATAGTTACCAATTAAAAAACAAAATATTACTATGAAGAATTTTTTTTCAAAATGTTACCGTCAAAATTTGAAATTGTGATTGAAAGTCTAAAATACTCTTGTAGCACTACCAAGAATATTCTAAATGGTGTAAAGATAATGCAGAGGTATAACCATTAATAGTGCTTCTATTATTCAATAGTAGGATAAAATTAGTTAATATCATACAGTAAAAGCTCTCTTTATGAACTTCTCCATTTTACAACCCTCTATTTTTTGCCCGGCAGAGGTCGCGTGAAAAATAAAACGTGAGGGTTCGCACACGGTGGATTCGACCAGGTCATTTTATTAATATGAAAAAAATACTGAACAAAATTTTATTTTAAAAATACAAACATCATAATTAAGTATAATGTATTTACTCAAGTTCTATTGGTTTTAATTGTGACAATAATGTATTAATTGTAAATAATATTTTAAGATTTATCAAATTTATTTATTTAAAAAAAATACAACACTTTAGATAAGTTGTCATAACATAAGGATTCTATTACAAATACTTATGTTTGATAATAAATTCTGAAAGAAATCTAATTTCTAAATAAGAAAATGTACTGGATGTTTACAATAGCTGTAAAGTAAAAGAACCAATTTTGAATCAAAATGTGTTGAAAGTTTAGGTAAATTTATCATAATATTACAATTATAGTGATGAAATGTAACTGTAAACATTTATAATTTTAAACAAAAATTACATACAATATGTCTAAGCACCTGAGTGTTATAGCAATGAAATTCCTTACAGTTCCTCGTCCGATTGATGCCCTTGGGTGGCACAGTCTTGACAAGAAGGTACAGTGTGTTCCATGCAGATCTAACGCAGCTGTTGCACCAGTTTTTTATTTCCTGTTTTGTCTCTAGTTGCATAGACCACATTGTCCTTCACGTGAATCTTCTCCAATATTTCGCCCCTGCGGCTGTAGGTCCAGCATCTCTTCAATGTTTCTTTTCACGAAAAAGTTGTCTTTTAACACTACCGGGATCTTCAATCCTTTCTTCCTCACGCATTTTTTCCCTTTCCACGCTATCTAATACTCTAGCGAATCTTTCTTCCTCTGCTCAATTCATATTGCGTAGTAACACAATAAATATAATACACAACGCACTAAACGATCAAAAACACAAAAGTGAAATTAAAAATTATGGCACACTTTGGCACATGCGAGGGGTCGTGCACGGTGGTTTCCACACTGGCTTTTCTTTAGGCAGCTACACTAAGACACTTGTTGGTGAAAGCGAAAATACAAACACAGCATTCGATAGTGAACGAGTCTATTTAAAGGTACTGAGTGGGTGGAAGCTTACAAAAATCGGCAGTTCGAGATATTAAGAAAATGGTGAAGGCCCGGTGGAAAAGACTGTGACACGACCTCTGCCGGGTTAGCCGTAAAAAAATGACATTTTAAAAAGTGAGGATCGGATAAGGGAATTGTTATTCAGCAATGGAAATAAAAACATAAAAACCATTTAGCTTAGAAAACAAATTCAAGTCCAGTGGACAAATTGTTTTTCATTGGTTCTCTGTGCCAAGTTAGATAAATTTGTCAATAAGTGGGTCTGTGATCCAAGAACAAGCTTTAAACATTAGCAAAGAATTGAATTTGAAAACTTTAAGTTTTCAAGTGGTTGTGTACAAAAATTTAGAATTCACCATGGCATTAGTTTTAAAGCAATTTGTGGTGAGGATAAATCTGTTGATCCAAAGGAAGTTTGCGAATGTAGTAATAAACTGAGAACAATGATTGAGGATTACGATGAATCAAATATTTACAATCTAGACAATACTGGTTTTTTTTTTTCTGAGCATTGCCAATCAATGCTATGAGCCTTAAAGGAGACGTGCAATCCTGGAGAAACATCCAAAGGACGACTAACTATTTTCTTATGTATAAACTCTTGTTTTTTTAAAACTCTTTCATAAACGGTAAAGCATGTCAAACAAGATGTTTCAAGAATGTGAATGTGAAAAATTTAAGTGTGATTTGTAAAGCTAAGAGAATATCATATATTCTAACAGAATGATTAGTAGGGTTTAATGACATAATGACCAAAAGTAAACAAAATGTGATCCTTTTCATGGATAATGCATCATTACACCATCAAATTAGATTAAGCAATGTAGAAATATCATTTTTATCTCCAAACACTACTTATCGTTAATCTGGGTATAATCCACAATTTTAAATGTCAGTATAGACAAATTGTATTTTGCCATTTTTTATATAGTATGGAAAATTGTTAAAATGCTATTGGCCGTTTTAAATCTATAAGGCTATTTATAAGTATGTTGTGTAAAAAAAAATTAAGATAACCCCTTGTAATCAACTGCTTCCAGAAAGCAAATTTTTTAAAATGAAATGTTATCACAGTGAAAATACTTAGGAAGAAATAATGAGACTATTTAATGATATATACTGTATATATTCTTGATATTTAACATAATCCATTGTTTTTCCGTTGCACTGACTTAATGAAGTTAATATATTACTATGTGAGTAATTTTATCCACCATTAAGTGCAATAATTTTACCTTGAGTGATGAGGCACCTTTCGGTCGTTGACCATTGTCGAATCACTGATTTTTCTCTGCTGTGGATGCTACGTCCGTGAAGCCGGTGTTTGTTGACGTTACGCGCACTTTTTCTTGATCTGTGTGTATGATATTTCTGTATAGTATGTCTTCTGTATATGTTGTTTGTAGATTCATTAAGTTGTTGTGTATGTTTTTATAAATGTGGTATTTTTCTAGTGAGTTTAGTTCTATTGGGTTGTTATACAAACAACATATACAGAAGACATACTATACAGAAATATCATACACACAGATCAAGAAAAAGTGCGCGTAACGTCAACAAACACCGGCTTCACGGACGTAGCATCCACAGCAGAGAAAAATCAGTGATTCGACAATGGTCAACGACCGAAAGGTGCCTCATCACTCAAGGTAAAATTATTGCACTAATGGTGGATAAAATTACTCACATAGTAATATATTAACTTCATTAAGTCAGTGCAACGGAAAAACAATGGATAATGTTAAATATCAAGAATATATACAGTATATATCATTAAATAGTCTCATTATTTCTTCCTAAGTATTTTCACTGTGATAACATTTCATTTTAAAAAATTTGCTTTCTGGAAGCAGTTGATTACAAGGGGTTATCTTAATTTTTTTTTACACAACATACTTATAAATAGCCTTATAGATTTAAAACGGCCAATAGCATTTTAACAATTTTCCATACTATATAAAAAATGGCAAAATACAATTTGTCTATACTGGCATTTAAAATTGTGGATTATACCCAGATTAACGATAAGTAGTGTTTGGAGATAAAAATGATATTTCTACATTGCTTAATCTAATTTGATGGTGTAATGATGCATTATCCATGAAAAGGATCACATTTTGTTTACTTTTGGTCATTCTGTCATTAAACCCTACTAATCATTCTGTTAGAATATATGATATTCTCTTAGCTTTACAAATCACACTTAAATTTTTCACATTCACATTCTTGAAACATCTTGTTTGACATGCTTTACCGTTTATGAAAGAGTTTTAAAAAAACAAGAGTTTATACATAAGAAAATAGTTAGTCGTCCTTTGGATGTTTCTCCAGGATTGCACGTCTCCTTTAAGGCTCATAGCATTGATTGGCAATGCTCAGAAAAAAAAAACCCAGTATTGTCTAGATTGTAAATATTTGATTCATCGTAATCCTCAATCATTGTTCTCAGTTTATTACTACATTCGCAAACTTCCTTTGGATCAACAGATTTATCCTCACCACAAATTGCTTTAGAAACTAATGCCATGGTGAATTCTAAATTTTTGTACACAACCACTTGAAAACTTAAAGTTTTCAAATTCAATTCTTTGCTAATGTTTAAAGCTTGTTCTTGGATCACAGACCCACTTATTGACAAATTTATCTAACTTGGCACAGAGAACCAATGAAAAACAATTTGTCCACTGGACTTGAATTTGTTTTCTAAGCTAAACGGTTTTTATGTTTTTATTTCCATTGCTGAATAACAATTCCCTTATCCGATCCTCACTTTTTAAAATGTCATTTTTTTACGGCTAACCCGGCAGAGGTCGTGTCACAGTCTTTTCATATCATTTATATATGATGAATAGTTATTATCTGGAGTACATCTGATCATTCTGCAGTCCATAAATTCGCAGTTCCGACGTTTCGCTAGAATCTCATCCAGCATTGACGAGGTGAACCCAACAACAGTAGAAGGGCGAGTGAAGAACACAGATAACTCGGCTCCTATATATAGAGGAATGAAGCCAGGCCCATTGATGTCAATACACACATTGACGTCAATCCACACACACCTGATCCAAACAATTACTCACATTCCTTTGCCTTTGTTCACCTTTCTGCCGATAAAATCTATCCATGTCACACTTTCACACTGGAAGTGTGGAAATACGCAAAGTATCATCGCGTTTGTTAAGACTCCCTTGCTTCTCTATTTTGATAGCCTCACGAATAATTCTAGTCCTGTAGTTCTCCACTTAAGCAATCTGTCGTCTAGATTGGAAATCAATGGTATGCCCTATGTCGCAGGGGTGCCTGTACAGAGCCGACGTTTTCTGCTTGTTTTTAAGGCCCAGTTTGTGCTCCTCAGGCCTAGCTGAGATACGTCTGTTCGTTTGGCCAATGTACGATTTTTTACAAACTCCACAAGAAACGCTGTAAACGCCATGGTTTTCCAAGAAGATCTTATCTTTGGCGTTACCAACAACCTTGTTGATGGTGATGTAAAGTTTGTAAACGGAACGTATACCATGCCTCCTAAAGAGTCTGCCAATCCTATCAGTGGTTCCTTTACTAAAGGGCAGAAAAACAGTAGCAGGTTTCTCAGTCTCTTTCTCCTCCACGTCAACTGGATGGACACTTTGGCGGTGTAACGCTTTATTAATGGCATATATATATTTATATATATATATATGACATATATATATATATATATATATATATATATATATATATTCTTGATATTTTACGTCATCCATTGTTTTTCCGTTGCACTGACTTTATGAAGTTAATATATTACTATTGTAAGTAATTTTATCCACCATTAAGTGCAATGATTTTACTTTGTGTGATGAGGCACCTTTCGGTCATTTGACCATTGTCGAATTACTGTAGAGTGATAAAGTCAGTGCAACGGAAAAATAATGGACAACATAAAATATCAATATATATATATATATATATATATATATATATATATATATATATATATATATATATATATAGAGAGAGAGAGAGAGAGAGAGAGAGAGAGAGAGATTTTTTGGACTAGGAGACTGACAGACTTACCTTGGTAAGAGTCCACTCTGTAGTCTTGAAATAGACTACTGTTTAAGTGCTTTTATGTGTTTCTATTTCAAGACTACAGAGTGGACTC
This sequence comes from Prosapia bicincta, assembly GCA_036971475.1. Lineage (NCBI taxonomy): Eukaryota > Metazoa > Arthropoda > Insecta > Hemiptera > Cercopidae > Prosapia > Prosapia bicincta. Next base: position 241,473,981 of record JBAIZL010000001.1, read on the forward strand.
TTACCAAGGTAAGTCTGTCAGTCTCCTAGTCCAAAAAATCTAAATAATCTTTACCAACCAAAACTAACCTATAAATATATATATATATATATATATATATATATATATATATATAAAGGAATTTTTGGACTAGATAGGAGACTGACAGACTTACTTAGTGGCAATGGTCCAAAACTGCAATCTCTTGGAAATAAATAAATAGACACATATAAAAACATATCACGCTATTGAAATATTTCGATCACGCAATGATCTTTATCAATCAAAAAAGAAAAGACTGAAGTGAACCATAGATGTGTATAAATATCCAAATGTCACAGATTTATAGTTTATGATATAGTACTATATGTTATTTGTATAAATATTGGTACAAAGATATATATATATATATATATATATATATATATATATATATATATATATATATATATATTGATATTTTATGTTGTCCATTGTTTTTCCGTTGCACTGACTTTATGAAGTTATGTGGCGCCTCATCACACAAGGTAAAATCATTGCACTTAATGGTGGAAAAAATTACTTACAGTAGTAATATATTAACTTCATAATATATATATATATATATATATATATATATATATATATATAGATTTTTTGGACTAGGAGACTGACAAACTTACCTTGGTAAGAGTCCACACTGTAGTCTTAAGATAGAAATACATAAAAGCACTTAAACAATGATATATTTCAACCACACAATGGTCTTTGTCAATCAAAGAGAAAACAAAAAAAGAAATATGAGAGAATGAAATAAAATAATTATGTGTTTCTATCTTAAGACTACAGTGTGGACTCTTATCAAGGTAAGTCTGTCAGTCTCCTAGTCCAAAAAATCTAAATAATCTTTACCAACTAAACCTAACCTAAAAATATATAAACATATATATATATATATATATATATATATATATATATATATATATATTTATTTATTTATTAAATATGGTGATATGTTTTCTTGTAATATAGTTAATATAGTAAAAATATTTCAAAAACAAGAATACTTTTAATGAATATATTTATTCAAAGCTTTTCGCCAATAAAATAGTACCAGCATCTTCAGGAAAATAATTATCTAATCTATTTAATCTAAAATAATTAGATAATTATTTTCCTGAAGATGCTGGTACTATTTTATCGGCGAAAAGCTTTGAATAAATATATTCATTAAAAGTATTCTTGTTTTTGAAATATTTTTAATATATTATATATATACATATATACATACTGAAAATTTATACAATAAAATTCTTTTTTAAAGTTACTATTGAGGGTTGGAAATGCTTGTATACAATCAGTATCAAAAACTCCCCCTACAGAACTCTGTATAAAACCTTTTTTTATTGGAAACCTTGTGTGAAGGTACAATATAAATAAATATATGAAAATATCTGTGGTAAATATCGAATTAATGTTTGGGACTGCCTAATAATATGTATTTAAACTTTTGAAGATAGTTTTTTTAGCAACAATATTATATTTTTTTAGCTTGACTGCAATTGGCTACGTCTGCTACCTACCTGATGTGCACCGATTAGTAACAGAGAGTCCTCGAGTACCTTTCCAGAGGGAACTGCTCAGGATGAACCCACAGAGCCTCTCAATGCTCCTTTTGTTGACTTTCATGCTTGCAATGCTTGTAAAGGTTAGTACTGCATAATACTGTCCTGGGTGAGAAATAGTATATACATGGCCATGTTGGAAAACAGATATACTTCATGCAATTGGAAAGTTAATCTTGGTCATTGGTTCTCCCCCTTCTTATAGCAGAAAAACTTTATGCAATGATATCCAATATGCATTTGTGTGTTGTGTAATAGTTTAGAAAAAAAATTATGACGAGGTAAGACAATCTAGAAATTTATAAAAATCTCTCTTGCTAAGATAATGTTGATTCTAGGTGTTCTAAAATGATTTCAGAATTTAAAAATGTCTGTTTCAAACATACAAAGGTTTTACTTACTGTTTATAAGTAACTAGATGGCAATGTATTGAAGAAATGTGCAAAAAATTACTTAATTAAAAGTAAAAAAATTGCTATTGTAATAATTAATTAAAATGTGTGTAAAAATAGGTTTGATATTAATTTATCAGTGTTTGTTAAAAGGGCATAAGTTACAGTTTTAAAACAATTGGGAATTGAAAAAAAACTGTTGACATTTTATATTAACTAAAATTCATAGTTAAAAATATTTGTTATTGGTAATACTAATGGCTCTGAACAATCTGTCCAATTTATACTATGTAAAACAAGTTTTTATGTAATTAACCCTTTGGCGTTCACGTACCACTATGTGAGATCGCACAATGGCCTGCGGGAGTATTCCCGTACATTTACGTTCTACCATTTCTCTCCGATTACCATTGCCGAATCTTATGATTTGTTTGCCTGTGTATTGTGCTGTATTCTAGGTTAAATAATTGCAACTATCTGGACGATAAATACTACACAGACTACATAGTCACCATTCTTTTGTGTCCAAAGTCAATGGGTTTTCCCATGTATTTACAGATCATTTCAAACTTTGTGTGTAATTTTACAATGAATAGGCAATTGAATAATGAAGTTTATTTGTGTCAAACTCTATGGTTTATACAAACCATCTACGTGTTTACAGATCGTTTCGAAGTTTGTGCATAAATAGGTATTTTGCAAAACAAAAAGTTTAACACATACTTTTTAGAAAATAAATTGTCAGTAACGTAAGATAATGTTTGGTTAATAGGAAAAAATAATTAATATAAAAAAATATTTTTAAATATTACTATAATTTAAAAAATTAGAGATTTTTTTTTATTAGGAAAAAGAAAGTGTTAAAATCTTTCAAAAATATGTTGATACCATGAGCCATATCAGGGCAGGCACATAATGCTAATCAAAGAGTTGAACATGGAAGTCCATAAAATTACACCCTTTTTAACAAAACAATTTGACTATTATATAATAAACTTCACAAAAAAATATGTAACAAAACTCCAAAGAAATGTAAATTATGTAATTAAACATACACAATTGGTTATTTGCTCAGTTGCAAATATTATGTTTTGAAAAGTGAACACAATATATAAAAATAAGTAAAAATCTAATTATTTTTATCATCACTAGACTCAGGTTCAAAGTCAGTGTCATCAAATTCAGCTGGTGTTTCGTTTGTGGTTCAATTCCGTGTGGTTTCATAGTATTATGTATACTCGTCAGGAATGTATTCACTCATTTTGACAATGTTTAGGATTTTATCATTTTTAATTTGCACTTTTCAAGTTAAATACGCAGGATCGCTGGACGGTTGAATTGTGTTGGTTTTCAACGACTGAGGAAGCAAACTGTTAATGGTAGAGTATGTTAAATACATAGTCAAACATGGGACAACAGACATTACACCTACCCGTCAACCAACCACTTTGTTTCCACACACTCTTTAACTTAACTTATGCTCTGGGTAGCTATACTGTCTACATATATTCAGCCTATTCAGTTTTTAGGATAAGTGCTAACATTTAAATTCTTTTCAATAACTTTTCTTACAAATATTTAGTCATATTTCATTATATCAGTTGTACACATTAATCATACAACATGGTATTCTATATGGTTAATGGTCTAGTGATTTTGGTAGGATGTGTTAGTTTTTTAAAAGAATATTTTTGTCATTGTAGTTCAAGGATCTAAAACTTATATTAGTGTGACACCTTTAGATTGACAGATCAAATTTATCTATTGCTGAGATTGTAAAATTATATTAGACGTTAATAATTTCATAGACTTCTAATTTCGTAATCCGCTTTAGGCTCATAACTGCCTATTTTAACTCTTCGATTACCAGTACGTGAGACCGCGCTACGGACAGTGGGAGCATTCCCGTATGGGAATGTTCTATCATTTCTCTCAGATTAGCATTGCCGTACGTTTACAATTTTGTTTTCTGTGTATTGTACTGCACTCTAAGTTCAATATTTGATATTTAGACAATAAATGCTACACATAGTACATAGCCACCATTATTTTGTGTGCACAGTCTGTGGTTGTCTCATATGTTTACAGATTGTTGCATGATTTTGATTCAAATAAATCAGGGTTTTCTAACAAATTTGTTTTCCCACTGAAACCTAAGGAATTATACTTTTTCAAAATATTTTATGAAAAGAGATTTAGTCAACAAAATTCTTATGTAAACCAACGATTATTACTACTTTGTGTGTGGAAATACTATCGTGTATGACCATTCAAAACTGAAAATGTGGACCGCTACTAATGTTGAGAAAATTTATACTTTCTTAAATATTTACATAACAAGTAATAAAAGTAGTACAATAATTACAAAAAATTTTTTAAAAATTCAAAAATATGTTGTTTCTAGGGGAATTATCAGGGCATGGAAACACAAGGTCTGTTCAAAAAATACGCGGACTGTTTGAATTTCCGGCTCAAGTTAGTTTCAGGAGAATCCGATTGGTGTCTCCTTCAAAGTACTCTCCTCCCCAACGCTCACACTTATCCCAACGGTATTTCCACTTGTTAAAATAGTCCTGGTATGATTCTTTTGTAATGGTGTTCAGCTCCTTCGTCCCATTTGCCTTAATCTCCAAAATCGTTTCAAATCTTCTTCCTTTGAGGGGTTTTTTGAGTTTTGGGATGGAGAAAAAGTCACAAGGAGCAAGGTCAGGTGAGTAGGGGGGGAAAACAGTGATCGAGTGTTTGGCCAAAAACTCACACGTTCTGAGTGCTGAGTGGGCTGGAGCGTTGTCGTGATGGAAAAACCCGTTATCACTTCTCCACAGTTCTGGCCTTATGCGTCGGATGGCGTCCCTCAGACGTTTCAGTACTTCAATGTAGGTAGTCTGGTTGACTGTAGAGCCTTCAGGGAGGTACTCGTAGTGAACAACACCCTTAGCATCAAAGAAAATTTTCAGCATTACCTTGACATTCGACCGAACTTGGCGAGCTTTTTTGGGTCTTGGGGACGTTTGACTCACCCATTGGGATGATTGGACCTTCGTTTCAATGTCATCACCAGTTATAATTCTTGACAAAAAGTTCTCATCCTCATTTGAACGATCAAGCAGTTCCCGACAAACCTGGACGCGATTGGCTTTTTGGTCGTCGGTCATCAGGCGTGGCACAAATTTCGCAGCGACGCGGTGCATCTTCTAATGGTCAGACGTCGATTTTTGCGCACCAGGGTGTTGATTTTGTCAACGTGTAGGTCGTCAGTTGACATTGAAGGATGTCCAGGACGCTCATCGTCATCAATCGACTGTCGGCCACTCTTGAAACGTTCATGTCACTTGAAACATGCAGTATGCTTCATGGCAACATCGCCGTAGGCCGTGTTAAGCATGGCAAATGTTTCTGTTGCCTATTTCCCTAGTTTTACACAAAATTTCAGAGCAATTCGTTGCTCCTTCAGGCTGTTCATTTTACAATCCGACAAGCGAAAAAAAACACTCTTTACTAAACTGTGTGTAAATCATCAACAAATGAAGATATCTGCGACTGAAATACCGCGTTTTAATCAGCTGATTTATACGAACCTAGCGACACCAAGCAGATTCTCCTGAAACTAACTTGAGCTGCGAAATTCAAACAATCCTCGTAATACTAATTAAAAGGTTAATAACACCTAGACCTTTTAATAATCTAAAAGCTTATTATGTCTGTTGCTGCAGATTGTGCGTCTTTGATGTGTGAATTTCACAAGACATGCTTATTGTCTGACAATAGCATTCTCTGTGTAACACACATTGTTAAAAGTTTAAAAAAAGAAAGAATTCAGTACATTTCCATTAAAGTTGAACTTGAGGCAGAACATAAAGATCATCTTATCTAATCACAATGTGTAGTGTAGTTCCCTAGTATTAAAACAACTTCATTTATTATTTAATAATATATTTTTTTCAAGTTGTAGATTTTAATTCTGATCGTTTGATTTCTAACTTGCTTTCAGGCATATTTCCTTGGAGTGGTTTGGGGTTGTTACAAGTACCTTACTCTTCGGCAAGTCACAGCACGACGAACCATCCACTACATTGACACCGATGTGCAAACATTGCTTCCAGACTACGAGACAGCAGTGAAGAAGTTCCCTCCTCCACCTCCATCTTATGCTAATGCTATGTCTGGACAAGTCAATTCTCCTCCTACATCCATGGATAACACTTCCCCCCCTGTTTAAACAAACCCATATATTGGGTATTCATATTGGTATTCAAATCCATATGAATTCGTATTTTATTCATGTTAATTGTTAATGGCCTATTATCCATTTACAAATAAAATTCCTTAAATGTACTGATTTCATATTTTAGCTTAAATCTACTAATCAGCAGAGTTTTCACTTATTTTGTAAATATATTTGTATAACATTGGTGTTTTCTATGTTTTTTATTTATTAGATAAAATTCAGTTTTACTTTATAGAGGTGAATGTTAAAGGAATAAATTTGTACTTTGCTCACATTGTACTGTCCTATTAAAAATTCTCTGTCCCTAAATGTATTCACTTATAAGATAATTACGTATTTAGTTGGTGGATTACATTAATATGCATGTCTGTGAAATTAAAATTATTTTGTAAGTCATGAATATATTTTTGTGTTTATGTCTAGATTATTATTAGTATTAGAAATCACTATAGATAATATATCAGAAGAGTAAAATATTAACATGTTTTCAATAAATATTGATAAAACTTTGAATTTTACTTACAGACGTCACTGAATTATCTTTCCAACATCTAAAAACCAGTGAAACTGAAGAAAAGAGAATTCTCTTGTTCATTTACAGACATTAAATAACCAAAGGGTTGTGATTGACAAAGAGTTCTCAGCTTTTCATTTGCAGACAGCTATGCAAAGCTGTGGTAATATTAGTATGTGCTGAAATGTTTCTGGTTATTATGGACTAATTGAATAAACATACTTTGCTTTATGTATTGGATGGAGATTCTGGGTTGGGTTTTAAGTAGAAACTTGATTTTCTTTGTTGAAATTGTCAGTGTCGTTAGTGATCAATAATATTATTTTCAGATACAAATTAATGTCCTGTGGCGTTTATTCATGTTCAATGGCATTTAAAGTATGAATACTTTCAATTGTGGCTTGAAACAAATAGATTTTTGTTACCTAAAAACTCAACATACCTACAAAATCTTATGACAAGATGAGCATAATGTACAGCAAGCTTTAAGTGAATTAAAATTAGTTTTGTAACATGAGGTATATTAAACTTTTGTAGCTATTGATTTTCTTTAGTTTCTTTTTCATTTGACTATTTATTTTTTTAAATATTTACAATGTTTAAAATAAGTTTATTTAAAATTTTAAAGGTATTATTTGTAATATGTGGTTATTTTATGAGATTTGAAGCCTCATTTAAAGAAAATATAATAGTTTTTTTTTTTAATTATCCTAGTGACACGCCAAGAAACTAATTTGTCTTCATTATTATTTTTCTCCTGCTTTTCTTTTTTATTCTCTTTGTTTGTTTTGTTACTATTGTTCTTCCAGCAACACTTCAATTTTGATCAATGACTAACAGAGACTAACTATGGAGTTTTGGGAAAGTCATCTGTAATAGTTATTAGTTTTTAATGTTAATATTAAAATGTTCTCCGATGGATGGCACAAAGTAAAATTGGCGAGAATGGCAAAACTGATAAAGTTTGGGCTTCAATAAGTGTTGTTTGGACCCCAATCAACAATAAATATTGTTAATAAAGTTCAAGCCCATTTTTAGCATTGGCTTTTAGTGTGTTGTTCCACTAAAACTCTTTAACCTATAAGTAAAACTCAGGTTAATAGGTTTTATTGTAGACTTTTTAACCTGTTTTATTAACTTACAGTGTTTATATGTTTTAGAAAGACAATAAAGAAATTAAAATTGGATGTATGTCTGACTAAATATGTGTTAAAATCCTATAAAACTCATTAATACATTGACTGCCAACCAGTTTTCCAATAATCTTCAAACAGTTTTTATTTTTGTACTATTTGTTTAAATAATGAGAAAACATAATAATAGTTTGTCTTCTAGCTTGTTTATTCATTTAAAGTAGTTTATTTTATAATGTTGTCGGACACCGTTGACCATCATAGCGGGAAGTAAATATTTATACTATTAGGGGCTGCAACGGTCATGTTGTTGGGCTTACTACATATGCAGTATAAATGTATACTATAACGTATTTTCACAATGTCATAGATATTTTTAAACAATAAATATAGCTATTAGATTTTTCTCACGTATTTTATAGATACACTATTTAAATTTTCAGCACAACTGTATTTTTGTTTAAAAATATTTTTTCTCGAACAATTAGAATGTAAATTTAATCTGAACATTATTCTTACATTTATGTTTGGATTGTTTCAATACAAGTAAGTTTTAAATTGAGCTGTTTTTACGAATTTTATATGATCTTATGAATTGGAAGAAGACGTTTTAAATTATTTTTGTTTCTAATTTTTGAATTTTTTATTTTTTTAATGATATATTTTAAAGGTTTACATCAAATGTAAGACTATTCTAAAACATAATTTAGCTCTACAAACAAGTGTAAATAAAAACTATTTCCTTCTAATTAATTTCCTTGTAATTTTGAAATTCTAGTTTCCCAATAATTATAGTCTTGTAAAACAATAATAATAAAAAAAATTTCTGAATGCTAAGTTACAGGAACACATACATAGAGTTAAATACAATGTGAAAGTGCCCGAAAGCCTTTTGTAATGATCTAAAGTTTCGTCTACATTATCGGTCACAGGTGACCTTCGCTTCCTTTTACAAAAATACAGTGTCGGTTATCGGTGACCGCCATGGCAGCCAACGTGTTAATAAAAGTCCTACCTACTATTGCATAATTTGTGGAAGTATTCGCATGACCATCGTCCTTTCCCATTTCCTTTTTTTTTTAAAGCAAGTAAATCATAAATTAGTATTTTCAAGAATCTACTCAACACTTTTTGTGTTTTTGTCTTTTATCAATAAAAATTATATTTCAACCTTGGTGGGCATGAAGTCTAGAAGTCATGAATTTTATGACAATTATAATTTTGGGGGAAGAATGAAAAATAAAAATGGGGCATTGAGAATTTTCCATTTATGAAAAAAATTCACATTTGATATTCATAATAATTCCCCCTGTAATTTACTGAAAGCATAATGTACTTAAAAATTTCTCAGGTCAATATACATTAACACATAGATTGCGAGTCATCATCTTCAGTTACATCTGATCATCAACACTTCATTTTTTTACTAGTGCTTCCCCCACAAATGTAAAACAAAGCAATGGTAGTTGATATATGCCAATCATATAAAATGAATAAATAACCTTGAGATTATCTGACATTTTTGTTACTCAATTCTACATCATTATTATTATCTTTTACTCTTGAAGTTGGACGTGAATTATTGTTTGCTATTATTATTGTAAACTAAGTGTTACTGCTTTCACCAAAATTAACAATAATTATTTAATTAAAAACTTAAATCCAAAATTAAAAAATGACATGAATTTTATACTATTTAATTTTGTACTTAACAATTTTATTTCAATTTCGTAGACGTTTTAATTAACCATTATGTTTGTGTAGTTTTGGTTTGGGAATATGAGGTTTTTAGCAAAGTTTGATTTAGTCTTTTTGTTTTTATTTTAACCCATTGTCTACCATGGACACAACTGTCGTTTCTACAAAATATGTTTACCAGAAATATAAAGGCGAGAGTTTCTAATCGATTCTTGTTGTTACTTCAGGAAATTACATTGTTTCTTTTTTGTTAAATGTTTAGTCTGTTTAACTCTTGTTAATGTGATTTTGTCTCTATACTTTAGATAAGCTCATGCAATACGTTTCTAATGTTTTAGCAATTGTTTTTTTAGTCAATATAATTAGTGTCATAATCACTAGACACGGCGAATTAACCTGTGTTGCAAGATCGTGAATAATTTCATCTACAATGGGTTTATGTGTTCTTGGTTGCGTGTTTATAATCACCTTTGTAGAAACTGCAGAATGAACTGAAAATTAAAATATCATTGAAGTTGTAAGTAGATGTGACATTTCCAAAACTACCAGACACCTGTTTGGTAACTGGAGGGAAAAACAAAACCCAAGTTGGCTGCCGGATGTGATTATCGATGTTTGGATTTCTAAAACTACTAAACTAGTAATAAGTAAAGAGAGGTGATGATAAACTTATGCATTTAGTTGGTTGTGGGTACTGGATTGACTCATCGTTTGTCAGTGATGATAACGCCACTTGTAAATAAGGAATGTCTATATTTCCTATGCTATATTATATTTCTTATGTGGATAAATAGTGTACGTTGTTCAGGTGTAGTAGGTTCTGGGAAAAATATGGAAGTCACCAATGCTTGTCCCAGAAGTCTACTGGCATCGATTCTGCATTCTCACAGTAGATGTCACATGGTGTAAACAGCAGCAGAAGCTATGGAAAGGGAATGGACATTCACAACGGGCGAACTACTTAGTGAGGGATAAACAAGGAAGGAAAATACTACTATAGATAATTGTCACATATAAACCCTTAGTGCACTGCATATGAAATAGACTATTTACCACTAGTACGAAATTATTGTGTTAAATAAATTATTTATTTGTGTATGTTCTATTTAATTTCAACTTCTTACATGTACGAGTATATTAAGACAGAAAAGAAATAATAGTTTTGTTCAGTGGCTAATATCTCATTTTACAAGTTAAAAAGATTCAAAATATTTTTTTTTATATGACAAATTTGAAAGTATTTTTCTAGATGTGATACAGAGTAACAACTGTAATTTTACAATCATAAAAACAGTGGAAAACTGTACAAATTCAACAAATATTGGAAGGTATGTAATGCAAACACAAATTGACAGCACATTCAGGTAATAGTGTCTAATGGTTCCATTCAACTCGAATGCATACTCCATTACTACAATAACAAGAAGAATATTGCTGAATATGATGCAACATTCAGCTGATTTTGAATTTCAAAGCGCAATTAGAACTTTCAATAAAATTAGTGTGACAGTTTAATTATTTAATTCAAGTTTGAAGATGTGAATCAATTCCAAATATGTTGCTGGTTTATTGATACTCTTGTCTCTGACAGTTGCTATTAAAATTCCAAACCATTCTATTCAAAGTACTAACATATTTTAAAGTTTTAGGCAATATTGGAAAAGCAAAAAAAAATGCTAATTGGGGCACCATCTTCTATAACACAATTTATTCCATTTGTGATATTGTACAGTCAACTATTAAGGATAAATACTTGACTGCCTTTATTTTATAAACGATTTTATTTGTAAGATTATTGGCTAAAATAGAAATGCCTATGTGATAGTGAAAGGTATATTTCATATATTCCCACTAACTGGGTGATTATACTTAAAACAAAATAGTAAACTAGGAAAGTGTCTCGGCTAAAACCTCAAGTAATTTCTATTTCTGCTACTTCTAACTGTCATTTTGTCCATACAATGACATACCACATAATTAACCTTATTCTGAAATTATTCTAAAAGTAGCCTAATAATGCTGGTGCTATTCTGACTTAATTCTTTTAGAGTTTAAAACACTTTCTGAGATTACCTCTTGGAAAAAATGTATTGCCTGCAATCTGGCAGAGATTAGAATAATGAAGAAGTTTATTAAAAGCAATAAACTTTATTACAATAAAAATAATTGATAATGTGTGACAAAATATTAAGCAAAACTCACTACTTACTTACTGGTGTTTTCAGAAATGTTTTTCATTTAAGCCAATGTTGCCCTTGGACCATATTTCACCACAAATCTACAGTAACATCAGCTTCCTTGTCAATCAATCTGTGATCCACAACATTGAACAATATACTTTATATATTACAGAGTAAACAAATGTTTTATAGTCGTATTATAGTCAAATCAAGCATAGGCTATAGTCGTAAAATGTTCCTTAATGAAGTTGCTTGTTGTAATCATCTTGAATTCACTGATTAAAATATAATCTAATAAAGTACATAGAGTAGAGGCTTAGATTCGTGAAAGGAATGATTGTTTCGAAACATGTCAGCAAGTAAGCTCTAAAGTAATCACTTAGTTACGAATTTTAATTATATTTTGTTAAAACACTTGTAAATATTTTACAACTTGCCTTTAGTAGCACTTACTTATACTGTATTTGTTGAGAATGGCCGTTTTGGGAGATATGAACCATTGTCAACTAAAACTGTAACTGATCTCAAATTTTCGTAGGTTAGAGGGGGGGTGGTATATAAGGGTGTGAAAAGTGTGTGTGAGTTATAATGTAATTGGGAATTGAGTATGTGTGCAGTGTGTAGTTTGAAATGTTTGTCTATTTTGTATTGTTCGGTTGTATAAAGTTGGTTATTGCTGTATTATTTATGAAGAATTTGTAGATTGGATGTTATGTCTATGTAGTCATGTTTTGTGGACTTGAGATGTTTGGCGAAGTTTGATTGGTAATTATTGTTTGTCAGTGCTTTTATATGTGCTTGGTAGCGTGTGTAAATAGATCTCCATGACTGGCCTATGTAAAAACTGGGGGTACGATCTGCAAGTTAGTTTGTAAATTCCAGCATCGTTGATTTTGTTTGTTGGGTTTAAATTGTTTATTGAGAGTGTTGTGTGTGGAGTAGGCTATTTTATAATTGTATTTTTGTAGTGTATTGGTCAGATTGTGGGTTTTGAATGATCTGTTAAGTATTTTATGGGTTTGTCGTGTTGTGTATTTGTATTTGGGTTATTGAGTTTGTTTTTTAGGCAGTTTAACTCAATAACCCAAATACCAATACACAACACAACAAACCCATAAAGAAACTTAACAATACCTTACAGATCATTCAAAACCCACAATCTAACCAATACACTATGAAAACACAATTATTATCTCTTCTATATAGAAGGGTAGATACTTTATTTGGGTTATCTTAAATTCTTGATTTGTTCCAGATTGCAAAGCTGCTATAAATTCATGAAGTGAAATTATTTTAAGAAACTATTATATTTTACTTTAGCTTTCAGGTGTTAATGGAAAATTTGTGTTTTCCCCTTAATTAATTTTTTTTTTGTGTGGTAGATAGATAAAGTATCTTATAGACATAAGCTACAAAGACCACTCGTCAGTATTTTTAGAATATAATGGTTATCAGTAAAAAATAACTGACTCAATTATACAAAACTTAAAATTAAATCTACTTAATGGAGTAAAGAAGTAAACTTGTTTAATTACCAAAGGTCACATTTAAAAAAAAATTGCATTATATTGGTCTGTATGCTCTTTTTTTATGCATGTGGTGGGTAAGTGCTACTACCTAGTAGAAATTGTTGAAACTAAATATATCTTTGAAAATTTTAATTTCAGTTTCTCTGAAATATTCAGTAATGTGCTGCTACCTACAAAATTAATTATATGTTTGGTATATGGAAATGGAAAATCAATGGTTTGAAGATTGAAATATAGAAATACATTTAATTGAAACTGGAATCAATTTTAATGATTTATTTTGACAATAACTTAATTTTACAGCTATTCTTGATTAATTCAATTTAAAACAATTTCACAGAACACTTGAAGCTGTCAACATTATTATGTTTAAGTTACATTAGATTTTATTTGGGAAATTAAAATTTTACACTTTTCCTCAATTTCAGTAGAAATTAGTAATATTTCTTTTCCTTTGTTCTAGGATATTATGAATTATAAATACTAGGCAGATATTCATGAACATGTAAAAAGCGGTTTAAATGAAATCACTTCAATGTTAAGTCTATTATAATATAATGATGTTGGATGTATTTAAGGAGCCAAAAAACTCGTGAAATATATCTTTTGAAAAAAAATAAAGTTATAAAGGAAACATTGTAGCCAACAATATTCTCAGAGACAAATTTGTCTTTTTTTAAGAAAACCAATAAAAAGAGCAGGTAAAATAGAGATCAAAAATAAATACTGACAGAATTTGCCTGTTGCTTGATGCTTCCAAACTCTAAAGTGCAAGTGTCTGGGATGGCAACTTTTTTGAAATCTGTTCTAAATTTAGATAGATAAAAAATGAAAACTAGTAAAGTAGTGTTACGATTTAAATTACAGTTTAAGTACAAAATAATTTTCAACAAAAAAATTCAACTCTAGAATTTTGTAGTCCATTGTGTTTTGTGAAACTTAATTAATCACTTTTACATTAGTTTATGACTATCCGAACTTTAAATTTTGTAAATTTGTAAAAACTTACTGAGACAACGTTTTCGATGACTCCTGTGGCAATCTTTATCAGTATCTTCTGCTTTGGGATGTTAGGTTAAGCAGTGACGATTTTCAAGGCAGGTTTATGATAGTATAAAAGAGTATGTGTATTTTGTTTGTTCATTTAATATGTTTGAACTTTGTGTTTTTGTGTGTTTGTAAATTTTATATTGTTCTAGTGTGTTGAGATGTTGTCCTTTTTTGTTGATGTGTAAGATTTCTAGATTATGGTAGATGTCATTTGTGTCCTGTTTCTTTTATGTGGTTGTAGAATGCTGAGTTGGTGTTCTGTTTGTGTTCCTCGACTCTTTGTTTGAAGCTGCGACCTGCCTTTGATACTATCGAAAAAGTGCCTTTAAAATCGTCACCGCTTAACATAACAACAATTTCAAGCAGAAGACACAGATGAAGATCCCACAGAGCAATCAGAAAAGGTCTGTCTCAGTAAATCTTTACAAATTTATAGAATTTAAAGTAAGGAGAGTCATACACTAATGTAAAAGTGATAAATTAATAGTTAGGCAGTGTAGAAATTTGTTAACTCTGTATAATGTATAAAACTCAAACTATTTTATAAATAAAATTTGTTAATTATAACAACTGCTAACCATTATTATTTAGTAAGCAAATTTATACAATAAATCTGTTAAGAGTCAACCATAACTAACTCAAACAAAACTTGCTAATAGTCAACATTAACTATAATCTAACAATAATCCTATTTAATTAGCAATAGAATTAGTACCAAATAAATTCAAATCTAATAATAATAAATGCCTAAACACTTTTAAATGTTTTAAACTTGCCTATAGTAGCACTTACTTTGCTTGTTGAGGACGGCCGTTTAGGGAGATGTGTCCCTTTGTCAACTCAGACCGTAACTCAATTACGCGAGTTACGATCTGAGTTGACAAAGGGACACATCTCCCGAAACGGCCGTCCTCAACAAGCAAAGTAAGTGCTACTATAGGCAAGTTTAAAACATTTAAAAGTGTTTAGTGATTACTAGTAGCTCAGGCGAAGATGGAATCAACAAATAATAAATGATTTTATAAGCTCTAGATACAATTTTTTCTACTGTTCAAGAATGGAACTGATTTAAAGTTCAACAATGATATTGATTTTAAAAAGTGAGTAACTCTTCGTATAGGGGGTGATATAAATTTTTGAATGTACGAATGTAAGAGAGAGGTTACTTTATTTTGTTAATAGATATTATTAATAATAGATTTATTCAATTTAGTTTGGAGGTATTCTAACATTATAGTGTAAAATGGTTAAATGTCAAAGTTTTAAAGTGGGGCAATTCTTTCTTAATTTTCATGAATTCCTGTCCTTGTTATTATGAAAAGTAAAGCATATTTAATTTTAAAACTTATTAATTTAACTTAAATTAACTTTATTTAACTCGTATTATTTATTACTCACCTTTACATTTAATTTGTTTATATTTATTATTTCCCTTTCCTTTGAAAGTATATCTAATAAAAGCCATTTGAGTTATAGGTCTAGGGGAGGGATCTTCACTAGGAATTCTAAAGAGCCAAATAGTTTGCATGAAGTATTCCTCAGGGCCTCGAGCACATTAAATAACTTATTACTTATTACTGCTAAAACTCGGAGGGACCTTATCGGTGTAGAGCACTTAGCTGCAGAATTTGTAATCTCTTCCCCCTACCACAGGACTAGCTTAGTGGATACCTACCTCTTTGCAGAAATCAAGTACCCACCTGATGCTAAATCTTCTGATATCCTGTGGTGTACATACCTGCCAGCAAAACCACTTTCTCCTTGTAGGTCCCAAAGCAGGGCACTCACAGTGTACGTGGATTGGGTTTTCTTCTTGGTCCTCATCGCATCTCTTGCACACAGGGGACTTAAATTTTCCAATTTTTTTATTGGAATCCCCTCAGATTCCCATGGCCTGTGACCAGCTTCACAGTAACTCTGAGTTGAGGTCTACTTAAGGAGAGTAGTTCTTTGCCTCACAAGTCTCCTGAGTAACCCCACAGTACCTTGAATTTGTTACACCCCAAGGTTGCATTCCATTCTTCCCTGCACAACATGTCTATATGTGCCGTGATCCTCTTGCGCCCCTTCTGAGGCCCTGAAGACGCCAGCTCTCTCATTCCCTATCCAGCCAGAATGTCCTGAAATTCAGGTTAGGTTGAGAGAGTTATACTTACTCAGCTTTGCTAGAGAAGCTATAGTCTCAGCTACCAGCCTAGAGCTGGTATTACCCTTACCTAAAGCCTTCAGAGCTGCTTGACTGGTCGAGCAAATCTAGATAGTCTTGTCCCTCTTGCCAGACCCTATTATTTCTTCAGCGCATAGTCTGATCGCAAGCACCTCCCCTGGAAAACACATTTGTAGTCTTCCAGGCGATGACAAAATCTGTCTTGGTGTCTCGGTCCACTAAATCCTGCTCCCACTCCTTCCTTCATCTTGGACCCATCCGTGAACCAGATTTCACCATGTTTGGCTCTACACTCCGCCCATACCTCTCTTGCAGGAATATGGATTTTGTAATTTCCTTTTTCCCTTTTAAGAGACAGTATCTTATCCTGAGGTTCTATCCAAAGCTCTGTCAGTGAATCCCCAAATAGCTGTTTATGACATTTCCTACTTGTCTTCCACAGCACAGCACAGTACAACTTAGCCGGTATGCAGTTTTCATTCCCTCCATCTTAATTTAAAGACTCAAGGATGGAAAACCAAACATAACCCTCATGGCCGCACATGGTGTCTTCTGGAGAAGTCCTTGTAGCTGTTATGCCTATTAAATAACTTACAAACAGTATGATTAGCCTATAACATAAGTTTATTACATCATTAAAATTAATCAACTGTTTTGCATATAAAAATGTAAGGAAGTATATTTAACTTAACTCCAGGAATACCTGAATTTGTTAATTCTTCAAAGCCAATGGGCGAAATTTTTTACAACTCTCTAATATGGCATCTATGTTAGGAGGTAGGGGAGGAATTGAATTTCTCAAAATGTTAACAGTCTAGGGGCCGCATAGTGAGGATGCCTGGACTATGTTATGTGCAAAGAATTTAATATCTTTTAGCCTGATATCTTATATCAATATATAAATCCTTCTCTAATATCTTATATCAATATGGCTAGATTTAAAAATATGTTACAAGGGCTATATTAGGCCCTAAAGGCCCAAAGTATTCTATATTTCGTCATATTAGATTCATAGATAAAAATGAAATTATAATGTTTCAAACTGATTATAAAATACTTGGAAAAATACTGAAAACAAATACTTGAATCACCATTGAGGATGATAGATGATGATGTAGGCTAGATAATGATGATGAATAAATCGTCGATGAAAAAATACTCGAAAACTATTTGTTTTGTTGATACAAAACTCGTGAACTTGTTTTTTAATTAAAATTTTCTGGAATTTTACCATAATTTTAAATTAAGTAAAAGTTAGGTTAGGTAGGCCTACAAATTTTTAGAAAAATCTGTTTTTTATAAATATTAACTATTGGACTTCAAACAAATATGTTTCCCAGCTTTACCAGAAAAGACTAAATAATATGTTTAGTTTTGAAACACAACTTAGGTCTTGATATGGAACATATTTTTTAATAGAGAGCCCTAAACTTTCACAACTCCGCTACATAGCGATAGTATGGACTACAGCTGAATGTCCTTGTTGCATCTCGTTTGTGTCTGATTTACCAAATTTGGATTTAAATTTAAATTAATAATACCGTCAAAGACCAGACCACTCTATAAATCTTCAACTATATTATCTAAGTTTCAAATCGCAGCTGTAAACATTGCCGGTAGGTCGGTTAAGTTTCATATTTATGTAGGTTTATAAGTCCAATAGGTTATTTTCAATTAAAACCACGAGTTAAAAAACACAAGTCCATCTCCAACACTTGGTTTTGGTAATTCAAAAAAAATCGGTGCTAGTTTAAATGTTTTCTCTTAAATTTCTGGATAGCTCCTGTTTCTTTTAAAAAGTTCATCAAATTCCTGCTCCTGATTTGAAGGTCATTTCAGTTCGGGGGAGTACCGAGAGGGTACCTTCATAGCTACATCTACAAATAGTTTGAATTTAGAAAACATTAAATTTTGCGTATTGAGAAATTAACCTAAACATTTGTTACCAGACGTATGAATGAATTTATTTCAGAAATTGAATTAAAAATATATAACTCATTATTAACGTTATATAGAATTATTTGCATTGAGATTTATCAAAAAAAAAAATAATAATAATAATTAATATATTTATTAACTGATCAAAAGTATTTATTAATAAAATTTTTCTTTGATGTTCAATAAATAATGTAACATAGCCTACATGTTAAACAATTATTTCACAACATAACGTATAACATAAAATCAACTGATATAAGCTATAAAATCATATGCTATCATTTAATTCACTTTGGGCTGACTAATAGTGTAACCTGATGGAAATTACACTGACGTTATTAATCTGACGAAAATTATATTATTGTATTTTTAATAATGAAATAGTGTGAGTAACAAAAACATTTAGTAGATTTTTACTGAATACAAAATTTTTTAACAATTCAAATCAGTTCTTTAAAAAGTATAAGATAGGACTAAAAATGTTTTCCTTTCAAAAATTGGATTAAAAATACATAAGTTTAACTTATTATTATCGTTATATTGAATTATTTGCATTGAGATTTATCAAACTTTAAATAAG
Source organism: Prosapia bicincta (assembly GCA_036971475.1). Taxonomy (NCBI): domain Eukaryota; kingdom Metazoa; phylum Arthropoda; class Insecta; order Hemiptera; family Cercopidae; genus Prosapia; species Prosapia bicincta. The sequence goes on from JBAIZL010000001.1 coordinate 241,492,973, forward strand.
TTAATATATTTAATATATGATCAAAACTATTTAATAATAACTATTTTCCTTAACAATTTTCAATGTGTAATGTAACATAACCTAAGTGTCAAAACATTTGTTTTACAACATACGTATGACGTAAATCCAAGTGATATATGAAATCATACTTCATCATTTAATTCACTTTGATGTAACTCATAGCGTAACCTGGTGGAATTTATACTGACGCTGTTAATCAGATTGAAATTATACGGACGTGAAATTGTGTGCTTATGTCCATCCAATAATCTTTTTGTAGGTATCACTATAAACGTTTTTACTTCAAAAACGGATTTACACTACTACGAATCGAAGAGGCATCGAAATAATATACTTATTTATTAATAAAAAAAATTAGGATTAACATTTCAACTTAATAATGTACAATGAAAAAGTAACATAACCTTTGTGTTAAAACAGTTGTTCTACAATATAACCTATAACATAAAATCACTTGTTAAATGATATATGATATCACTTAATTTACTTTAAATTCTGTTTACAAATCGATGCGTATTATATTACCTAAGATCGTCTCGTAAGTGTTACGGCAAACCGAAGATTTTTTAAATGCAAAACTTAGTCAGACCTAATTAAAATAAGTATAATAATTCAATATTTTTGCACTGTGATTGGAGTAACTTCGTTTGAGCTTCAGAAATAAATAGATCATTATTTAAAAGGATTTTTGAAATGAAAACTTTTGTTGCTATGCCTACAAAGCTTATTTTATGGGCATAAACACATAATTTCGTGTCAGTATACATTCCATTTGGTGTGTTATGAGTCACCTCAAAGTGAATTAAACGATAACATATGTTTTCATCCAACAGCTGATTTTATGTTATGTTGTAAATCAACTGTTTCAGCACGTACGTAATGTTTTATTATTATTATTATTATTAAATTCCTTCTATTAGGTTTCACTCTCCTAATAGCTTATATATCTTGCACATATTGTTAATTGCTAATAAAATACGATTGTATTCATCCAATCAAGTTTAAATACCTTTTTTTAAAATCTATAGTGGATGACAATTGGTGATAATAAAGTTTTTTCTAATATTTATTCAAAAATTTGCTCGTCTATCCGGATTCGAACTGTGAATCTTCATGTTCGAAGCCTAGTGCGCTTTGGCATTGGGCCAGTTACTATACCAGCAAATGATATTCTCAAAGACGTATATGAATTTTTTCCTGCATCTGGTTGTCGTCGCAACCTACATTGTACAACCTTAAACTGTTACCATGGTTACCACACAATATCTTAATAGACGGTTTCGTCATTCTATAGGTTCGCCGCTGTAGAAGGCGCTGTTTGGGGTTGTCGGCAGCGGTTTGATTTTTATTCGTATTCATTTAAATATGTTTTTATTTTGTGATCTGGTAGCCTGTATTTACAAAAAGAAAAAATTAATAAATAAAAACATTAAATGAACAAACTAAGTACCAGTCACAAACACTCCTTGGTTACATAGAATAGCTGCCATTAAAACCATTGCCCATCAGCTTAACAACATTTCCTAACGGCCAAACTATATGCTTAAGAAAATCGCTTGGTGTACTCGAAAAACCGTTCAAGTAATTTTTTTGAAATTAAAATAAGTTTTCATTTACTACATGCAATGTACTACTGTACATTGAATTAACATACATTGTTGAACTTACTGAAAGTAGTTCTAAACAAACAAAAAATAGCTTTTGTTTTAGCTTATAATCTTCACAGATCTAATAGAGAATCTTATATCTATCATTTAGTAAGATTTTTAGTCATATCGTCTGACACATATTTAAATATAATTATCTCAAAATAATTTCTTGCGAACATCTATGTTTTTTAATATTCTTCTATTAGCTCAAACTCTCCTGATATATACACTGTACAAATTTTCAACCGTTAATAAAATACATTTTTATTCATTCAATCACGTTCAAATACGTTTTTTTTTTAACTGTAGAGGATGACAACTGATGTTAACACAGTCTTTTCAAATATTTATTCAATAATAAAATTAAAAAATTTGGGGATCTATGACGGATTCGAACTGAGTATCTTCATGTTCAAAGTCTATCATTTTTGGCACTGAGACAACTTTCCCATAACTAGAAGGATAGACTATATCTAATAGAAGCATATAATTTTATTTTTTGTCTTCCATCAGTTTATCGTAGAAATCTACATTGTTGCTATGGTTATCTCACAATATAATTAATGTGCAAGGATTAAGTATAACTGTATGAAGCAACTGAGGCGTAATGTTTACTTTTAAATAAATAAAACCTCTAAACCACAAATAACTTTTATTTTAAACCTCAGAGTTGTTTTTTTAAATACCTCTGAAGATGATTGCTGGGCAATTGAAATGTACATAAGGTTTAAAATAAAAGTTATTTGTAGTTTAGATGTTTTATTTATTTAAAAATAAGGATTAAGTATGCATTAAAATAATAAAATGACCAAACAAAATGGATTAACGCTACCGAACCTTGCATCACAAACGGACAATGTGAAAAGAAAGTGAAAAGAAACTACAACAAAACGCAAGCTACAAAAAAAGAAAGCGTATAAATAGCAACGAACAAAAATAATAGTCCAACACCATACCTATAAGAAAATGGAAAATTGTAAGGAAATTCGCTTTCTATTTTATAACTCAATATTGTTATTCTAATATATGTATATACAATAAAAAAAAATAAAATAATTTGTTTTTTACTTGAGTAGGAATTGACTTGAAAGGTTTTTTTACATTACTTGTTTCATTTCCAAAACCCATTCCAAATTAATGAAGATTTGAATAATAGTCTTTTTTTGCAAATGTGTGTAGGCCTCTGGTATCCTAAGATGACGAACAATGACCGCCTCCGGAGGAACACTTCCTGTAGGTCAGGAGTGGGCAGCCGGCAGCCCACATACACAGATGCAGATTGGACAAACACTGACAAGCCAATATAGGATTTATGAGAATTTTTATCGAATTATGAAGACGATGCTCAGATGAATATATTATTAAAATAATTTTTTTCGAACTTCTAGTTGGACAAAAACACTTGGGCAGTGAATAAGCTTTTTTGTATGTACATTATGCATTTAAAAGTTTGAAGTATAAAATCAGTGGATGGTTAACCAGGAATACGAATTTCGGTATCACTGAAAACCAGTTAAACATTACATGTTTTTGTTAATAAAACGATGTAGGCCTTACACTAACTCAAAATTACTAGCTTATCTACCCAATTTACTTGTCAATGACAAAGTCATCAACTTCAGTAAGTTATAAAATTGCAAAGACAATTAAAACTAAAACGATTACTTATTACATCGCATTTGGCCAAACATAACTGTTATTTAACTCCAATGTCAATATAATTATATTGAAATAGAATTTTAAATAGGCCCTGATTCGTTATTTACAATATTGTTCTTATATCTATCAATATATAAAGTTTCCAATCCACCTACCTCATTAAATTTACGAACATTCACCAAAAGGGTTACATCATTTATTTAAATACATGATTTTATTCCAAACAATGTTTAGTTATTTCATATTTCTCTGGTCTGTTATATTTCACATTGGACCAGTGATCTTTAGGTCTAATTATTATTATAAAATTCCTTCTATTAGCTCACACTCTCCTGATACATATCTTGTACAAATCTTCAATAGTTAATAAAATACGTTTTTATTCATCCAATCAAGTTCAAAAAATTATTTTACCCTATAGTAGATGGCAATTGATGTTATTACAGTTTTTTTCAAATATCTATTCAATAATTCAAGTATAAAAATTTGGGTGCCTAGCCGGCTTCGAACTGAAAATCATCATGTTTGAAGTCTAGCCCGCCTTAGCACTACGTAAAGTTCCCAATACGTAAGTCAATACTCTAAGATGTATATTAATTTTTTTTCTTCCATCTGATTGTCGAAACTTTCATTGTACAATCTTAAACTGTTGCCATGGTTACCCCACAATATCACAAATAGTGGCTGTAGGGTAACTAAAATAAATTGTTTCTTTAATAACCTGAGTAGGAATTTACTTGATTTTTTTCATATTACTTGTTTTATTGTTATTTTGGTTTGGCCTAAATATTTAAGTACACGAGCTACATTTCAAACAAGAAATTCTAGATTTTTATCTGTTATGACATCTTTCTGTTTTCCCTAATACGGTTTAGGTAATTCCCTGTGACAATGGTTACCTTCATATTAGTATAGCTCTACAGTCATTTTTCACCTGATTTGACAGTGGTAGATGATGTGTTATTTTTATCCTTTTTCCATATTTGTATTGATTATTAAGGTACTTCTATAACTTTCTAATTTCTTTCGTCTCATCTTCTTGAGAATTTAATTCGTAAATGTTTCACAACGTCGATTGAATTTCGCTGCACTACGAATGCAATGAAGCTTATTCTTATAATCTTCTGATAAATTTACCCTAAATAAACGGTAAATCGTAGAATTAAAGCTGATTTAGTTGTGTGAAATAAAACGCCGGTAATATATCTGTCTGTGTTAGGTTCCTATTGACCTATATAAGTACATAAAAACTCGATGTATCATTTATTATAGAGACTATTAAGTCTGAAATTAATAAACGGCCTTCTTTTTTAACTTCAAAATTGGACTTCAAATAAAATTTTTCAGATTCACCGAAAATATCTCATGGTTGCCCTAGCGTTCGTCTCAGAATTACACATAAACATTAGCAAAGAAATTTTATAGATTAGGCTACCCATTGCGGTGCCTCATTTCGGATATAAAATTTACCATTGAATTAAAACAGTGTTGAGACATACAAAAGTATTGAGTAAAATGTATCAATTCACTTCGTTTTCAATTAAGCCACATTACTGTAACCAAATCCATAGTTTTTCCAATGGGCCCCCTTGTTTAAAGTGATACACCAAACTGTACGAGGTATTAGATGACAAACATCTTAAACTCTTTCGACAGCTCAACTGTTGACCTTAAGGCAGGATAAACTGTTAAAGACGTGGGACTTCACCAATTTCCAATTAACTATGTAGGTGAATCGATTTCCGATACTATTATTAGTCACTGAAAATCATGGCATTGTCATTGACACGTCATTTGAGTAAATAAACTAAAAGTTGTGAGTTGGTGTACATCTTTTTCTTAACTACTACCATCTTCTCACAAGCAAAGCTCAAAGAATTTGATTGTTAGATATTGCTTTTTAGGACTAATGGTTTTTACAGTTATTATAATTGTAAAAGTTTAGCAGAAAAAACAAAAAGAAGAAGAGAAAAAACCTATTTTACACAACAGGGAAACAATTATAAATGTGTGCTTCAGAGCAGCCAGAAAATCTTATTTGAGAGAGCTATCGTCATTCTGGACAGATTGGAAACTGATTTATACCCCAAGACAAAATATTTGAACTTAAATGTAATTTTAAATCTTTATAGTTAGTCTCAAGTTCAGAAAATGAGATAGTTAGATTTGCCATTAAATATACTACAAAGTAAAAGAGTATACAACGAAAATTAAATTGAAAAATATGTAAAAAGGAGGGAATTAAATTTGTCATTATTTTAATGTACTACATATTTAAAGAGTAGATTACTCAATGAAAATTAAAATTAAATACGTGTAAAAATGAGGGAATTAAATTTGTCATTCTTCTAAATATACTACAAACTTAAAGAGTTCTCATTGAAAATTAAATCTAAATAGTGTAAAAATGAGGGAGTTAAAGTTGTCATTATTTTAAATATACTACAAATTTAAAGAGTAGGTTACTCAATGAAAAATAAATTTATATAGATGGTTCCGTTTCATTCACGGAATCAGGTTAGGTTTGTAAAAAATAAAAATGTCTTAAAAGCAAAATTTAAACCTCCATTTTCACAAATTAAAATTCTACAAGTAATTATTAAGCCTATGCCACTTCTTTGGACGTTTACAAACCTCACCTTTTGTCACAGTGGTTTTCTTACGGGTGTACCCCATGCCTAGAGAGGTTTCATAACTCAAAGTCGTCATCGCTAAACAAGTTACGCATATTAGACTTTTACAGACATTGTGGAAACAGATACTATCAAATCTCAGTTGGTTGCGAACTTTCTTCTACATGAAAACTTTTTTGAAACTGAATATTCTTTTCACATTTTAAAATTAATGTAAAATTTATTACAAAACCGGCCGATTTAAAGAATTTTATAATTAACAAAATTGAAAAGAAACTTTATCATTCTTCTAATGGTCCAATCTTAAAACGCCCCTTCGCTTTGCCTCCGCATCCCTTGATAGAAAAATTACAGAACTACGCCTAAACAAATAGGCCTGATACAAATGTTACTAAAATCACATAAATTTCGTAAATAATTACGTACAAATTAAAACTAGTTTTCGCTATGGAAAAATACCAATAAACTAAATTTACTATAGTTCAAAAATAATTTATAGTCACTATGCCTATAATGTAATTTACATAACCTCAAATATTTTTAAAATGAATCAGTTTAGCCAACCAAACAAGCTAACAAGTTAACCTTTGGAGTGTGTTGACAAGTCTTAAAACAAACTTGTTTTTTAAATCTATATTTAACTAAATATTAATTAAATTACATTGTCTAAAATAAACTCAAAATCATTTAGTATTACATATATAAACATTTATGATTTGAAAGTTTTAAATATCACAATTAAAAAAATTATATAAAATAAAAAATCATTAAAATTAATTTTCAATAGAGAAAACTATTAATTTTAAATTGTCTGTTGATAGTTTATTACGTAAACGATTCTCTGAAACTCTTTTTAACGGGAGTTAAATACATTTAAATTTTATTTCGAACCTATATCAAACGCCTAGGCTATATTTTTGCAACATAGATAAATTTTAATTTATACAATACATAATTTCAAAAATGTTCTCAAAACACTAGCTCAAGAGTTAGTCAAAATTGATTTAACAAAAACCTAGTACCAACATTTTATAAATAGTACGCCAGTTCTCTGATCTTGTAATATGAAGTTACATTTGCAGTAGAGTCTGTGTGATGTAAACTGCCTTCTGCTCACTCAGCTACAAAGATTGGCAAGAACGTGTCTTATCACTCGCAGGCGCACATAATTATTTATAACTGTTTGAAGCAACTGTGGCGTAATGTTTATTTTTAAATAAATAAAACCTCTAAACCACAAATAACATTTATTTAAGCCTTATGTACATTTCGATTGCCCAGCAATCATCTTCAGAGGTATTTAAAAAATACAACTAACTTTAAACAACATAATACAACAAATATATAGGCATAAACCGGTAACTACTTCGCCACGCCCCTTATTTTAAAAAAACTAGTACGACCAATCACGTTGCAGTAAATTCCGGTCTTCCAACTTTCGTGGTGAAGAGTTACCGTTACAACTATTTCAATTTTACTAAAAAACAATAATATTATTTATTAACAAGGTTATAACTATCTCCTAATTAATGAATATAACTGAGATTTAGGGATAGGACCTTTATCATAATTTAATAAATTATTTTCGTCATATTTGTGAATGTACAAACTTTCAAAACTATTCAAAAGACCTTTTGAATTAACAGTTTTCAATAATTTTAGATCATTTAATTCTAAAGTGTGTTTAGTGTTTAGAATATGTTCTGCAACACTAGATTTTTCAGGTCTTTGAAATTTTATATGGCTAATATGTTCATTAAATCTGGTTAATATTTTCCTTTTTGTTTGGCCAATATAAATTTTACTACATGAATTACAATTTATTTTATAAATCCCAGATTTATCTATTATCTTTATTTTATCTTTTGGGTTACCTAATACATTTTTTAAGCTATTTAAGCTTTTGTAAGCTACTTTTAAATTTACCTGTTTAAAAACGTTTTCTAGACCTTTTGTTAAATCCATATCGAATGGTAGGCTAATAAATTGATTTTTAATATTATCTTTTTGTGTTATTAAGGTAGTAGAATCGTTTCTAAACTTTTTTAATTTTTGTCTCCTCAATATATTATCTATTATTTTAGGATCATATCCATTGAATTTAGCGATTTCTTTAATTTTGGCCAACTCACATTTAATTATTTGTTTAATTAATCTAATTAATTAATACTAGCACCCCCATTAAGTAAAACAACTTACTTACTCTAATCATATTTTCTAAATTTCTCTCGAATATTTGAAAAATACTTTAAAAATTCAAGAGCAGTTATAACATGTCATAACTGATTGTTAGAACCAACTTAATTGTTACCACACATAAACAGGCATCATGTATATTGTTTATTTGTTTTTCTTATCAAAATTCTGTTCTTCGTGTTTGCTATCATCGTTCTTCTTGTATTTTTATGTACTTTTTAAATATTTGAGAAATTTGAAAATTATAATTAGGGTAATAAAGTTAATTTACTTAGTGGTAATGTCCCCAAGTATTACATGAGTAATCAAGGAAAAAGCTGCTGGGCGGTTGCAAGCAATAAAACGAGTTCGGGTCAATCCAGGTAGACACAATCCATGTGATATACATTTGATGTGGGTAAAGATACCTATCAGTGATTTTTCAACTAGAAGTAAATAAACTCCATAAGGTCGTATTTTGTGAGTAAATATTTGATTTGCTTAGAGTGTCTTGTATATTTGAAACGTATACAATTTTAAATATTTTTCTGAAAAATTGATTTTTAAATTTACTTTAAAAATTTTATCGGACAGTTCAATAAGTTGTTAAAAATACTCAAAACAATGAAAATGTTTGCTTATGTATATAACCTCCGTAGAGAAAAACGTTTAAACTGTAGGATACAGTAATGGAAGTCGTCACTTTTTACACTAACGCACATTTGACGAAGATTAAAAGTTGAAAGATATAGCAAGTGACTTGGTTAATCTATGCGCAGTTGTCTAGTTGATAGAGTGGTAAGGGAGTCCGTATCGAATCCGTGTTTGCCGAACTGTGCTGAACGTATGGGTCCGCCACAACCACTGTGCTTTGCTTCTTTGTTTATCACTGTGCCTAGATCCGCGTAAGGGGTAGACAGCTGCCTGAACTTTCACCCCCCACTAGTCGACAAAATCCCCTCCTGCGCGTCTCAAGTATCTTTCTATATCTCGTGAGTTCAACTATCCAAGAAATCAGTACCATATATGCTCCGATTAAAAAGATTCTAACTGATTTATTTATTTCCCGTGTTCTACAGAGTTTTATAGTACCTCTCCTAATTTTGTTTAACGATGCTAATAAATATTCCAATGCTGCCTTATTTTCCCTTCAATATTCAAGTAAAGTAACAGGTCTTATGATCCTAATTGAGAGCACGAGTTCTTAAATGTGACCGCGTTTAAATAAGCCATGTTTTTCTCAAATATACCATTAGGAATGTTTCAAATCCCTGTCTCAATAATCTTTATGTACGAAAACATTATGTTGGTTTATGTACGCTTCAAACACTTAAAAAAAAACTACCGCGATTGAGGTTAAACTTTGACACCCCAAACAACCCGCTTCAAAGATTGTTTTATCTATTTTTCGTATGAGTAACATACTCGCGACCGAGAGAAAACAGCTTTTTTAAAAGGTTAGATAAGTGCCACCTGCCGCAAGCGAAGGAAATACTCCTCACATTAGCTAATGATAACCACAGAAACATGTAAAACATTACCTGTTTCCAATTGTTTATTAACAAAAATAAAGTATCCGCTTGTATTCCATTATTACACAGTCTGAGTTAAATGTTCACCTTGATCGCGGTACTACTGTGTGATCATGTCGTGATAGAGTTGCGCCGTAAGTACAGGTTATTTGGGAATGTCAGCACACACCCGAGCTGCGACTGCTTCATTTGACGTGAATTTGCGATTAGAGCCCCGGTGATCTTCAGTCAAATGTCCAATGAAGTATTCCCAAATTAACAAGTGAACGCTGAGACATTTATCATCGTATAATACAAATCATAAATGACGGAGTTACAGGAAACTTCTTCTTGCAAGTGTCAGGAGAAACTGGGAAATTTTTTTATCAGATTGACTCTAGCAGAGGTCCGATCAAGAAATGATATAGGCTTAATTCTGTATTGCCTTAGCCTCTGAGATATTGCAAAATTAAACTTCTATGTAACGTATGCTTTGTTTTGTACCTTATTTCTCATCCGTGCAACCACTCTGTGGCACAGCAAAGCGTGGAAGAGTATAGCTAGTATGTATGAATTATTATCTATCTTCAGCAAGCGGTAATATTTCAATATCATTTTTCTTCAGAAGATAAACTTTTTCTAGTTTTGATCATAACAATTTTCCAAAGCTTGGTGTTCTTTGACTAGTCTACTCTGGTGAAAATATACTTAGATTTTCTTTACAGTTTTAAATACCGTTATACAAATTCCAATGGTGTCAAGGCTACTTAATAACTTTATAGAGTTACCATGAAACAAATTATAGTTACCTACCATGAAACAAATCACTATTTTAATTAACACCATCACCTTTAAAATCGTAGACTAACAGTTGTAAGAGATAAAAGTTAAAAGAATATTAAAACACTTAGGTCAAAGAAATACACACACTAACAAACTTGACCAACTATGTCACAAAATACAAAATATGAACAAAAACAGCACAACAGGAGGGAAAGGAAATTTTCACACCCACGTTCGTAGACAAAACCTTCACGCAGAAAACATTTTAACATTTATAACAAAAAACGTAACTACAACACAACATACAATACAACACACACAAAAATCCAACCACTAGGTATATAAAAGTTAACCTCTACAGACAGTAACAGATTCTACATTTGACTAACACGTCACAGCTTTTACCAAACAATGATTCTTTTACCAAAGAAACATAAATATCCAATTTGTGATACTAACTCCTGCTAACCACTTCATAGGAAGAGCACACATCCAAATTCTCCATATTAAAAAAAACGGACCACAACTCAAGACTTTATAATAGCATAAAATTTACAAATATACCAAAACACAAAAGATTAACATAGTAAATGAACAACGCAAGTCGTATCACAAACACTTTTTGATGTTATAGAAAACCACTGTTACCTAGTTCAAAAACGCTTTCTGTCTTCCAACCTAGACGCGGACAAAAATCTGGTGCAGTTGAAATAGTTTTGGTTCAATAATTTTTTTTTTTTTTTTAATTTACCTAAGTTATGGATTTAGAAAGTCGTATTTTTGAAGTTTAAACGTAGCGAGCAGTGAATTAGAAAAAAAAAAACACTCGGGTTTCACAAAGAATTTGAGGGTTCCATAGTTTTATATGAAACTGATTATGTTCTCTATAAAGGTATTAGTGGAGGTTCTTTCCAGTTTGTTAAGAATTGTTTGTGGGAGAAGGTTTATGGACTAACAGAAAATTATTGTTTTAGATAATTCTTCTGCGGGTCTTAGAGTTCTCTTACCCATAACCCCGAGTAATGCTAAGTATATAGTTATATTACTCTATAACTTTTTATGGTGCATTCTTTTTGACGAAATTCAATACAACAAAAATTATGAACGAAAATTCTTTACGTGGATTAAATTTCTTTTTGCGCAGTTGGCAATACTGCAAGACAGGTTTGTTATGGACAGCCGTGTTCCAATTGTTGTTTTGACGGATAATAGAACACTTTCCATTGGCTGAATAAGGGACTGGTTTGGAAAGCGGTTGAAACATGCCCAAATTTGGAGAGTCGTCAAAACGCATCTTGGCCAATATGCAAATAAGAAGCCGTAATCTGTGTACAATAACTGTTAAATACTCAGCCCTTTGGTAATACAGTTTTCTTGTTGCGGGTCTCTTAAACCAAAAAATTCCGCCCTGTTTCCACAGCCTAGTTTTCTCAAACTGGGTAATTGTACACAAAAGGCGAGCTAGGCCACCCAGCAAGACTTCAGTCACCGGTGTTCATTATTTATTATCTGCAATTAACACTCACAATCTCAACAGAACATATGTTTGAGATTCCGTTTTGGCAGTTCCAGGGTCAAGTGTTAAAAATCTAATAATGGAAAGTTACGACCAGTTGTGCACGTATGGCGTATAAAAACTCATTTCTTTCACTTGGCAGTATCGCAATGCAAGTGGGTTTTTTCAACTAGTTTTGACTTCGGCCTAACGTTATGATGCAACCTGCACAAAGTGGTTGTATTTTGAATCTACAAGTACTTTTAAATCTAGAGTATATATTTAGAAGTCGTAGTAAATTTTATGTTGGTAAATTTTGATGCGCTTTTGAAAACGTGGCTTTTAACTTGATTATTAATTTTTTTTACGGTTGTTTAGTTCTGGAGCAAAGTAGAGACTAACTAAATAAAGTGTTTAGCCTGAAACTGCTGATGTGTGCAGATATTGGACTTATAGCATACCTTCTTTCTAGATATGCATTACTTACTCAAACCCATCACTAATTACACACAAACGCGCGAGCGCACGCACACACAGACACCCCCCACACATACACACACCCATCCACCCCCCCCCCCACACACACACACCTTCCAAACACTAATCACATACAGACGCGCAAGCGCGCGCACACACAGACCCTCACACACACACACACACACACACACACACACACCCACCCACCCACACACACACACACACACACACACACACACACACACACACACACACACACACACACACACACACACACACACACACATACACACACACACACACCCACCCACCCACACACACACACACACACACACACACACACACACACATACACACACACACACACACACACACACACACACACACACACACACACACACACACACACACACACACACACACTTACACCCATCCAAACACTAATCACACACAAACGCGCGAGTGCGCGCTCACACAGACCCCCCCCCCCCCACACACACAAACTCTACCTCGTACTAACCTTCCCCATTGTCCTACATCGTAACGACCCCTAAGGGTTTTCTACGAGTCACCTATATTAGGTCTAGGCCTACAATACTAACATCTTTCAAACTGTATTATTTGAATAATTTTTACTGTCATTCTGGGATTCTACACACGAACACGGAATCACGCATTGGTGATAGAGTCCAAACCGAGTGCAATTACGTCACTACTAAGACAATAGAAATGTTGACATTCGATAAATATAGATTTTCTATAATTTTAACGTTAATTTAAATATGCATAAATATTGTATAAATTATAATGATTACGTCCAGTTTGATTTCTATTTCCAAAGAATAACATTTAGTACTAAAATGTCTATAAAAACTACCTAAATGAATAGTTTAAACAATTTTAGTTTTGTAGATCAAGGTCTTGTGATTGACCCATGTAAAGCTATAGGCAGGAAGTAGGCAGGACATTGCGTATGAGTGGGCGTATGGAGGTGCGAGGATCGCTAAACATCTGGGGCACTTCCGAGTTTGGATGTCCTATAGAATACGAATGGTTTCCATAAGTAGGGTCATTTCTCTCAGGTTGACTTAATTTCTACAGGTTTTTTCGAAAGGAGTCAACCTCCCACTCTCCTATTAGGAACAGGTGTAAAAACACTTATGTCAACGTGGTCTTCAAAGGGCTGATAAATACATCAAATTTAAAAAAATTTTAACAAAAGCTGTAGAAAAGCTAACTTGAAAGTTTGACTTGCTTATTTTACCTAGTTGACATTTTCAGTCTCATTAAAATATATATATATATATATATATATATATATATATATATATATATATATATATATATATATATATTCCTACATATTGTTTATGAACCAGTTACGTATAACTGGCAATTATACCTCGTAATTGAACCATTCAGGAAGTGATGTGTAAATGTTTATTTTCCTTAACAATCCATGAAAATCTACGAAATAATAACGATGTTAGAGCTGTAAAGTAAAATAATCGATAAAATTTCGTGCTGCTATACTCAGCTGTAAATAGGTTTGACTGTTTTCATTATATTCGAATCACTTTTCATTTGAACCACACCATAGAATTATACACGTCTTTTATTGTATAATTGGATTAAACTAAATTTATAATTAATTAAAATAATAAATTCAGATTAATAATGCCCTTATAGTTTTATTGGTTTCACTGTGTGTTTATTCAGTACTTTAAACCAAACTTTAAATAATTTTAAAAAAAATTAAATGCAACAATCTTATTTTTTAGTAGTTTAACATATTTCAATTTTATAATGATTTGAATTTATTATATTTTAACCAGCTTTTAAATTTAGTATATATACACGTTTCTAAATACATAAAATATTATTGCATTTAAAAATAATTTGGTATTTATTTCCCGTGCCCACGTGTATGATTTTAGCAAAACAAATTTAACCGTCCGACGCAGAATGTTATCAGAGATACGAAACTCTCGCTCAGGGAAATAAATACCATTTTATCAAATTAAAGTTGGGTAAAAAATTCAGTGTGGAGTAATAAGAAGTACTACGATCGTGTATAAACAGCGCGCCGTACTACGTAGGGGAAGGTCGGGTGGTATCGGCCGCTTTAACTTTTCTTTATATAACGTTTTATTTATGAACTTAGAATAATTGACTTAGTTGCCACTCTAACCTTTATACCTTTACCTATGTACCATTAAAAATTTTCATTTTAAATATGAAAGGAATATTTTTTTTCGCTAATTTGAAAGATTACAGATAACAGATAATTGCAGATTATGGAGGATGGTAACGGACGGTCATATTGTGCTCAAGAAAGAGACTTTTAACTTATTTTAAATATATATTCATCCATAAAATATTCATAAAAAATTAATATTTTTGAAAAATCAAGTATAAAACTACTTTTTTTCATTTTTTAAAGTTTTAGTTATGTTTTGAGAAGTAAAATATCAATAAAATGACTAGGTTGAACATTAACAACTCTTAGTCTATTCTGATTGTATTATTTTTTCGTATAAACATAGCAATGATAATAAAGGCTATTTCCTTCTAAGTCGGCACAATTTCCCGTGATCCCAGACCTTAGACCTACACATTCGACACTGTATTCAGTCTTCTTCAAACCTTTCGCCAAAAATGATGTAGTAAGGGACATTGTTAGCTTTGTTTGGGTTAATTTCGTTGTTATTATTTAAACCTTTCTTAAACTTGTACTTTTGTAATATTTCCTCAGTTTGTTTTCCACAACTTTCATTTTCACTGAGTGCTCCACCACTTTACCTTAGATATACCTCTGAGTCTGTCCTCTAATAAGCTTCTTGGAACACTATTTTTTCACTTGCTTCCCCTATTGCCATTTTTTAACTTTAAACTTGTTCTATTGTTCTCTTGATACACTCTTCCCTCAATTTTTCTCATCTTTTCCATTTATCGTTGGTAAAAAAATCCTTTGTAAATATTTTCCGGATTCATTTTGTCCGATACAATCCGAAAGTACTTTGTCCGATACCACCGGAAATTACTTTGTCCGATACCACCCGAAAGTACTTTGTCCGATACCACCCGAAATTACTTTGTCCGATACCACCCGAAATTACTTTGTCCGATACCACCCGAAATTACTTTGTCAGATACCACCCGAAATTACTTTGTCCGATAACATCCGAAAGTACTTTGTCCGATATCACCCGAAAGTACTTTGTCCGATACCACCCGAAAGTACTTTGTCCGATACCATCAGAAAGTACTTTGTACGATACCACCCGAAAGTACTTTGTCCGATACCACCCGAAAGTACTTTGTCCGATACCACCCGAAAGTACTTTGTCCGATACCATCCGAAAGTACTTTGTCCGATACCATCCGAAAGTACTTTGTCCGATACCACCCGAAAGTACTTTGTCCGATACCACCCGAAAGTACTTTGTCCGATACCACCCGAAAGTACTTTGTCCGATACCACCCGAATGGGGAATTGACATGGATTCAACCATAGAGTAGTTGTTAGCTTGTGTAGGAATTCATTTAACCTATAACTTCTAGAGGAACATTTATGATGGTAAACAAAATACATATAAATACTCACATTTACTGAAGTTATAATCTCCCAAACCTAACTTTATACTGCAATAAACACGAATAAAAAACAAAACATGACACTACAACTAAACGACGCAGCATTATCATCCAACAAGGTGACAACGGCTCAATTTTCCTTGAAGAAACAATCTGATTTGCATGAAATTTGCTGCGGTTAGTCGTTTGCTGCTTACACATGATTTGTCCAACACCACCCCCTGTCCGATACTAGAACACTTTCCCCTATATATATATTTAAATGTATGGGTTAAATATTAGGATAGATTTGGTTGCAATTTTATACAATATTACCTAATTAGAGGTCTACTTCGCGGAGTAATACTTCGTAACGTGATCTCTATTCTAGCCTTACATGTGTACATTTGGCTAACCGTATAAAATTACAGCCAAATCTATCCTGACTGGATACTTCATAGGTAGACCCTACCATAGATTGATTTTATATGCATTGTATTGAGGGGTGGGAAATTTACATTTTTACTAGCACTACTAGCACCATGTATGACGGGAATTAAAATTTTCTAAAATTTTTAATTTTTGGAGCGTGAGCGACAGTTATAATAATTTTGTTCGCATCGCTGATGACTTTCTGCGTCAGCCGGTATAATTGTTTTCGCTAAAATCGTAATTGAAAACAAAAACTCCCATTTTAGCCTTTGAAAATTCGTACCAGAATAACGACCTTTTGAATAATTTATTCATCTTAATAGTTTTTACATAAAAACCCCACTTTTTGAGGGTTCGAAAGACACATTTAATTCCTTATATACATTTTATTCTTTTAAATCAAGTCTTCTAGAAATTTGTATTTAGACTTTGTATTTTGAACGGACTATTCTATTTAGTCGTTTGATAATGTAACAGCACTCACTACTTCTATAGTAGAAAAAAATCAGGAAAAGTATTTCCTCAAATCAGTAAACACAGTTCTGAGCATCAACTCATCCGAAAGTGTTCATCCGGAAATTCAGTTCTGAGCATCAATTCATCCGGAAATTCACTTCTAAGCATCTATTTTCCGGGAATTCAGTTTTAAATATCTAGTCATCCGAAAATTCAGTTCTGAGCATCAATTTATCCGGGAATTAAGTTTTAAGCATCTATTCATCCGGGAATTCAGTTTTAAGCATCTATTCATCCGGAAATTCAGTTCTTAGCATATATTCATCCGAAAATTCAGTTCTGAGCATCAATTTATCCGGGAATTAAGTTTTAAGTATCTATTCATCCGGGAATTCAGTTTTAAGCATCTATTCATCCGGAAATTCAGTTCTTAGCATATATTCATCCGAAAATTTAGTTCTGAGCATCAATTTATTCGGGAATTCAGTTTTAAGCATCTATTCATCCGGGAATTCAGTTTTAAGCATCTATTCATCCGGAAATTCAGTTCTAAGTAACTATTCATCCGGAAATTCAGTTCTAAGCATCGTATCTGAAATACTTCGAATTTGAAATAAAAAGGACATCATTGTATTCAGCCTTACCTTTTCTTTTCCTGCAGGATATCGGTCCGCCATACTATTCATTGCTTGATTAATATGCAGCCTTGATGTTTTGACTGCATAATGGATTCGATTCATCTCTAAAAGGCCTAATCGTTGAAACAATGGCTGGTCAGGTGTGCGGCCCACACAGGCCTTCTCTGTATGTATGTAATTTGATGGGACAAGGACTAGACGGCTTTAAAGTTTATAGAACACGAACAGGAATTTGTATATTATATATATATATATATATATATATATATATATATATATATATATATATATATATTAAATATGGTGATATGTTTTCTTGTAATATAGTTAATTAATTTAAAAAATTTCTAAAACAAGAATACTTTTAATGAATATATTTATTCAAAGCTTTTCGCCGATAAAATAGTACCAGCATCTTCAGAAAAATAATTATCTAATAAAAAAAATAATAATAATATAATTTTTTTTTCTTATTAGATAATTATTTTCCTGAAGATGCTGGTACTATTTTATCGCGAAAAGCTTTGAATAAATATATTCATTAAAAGTATTCTTGTTTTTGAAATATTGTCAATTTATTAATTATATATATATATATATATATATATATATATATATATATATATATATATATATATATATATATATGAAAACGTATAAATAATACTGCTACAACAAATTGCTGTGAATATAAACTGATTGTTATTAAATTTTATAACAAGTGTCCCAGGAAGGAAAGCGTAAACTTGTGATTGCAGTAATTTTCTACAAAAGGTGTAAACTATTTTTAAAATCATAATCATCATATCATAAACATTTAAAAAAATTTTCAAGCATAAGATGTAAGAGTAATTAGTTTTGAAAACATTTATGTAAACAAATTTATTTAAAATAAATACAAGCGGCTGATAAATCAAGTGTATAGAGTATTTGACTAGTAACATAAAAGGCCCACGTTCAATTCTATGACTACTCACCGATGACGATAAGGGTCTGAGGGGTAATAGTGGGGATCTAAGAGGCGATTGAAGAGCAGTGGGCTACATTACCTACCTGTATGACTCACTCAGTAAGCCCTCATGTAATGTAAAATGAAGTACCTGTTACCAAAAAAAGTAATATAAAAAACCTTTTTAAGTAAACTCCTACTGAGGATAACAAAGAAAAAATATATATTTTAGTTACCCTAAAGCACTATTTATGGTATTGTGTGGTAAACATGGCAACAGTTTAAGGTTGTACAAAGGAGGTTGTGACATCCAGATGGGGGAAACAAATCATATACTGTAGATCTTGAAATATATATTTCTAGATATTGGAAAGTTGGCGCAATGCCAAGGTGCGCTAGACTTCGAACATGAAGATTCTCAGTTCGAATCCAGTCGAACCCTATAAATTAACGATTGAAAATTGTTACAAGATATATATCAGGAGAGTGTGAACTAATAGAACGAATTTAATAAGGAACTTGAAGAAAATTTTATTTGGTGTAAATACAGAATAGACCAGAAGTTAATACTTATTCCCTTTATCATGAACAAATCTATACAAAACAACAACATAAGTAGCAACAATATATATATATATATATATATATATATATATATATATATATATAATAAATTTAAAATATTTCAAAAACAAGAATACTTTTAATGAATATTTAAGCATAAATATATTCATTAAAAGTATTCTTGTTTTTGAAATATTTTAAATTTATTAAATATATTACAAGAAAACATATCACCATATTTGATATAATATATATATATATATATATATATATATATATATATATATATATATATAATTAATAAATTACAAATATTTCAAAAACAAGAATACTTTTAATGAATATATTTATTCAAAGCTTTTCGCCGATAAAATAGTACCAGCATCTTCAGGAAAATAATTATCTAATAAAATAATTTTGTAAAAATATTTTTAATTTATTAACTATATTACTAGAAAACATATCCCCATATTTAATATATATATATATATATATATATATATATATATATACAGGTCATATACCATAAAACCTATAGTTTGAATTTCGAAGTTATAGGCACGCTATTTGAGACATGTATGACTTTGTTTGAAAAAGATTCACAAAATACAACACGCAAATAGGTTATTAATAATTTTTATTTCATCTCACAGTAGTTTCTTGGCCGCATTTAGCTGCATTTATCTGAATTACAATGCTGAAATGTAACCTGTCCAATCAAACGATACCATGTACGGTTACATGCTTAAATTCAAACACATAAACACATTGACCTGAGTTAGTAAAATGGCCACCAGGGTGGTCTACGTTTATACTACGTACGTCGTAGTCAACAGACCATTAAATAGTTTAAGGTATTTGTTCAATTCCAAATACCTAATAAGAAAAGTAGTTTATTGTGAATGGAAAATCTCGTATATTGCGTTAATTAGTTAAACCATCATATCTACTAAAAGAGTAAGGTTAGTTTGCGAGTAAGGATTATTTACTATTTATTTAGTTTTTAACATCTTTACACTCACAAAATCTATATTTAAACTTCTTAACAAAACTGAAATTTTGTGTAAACATTGAGATGATTTCTCAACAATTGGTGGTTTTAAGGTTAAGCGGTGATTTAAAATTCTATTAAAGAAATATCGATAAAAAATTTGAAGAAATTTAATGTGGCATCGTAGAATGGACCATCCAAATGGTGTCGCGAAAAAAAATGACCAGTGGAAAAAGCGACCAGTGAAAAAAGCGACCAGTGAAACAAGTGACCAGTGAAAAAATCTACCAGTAAAATAAGCGATCGAATTTTCTACCTACGCGCTGAGTCTTAATCTTTAGTGCAATGATCGCACGACGTTATTTTTAGTGCAAATAAGGAACCACGACAGAATAATATCTGGCCTGGGTATTCCATACCATTTTTAAGAGACTTTGAACTGATAGGTTTTTTTATTGAATTGATAGGTTTGTTTTTTGAATTGCGTCACACTTAAACCAGGCTTTGGACTGGCTAAATGATAATAAATTATTTCTATCATTTAGGCGTGCTTGAAATCAGCCTTAAGAAAGCGTCATCAATGACAAGCCTTTATGTTACCATATTTCTTCATTGTTTTTCAATAACTGTATCCACTTTTTTATACTTCAGCTTTGCTTCCAAGTTTAACTGTAATGCCATAAATATGCAAGCTTACTTTTCATTCAAACAATGGATAAGTTTTTAGAATCTGGCTTGTGGTCTTCGAAACATGCTATTAAGTTTATTGTTCTAACCTTTAACTGATTTTGTGATCCTATGCCGCATGTTGTAGGAGATCCATTGTTGTATATCGTCATGATCACTTGTCTGATGTTCAATAAAATAATAAAAAAACTCCGTTTACCTATTATTTTCTGGTTTTTGAGAGTAGATCTCCAACGCACTATCGATTACACTATTGGGTTTGAGAAGAGGTGCATACATTTATATTAGTGTGCTAACTTCTTCATTTTCTTTGTAATTTTGCGTAAGGCCCACAGCTGGAACTTTTCTCTAAAGACTTTTCCACATGGACGTATCATCCTTTTACTTCTACTGTTGGGAAGACTTCTTTCACAGCCGATATTGCTGCGGCTTCCAAATCTACCTTTATTTGGCTTGATATCCAGTTGTGTATACCTTGCCGTATCATTTGAAAAAGCATAACATTTATTTTTATATGGCAACTGCTGAATGTTTGTTTCCTAAGTCGAGCTACCAAAATCAAAATGAATAGAATAAATCTGTGAAAATTATTTACTTGAGCTTATGAAGGTTCCATCCATGAAAACGTTTTGACATGATGCCAACCCTTTTTTTCTTAAAGTCCCGCTGAAAATTATGATTCTTTCGCCTGATTTGTCATCCGTTAGGATGCTGCCTTCTTTCATCTTCAGAGTGTAATCGTCTAAAAGTACGTCATCAAGCTTTTAACTGATTTCCTTGTACTTTACCCCTTTGCTGGATACAGAACTCTGTAGTAAGCTAAGCTGTCATCTCTGTTACTAGATCGTAACCTTTGTTGTGAAACTCGCCTAACTCCTGACCTTGAGACAGCCATATCTTCTTCCCGGGCACACGTTTTCATCGTTTGAAGAGTTTTATTCCCCCTCAAACCGTGCTTCATTTGGGGTGCTACATCCATGTTCACTAGCACTCAAAACCTCGCCAGTTTCACTTTACATGACACCTCGACTCCTTTTTGACCGCACCTTAAACACCATCAAAATATCGATTCTTACAAATTTGAGCCTGTTTAACTCTGTTGGTTGTAATGAGTTCCACAATAGCAAGCAAAGATGTTAGCAGCACACACAGATATATCTCTGGATCGGCCTAGTTTACTTATCCGCATGATCTCACACAACGGATATTACAGTAACAGTGACACAAATACGCAAGTGACATACATACATATATATATATATATATATATATATATATATATATATATATATATATATATATATATATATTTTAAAACAACATAGGTTATTCAAATACAAGAATAATTATTATTTTATATCCAAAGCTTTTCGTTGGAAAACAGTACCAACATCATCAGGAATGAAAATTACAATAATGTAAGCTATAGGCCTATAGCTTACATTATTGTAATTTTCATTCCTGATGATGTTGGTACTGTTTGCCAACGAAAAGCTTTGGATATAAAAAAATAAATATTCTTGTATTTGAATAACCTATGTTGTTTTAAATTATTAAACAAGAAAACGTATTTTATATGTATATATATATATATATATATATATATATATATATATATATAATACGTTTTCTTGTTTAATAATTTAAAACAACATAGGTTATTCAAATACAAGAATATTTATTAATTTATATCCAAAGCTTTTCGTTGGTAAACAGTTGAATAACCTATGTTGTTTTTAAAAAAAGAAATAATTATATATATAAATATATATATATATATATATATATATATATATATATATATATATATATATATATATATATAGGCCTATATGTGTGTGTGTGTGTGTGTGAGTGTGTGTGTGTGTGTGTGTGTGTGTGTGTGTGTGTGTGTGTGTGTGTGTGTGTGTGTGTGAGTGTGTGTGTGTGTGTGTGTGTGTGTGTGTGTGTGTGTGTGTGTGTGTGTGTGTGTGTGTGTGTGTGTGTGTGTGTGGTGTGTGCCCGTGCGTGCGTGTGTGTGTGTGTGTATAGTGTATATATATATAATTTTTTAATATTCTAAGCTTTTCGTTGATAAACAGTAGGAACACCATTAAGAATATTCTTTAATAAATTCTTTAAGAGTATTAAAATATGTCGGATACAGACTTGCATTGGAAATTGTTGAAAACATTAATAAGATCGAAACTTTTCGTGGCTTTCAATCATTGGACTCATGGCACACCTGACCTAACCTAATAATTATGGTTTTGTAAACAGCGTCAAATTTAACGCTTATTCATAACTGTAAATTTGTGTATAAGTTGTAAATATAATTGAATTATTAGTATGAAAATCTTTATGTCGACCACTCTATGTAAATCCGTGGGTTTTTAAGATCTTACATTTGGGGGAAGCTGCAATCACAATCAAGCATATAGGCCTACTTTTGGATGATGTTTTGCGTCTGATCATTGAAAAATTTTACTTCACCCAAACCTATTTGATGGAATTTAATATTTTTTTTTTAATTCGATAAAACTGTACCTAACAAAGACGACTATACCAATTTCGTTTTCAACTATCGTGCTTATAAATACTTTCTAATGAACAAAAATTAAAATTGTTGCGAACCAGAAGTAGTGGGTTGAATTTCAACAATCGTCAGGTGAACATGTCCCACTTTAATGCCTTTATCAAGTAAATCTTCAGCAACTGCTACACTATGTCGTACCACTCTAGCTCACTACAAAATCTATATTGTAATATCACTATACGGTACGCGGCTAAAATAGACGTGATCGTTAACAAATACGTTTTCTAACGTAATCTAAACGATTGCTAAAGTGTGGGAGTTGAACGTTATTTAGTCTACCCGTCAATTGACATCAGGTTATGCAAATTTCATTTTTGTGTGTATTATTCGTAATTACAGCTAATTTTTGTCTGCCTTGTTATATTGCAAATATTGAAAAACTTTTCGTACAGATTTGCTTATTAAAAAGTAGTAATTTTCTCACTGTAAACTAACCGGTTGCTGTATTGAATGGTAACGTTTGGAAACTTAGTTTTTCTTATCCAAACGCTAAAGTTACCTATCCGAATGCTTGATTATATTTTGTAATATGGCTATAGTTTAATTTATTACAAAATAGTGCTCGTTTTCACAAAGAAACCTTCAGTTCATATAATTTTGTGGGCTTGTAAATTGAATTTAAGGTTGTATTTTGAAATAAAATTACTAGCTTACGAATTTAAAACAATGTTTTGTTTTGCTTTGTCAAATATCAACCTTCATTTCTTATCATTCCTTTTGTATTTCTTATATTATCACTTCTATCTCTTATTTCAATTCTTTCTATTAGCTCATAGTCTCCTGATATAGGCTAAACCTTGTAACAATAGTTAACAAAATACGTTGCTCATACATTTAAGTTCAAATACAATTTTTTTAAACTATAGTGGATGGGAATTGATGTTTATTCAAATTTTTCAAATATGTATATAACAATTTAATTATAAATATCTGGGGGTCTACGTCGGATTCGAACTGAGTATCTTCATGTACGACGTCTTGCGCTTTGGCACTGAGCCCACTTTCCCATAGCTAGAAATGTACATCTTAAAGATGATGCCCTATACGAATTTTTCTTTTGCCCCCATCTGGTTGGCCATTGCATCAACATCCATTGCACAACCTTAAAGTGTTGCCAATTTACCACACAATATCATAAATAATACTCTAGGATTAAAAAATGAATGAAAAGAATAAAATATACAGTCATATTGGAAAAACTGTATCGAACCTTGCTTCACAAAAAAACAACACAATACAAGCGACGAAATAAAGAAAGCTTATCAATAGTGACAAACAAAAATAGTAGCCCAACACCTTGCATAGAAAGGAAAATGGAAAATTGCAAGAAAATTGTATTTCTATTTTGCCACTTAATATAATATCTTATTCTGATATATGTATATACGTATTTATATTAATTGTACTAATAAAATAAAAATAAACAAACATAATTTTTTTTTTTTTATTTAGGTAGACATTTGCTTTTTTTTAAATTTATATAACTTGTTTTCTTTATTTTGTTGTTTTTAATATAACATTTTGATGTATGCCTACATAGCGTATTTATTCGTGATTCAGAATTATTATTGACCCTACTAATCATATCTAGTTTCCAAAAAAAGTCTTACCCTTCAGAATAGACTTCAGAAATTATCATTTAGTTGATCAAACTGGATGAGAACGGAATATATTTATTTTTTATAGCAATACCTTACAGCAGGGGTTCTCAATCTTTTTCAAAGACTGTTCCCCGTAATGAAAATTTAAAATTTTCCCCTTGTTATTGTGGGTGTGGGGTGTAGAGGAGCGGCTCAATTAAAAACACTTTTTACATCAAAAACTCAATATTTTTTAAAATATATATTTTTAGTCAAGCCTATTGCACCTGTTGGTTCCAAGCAGCTCGACGCTACAAGTATTAAGTTAGGCTCCATTATTAAATTATAACCTTGTGTGATCACGACACCGAAAGGAATAAAAATGGTTTAATTATTCATTAACCTGCCCTGAGTAACCTCAAGGGGTACGCGTACCACGGTTTGAGAACCCCTGCCTTAGAGGATACACTACTAGATGTAGGTAACATTGGGATGTATGTGTCTGATATGACATGAAACTACTTGAATTGAGCCATCTAGGACCCAAGGTATATAAGTGATGCTTTACACTTTTAGAGTTTATTGTAGTTTAAGACAGTTAAAGTGTAGGAAAATCTTGTGATGCAATGAAATAATTTAATCTTTAACTGGTACTAAAATCTAACAGTAAATATATGCACTACATTAACCCGTGAAAAGCTTTAAGCTTTAACCTTCATTCCCCCAGAATAGTAAGCATGCAATTTACCTCCATTGGCCTCTCAATGCTTCAAGTTGGATCTAGTTGGCGCCAAACATATGGAGAGCCTTTGGAGTCGTATTGAATGACACGATTATTTTAGCAGTAGGCTACAGTAAAAGCTCTAATATCCGGCACCCTTGGTGTAGGCATGTTGCAGGTTATCGAAAATTTCCGGATAATAGAACCTAACCTATAGCCTGTATACAGTACATACAGTGCATAAGGCTATGCTATTTTAAAGGAAAGTTGAATGTATTGTTGAAATTTGGCTGTATCCAATTATTGTAATTCTATACAAATTATTAAAATCATACGCTTGCATACAAAACATTTATATGAAAAAAATTGAAGAAAAGAAATTTATTGCTAAGAAACCTTTTCGTTATTACAACTATAAAATAAAACATGCACCAGTACGCTTAACTATATAAAAACTGATTATTTTATAATTTTTTAATGATTTTTAAAATTATCACTGATGTTTCACTGCCTGATAGAACAAATTTTGAATGAAGCATATGCAGTTGCAAAACTTCCTGAGCCGAGTAGCAGTTCTCACCTGCAAGAAACGTTAACAGCGTTGTAGAAGATTCTCCAGCATTACTCCAAGAAACGTTTACTTTTTCTTGAACTATTTCTAGGTTAGGTTGGTTAATTGACATCTGTTTTGTACTGTATTTCCGATTAGTCACATCTTGCAACAATATAGAAGGGTACTGTATTGATTTGTTTTGAAAATGTGGCGGTTACTAGAACGTTCCGGATGATATAATGCCATATAAAAATGCTTCTACTATAATGGAATTGTTTGTAAATATTTACTGATTTTTCAAATAGGACCACTAATATTTTGCGGCACAAATTTAACAGTTACTTTACATATTCTTTTGTAATTACAATTTCATAGCTTGAATTAAATCCCCTCCCATAGCAATTACTGTATCTGCATTACCTACGTCCAGTACTGCGTTTGGACAACCCTGTTCCTTAGCGCCAGGATATCGGGGTCATGTCTATGACTCATTGGCGGACAGATGATACAATCCGCGACATTTAATTGTCACCAACTAAGCAAGTATCGATAGGCCTGTTCGCTAATTTGTCACTATTACTTTGAACCGACAAACAAGGGTCAAAGATTCGGTGTAAAGGTGATCGAGGCGAGGACACGTGTGGGAAGAAAGTTTTGGCGCAGTCGCCGCGGAGCCGACTCGATATGAATCACACCTGGTCTGTTCTGTCTGCTGAACGCTTTCCTGTGACAGTTACATTCTAACGTGTTCCTGATTCGTAGAGGACTTGTAATTTACATTACAAACAAATTTAGAATGTGGATGATTACAAAACAAATTCCAGTCTTAACATCCTGAGGGATTTATTGATAGAATGAAGAGTTTAGGATAAATTAGGTCCCACAACATGTAAAAAAATATTTATTTTGTTTGTTTTAGCAAGTAATAAATAAGCTTTCGGTATAAATAGAAATTTCCTCTCTATTACATGCAACAATAGTCCACCTAACTTCGTGACCAAGTCTGCTTCGGAGAAACCACCCTGCCCACATCAGCTACGGTTCCCTACCATATCCCGGTAACGTGCGAAGCTTATGACTCATGTTACACCTACTCATAATTCCCACTATCCCTCTTATATAGTAATTTTATTATTTATCTCACTGATATATAAATAATTCATTTACATATAGTTGTATATGAAAAATTATTTATTTGTTTTTCTGCCTGTTGCTGTTCAGAAATTTCAGTGACGTAGCCAGATATTTCGGGGGGGGGGATATTTCCGACCAAGATCCTGGGAAATTTTCTGAAAACTGTTAAACAATTCAACACACGAAATAACGTTTTACTCTATTTTAGTGAAAAACTATGATGAACTATGGAAGTTTTTAAACTGTCTCACTTAGTTCGACTGTTAATCTTAAACATTTAGTACAAAATATAGACGTAGGCCTATATAGTAGAAATGTTTAGAAGTATTCCAAATACCACCTTTTTTAATTAAAGGTTAATTACATTAATGTTCTATCATATCAAATTAGTTGTTATGATTCAAAAATACAATTTTGTAGTGCGTGGTATATGAAAGGAAAAGTACTGTTTGGGGTTCCACGGCCACGAAGCCACCATAAACGTTTCAAATACGTAAGTAAACATAAGTGAACAATATCTATACATTTACTGTTTCGGCCATTGAGTTTTTAAAATATCACACATACTGTAAAGCAATGCAGAGAAAAAGTAATAAAGGAAATTTATCTTTGACCCAATCTTCGAAAAAGAAAAATGTTTTTATAAAGCACATCTAAAAATGGTAACTCCAATTCCACTGGTTAACAATCCAGCATCCTAATGCTACTTCACCAAAGAATTACGAGAATGTATGTGTTTTGTCGTGTTTACATGGTGGAGACATTTCAACTCACTTAGTCACACTCCCAAATAATTTATTTCACAGTTTAATAACATCCCATTAAAAAATAATAAATAAATATCTTGGATAATAGGGGGTGTCAAGGTCCACCTGGAACCTCCCCTATTACTATACCGTTGGGAAATTTGTTGTCATTCCATTGTCGAGTGAAGGCAATATACACGTTTTGTTCATATGTAACTAATGTTAAAATGTCATATGTGTAAATGTTTAGTGATTGGAAGAAAAGAATTTTGTTACAAGTACAATATATATATATATATATATATATATATATATATATATATATATATATAAGATTAAATAATATACACTAATACAGGAATATTTAATTTATTGAATAATATACTCAAAGCTTTTCGTTGGTTGACATTACCAACATCCTCAGGAATTACAATACTAAGAATGATAAAAGAACTGTTTAACAAACATGAAGCTATTAGATAAAGCATTACCTAATGCTTTATCTAATAGCTTCATGTTTGTTAAACAGTTCTTTTATCATTCTTAGTATTGTAATTCCTGAGGATGTTGGTAATGTCAACCAACGAAAAGCTTTGAGTATATTATTCAATAAATTAATTATTCCTGTATTAGTGTATATTATTTAATCTTAAAAATATTCTAACAGGAAAACACATTTGATATTCTCTCTCTCTCTCTCTCTCTCTCTCTCTCTCTCTATATATATATATATATATATATATATATATATATATATATATATATATATATATATAAAGAACTAAGTCAAAATACAAATACAAGAATTATAATTGAATTTACAATTCAAAGCTTTTCGTTGGCTAACAGTACCAATATCATCAGGAATATTAAACAATTCAGTTGAATTATTATACAATTGAATTGTTTAATATTCCTGATGATGTTGGTACTGTTAGCCAACGAAAAGCTTTGAATTGTAAATTCAATTATAATTCTTGTATTTGTATTTTGACTTAGTTCTTTATTAATACACAAGAATACATATTGCGATATATAGGTTTTTTAAAGTACTTCAAACGAAAATAAGCTATAGCCTATATTACTTAATTTAGACATTTTCATTTCCCCAGTATTCTTTACTCTGTTCTTTCCACAATGAATATTAGTTTGATGCTATTGTGACAATATTTATAATAACTTGAAGCAACTGTGGCGTAAATGTTTATATTAAATAAAACAACCTCTCACCACAAATTCAACAACTTTTATTTTAACCTTATGTACATTTCGATTACAAAGTAATCATCTTCAGGGGAATTTTACAAATGACTCACTAGTGAGTTAGTTAAAAATTGTTTGAATTTGTGGTAAGAGGGTGTTTTTATTTAAGGTATCAATATTTGTTTATTAAAAATATTATTTGATAGAATAATCTATAACAAATATTACTAGTTTTTAACTAATATTTGTTTAATTTTTAAATTTTTTTTAATATTCATGTTTTACGTTTTTGTTCAAATAGGCCTACCACATTTTGTGTTGGTTTGGTTTTACACTTATTTCGTCATTTCCTTTTTAGTGGTTTTAATTAATTTTACTAACATCTTCCCGGTCGTATTCCTCTATCCTAATAATCAGGTAACAATACTATAGTCTAAACAGGAAATGAAAAAATTGGTTTTGTAGGAAAGACTGTTTAACTTTTGATTTATTAAAAGACTTTTTTATTTATTCTTTTCAGCAGCTGTGGAATATAAATTAACTAAACAAAATAAAAACCTAGTAGCTTCACCATTCTTAGAATTAATTTAATAGCTATAAAAACAAATGATATAAAAATTATTTTTCAATTCCTTCTTTGGTCAACAAAAAAAAATGTATTTTTCTTTATTAAATAATCACAATTAATATAAATATGTGCATACATATGATGGCAAAATATTAAGTGGCAAAATAGAAAGCGAATATAGGTATTAAAACTAGTTAATTAAATTTAATGAATAAATTAATATTTGAAAAAACTGTATTAACATCAAGTGTCATCCACTACAAGTTTTAAAGAAATTGTTTGAACTTGAGTGGATTGATAAAAAGTACAAAGATTTTATTAACGATTGAAAATTTGAACAATAGGTATAGGGAGAGTGTGAACTAATTGTAGGAATTGAAAATCCATTTTATGTACGTTCGGTTACAAGGCAACCTAACATTTTTTGAATAAAAATTATTAATTAGAAAAATAATTTTTAGCGAAAAGTTCCAGCTAGTAATTATTTTAGCCAGTACTTCTTAACATGATTACCGGTAAATAAAATGTACATAGAATGTTAATTTATAGTTTAGAAACTAATTTTTAAAAATGTAGGCCTAATTATAGGGTATCTAAATAGATGTAGATGTAATAGATGTAGGGGCTTATCATCTTGTTTATATTTGGTTAGATGTTATTTTCAGAATACTTTACAATAATAATAATAATAATGCATTTAATTAATAAAAGCAATAAAAAATTAATGGGACTGAGCTTAATTTAAATGTTTTTTTTTCAAAAAAAATATATCAATACTATAAAAAATAAAAACTTGAAAATAACACCAGTAAAATATTGTATTAGATTGTCAAGCATATGCTTCTATAGCAAGTTTGTTTACTGAATAACTCGTATAGATAGCGCCAGCTGTGATGCACATTACTCGCTGATATTGTACATGTGTTTATCGGCATGTAAACAAGTGCGATGAAGAGCACTAAACAATAGCGAGTGTTGTCTAATTGTGAAACTCCGCATTATATAACAGGGGTTACCCCGGCCGGCCCTGAGCTTAGTGAACGACTTCACAATTTACTTCCTTTTTTGGCAATGTCAGGTTTCCTACCTCGTAATGGTTATGTAGGTCGTAGGGGTGTACAAAGTCGTGTGCCTCGCTAGGCTTGCTCTGAAGCAATGCGCTGCCAGTAGATGCTTTCCTATTCTGTTATTCGGATGATAGCTGTTGCGTCGGTGTATCTTTGGAAATTTATATTTTGCTAGCATAAAAACATTTTAAAAATTAAATCTTGTAACAAAATAAAGGTTATTTCCCTTTAA
The DNA here is from genome assembly GCA_036971475.1 of Prosapia bicincta. NCBI lineage: Eukaryota > Metazoa > Arthropoda > Insecta > Hemiptera > Cercopidae > Prosapia > Prosapia bicincta. Next base: position 241,524,048 of record JBAIZL010000001.1, read on the forward strand.
AAACAAGCCTCTTTTACTGTTAAATCAACGAGAAATTCTAGCTTTACATGCACTAAACTTGTCTGAAACTAGTAATAGAAAAATATTTCGAGTTAATTCCTACTGAGATGGTCAAAAAAAATTTAATTTTAGTTACTTTTTATTTTATAATACAATTATTACAAATATGTACTATATACATATGACAGAATCACAACTTCAAGTGGCAAAATAGAAAGCGAATTTCCTTGCAATTTTCCAATTTCCTCTTTATACAGTAAATGATGTTGGACTGTTATTTTTGTTTGTCACTATTTATTCGTTTTATTTTTTTTTTTCGTTTCTAATTTATGAAGCTGGTGGTGGTTTATAACTTCTCATTCTATCCACCTCTTGTAGTGCTACCCTATTTCTAGGAGCCTTCCTCTTATAATTTCATATACATCTTTAAATAATTAATTTTTAGCTATAGGGAAGGTGCTGGATTTCAAACATGTAGTTCTTCAGTTCGAATCCGTCCAAAACATAAGCTTTTTTTAAATTTAAATTAATGAATAATTATTTGATAAAACTGCATTGCCATCAATTGTCTTCTACTACAGGTTTAACAAAATGTATTTGAACTTGACTGAATGAACAAAAACGTGTTTTATTAACGATGGAAAATTTTTAGAAGATATATATATATATATATATATATATATATATATATATATATATATATGTGTGTGTGTAATATATATATATATATATATATATATATATATATATATATATATAAACTATATATATATATATATATATATATATATATATATATATGGTTAATAAATTTAAAATATATCAAAAACAAGAATACTTTTAATGAATGTATTTATTCAAAGCTTTTCGCCGATAAAATAGTACCAGCATCTTCAGGAAAATAATTTTCTAATAAAATATTTTTACAAAATTGAATTTTTCCTGAAGATGCTAGTACTATTTTATCGGCGAAAAGTTTTGAATAAATATATTCATTAAAAGTATTCTTGTTTTTGAAATATTTTAAATTTATTAACTATATTACAAGAAAACATATCACCATATTTTATATATATATATATATATATATGTATATATATATATATATAAAGAACTAAGTCAAAATACAAATACAAGAATTATAATTGAATTTACAATTCAATATAATTGCGATATAATACATATTGTGATATATATATATATATATATATATATATATATATATAGCCCTATATATATATATATATATATATATATATATATATATATATATATATATATATATAAGAAAAGTGTGAGCTAATAGAAGGAATAGAAAAATAAGCGTTATAATTCACGTAAAATGAATTTAAAATAACATTCACTATAAAAAAAATATACGAAAACATGTCTTGTCTCAGTAATATGTGTAACCTGTTATGAGTGATGACCTTCTTATAAAAAATAATTACTTACCTAAACGCTTTTATTAAACCCAAAATGTAAGACTCTTTAGGTGGAGCTGTTTTTAACATATCCACAAAGTGTATGTTTAGGGTATGTATTGTTATAAATCACGTAATATAATTTCTTGTTTAAAGTCAATCCCTACAATCAATAGAAAAAATTTTGATTTTATTTTTTTTATTTTATAATTAAAATTAATATAAATGTGTATATAGTTATGTCACAATAACAAAATTAAGTGGCAAAATAGAAAACGAATTTCCCTGCAATTTTCCAATTTCCTTTCTATGTATGGTGATAGAGTATTATTTTTGTTTCTTACCTACTATTTATACGCTTATTTTTTTCGTCGCTTGCATTGTGCTGTAGTTTCTTTTCGCTTTCCTTTCGCATTGTCCCTTTGTGAAGTAAAATTCGATAGCGTTAATCCAGTATGTTTGTTTATTTTATTCTTTTCTTTCAATTTTAGTCATAGAGCATTATTTATGACATTGTGTGGTAACTATGGAAACATTGTCCCTTTGTGAAGTAAAATTCGATAGAGTTAATCCAGTATGTTTGTTTATTTTATTCTTTTCTTTCAATTTTAGTCATAGAGCATTATTTATGACATTGTGTGGTAACTATGGAAACATTGTCCCTTTGTGAAGTAAAATTCGATAGCGTTAATCCAGTATGTTTGTTTATTTCATTCTTTTCTTTCAATTTTAGTCATAGAACATTATTTATGACATTGTGTGGTAACTATGGCAACAATTTTAAGTTGTGCAATGAAGTTTTCTACGACAACCAGATGGGAGCAAAAGAAACATTCATATAGGCGTTCATCTTTGATAAGTACATCCATAGCTATGGGAAAGTTAGCTCATTGCTAAAGTGCTAAATTTCGAACATGAAGATTATCAGTTCGAATCCGACTTTATATCCCAAAATATTTATAATTTATTCTTGAATGCATATTTGAAAACACTGTATTAGAATCTATTGGGATCCACTGTAGGTTAAAAGATATGTATTTGGATTTGAATGGATGAATAAAATCGTATTTTATTAACGATTGAAAATTTGTACAAGATATATATATCAGGAGCGTGTAGGCTAATAGAAGGAATTTGTACAAGATATATATATCAGGAGAGTGTAGGCTAATAGAAGGAATTTGTACAAGATATATATATATATATATATATATATATATATATATCAGGAGCGTGTAGGCTAATAGAAGGAATTTGTACAAGATATATATATCAGGAGAGTGTAGGCTAATAGAAGGAATTTGTACAAGATATATATATCAGGAGCGTGTAGGCTAATAGAAGGAATTTGTACAAGATATATATATATATCAGGAGCGTGTAGGCTAATAGAAGGAATTTGTACAAGATATATATATATATATATATATATATATATATATATATATATATATATATATATATATATATATATATATATCAGGAGCGTGTAGGCTAATAGAAGGAATTTGTACAAGGTATATATATCAGGAGCGTGTAGGCTAATAGAAGGAATTTGTACAAGATATATATCAGGAGCGTGTAGGCTAATAGAAGGAATTTGTACAAGATATATATATCAGGAGCGTGTAGGCTAATAGAAGGAATTGAAAAATAATAAATGTACTAATGGTATATATTTTGTTTACTAAATAAATAAAACCCACTAACGACAATACAAAAATCTTTATTGCAATTACTTTATGTACATTTCGATTACATGGTAATCATCTTCAGAAATACTGCTCGTATTAGTAAAAAATTAGTCCACAGTGCTCAACAAATTTATTAATGGTAAATATTTAAGCCTATTTAATAACTACATTTTTTACTAAAACAAGCTACTATATAGCTGTAATTACAGTATAAATACAAAGTATTGGGCTAGGATAGATTTTGTTACTAAAAAATACAAGATTTATTTTATCCTCTTTAGCTAGCATTGCTAGTTATTAGCAGTCCTTTCCAAGTAACTCATTCGATATAGGTGTGTAGATACGTAATTATTTCATTATCAATTTAATTATGAATTATGATTATTTTTTACAACTGTACAACCACATAACTGTATATCTTTAGAAAATTTTTTAAAGTGTAAACGAAGAAAATAGACAGGTGGTTTAGGCCTAACCTAGTAGATATGAGTCACCACAAGAGTTTTACCTTGCTATTCAAAAACGTTTTTCACTTGGTAAAAAATAAAGACAGAACAGTATTATATAGTAAAGCATCCCTTTACACTTGAAAGTACTAGTTTAACATTATACTAATTACATCATTGTGTGCCATAACAAATAAAATATTTCGTTACAAACAATTAACTGAGTATGAACAAATTAAAACAGTTCACACTGTGTGACTTTAGGGTTGGTAAGAAGGTGTTTATCATTGATCAGTTCATCATATTTTCGCGCTATGTAAAAACCCAAACACTCCTCCCAGAAGGAATTTGTGGTAGCGTTATAAAGAATCCTACTATAAACGGTTTTGCAAATTTATTTCCATTTAGAAAATATTTAGGGTGTAGAAATAATTAATTATTTATAGCTATTAAAATAGTACTAAATAAGATAAGACCTCTAAACTAAGTGAAATGATAACAAAAAATCTTTAATGGCTTATAAAATATGATTTCGACATTATATTATTGTAGACTCTAGAATATCTTTAACCTCCCCCCTCTTACACGCGTAAGAAAAGTAACACGGTTACACGCATGACGGGGATTCCGTCACTCTAGTTTTGTTTATTTTTTTTAATTATCTTGCTTTAGCAATAAACCTATTATTATTTTTATAATATTTGGAGCCTTATTTACCAATGTGTACAAAAAGTTTCTTTTGTTTAATAAAAGATAAAGTTAGTTAAAATATTTATATAAATGCATCAAATCCCTCTAGCAAACGTTTACCTTCTGTAATGTGGTCACACGTGTAGGAGGGGAATTCCTCGCCGACGTAAGACTTCGACATGGAGTTTTATAAAATACTCTCTAAATTAATAAAGTCCTTCTGAATTAACGCCCATGTTGACAAATAGAACCAAATAATTATATTACAAGATATATACTTCACTAAATCAAACAATAATGTTTTTTTAACATAAACGAAATGTATTAACATTTGTTGATTCCATCTTCGCGTGAGCTACTAGTAATCACTAAACAATTTTAAATGTTTTAACTTGCATATAGCAGCACTTACTTTGCTTGTTGAGGACAGCCGTTTCGGGAGATGTGTCCCTTTGTCAACTCAGACCGTAACTGATCTCAAGGTTTACGTAGGTTAGGGTGGGGGTGGGATATTTTGGTGGTGTGGGTGTATTTCGTGTGTATTAGGAGTTATGATGTCAAAAAGTGCGTGTGAGTTGTAATGTAATTGTGTATTGAGTATGTGTGTAGGGTGTAGTTTGAAGTGCCTGTATATTTCGTATTGTTCGGTTGTGTAGCGTTGGTTATTTCTGTGTTGTTTATGAAGAATTTGTAGGTTAGATGTTATGTCTATATAGTCATGTTTTGTGGAGTTGAGATGATCGTCGAAGTTTGATTGGTAGTTATTGTTTTTTAGTGCTTTTATATGTTCTTGGTAACGTGTGTAGAATGACCTCCGTGTCTGACCAACACATTACGAAAATACAACTACAAAATAGCTTACTCCACACACAACACTATCAACAAACAATTTAAACCCAACAACAAAATCAACGACATTTACAACACCACTGGAGTTTACAAACTAACTTGCAGTTCATGCCCTAGTTTTTACATAGGCCAGACAGGGAGGTCCTTCTACACACGTTACCAAGAACATATAAAAGCACTAAAAAACAATAATTACCAATCAAACTTCGCCGATCATCTCAAGTCCACAAGACATGACTACATAGACATAACATCTAACCTACAAATTCTTCATAAACAACACAGAAATAACCAACGCTACACAACCGAACAATACGAAATATATAGGCACTTCAAACTACACCCTACACACATACTCGATACACAATTACATTACAACTTACACGCACTTTTTGACATCATAACTCCTAATACACACAAAATACACCCACAACACCAAAATATCTCACCCCCACCCTAACCTACGTAAACCTTGAGATTGACCTACGGTCTGAGTTGACAAAGGGACACAACTTTCGAAACGGCCGTCCTCAACAAGCAAAGTAAGTGCTACTATAGGCAAGTTTAAAACATTTAAAAGTGTTTAGCGAAATGAATTGTTAAACGCATAGGCTGGGATTCCTCGCTAAAACCACTTCAAACTGCCTTTGTGTGTCGACTATCGTCTCAAGACCAACTGAATAAAATTTTTCTGGTGCGTGGTGGGTAAAATAAAGATTTCCTCGAGTTTCCCTCAAATATTACTCACGTTTAGCAATATTACAAAATTAACTAGAAAAACTGGGACTCCCCGCTGCGCATATAACCGAGTGTTAAAGGGGTTTGAACTTGTAAATGCAAATAAACCCGGCCCAGAGCAATATTGTACCTCTCGCGAATTTCTGATCAGCCCTGCTTAAGTAATCATTATAATAAATTGCAGATATGTGCGAGTTGTACACATACAACCTGTACTTATCTTTCAACTCCGTAACACTTTCCCTTATCACAAAATATCTATGTAGATAAAATTCCCTGTAATTACAAGACCCTAATACAACAACTTTGTTAAACATAATCGACCTCTAATTTATTCAAATTGATTCGCTAACGTCCCATAGAACTGTAAAAGAGACAAGATATGGCGGAATAAAGTCATTTTAAACTTTTATTGCAAGCGCCTACATCATTTGTGTTTCTTTATTGCTGCTAATTCGAAAACAAGGTTTTATTGCTCGGTTTTGTCGGCGTTTTTATAGTGACGAAAGTTAGATACGGCATCGGATTTGTTTGCGTCTGATTCAGCCATCTTGCTTATTACAGAAGACAATAAAGTGAAGAGTTACGGCAGACAGACAAGGATTAGGTTTAGGGTGAAAACGTCACTACGGCTGTTTACCTAAACAAATAGAAATAACAAGCTATAATCTAAACATTGTTTTGAAGAATCTTCTCTTCGTAAAGTAAGGGGCAAATATTAGTCACTTATTTATGTTGCAAACATGATAACAGAGTTGTTTCTCCTTAGATGGGAATAATAACACTTTGAAGTTTCTTGATGTAATCATCTTGAATTCACTGATTAAATTAATTTTACACTACTTAACTAAGTGAATACCACAATAAAAACACACAAAATAGCCTCCACATTCAAAAAAACTCCATTACCAGATATCCTACAAAACAACAAACACGCAAAGAAAACATATACAACCTTTTCAAAACTGACATATACAAACTCTCAGGTATTTACAAATTAACTTGCAACGATTGTCCCAACTATTACATCGGCCGAACCGGCAGGTCATTCTTTACACGCTTCGATGAACACATTACCCAAACAAAACAAACAAACCCTAAATCCAGCTACGCAAAGCACCTAAACAACACTCAACACACACATACCGACATACACACTAATTTAAATATTCTACACACATTAAAACAGAGTAAAATACTAACAACCTTAGAAAAATATGAAATCTACAAACACTACACAACAGACAGGGAAAATATACTTAATGACCACACACACTTTGAAGCCAATAGTCTTTTCAAATACATCACACAAGACGCCGACACCTCACTTAATGTCATAAATCCAACCCTGTCATGAATCCAACCCTGTCATACCGTTTGTAAAGAGCCAAAAGCCGCTAGTAGAAGGTTAGCTTCGAAAAAGGAACGATCGTTTTGAAACGCGTCAGCAAGTAAGCAATTCACTTAGTTAAGTAATGTAAAATTAGTAGAATAACACTTTGTATATTTGACCGAGTTTAGATAAGGTTTAAATTCTTTTTGGCTCACGTGTATAGCCTGCACCAAGGTAATTGATTCCATACATTAAACCGTAAGATAATTTATGCGATAAGATAAATCCGTATAGAAAATTACCTTTCCCATAAGATAATTCAGTTCATTTACCGCATAAAATCCGCATAACAGGTTAGTTTACAAGGCAAAGTTAGTTGTGTGGTACCTCAGTCTTTATAAACATATTCCGTGTTTTTACAAAATTTAATAAATAATACAGTGAGTTTATTTCAGTGGTATTTTTTGCTAACTTACTAAATGTGTTCACAGGTGTAATTATATTACAATGAGGTAGCCAATTAATAGAGGGAATTTATAATTTTACTAGCTTTACCCGGCGTGCGTCGTTGCGCCCGAAATTATAATTTATACTAAACACTTTTAAATGTTTTAAACTTGCCTATAGTAGCACTTACTTTGCTTGTTGAGGACGGCCGTTTCGGAAGATGTGTCCCTTTGTCAACTCAGACCGTAACTGATCTCAAGGTTTACGTAGGTTAGGGTGGGGGTGGGATATTTTGGTGGTGTGGGTGTATTTCGTGTGTATTAGGAGTTATGATGTCAAAAAGTACGTGTGAGTTGTAATGTAATTGTGTATTGAGTATGTGTGTAGGGTGTAGTTTGAAGTGCCTTTATATTTCGTATTGTTCGGTTGTGTAGCGTTGGTTATTTCTGTGTTGTTTATGAAGAATTTGTAGGTTAGATGTTATGTCTATGTAGTCATGTTTTGTGGAGTTGAGATGATCGTCGAAGTTTGATTGGTAGTTATTGTTTTTTAGTGCTTTTATATGTTCTTGGTAACGTGTGTAGAATGACCTCCGTGTCTGACCAACACATTACGAAAATACAACTACAAAATAGCTTACTCCACACACAACACTCTCAACAAACAATTTAAACCCAACAACAAAATCAACGACATTTACAACACCACTGGAGTTTACAAACTAACTTGCAGATTTGCCCCAGTTTTTACATAGGCCAGACAGGGAGGCCGTTTCGGGAGATGTGTCCCTTTGTCAACTCAGACCGTAACTTTGTCACATCTCCCGAAACGGCCGTCCTCAACAAGCAAAGTAAGTGCTACTATAGGCAAGTTTAAAACATTTAAATGTGTTTAGTGATTACTAGTAGCTCACGCGAAGATGGAATCAACAAATGTTATAATTTATAATGAAAATTAATAATTAATTTTACAATAAGAAAAGCATATCAAAAATCTAAATAGTTATATTTCATTTACTGCAATGCTAGTAGATAGGCAATGTGTTTCTTCATTGCATTAGGTGTATAAAGATACAAATTTATAGCTGCCCCAACACGTGAGCAAGCAACTGTCCGTGAGAAAAGCACGAATGTTCCAATTTTAATCCAGCATTCAATGATTGTCCTTGAGCCTTGTTTATGTTTGCAAATCCAAGACGAAAATGAAGTTGTAGTCGTTTGAAATCGAAGGGTAAATCGGATGAAATCATCAGTATTCGTGGAGCTAAGACCATCTCTCCTTTGAACTTCCCAATTATGATTTCTGTCTCGATCAAGTTGGGTGTCAGTTTTTTGTTGTCAGTCTGGTTCCTTGCACAGCTTTCGTGTTTTCGAATTTCGCAAGAGTATAATCGGCGATCCTACTTTTAATGTCAATAAGAGTGGCGGCATTCCGTGCAGCTACGTTTAGATTAGGAATTCGACCAGGTAGTTGACGACTTACTTCATCCATTACTGTGTCGAGAATTACTGAGCGTAGTTAATTAATTCTCTGGATAATTGAAATTGAGTTAGCTGATTTAGGTTGTTTATATCGTCAACTGTAAGAGCTGAAGCGGAGCTCTTTGGATGGATCTATACCAAACTTCACACAAACCATCCTGGAAATATTTTAAACAATCCCTCCAAATTTCATTACCTTTAGTTCAATGGTTTAGGCGTCCATAAGATACAAACATACATCATACATCGGATTTTCAAATAGATAAAATAGGCTCAAACAGAAATAGTCTCGAATTTAATGGAACCTCGATTTATCAGGACTCAGAATTTCGAGACTCTACTGTGTGTGTGTGTGTATATATATATATATATATATATATATATATAGTATAAGAGGCCTTGCCTCTTACTAGGGATTGGTCCTGGACTGGCTAAAACCAATCTCGTTATAACAGCATTAGATAGAAACATACTCTTTTAACACAATAATTACTTAATGAAAAGAATGACTCTTCAAACAAAGCCACCGTAATTGACGCCAAGATGGCGCTAAACCGTGTTTATGGCAAGCAAAAGCGTCAAAGTACAAGTTTCAATTATTACCATACAAATAGGATTTCATGAACGGAAGAAGTAAATCAACAGCAGCCTACAACATAGGCCACCTACAACGCCTGTCTAGGCTATTAAACGCAGTTGAATGATTCTATGTCACGCTGTAACAAACACTGCAGGATACGCCATGTGCATTTGTTCACAATGAATAACTGAATTACCGTCTCACAAGACGGGTTGTTTATGAAGCCAAGCAAACAGCTAATTGTCAATATTGTTTTATTTGTTTGCATAAATCTTTATAAATTCAACCAAATTATTAACAAACCACGTAAAGCGTTGAATTTCTGAACTCGAAGCAATTGAATTATATTTTAAACAGTTTTTAAACCACAAACCTAAATAAACAAATAAACTTTATTTATGTTTCAAATAAAAAAATAAGAAGGAATGAACAAAGTAAAAATTTAATTGCAAGTAATTTTACAGTTTGTCGCTTATAATGTTACAAATTCAATGTCCAGTTACGTCAGCTGCCTCATTTACATGTGAATGGTAGAGGGTAACAGTGGTGTTCATATGGTCGCAGCCCTTTACCTTGTATGATCACCGCCAGTAGAGCTTTGTAAATGAAACGTTTGTTTAGAAACGCGTCAGCAAGTAAGCTGTAAAGTATTCTCATAGTTATACAATAATTATTTATAGTAAAGCAGAGAATGTTTGCTACTTTTAAAATGATAACATTTTTCATGGAGGCTGTATAACAGAACTGAACCAAATCTGTGTTTTACATCTAGACTGAAAACATCTTCATAACTCCGAAGTCAATTTTCTCAGATTATTATTGATTAGATTAGGTCAACTTATCCTCTGAACTATTCATATATGTGAAGAAGAAAGAAAGAAATACGGTGAAAAAGAAGATTGTTGATAAGGAGTGTCTGGTTTTGAAGACTCATCAAAGAACACATATTAATATCCTTGTGTGGGGAATCCACAGTCTGGCATAAGAAACCATTACCTCCACGAATCCAGCCTCAAACTCGTTTCATACGCCTGCGTGTCAGTCTAGAGATGGAGGCCCGTGGTACCGGCTTGCAAAGTCTTACGATCTTACTGTAAGGCCTGGACTGGTGACCGGACCGCCCCTGGGACGAGACGAACTCCAAGTGGGTTTCGCCCACTTTTCCTAAACTACTCGGGATTAGTAGAACCGAACGCCCAGGTTCCACACGCCAATATCCCGCCTGATGAGTTCAATCTAGGTAGTGCAATCGGAACTTTATCCGCTGTCGGTTACCCTTACCTAAGGGCCGGACCCTCAGACTCACGACTTTGTCCTAGGTGGGCATAATCCCATCTCGTTAGAGAACAAGAACTGCTATATTTCTAGAGGCAACTTAATATATTGGAGCCTGGTAGAAAAGTAAGTATACTATAGACCTCCGGCCTCAAGTTCTATACCACAAAATTATATGGGGGTGTTTAACAGAAACCTAAATGCATCACTGCATTGCGCGAGGCATGAACATTAAGATAAATTGTAAAAAAAAAAACAAGGAAAGCCTTTAATGACTGAAAGTGAAGAAAACGGAAACAAATAAGTGGAATAGGACTGGTGTAAAAATAATCGAATATGTTGATGCAGACGATATAAATGCTCGACAATTTTATAAGGAATTGTTTAATTAAATTGTTGCAGAATGCAAAGGGAGGTTGTTATCAGATGAGATGAAAAAACAGTAAAAGGCTGAAGTAAAAATTAAACAGCAGAAACTGAATGTTTTGGTTAATTTATGTAGTCAACTCAACACCATCTGGAGTGCAAGGCAACTAATCAAGAAGACAAGCTGTTAGTTGACTCAACACAATCTGGTGTGCAAGGCAACTAATTACAAATACAAGCTGTTAGTCAGGTCAACACCATCTGGTGGGTCAGGCAACCTGTTAGTCAATTCAACACCATCTGGTTGGTCAGGCAACTAAGCAAGAAGACAAGCAGTTAGTCAATTCAACTCCATCTTGTGGGTCAGGCAGCTTAGCAAGAAGACAAGCAGTTAGTCAATTCAACTCCATCTGGTGGGTCAGGCAGCTTAGCAAGAAGACAAGTAGTTAGTCAATTCAACTCCATCTGGTGGGTCAGGCAGCTTAGCAAGAAAACAAGCAGTTAGTCAATTCAACTCCATCTGGTGGGTTAGACGACTAAACAAGAAGACAAGCAGTTAGTCAATTCAACACCATCTGGTGGGTCAGGCAACTAAGCAAGAAGACAAGCAGTTAATCAATTCAACTCCATCTGGTGGGTCAGGCAGCTTAGCAAGAAGACAAGCAGTTAGTCAATTCAACTCCATCTGGTGGGTTAGACGACTAAACAAGAAGACAAGCAGTTAGTCAATTCAACACCATCTGGTGGGTCAGGCAACTAAGCAAGAAGACAAGCAGTTAGTCAATTCAACACCATCTGGTGGGTCAGGCAGCTTAGCAAGAAGACAAGCAGTTAGTCAATTCAACACCATCTGGTGGGTTAGACGACTAAACAAGAAGACAAGCAGTTAGTCAATTCAACACCATCTGGTGGGTCAGGCAACTAAGCAAGAAGACAAGCAGTTAATCAATTCAACTCCATCTGGTGGGTCAGGCAGCTTAGCAAGAAGACAAGTTGTTAGTCAATTCAACACCATCTGGTGGGTCAGGCAGCTTAGCAAGAAGGCATGCAGTTAGTCAACTCGACTCTATCTGGTGTTTTACTTAATATTCCAATTTCTTCTTCTTTACTTTTTTGCAGTTAAATTATAGTCATATTTTTGTTTGTCTACAGCCACTTCGCAATCACATCTCACATATTTAGGACTGTTTCAGGTTTTCTAGTATCTGTAGTCCATTTTCTTGCATAAAAACTACCACTTTTACTTTCTGTTTTATAATCGTCATTTAGACTACTCTTGCACAGAATTGCATCAGAATAACTTGTTCAGTAACTGAATTATTAATTGACAACGGATGCTTCAGATTTGCAGCCTGTACATGTGATAGTATATTTTTGTCCTATACCACAGATTAGAAATTTTATGACTTTTCTTATCTTTATTCAGAAATAAATTTTCTACAATGTTTAAACATTGTAATTGTTTATCAACAGTTTATTAAATGTACTTCTCGTCAAACGTAAAAACGTGTGAAGTCGTCTCCGGTTTGTTTGCGAGTTTACAAGTTTTTCCAAAACCTATTAGAGTTGCATTTCTTTGACAAGTTTCACAAGTAGAACTCACTAATACTTTTCATTCGTTTTTTTTAAATGATTCTATTACCTATTTTTGGTTGTCAATCAAATACGTAGTCATAATGGTTAAACTAAATGATCATCTTATAGTAAAAATTTCTTCTACCTCATTTTCTTAAACATTTTATTTACTCGTTAAAACCGATAAATTGTTAAGTCACGTTTATTTCTAGAACAAACATAAAAACTACATGCACAATATAATCATTTATGAAGTTAAATCGATTTCTTTCTTACTCGACTCTTATGCACAAAGTGATTATTTATTAAAGCCATAAAAACCCAGACATAACAAAAGACTGAAAAATTAGAGCTACTGAGAGGAATGACGTCAAGTTCGGGTGCTTGAAGATCCATATAGGGTTAGTACGAATTACAGCCACCAGCTGCGCCGTTTAGTACTTGCAATTGAAAGCCGACTTTTTATATTTGCCTATAAATTAGCAACAATCAAATGTCTGCAAATCATTAACCTGTTTTCATTTTACGGTTTGTGTCATAACCCTTGACAAGTGTTCATAACAACATAGTTTGCAAAATTTACGACTGTAAATGGTGCTGTCCATAAGCAATTAAAATAGTAAGTATGAAATCGAGACACAAATGATGAGGATAGAATGATCGTTGTAATAACTCAAATATTTATGTGGCTTTGTTTAAAACGTTAAAGAATCGAAAACGAAATTTTACAAATATTATTATTATTATTGATTTGCTGTTGTTATTATTAATAATAATAATATTGTTGTTGTTGTTATTATTATTGTTTTTATTGTTGTTGTTGTTATTATTGTTGTTGTTGTTTTTATTGTTGTTTTTGTTGTTGTGGAGGTGGTTATTGTTGTGGTAGTTGTTATTATTATTATTATTGTTGTTGTTATTGTTGTTGTTGTTATTATTGTTGTTGTTGTTGTTATTGTTGTTTTTGTTGTTGTGGTGGTGGTTATTGTTGTGGTAGTTGTTATTATTATCATTGTTGATGTTGTTGTTGTCGTTATTGTTATTGTTATTGTTGTTGTTGTTGTTGTTAAGTAGGATTAAAATAATAAAGAGTCGAATCTTGTTGGATACTCGACTCTAAAAGGCAAGTAGGGATTGTTCATTCAGTTCTTTATTTCTAGAATTCTAATGGTAATAGAAGCTTTTGGCTTCACGACGGTCAGTAGTAGCACATAGTTGCTAAGCAGCCAGGATAACTCAATCGGGATCCTAATCCTTCTGAATAGTATGTCCTACCATTGGTAAGGTCTGAAGATAAAAACTCAAGAAAACCTATGACAAACAAATAACATTTTTTTACAAAATTTGTAAAGAATTTTACTCCGAGAAATATATTATAAAAATTATCAAGCAAAATAGAAAAGAGTTTTAAGAAATGTGAAATAAATAAATTCAAAATACAGCAATATGCATATTTTACTTATGCACATTACTTACTGTATATTAACTCTTGTTAAACAATAACCTAACCCAACGTTTCTGAATCCTGCTGTTTGCGACTGCGCAGTAGTCTGTGTGTATGTAAAGACAACCTATGATGCAATACGTTTCCCACAAGTCGAACTCTGCCGAGATAAAAAGAGTTGGGTCAAGATCGGTTCAAAGAGGAAAACCGTCTGATAGCCTTTAATTACTGCCAAGTGCTCACTTAATTAAATGTCACTCTAATAATATTTTATAGATTATAAACTACCATGAAGGAAACCATGCACTTGCACCATGTGCATGTCTCTTACAGTTAATAAAATTTGGTGTTAATTATCTTCTTCAAGTTAAAGCTAGCTGGGCGCGACTCAAACTTGTTGCAATGGAGAGAAAGCATCCATCTTGTGACGATAAATATGTTTTCTGACACAATTTCGAAGATTGTTGTCAAAATTTCTCAAAACCAAATCATTCGTCGGCTTAACTAAGAGGTTACTTGGAGTCTATGTTTTAATAATAGTTATATAATCAGAAATATTGTGTTTTCATTATATGTGTGACAATGCATAAAAACAGCTGTTTTTATTTTTTGTAGGTTATGCTACTTTTTAAATTATGTGTTATTAAGTTGAAATATTATTATACAACATTATTTAACATACTAGTAATTAATTAACATAATTAACAATTAGAAAATGAAAATATTTCAATAAATGTAACTATTGTGAGTGGAATGTAACGCCAATAGTTTATTTTGTAATCCAACATTTGATGAAAAAGTGTCTCGCACTTTTAAAAATCGAAGTCCAATTGAATTCCTTGGCAACAGCATTTTTCTGGAATAATCTGACCGAATCATGCATGAACCCTATTGATTAATAACTCTTATTGTACCCCTTAAAGAGCTACCTAAATTGAATCATATTTGTTGTAGGTTTAGAAACTGTTTTACTAAAATTACCCTAGTTATAAGTAAACAGTAAATAATTGTATGCACACACATCATCTCTTGCTGCTCACTATTAAATGAAATGTGCATTAAAAATGACAAATGCGTAGGCTCATGGTTTTATGGAAAAGAATAAGGTAAAAATGTCATTAGGTAGTAAATAAGAACGTAACCCGATAAAAGTGTTAAAAAAAATAATAAAGTTCTGTGATCTTCGATCATACTGTTTGGGTGGTGATCATCGGTCCCAAGCAACGCGGTGTTCATGTCGTGTAACATAACGGTATATGCAGAAGCTATAGTTCTGCATAAAGTATTGTCACGTAATAAAACAGTACAAGTGACCGATTTCAAAAGAGCTAAAATCATTATGGTGTGTTCATTTTATAATAATAGCTCAATTTTCATTAGTTATATTACAACATAATGTCGTATAGAAGAGGCATAAAACTCATAACCTCATTTTCTATTAAACTTTATATATTTCAATTATTGTTGAACTATTTATATTTATACATTTTTAAATTGTAATAAATAGGTCCTAATGAATTTTGATAAGTTGTTGTGGAAACGTAAGTTGGTTATATATAGTAGCTGACTACCTGCTTAGACCTTCAAAAGGCCGCTATTGTTTTCTTTTGTTGCTCCTACACGACTCATCATACATATTTTAGGAGATCCTTATCCGTGGTGGCCCTTTTAGATTGTTTAAAAACACATTTAGTGTTTAAACCCGTCAATATCGATTAGTATTATTTAATTATTTCATTTCAATATTTTTTGTTATAAAAACTGTATATAAACACCGTAGTGGGCCTATATAAATATGTATACGCTCTAGTTATATATGTTACGTTTAAATACTTTGCGTATGTATATAGCAAATTTATAAATTTCATTTTTTCTTTTAATATTTTTAAAATTTGTATCTTTCAGTTCGAGTTAATCCACAGCAAGCAAAGTCGTCTTCTTAGGCTTCGGTACGTTTGGTAAAATGAGGAAGATGTGATACTTAATCTTCTCATATTATCCGAAGCGGCTATACGGCGTTTCAGGTTAGTTGAGGCAAGCTGGGGGATTAGGACCGGCCTGGGTCTATGAATAGGCTGGGACAGCCCGGCGAGGATATCCTATTAGTGACGCAACGCCGACTACACCACTTAATAACGTTAATCTAATAAATACGCATTATATGGGGAAAACGTTGATACGGTTTAATTAACCGTAATTTGCTTGATTACTATTAAACAAACAATTGCGTGTTTGTCTCAAGTTAATCGGCCGACTGTAAGTGTGATTACCTATAACGAAGGAAAGTTACCCTATACGAAACGTAGAAGTTGGAGTAATCGGCGATGCGTCACTAATAGGATATTCTCGCCGAGTTGTCCCTGCCTATTCATAGGCTCAGACCGGTCCTAACCCCCCAAGCTACCTGACTTGCCTCAACGTATCCTGAGACGTCGTATAGAGAATAGATTCGGCCTTCAGAAGCATTTATGACAAAACAATCTTGCACAATAAAAGTCCGTTCAAAATCAAGCTAAAAATTAATCATTTCACCTTTCATCGCCTGAACTGTGTCTCAAACCTTTGGCGGTTGTAGACCGTAAAGTGTTAGTTTTCTTTTAAGGCAAAGAAAACGTAATCATGTAAACTTGAATGGCTGTTATAGGGGAAGTAGATAGATACTGCGAATACTTTGTGATTTATTCTATTGATGGATATATATATATATATATATATATATATATATATATATATATATATATTGGAATTTTTGTTTTATTTTTACTTATTTATGACACCGAATCTCAATAATGGGTTTACTTATTAACAAAATAATCTCAATTAATTCTTAACTGTGAATGTCAAAAAAGGATGAGCGGAGCGTAGATGTTTCTTTTCGGACGGAGCCGATCTTAAGCGAACACTCACAAGGTCGGAGCGCGTATGCTACCTCAGGAGTCTTTACGGCGCTGCCTTCACGTCAAATTTTATAAGCTGTCACTTGGCTCTTAGGTAGAAATTGTGTATTCGTCATTTAGAAAACATCAGGCACTGACGTTATTCCACATTGAGACCATAAATCGCGACCTACCTGTCTTTACCTTTAGACAATCCTATTATTACGCTTCCGTGAAAGCATTATTTACATTTGTTGTTATTTTTACTATACATTAAAAGCTAATAATAAGTAACAAAATATTGAGTTAACCCTATGAGTCAACAAAGTCCAAGAATGATGTTTTTGAAAATGACCTGCGAGCACCTCTACCCTTCCCTGGTCTTCGTTCTCTCGCCAAGGCCAGCAGCCCCCAAGTACCAGCTTATTTTACCTATAGTTGTTCTAGTCTATCTGACCCTTCCAATGGTTTTTCTTCATTAGAAGGGAAGTCACTGGGTGTTGCAGGCTTCCCTGCAACCAGGCCGAACGAGAATGTCTGCGAATAAGTTCGAACGATCACTCGGTAACTGCGGCTCTGACGTTTTTATCATTATTGATAATGATGGATCATCTTATATGATGAATAATCGTTCTTAACAATGTACAAAGTTCTCACATAAGAAATACATTTATTTTCTTTTTTCAATTGATCTCTGGTTTGGGGGTTGCTTAACTATGAAACCTGTACACGAGCCGCCACTGATAGAAATGCATTCAAGTCCAGCATAAAAAAATCCCATTTTAAATAGTCCCTTAAACAGTACAAAAGGGCCAACATTTCCTAATATATTTATAAAAAGACGAACTGTGTGAGATCAATAAAATTGATCAATAGGCGATCTTGTGGAGGTCTATAGCAGGTAGTCAGGTACAATGGACCCCTTGCGTTCAATAACCTGTCATTATTATTAGATTCTGATATTAAGAAGTCAGCATTTTCGGTATTATTATTTACCGTGAATTAATTTAATTTAATTTTCCTTAGATACCCATTTTAACTTAGGGTCTAGTGCAAATTTACAACAGAATCCTAGGAGTAATAAAAAAAAGTTATGAAATCCCATGTTTCCTCCTGCATTGATTTCAATTGTGTATGATTTTATCATACAAATATTTAGTTTAATCATTTTAAAATATGTGTTCCCTTAATATGAGTAAAATATATTTAAATAATTTTATATACAACAGTCGTATAAAGTAACAACTACGCAAATATGTGGAGGTTCTTCCAATACACTAAATTCGCCTTATCGATGCCTGGTTTCGCTGTCATTGACCCCAGTCCTAGATAGAGCGCAGCAGGGTAGCAAGACAAAAGCATAGCTAACATACTTGTCTAACGCAATGCACACAATGTTCAGTCTTGTTTATACATTTCGCAATATTGAATCATAATATTAGCGTTGAACTTACTTTCTCAGATGTTTATGCTATAATAATAGTTATTGTCAACGCTAAGAAAATTTTGAAACAGACTGTACTTTTAAATAAAAATTAAAACCTTCCAAGCTCCGTCAAAAAATAAATAAAAAATACAATACTAGTAGTGGGACTACCAACAGAAGCCTGTCTCCAATTAAGTTAATTTACAATGTTAAATCAAGTTAGTCATTTATTTATGAGTAAAAAACCTCAATAAAAGTCTTATAACAAAAGTCTTATTTATTTTGACCTTACATTATTTATTTGAAACAGATATGTAACGTCTTGGTATTACATCATAACGTTGAGTCGTCTTAACGTAGAAGTTGATTGGAGGTTATTTATAAATCATTTTCAAATGCCGTTCCTGCATTCAAGAAATATTGTACATATGTTTAAATTATGTAACATCATACGAATTTATACAACACTGTTTTTATTACTTTTAGTTTGTGTTACTGTCACTTGTTAGGGCGTGAAAAAATTCCTTTTGCAACTTGTGATTGTACTTAATTAAGCCGTAAACATTTCACCGATGGTCATGGACAACAAAATGCATTAAGATAAAATATTTTAGTCATACTGGTTTCTATGAGGAAGCTTTACTTCAGTTTTATATCAGTGAACGTTGAAGCGATTGCTATGATTAATCGCATTTATAATCAATGATGGGGTTTTAATTAATTACGGCTCATTTAACGTTTCATAATTGTAAGGCTGGTGTGCACTTATATCACTCCAATCGTCATTTTTAAGGACGCCGTCAACAATATTTCTGTTTGGAGCTCGTCGCACTTTACTGCAGTTGGGTTAAGGCCGCAAGCTAGACACGCCCAAATGATCAGTCAATCACTCAATCAGTTGAACTCTTTGTTTAGGAATGTTTACCGTTTTCTCCGCGACTGCATTTTCTCTTTCAATCATTTACAGTCCATTCATTATAAGTTTTCTTAGTTATGATGGCATTGCCAATGAAAGGTTGCATTGTCACGTCAGTGGCAAATCGTTAGGTTAGGTTAGTTTAGGTTAACATTTGTATTACTAAAATAATTAAAGTGTAGGTAATATAATTTAATTATAGGAAATAAACATTAAAGTTAAAAGCAAAAATTAATTAAATACACAAGACAAAACATAGAGTATCTAGAGAAAATTTCTATTTCAGTTATAATATACAGAACGAATTTTTCTCTCATTTATGAAAAGTATTTGAATATGTGTTATATCAAAAGCTAATGAATTTAATTCAGATAGCATAAAGTGTGTTGGAATCATAGTAGGGATTGGGCTGATATGGCTAGATCCCCTTCAGTCCATAAGCAGCCCACCGCCAGCAATAACCCTATCTTAAGTCTTTTCTATCCCATTCTTAATCCTTCCTAACCCCTTAATTGACCCTAATGTAACCCACTTCTTGAATTCTTCTCAAGCTGTAAATGATCTAGCCATCTCAGCCCAATCTCTACTAATCATAATTAACTCTTATCAAGATGGAAATATGTAACGTATAAATTAGCCTACTGGAATTTTTAACGTAATTCACGTGGTAGCGTTATTTTAGTTAACGCGCCTTCGTTGTGCTTTAATTCTGCATGTATTTGGCCAGATCTAAACATTGTGTAGCCTATATGTACATGTATATATATATATATATATATATATATATATATATATATATATATATATATATGAACATATATCTATATATGAACATGTATATGAAAATGTGAAAATGATGAACATATATAAGTGAACACTAGATTAACCTGCGTTACACAGATTGAAATGGTTATAAATCACAGATGAAACGAAGCCTCAACTACTTTCTCCTCATTAATGTTGCTGTTATTTTGAACGGGTAGGAATTCGTTTTAACAAGATTTGTATCGGTCAACTGGCTGGCTTTGCATAATTGATTGTTTGAAACTAGCGACATTTTCCTTATACGGGCGGCTGACTCATTTTGAAACCGGTTCTTTTAAATACTTGGATTATATTAGCGAAATTCTTGGAAATTGAGTTATTTTATGGATTTATTTCTGTTTTGTACCGGTTTTCTAATTACTCTATCATATTCGCTTTTTATCTCTTGTTTTATCGATTATGACTAGATTCTACGTTTTGATATTCGATTATGGCTATGACTTGTTTTTTGATAATCAACAATGTTTAAGAAAATAAATTTGTTTAATAGGCCAACTTTAAGACAATGAATGAATGACTTCGTTAGTTCAACTGTTTGTTTTTGCAGGGTTTTTAGTTTAGAGGAATATTATTTGCGCCCTAAGAATTTATTTTCCCTTTTATCCTTCTTAGTTATTTATTCAAAACTCAGGCCTGGCAGAACATAATAAAATGGTCACACTGGGCTGCCCTTTGTACTAGATACATAGTGCATTATCTAGTACGTAGTACATAGTATGAGGCCATTATCTGACAACATAATCTCTACAACTTTTTGATTTTTTTCAATAAATATATACAAAATCTGTTTTCAAAGTGTAAATTTACTCATCCGAGCTTTTTCACTGTCAATATAAATTCGCCTTTTTCCAAAGAAAACTGTTATTTATTTTTGTATCTAAAATTTATACTATATACATTATGAACACACCTTCTTAAATTAATTTTCTAATGGAGCGTTCAAAAAGTCCCTCACCCTCGTTAAAGTAGCAGTCTCTATTTATTGTTCACATTACCCCTCTACTCGTATGTGGACTCATCCTACATAACAATCAACATATAGCATCGTCCTTGTGACAGCCAAGCTCAAGCGAGGTTCCTCAGCCTCATAGGCGGTTTTTTCTTTTAACCCGGGTCTAGGCGGTTAGTATCCCTACCGCGAGTGAAGGAAACGGAATTGATTGCCCATCGTTGTGAAGTACCGCATGTGCTCTACGTTTGCTTGCGTGAAACAGAGAAACTATTTAACATTAACGCAAAACGACCTCTTGTCCCATTCATTTAACATGAATGCACTGTAAATATTTTTTTATTAAATAAATATTTCCTTCCCATCAGAGCGGCGGTGGAAGATATTTTAAAATAATGTGTTGTTTTAACACATCCAGTACAAATTTTATCGTATGTTAATAAGAATTTTAATATGTTGGCTCCTAATATTTAACCAGAAACAAATTCCTACGAATTCTAAACGGAAAAAGTATTAACACCGACATAAATTTAGCAATGAGAGCTATGCCAAGTAGTGGGTAGGCAATTAACTTCATGATACACCTGAATTGTCCGTTTTTCGGAAGGGGGAGCCCAAGCAGCTGAATATCCCTTTCTAGCAACTAAGCATAGTGGTGAACAAGACACAGTGGTTGTAGCGGAGACAGACAGATACGTTTAGAAGCGAGGTTCCATAAAACACTGAGTCAGCGGGTCCACCACCACCGAAAATGTCAAGTAGGCAACTCCGCATTGGCCGTGAAAGTCTCTGGCTATATCTCGCGATTTTTACAAATGGCTTTTCCTAATCTTACCTAATTCCAAATACACTCTTTTCCCTTCTTATTACAAAGGGTGTCATCACACCCTTGTAATAATGGGTAGGCATATCTTTGTAGCCTTAATAAAGACTAGGTCTACATCAGACTGTTAGTGGCTATAAACCCTCCTTCATCCTCTAACAAGGAATTTTGTCCCTATCTATATATTATACCATCAAAAGCCTTTATCATCCTAATAGGTAGTAATTGGCATATTGGCTGTTCGCTTTGAATTTACAACTAAACCTTTATAAATAATGAAATCCTCAAGTATTTTCTCTAGTCTTAACTTCGTGCTTACTTTTCTTCTTTAGTATATGTCCTTCCTTTTTGCCTCATAATGGAACCCAATAACAACGAGCCTAGTTTCAGTAGTGTAACTCTATACACAATCCTACCCCTATAATATATTTTTGAATACCACAGTAAGAGATAATAATAAAAATGTATGACTGCCTGAAACTACAGATACAAAATCTTAAACCCAAAAGTGACAAATATGTCAGTCCTAAATAATGAAAACATATAAATAAAGTAAATGTTAAAATTATTAACATATTCCTACATGTAAGTAATTTATATTCCTTTCGTAGATTTCAAATACTATTTTATAAGAGTGTACAAAATGTGCCATTTACATATGATTTAAAGGAGGGGAATAAAACTCTATTTAAAGAATAAAATAACTCTAAAATACATCTTTAAAAAATCTTTGAAAGTCATGTGACAAGTAAGGCTATAATTTGCTGCAAAAACAAGATCGTGGTAGATTGGCATCCCACATTCAATTCTCTAATGACAGCTAATTATCGTGTAGGATAACAACTAGTGGAGTTAAAACGAATTATTTAATAGTTACAACTTAATTCACAGAATGAAACAACTTTTAAAATGCCTAGTTGTAATTAGTTTAATTATACTAATTGCTTGATCGATCTATTAGTTTTACTGTTGAATTTCGTAGTCCATTACGTTCGACGAATCTTAATAAATCACTTTAAACATTAGTAGTTTCAAAAAATAACTGTTGAATTATTTCCGATTTTAATAGAATATTTTTATGAATCAATCGAGCTTTAAACCAATGAATTTTAATTTGGTTATTTAAAACTATTTCACAATATATAATATGAATATATTTTAAAAACAAATTTCCTATTCTAAAATTTGCGTTTCCCAAGAGAAATACTAACAATCTGAAAGGTGCAAAAGATGTCACCATCATTCATAAATTTTTTCGTGGATGCCTATCAATCCGGAGATCAACGCATACACTCGAAGATTTCCGAGCTTCAAATAAGGCGGTTGGAAACGTTTTATTGCAAAATTTTGTGTTTCCCAAAAGAAGTTCTAACAATTTGTAAAGGTGTAAAAGATGACGTCATTACTTAGACGTTTGAACGAGAATGCCTATTAATCCCGAGTACAACGAATTCACAGGAAGATTTCCGAAATTTAAATAAGGCGGTTGCAGCTACATGACGTATTAATCTTCATTTAGATATTGTGGCTATTCATACGCAATCAATACACATATTGGAATACAATACATATATATATGAATTCACATGCAATTTCCTACATATTCAGAAATATCGTATAATTGATTAAATTGTCTGATGACGTATGATTCATGGGTCATCATGCCTATGATGTTGTTCATTGGTTTTAATAATTTCTATATTGTAAATTAGAAAAATGCTAAAATGTATGTCAAAGGACTTTAGCTATATTTATTTATGAAGTTCATTCATTAGAGCTGATTTAATAGTTTAAAGTAAAATTTAAAAATATGTTTACTTGTGAAATTAAAAATTAAAAATGTAAAGTCACACCATTATGTTACTTGTATGTCTTGTCTATGCAATATTAGAATATACAATAAATATCTTTAAAAATAAGGCAAATTAAAGGCTTTTATAAGGTTTAATTACATTTTTACTGAGTTTACAAATGTGAGTCTGTACCAAATAATTTCTAACTCTAATATAGGACCCTATATAGCTTCTATGTTAATTAAAGCGTTTGATAAATAAATTGTAAACAAACCAACTCATTTGAATGTCAAATCAGGCTTGCCTCTCTATCCAATAATCGCAACGTAACAATCCCGATCAGCTGTGACCTTGGACGAGTCATAATGAAAGTAACACCGCGTGTTTCTGTTTTAGGTCACGACGAGCTCGAGGCTGTCCGCCATGTGGCCGCTCCACAAGCCCTTCTGCTGCTCTAGGCAGTTATTATCATCCCCCAAAGCGCCAAATAGGATTATATAGTTTCAAAAACCAGAAACCGTTTTAGAAAACAGCTGTAATGACGTACACCGATTGATGATGACGTCATTGCGGTGGGAGGGCGTGGAGAAGACATGACAAATATCGTGATTCAATTATAAGCTAGTGCGCCGTCAAGGTAGACCGCACCGTTATAGGTCAGATGAACTACTTGAAGCAGTTGGGGATTTAAAGCACATGAGTAGGTTCTTTTTATTTTATTGCAAAGAAAGCTACAAGCAACCCGGGTCAACGAATGTGAACCGAACCGCCCGACCCTGACCTCCAACCAAAGAGCATCTGGTTTTATCTTCTGAGTCACTTGCGAAACATAACTTTTTTTAATTTTTTTATGTAAATATTTATTTTGGTTTACTGGCAGATTTTAATAGAAGTTTTTGCTTTTGTATCCTTTGCTAGCACAAGCGTAATAAAGTAATGAACCTTTCGCCTATTATTGTTGGCATAATGCACCTACTTGTTGAAGGCTTAGCATTTAGAATTTAGTTCTTTATTGATAATTGTATGTCTAGAAGGTGGATAGTCCGATTCTCTTGTTGACGTCACAATCTCGGTACCCCTTGCTATTGGCTAAGACCAATTGGATAACCAATAACAATACAAATGTAAAATGTTTCTAAATTTGGTCATTATTACCTGTCTGCATTATATTAAAAGACCTTTACTACTATGGGACAGTACGACATGTTCGCAACGAAAAAATGTTGGGTCTTATATTTGCCAAATTTTGTCTAAGGGGTTTTGCCTAGATTTAATACCTCTAAATACGTTTTTATTTTCACCAGCACGGCCGCAAATAGTGGGAGGGTCAGTAGCGGCTCTAGCGGGTGGGCCTGGTAGATCCGGACCTGTCCAAAGCTTTTATTTTCACCAGCACGGCCGCAAATAGTGGGAGGGTCAGTAGCGGCTCTAGCGGGTGGGCCTGGTAGATCCGGACCTATCCAAAGCTTTTATTTTCACCAGCACGGCCGCAAATAGTGGGAGGATCAGTAGCGGCTCTAGCGGGTGGGCCTGGTAGATCCGGACCTATCCAAAGCTTTTATTTTCACCAGCACGGCCGCAAATAGCGGGAGGATCAGTAGCGGCTCTAGCGGGTGGGCCTGGTAGATCTGGACCTATCCTAAGCTTTTATTTTCACCATCACGGCCGCAAATAGTGGGAGGATCAGTAGCGGCTCTAGCGGGTGGGCCTGGTAGATCCGGACCTATCCAAAGCTTTTATTTTCACCAGCACGGCCGCAAATAATGGGAGGGTCAGTAGCGGCTCTAGCGGGTGGGCCTGGTAGATCCGGACCTATCCTAAGCTTTTATTTTCACCAGCACGGCCGCAAATAGTGGGAGGATCAGTAGCGGCTCTAGCGGGTGGGCCTGGTAGATCCGGACCTATCCAAAGCTTTTATTTTCACCAGCACGGCCGCAAATAGTGGGAGGATCAGTAGCGGCTCTAGCGGGTGGGCCTGGTAGATCCGGACCTATCCAAAGCTTTTATTTTCACCAGCACGGCCGCAAATAGCGGGAGGATCAGTAGCGGCTCTAGCGGGTGGGCCTGGTAGATCCGGACCTATCCAAAGCTTTTATTTTCACCAGCACGGCCGCAAATAATGGGAGGGTCAGTAGCGGCTCTAGCGGGTGGGCCTGGTAGATCCGGACCTATCCAAAGCTTTTATTTTCACCAGCACGGCCGCAAATAGCGGGAGGATCAGTAGCGGCTCTAGCGGGTGGGCCTGGTAGATCCGGACCTATCCAAAGCTTTTATTTTCACCAGCACGGCCGCAAATAATTTGAGGGTCAGTAGCGGCTCTAGCGGGTGGGCCTGGTAGATCCGGACCTATCCAAAGCTTTTATTTTCACCAGCACGGCCGCAAATAGTGGCAGGATCAGTAGCGGCTCTAGCGGGTGGGCCTGGTAGATCCGGACCTATCCAAAGCTTTTATATTTGTTAAAATCATTGTTAGTTGTAAATTTTAATATTGAAACATTTGCATGTGTGTGCATTAGATACGAAGGATTAGTTGAAATTCCCTGCAAAGTTAATGACATTAAATCTACCTTAAAGGTCTTTGCCCACTAGAATGTATCATACAAGGACCGTGCCCGCAACGACTCATGAAAACAAATATTCTTTGCAACATGGGCGTCTGAAAATGCCCATTAGACCGTTCCGTCACCACCCAACACAGTAGCGTAGCCGGGCAGCATATTCTGTCGGTGACGGCACGCTCCATGCATGGTAGTTACGCCGTCAAACCCAGTTGCAGCCTCGGAAATACTGGCGAAACCTTTCTTCATCATCAACTAGGTGCCTATATAACGTCTAATATTCTTCCTCAGTTTCCCGTTTTCTTTGAGATCCGTAAATAAAATATCGTATCTGAGTCTTGTTTTCTTTTTTCTCTTTTCGTCTAAAATAATGGAAAATTTAAATAACATTATAACGTAGACTCTGCAACATTAAAGTAGTCTCCTGTATTTACTACGTAGATGTTTTCTCGGTGAAGCGTCAGCAAAGAAATGTGCAAGATTCTACAACTACCGGAGCGATATCATACGCGTTGTATACGGGTTTAGGACGCTGTTGATTACAGTTGGCATAGAAGTGATCGAAACGTTTTTTCCCGTGTCACACGGTCCTCATGGCAAAATAGTTCTTGTGAGTAGAAACCTTAAAAGTGGAGTGAACCGTGGTGGTGAACCATTGTTTAGTGATTATAACAATAGTATGGATGTGTTGAAAGATTTAACCAATTTCCCATCATTTAAAAAGTTACAACATATTGTAACGATGCCCGTCTCTACAGCGACTCCTGAAGGAACGTTCTCTAGAATGAGGAGAATAGTTTGGGAGTATTATCCATTAAATAGAAAGCACGCTATGAACTTCCCAACCACCCTGATCCTGTAGCTGATGAATTCGCTTTTAAAACAACGGAGGATTGTAGTTCGTCCTCAAATAAAATGTTAATTTGAACTTAGTTCAATGAGCTACCATACGTGAACATATAACTGAAGTAGGTTTTACTACTGAGATGAGTTGTATGATTTATTTTTAACAAGTATTTTTGTGATTCTAATGGACAATTATAAATGTAGTCTATTGAAAGCAGTGTCAATTTTCACAGCGTGAGCCTCTTCTCGAGAGTTTTAAAAGTAACAAGGTCAGAGTGATATGTTTTTAGGTGGGTCAATAATTTACAAAGATAAATGTTATTTATCTAAGATCGAAATTTATAATGCAATAAATAAAAAAATAATCGCTCCTACGTTTAGCCTATAATATCTATTTGCCCTGAGAGTAAAAATGCCTTCAAACACACAATTTTGGTTTTAAAAGATTTCAGGTAGAGTGCACTATTCTCGCTCCAGGGTATCACGACCCCCCTAGTATCTATGTTGCGCAGTATACTCACTTACGCATCACTCGTCTGGGGCCATGCAGGTGACACACGCACACGCAGACTACAGTTATTCCAAAACAAGGTTTTGCGAATAATCACGAAGGCACCTAGATGTACAAGATTATCACTGCCTCACACTGACTTGAAAGTGCCTTTCATCAAACAACACCTCCGACACTTAGCAACAAAGTTCTACAAACAGGCTCACGCATATACAACATCAACACTCATTTCCTCACTGGGTAGATATAACCCCACCCACTGTCCTTACTGACCACCTAGTTCACACCATACCACCAAAATAAAATATATATACTAATAAATTCTGCTTCACAATTATGTGAAGGGGCACATCTCCAGGGCCACAGCTTAGCCCCAACGGAAGTACTAATTTGATTGCATGCCTTTTCAGTTTCGAGTAGGCAGCAGAAGAAGAGGCGCATGCCATTCCTGCCATAGACTTACTAACAAGGTATTTGCAAGGTAATACCTGTCCTTATTCCTTAGCATAAGGTGATCCAAGCCCCCAGGGTTCCTGCATGATCTGTGGCAGGGATTCTTTCTTGCCAGGTTTCTTCATCCCGCTCTTAGCGCGACACTTACCGTACTGTTTCATTTCACTATCTCCTGATTATCCATGGAAAGAGCTTATGAGCTTGGTACATGGGCAATCAATCCCATTTTCTTCACTCGCGGTAGGGATATTAACCGCATGAGCATGTGAGACGGAGGTAGCTCGCTAAAGGCTGGCTGCCACGATGGCTGGGCGGGTTTTGGGGGCTCAGACCCGGGTAACAAATAATAATAAAAAAAACGACCCCCCTGTGCCTGCCCAAAAAATAAACCCTAAAACTGAACCTGAGAGGGGGGTTAAGATGTTAGAACATGAAATTTTTAGTAGTTTTAGAAAATAAGTTAAACATTTTTCGTACAAATGAAAAAAATACTTTCTTGACTGATTAGTCATGTATATAAAGTTCCTATTTTTTGTCTTAGAATACATTTAATCATATTTTTTCTTGCATTATCCTCAAATCGCCCCTCACATTACTGGTTAGCCTACGAATCTGGCAAATTCACACCGCCAAAATTAAAATTCCTGTTTACGCCCAAAAGCCTTCGCAGTCTTGGCATTCGGATGAGTCTTTGAAACGCTTCTACCAAGGTGGGGTTCAGAAACATTTGTTCAAGTATTTAGCTGAGATGATCTTTTATCTGCTAAAGTTGAGTGGCATTTCTCGAATTCTTGACGATACGCGTTTAATTACACACTCGATAATTTACTGCCTATGAATATTAATTGTACATCAATCTTCTTTTCTTTAAGTGTATATATCATACACACACATGTACACACACACACACGCGCGCGCGCACACGCACCTACACACAAACACACACACACACACACACACACACACACACACATACACACACACATATATATATATATATATATATATATATATATATATATATATATATATATATATTTTAAAACAACATAGGTTATTCAAATACAAGAATATTTATTAATTTATATTCAAAGCTTTTCGTTGGTAAACAGTACCAACATCATCAGGAATGAAAATTACAATTATATATATATATATATATATATATATATATATATATATATATGTGTGTGTGTGTGTGTGTGTGTGTGTGTGTGTGTGTGTGTGTGTGTGTGTGTGTGTGTGTGTGTGTGTGTGTGTGTGTGTATTTAAATAAATTATTTTTAAAGTTAAATTGTAGAAGGACATATTAGGGAACGGCAAAAATAAAAATATAGTTTACATAAAATATGTAGACATGACCAAAAAACTTTTAAATACAGGATATATTATCAACCCAACTAATAGATCCTAGAAAGAATATATTTGCAAATTCATTGGTAAATTGTAAACCTTATGCATAACAAGTAATATAAATATATTATTTAAAGTCAATTCCTACTTAAATCAACAAAGAACATTTTTATTTTTGTAACTTATATTAAATAATTACAAATTATATAAATGAAGTAACTTAACCTATGCGTTAAAACAGCTGTTCTACCACATAACCTATAACATAAAATCAGCTGTTTTATGAAATCACTTATCTTAATCCAAATGAGGTGAAATAACTATATTTGTTGTTTAAAAGGTATTATAATATATAAATTTTAGCTCCTGGAGGGTACCAGTTTGAAATAAAAGTACAGTGTTTTTTTTTTAAATAATTAAAGGAAATTTCAAGTTTTAACTGTTTATATTTAGGCGTAATCAAATGAATAATATATATATTTGTATGTGTATGTGCATTTATTTATTTTCCGTTCTTTTTTATCATTCATTTAAATAAGCAAACATCTGTGCACACATATTAAGATAACATGTTAATTTCTAGACAACTCGATGGTCCTAAGTTATACATTCAGGCCTTAAATAGACTCTATAATTCGACCAGAACCAAGGTGCAAACGTCATTGTTGTGTTGGAGCACCGAGTCTCTTGATCGGCCTAACAGCATCCTGATGACGTCACAAATTATTAGTTTGCCCTTCAGAGGTCCATCGCTATCATTATATGACTATTTGTAGTCATGACTTAAATCTGTGCATGGCGCCTCCTCCCACGTGAGTAAACACTCGATTATTAGAGAAACGATACGATAATGGCCAGTATGAAACGATAGTTAGATCGGTCGCCATTTTGAATAGGCTCAACTATCGAGCGATAAGAATAAACCTAGACAAATGGTCTTTATATTATTTGTGTCCATCATCAACTTGGGGTACTAGTTCACATTTACACTCTTTAACATAGATTAATGTAAAAACGCATGCATCTAGTAATACTTATTTTTTGTCTGAATGAGGACACTTGTTTCGGAAGATACGTTCCATTGAAGTCAGACTGTAACAGTGATACCTGACTGGGTTGACGATTTCGTCTCACCAGCGTCAAGTCTCCTTTATCCCCCAGCGGGCTACCTGGCATAATCTGAGTCAAGACAGCCGAATTGGAATTCACAAAAGCAACGAGCCGTGGTAATGGCATGTGCCCAACTGAGCATAGTGGATGATCAGCACTGGTATGACCCACATTTTGCATACATTTCATTGCAAACATGATACGGCTTGAATTCTAAAGTAACATAATGCATTGTAATTACGCTAACCGACTCTTGAGATACTCGCAGTTAATCTTGAATGACTATGTAGAGCCACTAATAAAATAGTGAATGTAGATTCTACTCGTAATTACAAGAAAAATGTTAACAAACGACCCGACGTTTACTTTAGTGTAACTTAATAAAACGTAATTAAAAACTGCTAAAGTAAACAAACTGTAAAGTAAAACACAGTAAACCATATGTTGTTTGGTATCATTTTAAAGAGAGCATGGCATTAAAGAGAGCACGGCATTTTAAAGAGAGCGCGGCATTTTAAAGAGAGCAAGGCATTTTAAAGAGAGCATGGCATTTTAAAAAGAACACGGCATTTTAAAGAGAGCACGGCATTTTAAAGAGAGCATAGCATTTTAAAGAGAGCATAGCATTTTAAAGAGAGCATGACATTTTAAAGAGAGCACGGCAAATTAAAGAGAAGATACTAACCCTCGTCAATTCTGCATTACTTAGTAGACCCTTTGTTAATTTATGGCCTCGCGCTGGGGGACGCCAGGGAGTTGACAATGAGACACATAACAAAAAACGTCTTTATGCAAATAGTAAATGAAGTTGCTTGATGTAATCATTTTGAATTCACTGATTAAACTAATTTTAAAAATACTTATCTAAGTGAATCTTACTTGCTGACGCGTTTCAAAACATTCGTTCCTTTTACGAAGCTAACCCTCTACTGCTAGCATTGTTGTGAGCGTTTGGTGTATTTTGTATAGCGTATGATTAAGTTTGTCTTTCTTAACGATAAATATTTTCTGTGCTTGTGTTGTTGTTTTTAGTGCAGCAGGTGTTTTGTTATTTATTGTAATTTTAGAGTATTTAGGTGTTCGGTTATGTTTGAGGCAATGAGTGTTAAAGGAAGAGGGTAAGCAATTACGTATTCACTTAGTTTAGTATTTTTAAAATTAAATAGTAAATACTCCCATAGACTAGTACTTACATTTTAATGTAAGATAAAGTTTATAAATGTTTTTTTTTATTTATTTTAGACTTCGTATTGTAATTAATATTAATGTTGAGGGCTCAAACTAATTACAATAAAAATATTGAAAAGAACCCCAATACCACAAAAATAATCAAAAATAACAAATGAAACAAGTTACTTAAGATTAAACCCTTATGCACATTTCGATGACCATGTCATCATCATCAGAGGGTCTTGTTACAAAATACAATCTAGCACACAAGAAGTGTTTGTAACTAGTTTGTATCTTCTTGTGTGCTAGATTGTATTTTGTAACAAGACCCTCTGATGATGATGACATGGTCATCGAAATGTACATAAGGGTTTAATCTTAAGTAACTTGTTTTATTTGTTATTTTTTATTATTTTTGTGGTATTGGGGTTCTTTTCAATATTTTTATTGTAATATATTGTACCACTGTGCTCTTGATATTGTGTATGGCTCAAACTAAGCATAAATCGAACTCGAAAATTCAGAAGCCGAATTAGAAATCCATTCTCCTATATTGTAGGGAAGACGTGGAACTACGTTCATACCAACATTTGAGAATTAAATATATCCGAACGGTTAGCAAATTATTATTATTATTAGCAAGTTATTAAAGTTATTAATTAAAGTTGTTTACAAGTGAACATTAAACTTAACTGCATTTACAAGGTGATAATTAAGTACTGGATCAAGTGAAAGGCTGGATCATTAGTCTAAGTCTAATGAAGGTCCTCAAGCAAACTTTGAAATTTCATTTCCATAATTCAACAACGAAATATTGAATTTACAAGACTTCTTTACAAAAAATCGTCACAACGTCATACTATCTTTAACGAGATTCCCTCACGGATATAGGCATTAACTAAACCATTTAGGCGCCCTTCGTAAGTATTTATCTGAAATATGCGGCTATTTCTAAACGAAATTATACGCAATGCTTTTTAGACACTGTACACGAAAGTCTATTAACTACTCAATGTTTACTGTAAACTTGTTTTATGTGGAAATTGTTATGAGGTTACAATTTTGTTTTGAGACTTTGTAATTATTGTGAGAGTTGTTACGAAACCAGTTTAAATACACTTTTTACTCGATAGAAGATTAATCCTTCTGGGAGGTTTAACCCCTTCCCTGCGTCACTGCGCGTAAACATAAACATTCTGGAAATTTAATGCCAGGTAATTGATTTTATCGTACAAAATTTTACAGGATTCCGCCAAATTTTGTTTAAATGCATCGTATTTATTCAAGGATAGTCTAACTGACGGTAGCACATGGATGCGGTGAGATGAGCAGCAAGGCAATCATGACTGGTCTTCAATCTGAAAGCTGCAACGCTGACAGCTCGGGGCAAGTTTTGGTCAATTGGTCTCCCCGTCTCAAGGCTTACCCACAGTTTTCCTGTTGAGAGTTCCCTCAATCGACCGTGATTCCATTTTTTGGTGGACGTCTTTATTAGGGACCTAGAGAAATGTAGTGAACTCAGATGCTCGCCCTGAGGGACACTTATTTCCTGCTTGGCTAGTTGATCAACCTTTTCATTGCCAGAGATGTTTACATGGATCGGGATGCACTGGAAATTATGTACCCACTTGGCATTTATGAGAGCATTTAGTTTTCTGCTGCATCCTATGGTTCTACTACAGTCAGTTCGTGAGTTCCCAGAGAGGTTCAAGAAGGCGGTCTTAGAGTCAACAAGGAAAACAGCCTTACCAGGAGCAGTCAGGTTCTCAAGTTCTATTGCTGTAGCATATATGCATTGCTACCTCCCCGTCGTAGTTGCTAAATGTCAGCCCCGACAGCAGAAAATCCCTCAAAATAAATGCAGTACTGTGCAACACCTGTTTAGCCTGATCCAGGTGTGGATGATCCATCTGTGTAAATTTAAAGCCATTCTGGAGCAGGGTATTTTACATTGATAGTAGCAGAGGGCCTGATGCAGAGGGCTGCACTTCTAAGCTGCTGCTACGAAGATGCATGCTTCGGCAATAACTCAAATAATATGTCAAACATTTCTTTTGAACAATTTTCTCGGGACGAGGAAACCAAAACCTCCATTTTCTGAGATGTATCAAGTACATGTGTGTCAACCCTAAAGATAAAACTCTGGGCAAGTTTCACCTTAAGGATACGACCGTTTTTTTTCTGCACTGAAGACAATTTATTGTAAAATTTTCGTATTTCTTCGTGTATATGATTGATTATTTCAAATGTAGACTCTTTCTTGAATAAAAACTAATTAACTAGAATAATAGAATTAGCCGTGTAGTAAATATTAAGAGTTAATTACCCAATTTAAAACTGTAAAACCCACATCGATGTTGCAGAAGCGTTACTATCTGACAAAACCTGGAATAAAAACTTTGCCTAATTTAAAATGTTGCATTCTTTATAATTTACAATTGCAAGAATCATAGTACCGATTAAATCGCACTTTTAGTGACAATTAATTTCTAATATAATTTGTAACAGTCTATATAGCGTATTCAAATGATAAACGTTTGAAATCAATAAACTCGGAAAATTATTAAAGCTGGAATAAAATGTACCATTGCATCTACTTAAATGATTTAAGGAGATATCTATAAAAAAATTTTATCTACAAAATAAACATGTTTTTAAAAACATTACCTAAAAATTATGTATTTGGAAATATGTTTTTATTTTAATATTTTTAAATAACTAGATAAATAATTGACAGTTAGTAATTATAAAACAAGATTTTGATTGGTTCATAGTGAAATGTTATAATTTTCAAAATGGTTATGTGATATATTGAGGAATGTGTTTGTTTTTTTAATAAGAGTATCCTTTACATGGTCGGATCAGTAAATGCCAATTTTAATTACCTTTCGACATAGACAATGAATAAACTTAGCTGATTGCGACAATATACAATCCCGAGGGTAGACCTACTGTTATCAAAATGGTCAATCAATCAAGGAATAATATATTAAGTGAGAGCAGTTTTAATTTTATTCAAATATATGGTTGATATATATATATATAAATATAAAATACGTTTTCTTGTTTAATAATTTAAAACAACACAGGTTATTTAAATACAAGAATATTTATTATTTTATATCCAAAGCTTTTCGTTGGCAAAAAGCTTTGGATATAAAATAATAAATATTCTTGTATTTGAATAGCCTGTGTTGTTGTTAATATATATATATATATATATATATATATATATATATATATATATATATATATTATAACGAACCTTCACTTAATGCTTCTCTACAGGATAATTTTTACTCTTAGGAAATTAAATTAATAATCCTGCTACTTGCTTTTATAATTACAGATTTATTTTATCCTGAGATCAATATTGCATTTACACGTAGTTTATATTGATTTTTTTTAATAATTCTAAATTTACTATCTTTAGCTATCTAAAGGCGTGTAAAAGTTAATGCACTTGGTTTGATAAATTTTAGATTTCAATTAACTATGACTTTTTAATCAATTTATAAAAGTTTAAAAGATTCTTAATGTTTGTTGCTTTAAAGAGTTGGCTTTAAGTTAAAATAAATGTATTGTTTAATACTTGCGTTTTTCCTTGTTTTACTTCACTTGACACAAATTCAATTAGTAATACTTTCCTATCAATTTCACTTTTCTTAATTTCTCGAAATGCTTCTATTCCTTAACTGACTTTATTAATCACTCCCTTATTTTAATCCCACTTGTTACCCTTTAATCTCCCTCTTTATACTTCACTTTCTCTTTAATAATCTCCCTGGCTACCCTTTAATTTCCTTCTTTTAATATCCCTTACTTTAAATTTCCACGTTATTTGTTTGAATTTGATATTTTTTTTTACTAAAAACTCAACATTACATCTCCTCGAGTCCTACCACTTGACCCTTTCGAGTACTGAAAATTGACTGTCGTTCCTGAACATCCTCTTGGATCGTATCCGTTTGTGTTTCATCCCCTCTTCAAATTTGATTGGCTCCCTTATGGCGCTCAAACTCTGGCTAGCCTATGAAATTTTGACACTTCCCGCACTTTACTTTTTTAGCTTCGTGGGAATTTGTTGAACTTTCCCACAGGTGCAAGTGTTTTTCTGTATTCTCAGGGGTTTCTAGTCATAAATCTCCCTGGTCCGTGGATGTCTAGGTAAAGCTTCTCTCCCATGAACGAGGCACATTTTGGTTTACTTACAATGAATCCCTTTCGAATTATTTTTATTTATGATATGCAGGTGTGTGCAGTAACTTATTTCGGCCGATAGATGTGACAATAGACTAGCGCTAGCTATGAATATTTCACAAGTTCAAATAATTTTACCAATAGCCTTCTTAACTTAATGAATTACGTTATAATATATATTATTATTATTATTATTATTATTACTGTCTCAACCTTATCTAAAATAATATATAAGATAAATAATTTTAGATAAGGTTGAGACAGTAATAATAATAATATATATATATATATATATATATATATATATATATATATATATATATATATATATATATATATATTATTATTATTATTATTACTGTCTCAACCTTATCTAAAATTATTGATTTTAAAATATAATTCAAATAATTTGAAATTAAAAAAGTCCATCAACCATGACCTGTTTTCAACAATAAACCATTAATTTTAATTAATAAAACGGTTTTCTTTACCGTAATAAAATTATTAATGATATTATTACTTTTTAATAAATTAATTTTATGTAGTTGTTTTTATTAATAGATACCATATTGGTTCAATTTCAATTTTTAGTTTTTATTTATGGAACAATCAAAATACAAGACATTATTTATTTTACAAGAACATACATGAAAGTTATTTTAGAAGTTACAATAGTGGTTATTTATTTTTTTAATAAAATCATAACCTCAATCTATTAAACAGATTGTATAAACTAAATAACTAAATGACCGTTATTAAACACTATTTTGTGCTACAATAAATTATTAAACGTCTGTTTTACAATCTATCTATGAGTCGGAGAATCCAATTAGAATGGATTTGGTTATTTTAAAAAATAATACAATTTTTAACGGTAGAATACATTAACTTGCTATTTTATGTCTACAAAAATTATTTTATAAAAATATATAATCAAATGTATCCAGTAGGCTACATCCTCTTGTTATTTGCACTAGTTATGAAAAAAAGAATTTCACTGCAATAACGCTCGTCGGTTCCGATACTTAAGATGAGCAGATGCTAAAGGTTTTACTTTTGCTGGATCCATTATATATATCCTTTGGGAATGTTTAATCGCTGGAATAACATTTCTGGAATTCCAGGTGCGCCACTTATGTCACCCACAAACTAAATGGATCTGGACGCGCACGTTTAGCGATTGTTGCCAACAATGTCCGCAGTCAGGGACTGATCGGACAAAGTATTTCTTTAACTCACGATGTACACGACCAACAACCAACTGTTGCATTACACACACCCAATGTATTTTCGGTTAAGTAAATGCAACTCGACTGTCTCGACGACACACACACACACACACACACACACACACACAAACACACACACACACATACATACTCACACACGCGCGCACACGAGCGCACCCAACCACACACACGCACACGAGCGCACCCAAACACACACACACACACACACACACACACGCGCGCACACGAGCGCACCCAACCACATTATATATATATATATATATATATATATATATATATATATATATATATATAATAAAAGAACAAGTAATTCATTACTTTTATATAGTAATATATTAAAGTGATTCAGTAATGTATCCAACAAACCACTTTTAGTTTACTATTGATTGACAAACACCAGGAATCTTGCGAACTATGTTTACTGGTTTAAATTTTGACCGATGTTGAATGAAAGCTATGACCTCAGAACATTGTGACATGCGAAGAATGAGTACAAATTTTAGGAGTTCACGGATCTTTTAAAATCATTGAGCTACATGAATGATTTTACCTCTGAACTAAACATAGTTAGATGTCCCTTAGTTTCTCGGGGCTGGATATCTTTTAAAACCTTATCTATTAAGGTTTTCTTCAAATTGTTTCAAGCCTTTCAGTGGCAAAATGCCTGATAGAGGCACGTTGGGCTATCATTTTCGCGCGTTTAAAATCAGTTTGTAGCATCGTCATTTTTTTGTCTTTTATATTCACATTTTTTATTAGTTTGACAGAAAATCTTAATCGTAATCTATATTACAACTTGACCATTTTATTTGATCTTACCGTCTGATTTCTTTGGTCCAATCTAATCAATTTTTCTGTAAGTAGAAAAGAGACCTTAAACAAAACTTAAGTAGTAGAAATATCCTCAATATTCACCAAACATAAAACACACTGAAGTTTAGATTAAATCGAACTTATCACCACGACAGATAAGGCAAAATGACTACTACACAAAGTGCAAAACTCTTTTTTCGCCCATTTTGACTCGAAAAATCCAAGACTTTAAAAGTTATTAGCAAATAGTTTAGGGGTAGATGTCCTGTGGTAACAACTGGAGTCTGGTTTTTACGCTTTTTTCGCTTATCAAACTTGCCACTTACCCTAGTCAAATGGTATTATTTCCTCATGTACGCATATTTCTTGCCACCTACCTGATTCTATACTCCGCCCTAATCATTGTGCCTACAAGTGGATGAAATGTCACCTACTGAAGGGGGTTGTTCCTACTTTATTCTTTCTTATACTTACAGTCCTTTCCTAACCTTCGTGGGCGACAACATTCGTACCTGCTGATCCGCATAGTACTAGAAAAAATGTAAACACAAGTTTAAAAGGAAGGATATAAATATATAATTCCTCGCCTGACATCGTTGCTATTTATCTTGGGATATTTAAAGTGTGGGAGTTGGCTAACCTGTAAGCTTACATCATTGAATGCACATTCCTTACATGGCCAATGTTAACAGTTGTATACACGATGCACATGTGGTTAGTGTCTGTCTGTCTTGCATTTTATTTACACACGGCTTGGATGAAAGTATGTCCTTCTCTTCAAAAACAAATAAACATTTGTTGCAGTTATCAAGCTGAAACTGCTTCTAAATCCCAAGCAAACAATTTAACTAGATCTATTTGGGATTGCGTCAAGAAGCGATTTGTTTTACGCTTACAAAATACCATCAAGATGGAATATTCTAGAATTTTCTGTAATTATTTTCTTAAAATTTATTTTAATTTAATTCGGTTAATTTTGTGACCCTATATGAACAATAATCCATAATAATGATAAATTTACGATAAATTGTTAGAATTGTAACACTAATATTACAATACGCCTTTTAAGTGTATTCTGATTCTATCTTCTGAATTTCAGTTCAAATTTCATTTCATATAAAAATTGTAGCTCGTCCTAAACTTTTTAAACATTTAATTTCAATTAAAAGTGTATGGATACAGAACATGGATGCTTTTCAAGTTCTCATAAAAAGCCAAACTTGCTTTTATTTAAAATAAAAAAATTGATTTTATTGTCTCTATGTATCTAATTATTTTACAAGTAACTAATTTCTTTGCTTCCCAAATACTAAATGTAATTTTAAACTATTATAGGACTTCTGTTGTGGCAATTTTCTGATTTTAATTGTCTTACACAATACTAAAATAGAAACTATTTGACCAACGTTAAAAATCAATTGCTGAATCATCTCATCATTTTCTTTTTTCAGCAGTAGCCATTTCATAGCAGTACCTGTTGGTACTTGACAAACATCGAATTACCTTCGATTTTTTCGATTTTACAAACATCACTTAAAAATATATTCTATATAAAATAAGAAGTAAATTTAATTTGAGCAGTGAACAAATAGGAATTCAAATATATATTAATAGAAACATAACCTCCTAAATACATTCCTTTATGTAGTAATAGTTCACCAAGAACCTTATTATCATTGACGTACATAAAGTTTCCGCAGCTCCATTAATAAAGCTATGCATCACCTAAAATATAAATGTTAATAAAAATTCCGTAAAGTCTCGTCACATTCGTTACCTATGTGAGTTTATCAGTTGGTTCGAACGTAACTTAGAATGATAGAACTATGATCCCGTTTTAAACCATTACAAAAACGTACATTATGAATTTTGACTAGTTAATATAAAACTGTAAATATTTAGCCGTTATCTAAGGCTTACGTCTGTAAACTGCACGTAAACTAAGCCGTTATCAAATTTTAAATAACATGTTAAAGGATTTTTATCAGTTTGATTATTGTTATTTTAATCTCTAGCAAAGTTTAAGGAAGATATTGAGAAATGATTTTATAGATTATATTTTCAGACAGATAGACTTAACGGTTAGACATTTCTGCGACTTCGTTAGAGAGTTTGGTCTACATCAATCCTAAGCTTGCGGTTGGACAGGTATGAGCTACCTAGGTGTATAAGCCTGTCTGGAAAGCCATAGTGTCGTAGTTTCACTAAGAGCCCGTTGTCCCAGACCCGAAGTCAAAGGCATTTTCAATGTCCAGGAAGACTACCCCAGTCGAGCAGTAATTGTTGAACCCCTTGGTTGCATGCTCCACCAATCTCATCAGCTGATGCTGTTCGCGTGCTAAAGCCAAATCGCTCTGGCCTCAGTATGTTGTGTGTGTTTCATGCTTGTTGATACGTTTGAGCAGGAGTTTTCAAATACCTTATCCATCGTATTGAACAATCTTATCGGACTGTATGAGTCAGATTTGCTGTGGTCTTTTTACGGTTTGGGGAAACCAAGATCTTGGCATTCTGCCACGAATCCTATCTATCGGAATCAAAGATAAACTGCTACCCCCCTCCCCCAAGAAGGATTAATGTGAAATTTACGTTCTGTTTGCCTCCAATGTGCTAATTTAAGCCTTTATTCCCACTACTTCTAGACATATCGTAATAATATTCCCTTACAATTTCTAAACCTTACAAGTGATGGTTGTCTTGTTCTATAAATATTTTGTAAGATTCCTTATTGTTTATGCTGTTTCTTGTTAAACTTGTTTCTCGTTTCTTGTAGGACCGAATACTCGCCTTAAAATGATTCGATCACTCGTGGTCTATCTTCTCTAAAACAGTGAACGAGGCCAGACAACAGGTGGAATTATAGTCTGTACATAATAATTTGGACGTTCTCGCGAAAATATACGCTTGGATCGTTGAACTGCATAATAACACGATCCCTAAACCTAATCTTAACCTCTTTTTGTTTGATTGTAATCTTTTAGCACTGATTCTATATATTTTAAGCCTTTACAAAAATCATGGCTGCCTCTAACGGACCTGTGTTTAGTTGCAGCGTTTCGTCTGCGGTACGACGCCATTTATTTAGTTTAGTTTAACTTTAATGGATGGAATCCTCTTTATTATCCCTTTATAAGTCTACTGCAGGTAATCGATTCTTCCCACGCGAGCCATGGTTCTCTCCCATTCGCCGTGCAACGGGGGCTTCATGTCCCACCTGTACTACCGCTACCTTACCCGTATTCGTACAATGTGGGAGTAGCTAGCAGTCATCTCCCTCGGAGCGAGAGTTGTCTGCCTTAGGATGTTGTAAAACACCCCTGGAATTGTGTCCCATCCTCATTACAGTCCTTATCAGCCGCCATCTTGTTACAAATACAACTTTGATAACATAAACCACTTTTTTTAAAATTAGCTCAATAGCAGCTGCGTTCTATTCAGGATCAGCCCTTACTCTATCCCAATTAACAACTCTAACACAACAAACCCTTTATAGCAATTGACACATATTTAATTTTCTCTGCGCATTTTTGCAGTGGTGTCCTACTCTGAAGTGTCTATATAATATATAATGTATACTCTGGAAATTTATTGAGTAATTTTCCCTTTCAAACTCGTAACTCCGAATTAAATTAAATGGAGACGATTTGTTATTTAAAACTTAATTATTTGGGTTTCCTATATTTGGGAGCAAATTTACGTAAATAAGCGTGCAAAAGCATCAGAAAATTTTTCAACGGAAAACTAGATGGGAATTTTGACGTTCGAAATTGACTTGGGCAACCGTGTTTCATTAAGTCAGTTATGTAAACTTTGTAGTCTCATGCACACTTAAATTTTGTTGAGTTTAGTAATTAAAGTTTAATAATAAATAAACTAGTTTAGTAACTAATAAAATCACGTATTCCTGTATTATACCCCGTCTACCACTGAATAAGCCAAATGTAGGCCTACCTTTTTATTACAAAGCTATTATTTAATTTAGCAACGTGTAACATCTACAGGCAGACTTTTTTTTAAAAAACAATTAAAATAAAAGTTATTGTGTTATTTATTAAATTAAAATGTTGTTCGAAAACTAGTGGTGATATGAGTGTAGTACGAAATAGGTGTATCTGTTTCTGTTAGATTTTTGCTTCCTCTTGAGGTATAACAAAGTAAAGTAATAATAGTATTTATTGCAAGTTAATTTACGTCCACGAGCGTAGCGTGAGACGAATCATTATGACGTCACTAGCCAACCAGTAATTATTACTATTAGTACGCTACTGTAGCAACGTGGGGTTAATGTTGGAAGTCTGGTTAGACACATCAATACAGTAGAACTTCAATTGTCCGAATCAATTGGGCTAGGCCCTATTCGAAAAACAAAAATTCGCATAATTGGATTTTTTAAGAAAATATGTGAATTTTAAGTAATTACTGTATGTAACTTGCAAATGGGACAAAAATCTTTTTTTATAGTTTTATGTTTTTTCCAAACTTTTTCACATATAATTTAAGATCTTAGCTTTTTTGCCAAGAAATCGGATCTGAAATCGACTTTCCCATTAAACACTTGATTTTTAAAAATACACACTTGAAAACGTCATCTAATATTTTTTCTTTTTTTTTTTGCTTTTGTGATATTTTTCATACAATTTTCACCTACATTTTAAGGCATTGACAGGAACATAAAAAGCGTAGGCTTACTCCTTTTAATGTCTGAAATTATTTGTCCAATAACGTACGTCTCAGCCTACTGTTTACCAGCAATTCCTTTATCTGATTGATCTATAATTTTTAGTTTATCCCTAACAATAACACAACTCGTTTTCTTATAAAACAATGGTGAACCACCAACTCATTTACTAACAAAACAACAGACCGATGCCAATCAAAGACACACTAACTCATAAAAATGAATACTGACAGATGGACAGGGCCGGCCACCGCCGACGAACGACACCCAACTATACAGAACTACACTGAGACGGTGACAGCATACAAATAACGCTTTCGCTGTCCCTAATTAGCTTCTTAGAGAAAAGGCTAACAACACATGTAGACAGAATAATTATTTTGGAAATAGCAGTACGTATCCGTCTTGATTTTGTTTCTGAAAACCTAAAAGCGATTCGGATAGTCGGAGTTCGAATAATTGAGGTTCATTCATTGGTCTCTCGGTACACCTTCAGAGGCAAGGTTATCAGCATTGAACAGAGCAAGTTTTGCGTCTGCACGTTTAGGAGGCACATTGTTGGCTTACGGGTTTAGAAGATCGCACAATTTTCAGTACTTAAAGATACACAGTTATTGAATTGATTTTAATTTTCCAAAAATATGAGACCTTATCGCAAAGTAAGTTGACATAATTTAGATAAATTTAAACCATAGGCCCAAGTATAACTAATTGTTAGTTGAGTTAGGTTTAGTAACTTGATGCAACAAGATAGATACATTTATTTGACTCTCACAGACGGATTTACTTCTGGTAAGCTAGCCAATTCTTCCTTGTCCTTCTTTCTCTACACGGTTTCATATTTTCTCGATAGGAAGCTCAGTATATCTACGTGAATATTTAAACTCCTTAATAATTATTCTTTGTGTAACAGAGCAAGAGAAGTTTTATATACTTACCCGAACCCTGTCTTTATTTACATCCATTTAATGCTTTAAATTGACATTAGAACAAGATAGTTAAACTGAAATAATAATAAAGGACATAAAATAATGCAAAAAACAATACTTATAGCAGCTGTTAGATTGATTTTAAGAACTAAATAGTTACTTGAATTTAAAACTAATTTTAATGTTTGAAAAGACACGGAACAGTTAGGCTATTGAAACATTTTCTCCCAAGCACGTTTTTAAACAGAATTAAAAAGAAATAAATAATTTTACCCATACTCACACAGATACATAGGCCCCTACAGATTGTCCTAATGCTTTAATATTACGTGTATTTTAACAGCTTTTAATATATAATAATAATAGACATGAAAGTAGC
The DNA here is from genome assembly GCA_036971475.1 of Prosapia bicincta. Classification (NCBI taxonomy): domain Eukaryota; kingdom Metazoa; phylum Arthropoda; class Insecta; order Hemiptera; family Cercopidae; genus Prosapia; species Prosapia bicincta. Next base: position 241,568,248 of record JBAIZL010000001.1, read on the forward strand.
TGTGAAACATAAAACAAAAACGTGTAGAAATTCATAACACACTCATATTCACAAGTTTTAGGGATATATGTTTACATTTGAGTATTAGGGTTTTCTTTACTTTAATCCTGCCTATATTTTCAATCCTATCCTTGTACTTTTTGTAGGCGATAACAGTCTGACCACCTTAAAACTACAAAATGAACAAACAATCAAACAAATAATTTCCATATTGGTTTAATCTATAAATTACTTTTAGTTTGATACAAATTGCTTCTGAAAATCTTTTCTATTTTCTCAGTGATATACAAACATAAAAACATGAATAAATTGGTAACAAACTGGCAAAGGTAGAGTCGTTTTTATTTGTTTAAATTGATAGTCAATGTTTAACCTTTGATAGCAAAATAATGATAAAATGTCGGTTTGTGCGGAAGAACCTCTGCTTACTTATGCAATTTCAATATGAAGGAAATACCAATCAATGTAGTTATCTAAGTTTCAAAAACTTATACTAAAATAGCGTAGTCTAATCATTATTTATTTTGATAAAATAAACCTTTTTTCTTAAAGTGAATACTTCTTATCGCTGGGTATGACTGTTTTGCACAGGTGAAAATTATCTCATACGTCACGCCTCATTCCGTCGCTAAGAGTTTCTCATTTTCTAGCGTAAGTACATAATAACATATGATTTCATATAACAGCTGATTTTATGTGTTAGGTTATGTTGTATAACAGCTGTTTTAACACCTAGGATATGTTACTTTATTTGTTTATTGTACATTAGCGAGTTAAAATATTAATAGTAAATATTTGTTATCAGTTAATAAATATAATCATTTTATTTGAATAAATTTCTATTTTAATAAAATTATATTGAGTTATATATTACTATTATTTGAATAAAAATTGAATTCTCAATCAAATTTGTTAAATAAAATTTTTATTCAGTGTTTTTAAAGGTCGAACAAAGGTTTTCTGTTTACTACATTCACTTTTTATTAACAGTATAATATAAACTATATTCTATTAAAACCACATCAACTACATCCTTCAAATGATTTAGGCCTTCTGTAGCCCAATCACTTCTGTCGCCCAACGTCTTTTAAGTTTTTGAATTGTTTCAAAACTAAACCAAGAAGATAATATTTAATATAAAAAAAATAATTGTTCTAACCTAGATGATTCTGTATTTCTCATGGGTAATTTACCCACTAAAAATTGTCAATAAACATGTGTTTCTCCAGGCAATTATTGAGTTCAAATGTTTTCCATGATTAATTTTAAATTTCTTCTATTAGCACACACTCCTCTGATATACATATATATATATATATATATATATATATATATATATATATATATATATATATATATATACATATATATATATATATATACATACATATATATATATATATATATATATATATATATATATATATATATATATATGAAGTTGATACATTACTATTGTAAATACTTTTATCCACAACTAAGTGTAATAATTTTACCTTGTTGTGATGAGGTACCTTTCGGTCACTTGACCATTGTCGAATCACTGATATTTTTCTGGTGTAGATGTTCGGTCCGTGATGTTGGTATTTCTTGACGTTACATGCATTTTCTCTTGATCTGCGTGTATGATGTTTTTATATAGTATGTCTTTTGTATATGTGGTCTGTAGGTTCATTAAATTGTTGTGTGTGTTTTTATAAATGTGGTATTTTTCTAGTGAGTTGAATTCTATTGGGTTATTATTTATTTCAAGTATGGTTAGGTTATTTTCGTAGTTTGTTATTTCATGTTTATGTGATATTAGGTGTGCTGCAACATTTGATACTTTGGTATTTTTATTTTTGAATGCTCTGTAATATTCTTCAAATCTTATTTTAAATGATCTGGTCGTTTTCCGTATGTAAAATGCATTGCAGTCGTTACATGTAATTTTGTAAACTCCTGATAGGTTATGTTTTTCTGTATTTGTTTTGTGGTTTGTGTTATTAAGATATTTTAATATTTTGTTGTTTGGTTTGTATGTTGGAGTGTAGTATTCTTTGTTGTATATATTTGTTAGTTTTTCTATTTTGTTATTGGTGTATTTATATTTTAGGTAGATTTTTTTATTTTTATTATTTTTGTGTTCAGGTTGTAGTGTTATGTTGAGGTTAGGTTTTTTTGTAAATTTATTGTATATGTTTTTTATAAAGTGTTTGTTGTATCCATTTTCTATTGCTATTTTTATAATGTTATCTAATTCTTCATTTAATTTTTGTTTGTTATCTTGTGTGTATTTTATTGCTTTATTTATCATGTTACTGTAAGTGTTAATTTTGTGTGTCCAGAGGTGGTTAGATTTGTAGTGTATTGTGGTGTTGTTGGAAGTAGGTTTTCTGTGTACTGTAGTTTCTATTTGATTGTTATTTATATTTAATGTGATGTCAAGATAGTTAATTGTTCTGTTTGTTTCTGTCTCGACAGTGAATTGTATGTTTTCATTGTATATATTTAGTTTGTTTAGTATTATGATGTGTTCGTTGTGAATGGTGGTTTGGTATATTACATGTATATCTTACAAAATAATAAAATATCTTAATAACACAAACCACAAAACAAATACAGAGAAACATAACCTATCAGGAGTTTACAAAATTACATGTAACGACTGCAATGCATTTTACATAGGGAAAACGACCAGATCATTTAAAATAAAATTTGAAGAACATTGCAGAGCATTCAAAAATAAAAATACAAAAGTATCAAATGTTGCAGCACACCTAATATCAAATAAACATGAAATTTCAAACTACAAATATAACCTAACCATACTTGAAATAAATAATAACCCAATAGAATTAAACTCACTAGAAACATACCACATTTATAAAAACACACACAACAAATTGATGATCCTACAGACCTCATATACAGAAGACATACTATATAAAAACATCATACACGCAGATCAAGAGAAAATGCGTGTAACGTCAACAAATACCAACATCACGGACCGAACATCTACACCAGAAAAATATCAGTGATTAGACAATGGTCAAGTGACCGAGAGGTGCCTCATCACAACAAGGTAAAATTATTGCACTTAGTTGTGGATAAAAGTATTTACAATAGTAATATATCAACTTCATAAAGTCAGTGCAACGGAAAAATAATGGACAGCGTAATATATATATATATATATATATATATATATATATATATATATATATATATATATTGTACAAATTTTCAATCGTTATTAAAATAGGTTTTTATTCATCCAGTCAAGTTCAAATACATTTTTTTTAACCTATTATGGGAGACAATTGATGTTAATACAGTTTTTTTCAAATATTTATTTACCAATTAAATTATAAAATTTGTAGGGTCCAGCCGGATTCGAATTGAGAATCTTTATGTTCGAAGTCGAGCGCATATTGCCACTGCACCAACCATACAATACCTATAAATATGTATTTCAAAGATGTATATGAATCCCCTCTCTGGTAGCCGTCGAACCCTTCATTGTACAACCTTAAACTGTTGCCATGGTTACTACACAATATCAAAAAAGTGTTCTGAGGTAACTAAAATAAAAATCTTTTTTGTTAACCTCATTAGGAATTCACATTATTTTTTTTATAATACTTGTTTATTTAAAAGTAATCACATCTCGGTGATTTATAAAAAAGTCAACTGTAACACTGTCAATCCGGTTTTACCAAGAGTTTTGGAGGTTTATCACAGATTATTAGAAAATCCTTGATCTTAATTTTATATAATAATTAGAAATACTAGAGCATCTGTGCAGAAAGTGTTTCAATAACAATCATTATAATATTGATCACAATTTAGCTCATAGATATTTTGTTTCCGAGAATAAAACTAAAACAAACATGACAAGAAAGAATAATTAAAGAAATAAATAATTAACGAAATGTCAAGCCGAGAACATCAGATTTACATTGGGGTCATGACGGACCTGTACCTGTCACAAATATGGTATGCTGTTATTCCGCGAATCGAAAGGTTTCTTTGTAAGTTACATACTTGGCAATCTGAATTTATATCGGTATTTTTATACTATGGTTAGTATGCATTAGCTGAGTTCCAGGAAGAAAAGTAGAAATCGCTTGAATATAATGCGATAACAATGTGAAAAACATTACCTTAGTTTTATCCATTGGGACTAGATAAATTTTAATTAGAAATTTTCCAAAAATTGTCTCTCTTATCGTTTATCAGTTACTCATTTGCAAAAATCTTTACATATACGGAAGAAGCTATTAACCTACAAGAAGTGGAGAAAGATAGCATATTCTAAGAACTTGTTGAGGTTATAGCTTTGTATATAGGCATTCCAAATATGTTAATCGGTTCAGAATCTTCAATGAGTACAAAGAGTGTAGCACTCTGAAAATATTTGCCTCTTCTGCATGAAAGGCTACTTCCTCAATAGGTTTTAATATTTTGAGTGCGTTTTCTTGAAGTATTTTCCCGCTGGCATTCCAAGTAAAGGGATTATGATACCTTTATTTTATTGCAATCCTTGACGGATCGTCATTTAACTATTGTAATCGGCTTCCGATAATAGTATCTGGAAATATAATAGCGATTTATTGTTCTTTAAGATTAAAGGGTTTAAAATAATATACTTGGACTTTACACCGCCAAAGGATAGGAATGAGCTACAAAGTTAAAAATTTGAGCTTAGCGCTTTGGAGTAGGTAATAATTAGGCTGTAACATAAACCAATTCATAATAAATAATTTATGTGAATTATTTCTCGTGCGAATTAAATTATAGCTGCATATTTACTAATCTATAGCTAAGTATAATTAGAATTTGAATAGCTTTACATATTGATGACTTTACTATTGAAACACGTACGAGAAAATAAATTATTTACTCTTTATTATTAAAATCATGCTTTTTTAGTTGACTTTTTTTGTGCAGTATCATGTGGCAAACGAATTTAAATTCATCATGAAACAAATAAGTTTGAAATTTTAAAAATTGGTAAAAACGGGACGATAATGCAAGATTGGGGGGGGGGGAGAATTGGGTGATAAAAATTGAAATACCTACTTAGAAATAATAGTACAATATTAAAAAGAGCCAGAAAATGATTTAAAAGAAAGTTTCTCAAAAAGAATTTAAAAAAAACTTGTAATATAAATTGCTCTATGTCCATACTACGTGCATAGGCACTTTTATTAGATTTGTAGATTTATACACCTATACGGATTGTGATAACATTTTTAGGTGAATTTTAATAACTTTTAATATTGAATTTTAATAGATAAGAAATTAGTTATAGAATTTAAAAAAATTAAAAAAACAGGAGTCACCTGAGTAGATAATTGAAAGAACTGAGGGGTTATCTGTCGTAGAGAAATCTCGGAAGACAGATAATACCTTTGCAGTCTCATAACATTGTTGGTAATTATCTATGGAAGCGCTCCTATTGTTTATAAATTTGACTACATGTATTCTGCCTTTTCTAACATTAAAATACTTTACTTTGTTAACGCGTTTCGGAATAACTCCATCCTCAAAAACTTTACTAGTACTCACTAGTACTTTTAAACAATAACAGTTAAATTTTCTTGTTAGAAGAAAGATAGAGGATGAAGTAGGGCTAAGGGAAAGACTGAAGATCCCTTAGTACTGAAGATATTGAAGATAGTCGTATGTGAAACCTAGACTTTGGGCCAGGCTCACTTACCCCAAATTGTGTGTGTGTGTGTGTGTGTGTGTGTGTGTGTGTGTGTGTGAAAGAGTGAGAGAGTCTGTGTCTATGTGTGTCGTATTCGTGTGTGTGTGTGTGTGTGTGTGTGTGAGAGAGAGAGAGTCTGTGTCTGTGTGTGTTTGTCATACTCGCGCGCGCGCGCGCGCGTGTGTGTGTGTGTGTGTGAGTGAGGTTTTGTTTGTTTGTATGTGTTTTTGTGTGTGGTGTGTGTGTGTGTGTTTGTGTGTGTGAGTGAGTGTGTGTGTGTTTGAGGTTTTGTTTGTTTGTATGTGTTTTTGTGTGTGTTGTTTGTGTGTGTGTGTTTGTGTGTGTGTGTGTATGAGGTTTTGTTTGTTTGTATCTGTTTGTGTGTATGTGTGTGTGTGTGAGTGAGGTTTTGTTTGTTTGCATGTGTTTTTGTGTGTGTTGTGTGTGTGTGTGTGTGTGTGTGTGTGTGTGTGTGTGTGTGTGTGTGTGTGTGTGTGTGTGTGTGTGTGAGAGAGTGTGTGTGTGTGTGTGTTTGTATGTGTTTTTGTTTGTTTGTTTGTGTGTGTTTTTGTTTGTTTGTTTGTGTGTGTGTGTGTTTGTGTGGGTGTGTTTGTGTGTGTGTGTTTGTGTGTGTGTTTGTGTGTGTGTGTGTGTGTGTGTGTGTGTGTGTGTGTGTGTGTGTGTGTGTGTGTGTGTGTGTGTGAGGTTTTGTTTGTTTGTATCTGTTTGTGTGTGTGTGTGTGTGTGAGTGAGGTTTTGTTTGTTTCCATGTGTTTGTGTGTGTGTGTGTGTGTGTGTGTGTGTGTGAGTGAGGTTTTGTTTGTTTGCCTGTGTTTGTGTGTGTGTGTGGGTGTGTGTGTGTGTGTGTGTGAGAGAGAGAGAAAGAGAGTCTGTGTAAGTTTGTCATACTCTAGTGTGTGTGTGTGTGTGTGTTGTAACGGTCTGAGACACCGTGACAAATAGGAAATAAATAATTTCCTGTTTTTAAGAAATAAAGTTTATTTTTAAATTAATCAAGTTGGGAGTTATACAAATAATAAAGAGTGAAAAATTAAATAAAACCTTAAATAGAATAATTAAGCTAAATTAAAAAATATTAAAGAATAAATTTGTAATAACTAGCTAAATTTGATCATCAGGAGTGAGGCGAAAACTTTCTAAGTGCTTAAAAAAGCTATCTTAAGAACCAAACCACGTAGAACTTTCATCGACATTTTAAAAGAACCAGAATAAGCCAGAATGAACATTAGAGAAAACAAAATTTGAAAAACTTAAAAAACAAAAAAGTTACAGCAGTTTTAATAAAATAGACATTTTTCAGTGTTCCAAAAATAATAATCAAACTCTGCAAGCTAAAACAGATTCGTTGCCCGACTTGCTTGTACAAGGAATAAATCAAAAGATAGCAAGTATTGCAGGCGGGGTGAGGTAGGTTAAATTCACCGCTATATATACTAGGTCTCTAAGATTTTAGAGACAGTCTGAAATAAATTTTAATACGAGGTGCCGCGGAACACTATGCTGGACTGCTAGTAGGACCGTCACCAGGCCAGATGGACAAAACCTCAGCGCTTTCGACGTCCAGGACTACCAAGGGATGAAGGCTCCAGACTCAGCCTCCAGGACGCAGGAATAGAGGGAAACCACCACCGACGAACCAGGGATGGCGACTTCCGATGTCCAAGGACCAGGGAATCCAGACGAGGGACTCCAGGACCGGCAGGAACATCTTTGGCAAGTCATTTTCTTTATTCGATACCAATTACGTCAAATTTAGTTAGTTAATTTTATTAAATTCAAACAAATATTCAAGCTTAAACAATGACTTCACTCTTTATAAAATTTTAATAAATTGTATGCTAAATAAAATGAATTTATGTGATCAGAATATTTCAAATGATAAATATTAAACTTACGAAGGGTTTTTGGCCATAAGCCATTTATTTTAAAGGAAATGAGAATTTTTCGAATATTATAAATTTAAAAATTAAGTGTCATAAAATACGAATTTACCAATTCAATATAGGAGATAAATTTTTATTATGTGTAATTTGGAAAATAATTTTATGTTTATGTCAATGTAATTGATCTATATGCAAATTATAAGTTTTTAAAGCATAAGAAACAACAAGTTACTTAGTGAATTGTTTTGTTAATATAATTGTGTTGTATTTAAAAGGATAAATTTTCTTTTTTATTTAAATAAATAGAATTAAATATGTTATAAAAATCAACAGTATTTGCATTTCATCCTGTGTCGAATAATCAATAAAAACTGTTTAGCTTTTTCCAACTAATATGAAAATGATTATTAAATCAGTAAACAAGTTTAATTAAATCTCATTAATTAATAATAGTTAAAGCCTAATGTTTTTAAAGAGTTTCTCTCAACTAACTTCATTGAGCTAGTCTAAAGATTAGTTGGTTTTTTGTATAAAAGTCCAGAGATTTATCTACTGGCAGATTGTGTTTAAAAGGACACAGGAGCCTTTTAAAATAGGTAATTTAAACACGATCATATTTTGCACGTTCCCTTGCTGTCTCTGCAGATCATCATCAGGTGGTAAGACTCTGTGAATATTTTGTGTATTATTTTAAATGTGTTTCTTTCCAGCTGACTATTGAAATGACATGTGTGACTATATCTAGACCATACACAATTGATAAACCAATTTGGGAGAGTTTATACTTGTTTTAAATTGTAGTCATCGGGAATAGGCTTGTTTTGGGCCTGGCCCTACGAGCGGGAAATATACACGTAACTCAGGGAGTTTAGCACGGTTTAACAAGCGGGGTGATTGGCAGATGTTTGGTTTGTTTATAAACAAGTTTTTTAAACAACAAAATTTTGGTATTCTGCGAGAAGGGATACAAATATATAAAAGTAAAGGTAGTGGGTGGGACGTTGCAGAAATGGCGCCCAACGTGGGGCTTTGAACAGGTTCCCTATATCAAGATTAAATAGTTAAATTATAGAAATAAATCGAGATTGTTTAAATAAGTGAAGTCAGAATGTTTTAAATGATGCAATTAAATTTTTAAATAATAATATAAATTGAACGAATGCAAGAGCGTACAAATAAAAATAAAATAAATAAATAACTGAATTTGAATAAAGATTTAAACGAAAGAGCGGGTATTAACCATCTGGCCTAAAGCAAATCAAAAAGAAAGGAATAAGTGGATAAATAATTAATTGAATAATAAATATTAAATCAAAATGTCTAAATCCGAGATGGATAAATTGATGGCCTTTTTCAAGGCAAGAGAAGAAAAGGATAAAGAAGAGCGAGAGAAAGAGAAGGTGGAAGAGAAACGATTGAGAGAGGAAGAGAGACAATTGAGAGAGAAAGAGAAGGAGGAAGCAAAACAAAGGGAGAAGGAGAGAGAAGACAAAGAAAAACGATGAAGAGAGGAAAAGAAACAATTGAGAGAGAAAGAGAAGGCGGAAGAGAAACGATTGAGAGAGGAAGAGAGACAATTGAGAGAGAAAGAAAAAGCCGAAGAGAAAATGGAAAGACGACAGTTATGGGAGGCTTTCCAGTTAAAATTCGATGACTACCAAAAAGAAAATGAGACTAAGACAAATCACATATACGAAAAGTTAAACGAACATGAGACGGAAATAGAGAGACTAAAAACTAAAACGGAAACAAAAACGGCTAAATTAAATGAAAAAGTACAGAATATCCAAGAGGACATTAAAACAGTGAAACAACAAGTTGCAAAAGTAAAGCAAACAGCTGGAGCAGGAATAGTAACACATGTTTGCTTACCAAGGGTAATAGACAGGAACGAGGAGGCTACGTACCGTAGAATTGAGTTCTGGGGGAATGACAAAGAAGATCCAATGACATTCCTAGGGGAAATAGAAGACCTATTTTACGAGATAGACAATACTATGGACGAGACTGCCAAATTAAGGACTGTAGAGCGATATTTGAAAGGGGCAGCGGATGCATGGTGGAAAGCCATCAAGAACAACACAGAAACTTATTCTGAATTCAAGCATGAATTCACGGAGCATTTCTGGAGTTATCGCCAGCAGGATAGGATACGCAGATAAATAAAGCAAGGGCGCTACCATAATAATGGACCATACTCTATGGCACAGTATTTTATTATGATGGTAAACAGGGCGAAAAACTTAGACCCGATAATCCCAGAGAACCATCTGATTTTCATGTTGATGAAACATTTTGGGAGTAACGTTCAGCTAGCTAGTGTGGGGAACCCAACAAGTAATATCAAACAAGCAATAGTTTTCCTACAACAGCTAGACAGCGTTACTGACAATGGAAATGGTAATGGGAACGCTCAAAGAAGTCAACAGAGGCAGGTTGCTCCAAACCAACAACCTAACCCTAACCCAAGGTCCCATGGTGATACCACAAAATACCAAAATACCAAGTATCCTAAAAACCCTCATCCTAAATCGCCGATCCCCGGACCAAGCGACCAGAAGCCAAAAAACTAAGTATGAGGATCTCTGGCAACAATCAGGGAGATACGTTAACCAGGTTAGAGATCCGAGGCAATAAAAAGTCAAAAATAATTCAGAGCGAGAGACCGAAGGAAAAGCCGGTTTACCATCATAATAAGATCAGCCTAGGTGGTTTTTCCATGTCTATTAGGGACGATTTGTTAGAGGAAGGAAATGACTCGGTTATAAAACTGGAGAATGTAGACCAGTGCCCAGTGATAGAGTGCGAAATTAAAGACCATAAGTTAATTGCCCAAGTTGATACAGATGCCCAAATGTCTGTGATTAAAACAGAAAAATACATAGCCCTAAAACAAAACGGGATTTTATTCTATGAGCTACCTATGGCTAACGTAGCGATAGTCACAGCATTAGGGTCAACCTGTAAACGAGTCAAATTGCAAACGATGCTACCTCTAACATTAAACGGACACACAAAGGAATTTGTTTTCTTGATAGTGGACAATCTACGGGTTGACCTCATCTTGGGAGCAAATACTTTGTGTGCGTTAAAAGCCCGAATAAACATGGAGAGATCATTTATGACGTATGAGATTGATGGATATCTGCTGCACCAGGAGTTTCTAGTATCAAATAATAACAAAGACAATTTAAGACAAGAGATAGGATGCAATAAGATTTGTAAGGCAGTAAACAAAAATATTAACAAAAATGTATTATGTTCCGACGATACAAGCGGGGAACAGAAAGTAAATATAATAAAATCGCCTAGTATAGGCGGACCAATTAACAACGGCAAATTAACACCTGAAGAGCCGACATTGGAGGGTCCGATAGTGGATAGCGAGCAGAGGGGGCTATTCATGTGCAAGGGTCAGGAAGATGGGTCCTTGTGCGAGTTAGGTGGTGACAAACTAGAATGTAAACAAACTGTAAACAAAAATATAACTAAAAATTTAATATGTTCCAACGATACAAGCGGGGAACAAACCATAAATTTAAAACAATTGTCAACGACAAAAGTTACAAACGAGATTACCAAAAATTTAGGTAACAAAGTAAGCGAAAATTCAAGGGAGATCGAATTATTAAACTGTGAAAGAACGGAATCAAGTAAGCTAACGGGATTAAACAAAGCAAAAAATGGGTTAACCAAACCTACAACAAACAAATTAAATAATGACGAGGGAGGATTCGACGAATTAAATAAAAATGGCTACAAGCCGAAACAATTAAAATTCCAACAAGTTAGGGAGAGACCTAATTGTCGGGAGACTGATCAGTTAGACTTAACAGGAATTCCGAAGCACTTTAATTCTAATCAATCTTGCTTGGAAACAAAGCCCAAATTGTTCGCTAAAAATAAATTTAAAGGTAAATCTCAGAAGTATCAAAATTACCAAAATAAACCAAGTAACAATAAATTAAAAACAAAAATAAAATACAGAACTTATGCACAGTGGCGTAACGCAAGGCGCCGTAAAAAATTACAGAACGAGTAAAAAAATATTTTAAACTGAATGCTATTAAGATAGACAGTACAAATAATAACCGCTGTACTTTAAATAAACAAAAATTGTCTAGGTTACAACAATTAATAATAAAGTATTCAGATGTTTTGAATAAAAGACCCAGCAAGTCGAACAAATATAAACAAGAGCTCGAGATTAGGGCAGGCACCAGTGTTTGTAAACACGATCACAATGAAACATCCGGTGGACGGGCGGGGAACGATTTCATAAAACATTCCTTGCAACAAAATAAGCCGGACGTACCAGAATAGTAGAGGGCAAAAGGGCCTAAATGTAGTTAAAGCAGGACAAAGTAAATAGAATGTCCTACGGAAATTCCAAAAATGTTTAACGGGAAATGTTTACGGGATATGAGGCAAACTTAGGAGCAATAACCTGATTTGTTACAAGTAATTAATCAAATTAACTGTTTTAACAATTATAAAATATCTCATAATGTAATCTGTAAAGTTGTATATGACATTAAAGACATTAAAAAGTTTTATGACGAGTAAAGGAATTCTAAGATGTGAACGTTACACTTATCATGAACCAAAAAATACAGAAATGCCAAATTTGAATATTGCTTCAATAATAGAACCAGTACGCAAGCGATAAGCGAAGTTAGCAGGAATAAAATTGTCAGAATGATTAACAAACTGATTTAAAGTAAAAACAAGAATAAGCAGTAGTTGAATATGGCTAAATCTAAACTTTAAACTTAGCTACTTATCTGTAAAGGGACAAATGTTAAAATGTAAAACAAACTATTTAATAACTGAACCCATCTTTCAAACATTACAAAGTATTATTCAGGAAGTCTGTATGTATTGAGCAAACATTGCCGAGCTACGTCCACTGCGTAAGTCAACAAGCCGGGAGATAGCAGGCGAACTTCAATAAATTGTACAACAAATACGCTGTCAGACCTTGCAAAATAAAACAAGAAATTTGTGTGCTTGAAATAGTGGGTCGTTAGATCAGACTTTGACTGGACAATATAAAACAAGAAAACTTGTGTACTGACGATCAAGGTCGCAACAATAAGAACTTTGCATTAAAAGCAGAAGCGACGGGGAATTATCTGTTGGACTTCGATAATCAAGACACAAGCCAGTTTTATAAACTGTACAATATAAAACTAGAGAATGTGAAGGCAAGGGTCGTTACGTTTTAACATGATAAGTAGAATTATTGTTGTATTTTGATGGGATGTTTAC
>JBAIZL010000001.1:241603620-241661120 GCA_036971475.1 Prosapia bicincta
CGCTTTCGATCTTCCTGGAAAGCAATAGTAACTTTTTTTCTTTCTTTTTTATTTAAAAAAAAAAACTTTAACTTCACCCACTTTATAAGATTTAATTACAACTTTTTAACTTTTAACTTTTTAAAAGTGTTTAGTGATTACTAGTAGCTCACGTGAAGATAAAATCAACAAATGTTACAATTTTTTAACGTATTTCTCGCCTCATGTTTAATCATTGCAGGAAATATTATCCCTGAATAAGTTTCTCCCAGGATTCTTTGGTGGTTTCGTAATCCTCAGGATCAACTGTTGTATAAACACCTGGAGTTTCAGCGATGTTATTTCAGAATCTAAACCAGTTCCTATTATCCACCACATTTATGTTATCCTACAGTCGCTGTAGGAGTTATAATATTCTGCTGTGGTTATAGACAGTGCCTGAATCCTACAGATGAGGAAGCCTAAGGCGTTTTGGAAATCTACACTCTCTTAAATGCTCGATATACAGTTCTCCTGTACGGTAAATCAATTCACACAATACCTTTTAGCTTCCTCCGATAGCAATTATTATAGCAGCAGGTGCCTTATTTGCAAACCCAAGAATATCGTAAAGGTTGTCTCAGATTTAACAAGATTCTCATGCAAAGACTTTGCAGATGAGGTTAGAGGGTTGTATCAGCAATAATTTCTTTCTTAACTGTTTTTACGAAAAAATTTGAAGTTCTCTTTCTTGCTCACAATCGTGACGTTTACCCGTTACAATAATACATTGAGCCCATTGTTAATTCAGCATATTCTGAGGGACTATCGCTAGCTTTTCTAAATGATGTTAGACCTATTAACACCAGTGGCGGGTACCAACCTGAGGTTCCTTTATTAGGATAATCGCTATAAAAAATATCAATTTAAATATAAATTTAACATTTACTTTATATAGATAATTTTAAAAACATAAAACAGAATCAAACCAAGACTAAAAAAAAGACTTTCAGTAGACAAAGATGTATTTTAAAATTTCTATTCTTAAAAACATGTTTGTAACTCTTCTAGCAATAAAATAAATACTAAAACTTCGCGTCTGTGTGATGTAACCTGTCTTGTGAGACCTGGATGTGCCTTATCACTTGCAGTCGTCCACAGCTGTTCCAATGAATCTTCTACCAGCATCCCCACTGTGTAAATTAACTTTCTTACCCTAATCAAAACTTTTTAATTTCTATAAAATATTTAAAAAGTTAGTGGATATATAAATAACTATAAAAACACTATACGGTATAACTTGTTTCATTAGATTTGTGATTGTTGCCGCACATAAACAAGCTAGGCTTGTATTGTTTGGTGGTTCTTACGAAATTATATCGTGTTTGGCATCGTTCTTCTTAACTTTTACGTACTTTTCAAATGTTTCATAACAAATGGGAAGTTAAGATTAGTGTACCAGAGTTAATTTATTTAGTAGGGGTGATGACGTGTGATTCATTGAAGAAATAGCTTCGGGTGGGTGCAAGTGTTAAAGCACATGCCGGCACAAGAGAGGTTACATCATACAGAAAAGAAAGATGGAAATCTGATTGTCAATAATTCAAACTATATCAGCACATCTAACAAAATCTTTTAAATATGGCATATTTAGATGTTATCATACGTCCAGAATACCATATTCCTATTTCGTTTTCCTGCCGGTAAATAATGCTCGAAACATCTATTTTTTTAACTTTTGTACCAAAGCCTCAAGGCGATCCAGAGGTTTATGCATACCATTTATACTCACCCTTTATAAAAGCGTGGTCCATGGTTTTTCTCCATTTGTATTGCAAAACCAAGTTAAGAAGATTGCAGTCTCCCAGTATTGGTATTGGTGAAGAATCTGGTCTCATGTGGAAGTTGTCTCTTCAATGAAGTAAACTTTCTCTTGACCGGGGTCATAGAGGTTAACACACTCTTTGTTGTAAACCATGTATATTATGGATCTGCACTTTTGGTCGTGGTTAAATTATTCGCACATACACACCCACACACGCGCGCGCGCGCACGCACTCACACACACACACACACACACACACACACACACACACACACACACACACACACACACACACACATGCACACACACACACATGCACACACACAACACGCACGCGCGCACACACACACACACACACACACACACACACACACACATATATATATATATATATATATATATATATATATATATATATATATATATATATATATATCGCAATATGTATTCTTGTGTATTAATAAAGAACTAAGTCAAAATACAAATACAAGAATTATAATTGAATTTACAATTCAAAGCTTTTCGTTGGCTAACAGTATCAACATCATCAGCAATATTCCTGATGATGTTGGTACTGTTAGCCAACGAAAAGCTTTGAATTGTAAATTCAATTATAATTCTTGTATTTGTATTTTGACTTAGTTCTTTATATATATATATACACCAGTCTGAAACAACGAAGAGTCATTATTTTCAAAAACCAATACTCAGCCATTATCACACATTTACAACAAACCATCTAGTTATAACCTTACTAACGTGTAAACAAAATAAGAAACTAGTAAAATAGGTTAAGTACTGGCATTCTGTACAGAAGGATGTTTGTTCCAATGATAAAGTAGTGGTATACAAACAGTTGCTCCTACTTTCAAAGAGATCCTGCTTAAAGTTTTCCGAAATTAAAGTTTTGCCTCACATTAGTGTTTTTCTGAAAGTTAAATATAAAGAATTATGATTCAACGAAATAAAGGGGCAAACAATCATGACTTCAATCGTGGTTAAACACAACAATGAAATGAAAAGTGGAGAAGTATGTATGTAATTCTTTTAAATGCAGTACTTCGTTGATATGAAATCCAGACCCAAATATTTATAACAAAAAATGACATGGGCCAAGATCCCAAAATGACCACTTATTTATAATATGTAATATTTCTACAATATACAATTTTTTAAAGTATCTTTCTTCAAACTCGTAAGGATATATAATTACTTGAAAGATCAGTAGCCTTTGTTGATATTAAACAAAAAATATGATTGCTGAAAATGTTCTGAGTTTACGCTTTCATCTACGTAATTCATTAAATATTAAAAAAAGATTATTTATACACAGTTTGTTACTGAAATGACTATTTCTTATGGCAGGTATGACTGTGTGTTTTGAATGGAGAAAACCCTTGGGCTTGTGGTAACACTCATGAACGCTCTAACATATTGACTTGTATACAGAATTCAAAGTAAATTAAGTGATAACATATGATTTCAACCAACAGCTGATTTTACGTTAGAAGTTATGTTGTAGAACAGCTGTTTTAACACATAGTTTAATCTACTTTGTTTATTGTTAGTTATTTAGTTTAAGTGCTAATATAAAATATTTGTAAGTGATAACTTCCTTAAACGCGTTGAACAAAACATGAGATTAAATTATTACTTTCGCGTCACCCTTTTTTTTAAACGCATCTCTTACAGCGTATGAATTCATGTAACAGCTGATTTTGTGCTATAGGTTACGTTGTAGAGCAGCCATTTTACATGTAGACTATTATTAAATAGTTTTTATCAGTTTATAAATATATAAATTTATTTAAATTTTAATAAATCTCAATACGAATAATTCAATATAACAATATTAATAAATTATGTATTTTTGAAAGTAAAACATTTTTAGGCCCGTTTTTTATTTTAACAAAATGATTTGAAATTGAATCTGTTAAAAAAATTTGTACTCGGTAAACATCTAATTAATGTCTTTTTGTTACCCACATTATTTTATAATTAAATACAATAAATAATGATCTTTAATAAATACATCCCTTAAATAAAGATGAAAAACTTGAATTCATCTTTCTGCCTTCCGTAGGCCAGTCCCACTGACTAATTTATTTTATTCAGTATTGTTTAGTACGTGAAGATTATCGAAACATTTAAATTAACGTCGAGAATAATTTTATGTCGCATAAACATAGAATTGATTTAAAATAATTTTTTAAAACGTATTGACTTAAAGTGTTTCCAACCGCACTGCGTGGAATTAGACAGCGATAGTGATTGCCTAGGGAAAAGGGACAGTCTGCCAGCGGCGGTTTATGACCCCTGTCAAGAAGCAAGGGCCGGACAATATGACAGCCGCAGGTACATTGTGGGGGTTACAGTAGATGTGGGGGAGGGGGTTGCGAGAGAAGAAGAGAAAGCTCTGACTCGTATAAACTTCGCACAAGTGTGGTTGTAAACGACCCATGACTAAACCATTCTTAAAATACTATTGTCTTACATGATCGGATGAAATGCCTGATGTAATGCTAATAGCTTACATTAATTTAGTCACCTCATTTGTTATTTGTTAGTTTTACAATTTTAAATACTTTAGTTTATATTACTTTGCTTTACTTTACATACAAATTAGTGAATTTAGCCATGAACGTAAATAACATTACAAACAACCAGTCCATATACTTAAAATGATCACCTCAATGTGAAACCTTGTGCAAAAAAAAAAAAAAAAAAAAACAAAAATATATATATATCTTTCGTAGAGCCTCCTAAGAACCTCTTTAAAAGTAAATACTTTGTGTGCCAGATGTTAAAATAGTAAGTCATGTGTTAATTTATGTAAATAAGCTGTAAGTTTTTGTTCGTGTTGTTTGGTGTAGTGTGTTTACATCTAATATTTCACAGTTTACTTTACATTATTTTTATTTCTTGGGGGTTTACCATAGACAATGGCAATGGGTTAGGTTAGGTTATTCCGTCTCTTTATCTCAATTCCCCTTTTTCAGAGAGTGAGGGAGAGAAAGGGAGCTGACTGGCAGTAAGTCCTAAAATGGATTAAGTACCTGGCTACCCTCGTCAAACCAACGGGTGGCTGGCAGACTGTCCTACACCCGATTGCCTAGCAGGTACGGTCAAAAAAAAAGAAAGAGCCAGTTACCCTATTGTTTATTTTTTAGATTTTATTTGTAACTTTTAACGATAAATATTTCTAGCATTGCAACACAAAAACCTTGTTTTGCATGGAAATGTTTTGTTCTTGTAATGTTTTGTTTCAAGACAAAAGAACAATTGTACAATAAGTACATTTATTTAAAAAAGTCAACATATTTGAATTTTATGAATAAAGCGCTGTTAAACTCTGTCAACTAATTTAAAAACCTAAAAACCAATTCCGTATAATTTAGTTCATTCCAATATAATGTAATTTCAATATCCCTTGGAGGCCATATAGTGATTGTAGGCTACTGCGTACATTGATATTCTAGTGAAGGCTAAAATATCTGGACATGTAAGTATTTCAATAATGACGGTAATCGTAGAACGTTATTGGAAAATAATTCCCAAGATCAATTAAAAAAAATATTGTTCTAAGAAACATGATGAACTTTTAAATAGCAAACGATATTATTGAAGGCCGTTACAGTTTTCCAAATTAGGGCAAAAGGTCAGTAGTTTCCTGAAACGAAGACGCATTCTCTGATATTAGACCGAAAGTCGCGTATAATCGTAATTATAAACTTGTCAGGAAATAAAATGCTCTGAGTTCAGTGAGAGTAAGCGGACGTCGTCGCTGGTGTTCGTCAATAGATATCGGTAGTAAAGCCAAGTTAGAAATATCAGGTTAGACAGTGAAATAAGGTTAGTCTGTGGTATCAGATAAATCAATGGAGCTAGGCTAGTCAGCTGAATGAGATTAGTCAGTGGTATCAGATAAATCAAAATGGAACCAGGATAGTTAGCTGATTGAGATTAGGCAGTAGTATCAGATAAAACAATGGAACTAGGATAGTTAGCTGATTGAGATTAGGCAGTGGTATCAGATAAATCAATGGAGCTAGGCTAGTCAGCTGAAAGAGATTAGTCAGTGGTATCAGATAAATCAATGGAAGTAGGCTAGTCAGTTGAATGAGATTAGTCAGTGTTATCAGGTAAACAATGGAACTAGGCTAGTCAGTTGAATGAGAATAGTCAGTGGTATCAGGTAAACAATGGAACTAGGCTAGTCAGTTGAATGAGATTAGTCAGTGTTATCAGGTAAACAATGGAAATAGGCTAGTCAGTTGAATGAGATTAGTCAGTGGTATCAGGTAAACAATGGAACTAGGCTAGTCAGTTGAATGAGATTAGTCAGTGGTATCAGATAAATCAATGGAACTAGGCTAGTCAGTTGAATGAGATTAGTCAGTGTTATCAGGTAAACAATGGAACTAGGCTAGTCAGTTGAATGAGATTAGTCAGTGTTATCAGATAAATCAATGGAACTAGGATAGTTAGCTGAATGAGATTAGTCAGTGTTATCAGGTAAACAATGGAACTAGGCTAGTCAGTTGAATGAGATTAGTCAGTGTTATCAGGTAAACAATGGAACTAGGCTAGTCAGTTGAATGAGATTAGTCAGTGTTATCAGATAAATCAATGGAACTAGGCTAGTCAGTTGAATGAGATTAGTCAGTGGTATCAGATAAATCAATTTATCTAGAATTGAAAATGAAATGGTGGTAGTCATTGGAGTCAGATTATTCAGTGGAACTAGGTTATACAATGAAATGGAGTTAGTCTTTAGTCACATTACGCAATGTAACTACGTTAGGCAATGGAATAAGATTGGTCAGTGGTAGGTTCTAGATTATACAGTGAAACTAGGTTAGTCAGCTGAGAGATTAGTCAGTGGTATCAGATAATAATCAGTGGAATACAGTGGCAATAAGTTAGTAAGTGATAAGAGTTTAGTCAGTGGTATCAGATTATTCAGTGGCAACAAGTTAGGCAGTAAAATAAGGTTAATCAGTGGACTCAAATTAATCATAGGAACTAGGCAAGTCAGTAGAGCGAGGTCTGTCAGAGGTACCAGATTATTTTGTGAAACTTGGTTAGTAAGTGGAGTAAGAATAGTCAATGGAGTCAGATTATCCAGCGGGACCCCCCCTTGAGGATCGGAGTAAGGTTCATCACTGGGATCAGATTAATTAGGGCAACTATATTAGGCAATGGAATTGGGTTAGTCAATGGAGTCAGATTAGTCAACCAGGGTAGACACTGTGTGAGGAACAACGCGTTTCCATCATTCGTGAAAACAATTTGAATACAATGTTTTATTTTGTTTAATACAGAAATGTTTTTTAATAAATATTTAAATTCAGAAGGCGTAAGTATATCACCCTTTTTGTTTCAGGAAAAGAGGAAGCTTTTAGGCCCTTCTTGCACAATTTATATAAGTAGAACGTTTTATGTCTAACTGACATTTGGGCTATTCCTCCAATTTGATAAACTTTATTAATTTTATGCAAAATAAGGTAATAATACGCCTAAAACGTCTAATAAAACTTTTATACTACCGGGTAAAAATTATCAATTATTTGTTATAGATATAATGAAAGAGGTTAAACTTCAAAGTCGTTTTAAAGTAATTCACATCAAAGTTTAGGCAGAATATGTAATTTTCTGCAGTAGTAAGTTATATAGAGAGCAATTGCTGGCCGATATGCAAGTTGTTCTTCGTGTATTAGTAACACCCACGTTCCAGTGACTGTCGCCTGCTAAGGACGTGTTGCAGCGTCTACCTCTCCTAATTAGGTAGTGCAAGTCTGTACCCTTAATGTAGTCAAAGGATCGGAATCCTTAACCAAACATGTTCTTTTCTTCTGTTAAATTATTTTCAGATTTCTAAATTTAAAAAAAAACTTATTGTTAACGCTCCGTCACTTTGACTTCCAGCTTTCCAGATTTTCTAGAAATTTCTTACGTTTCAGATGATGCAGAGATAAACACCTTTTAGAATATATTACAGTATATATTATGACTGTTCGAAGTTATGTTTTGTTAATATAGGAAATTATGAATAATTAAGAAAATGTATATTTAAGAATTTCATTAATTTTAATTTAAAAAATAACTTTTCAACACACAATAACCTTTATTATAGTTATTATTATTGTTGTTATTGATCTTCTTCTTGTTTGTATTATTTTTATTATTATTTGTGCAATATATCTTATCTAAGTCAAGATAGAAAAGTAAAATTAGCCGACGGCAACGGCGAAACCGGTGACAACTGAAATCGGCATGCCATGAAAAAAAAAACGAGAAACCAAACTTGGAGGCCGGCAAGGTCATCGCTCAAGATGCCTCAGAAAAATAAATGTAGAAGGAGAAAAGACTGACAGAGACGCCCCCCTTAGTAAATCCGAAGCAAGTAAAGGTGGTACTTTCTACACCAATGGTAGGTACGACAAAAGGTGGTACGGTCAGAACATCGACCCGAATACCCCACACACGGAGTCCCGCAACTCTATCCATGTTTTGTTTGTGAATTAATTCTCCAACTCTTCGGAAAAAACTGTACAATACCACTTACACATTTTTATGTCAAAAATATTTTCAACATGAAGCAAAAATATAGTACTTTTTCCTTCGGAATCAGAGCATCTACGTCACAACGTTGTATTTGTGGTAGTTAAAGATTTAAAAAACACTATTTAATTACCAACAACTCTAACTCAAACTAATTATCAATTTAAAGAAAATACTTTATTACTTTCTTACCATTTACCATTCTTTATAAGTTGGTAAAAAGACAAAAGTATCATTCGATTGTACAGAGCGTCTCCCGTCTGGTCAGATTGTTCATGCAACAAAACCCATAGTAATTATACTCAACATTTTTTAAAAGAAAAGTCTGTTTAAAGTTGTTTCTTTCTAAAGGTTTTAAAGGTTAAATAGTTTAAATTTGTAGGGTTTACTTTTACCCTTCTGGTTGATTATGAGTATATGGTCAGAGTATTATAATCCAAGTTTACAGGTTAACAAATTGAATAGAGAATGTTGTGTTTTCACGTACGGTGATTTTTAAAATTTAGATAAATCTTTGGAACTATATGAAGGATTACGATGTGGCCTGCGACGGTCAAACTTACCTGCAAGCAGCATCCGCAGGTAAAACAAACCAACCGGCGCAGGTAAAACTTTGACAAAAGCAGTTCTAGCCCCAGTCAAGACCTGTGATACTGCTTGCCAAGTCACGGAACTTTCTAAGCAAAAACCTACTTTGCTGAGATTTTACCCTTTGGGTTATATTGTCCTGGGGTAGTGAATCCGTTCGATGCGTCACAGCTTAGTCACCGTAGCTTAGGAACATTTATAAAAGTTGTATTATGTAAAGAAATTAAACTCTGTGTTCCAAGCTAGTAAATATATGTTTTTTAAAAATTGTCTCCTGAATTTTAAAATTAGCACAATAATTTACATTATTGTAATTTTGTTTTTAAACAAGAAGTTCCACAATTTATCAACTTTAAATAATATTTAATAGAAATAATTTTAATTTCCCTGTTAAATTGTTTAATTTTTGATGCTGTCTGTTGACATATACTCCGTTTTGAACCATTAAAATATTTGTTTAAATTAACATATTTTATAAACAAAACTTGTGAAAAATAGAAAACAAAAGTTCATAAATTATTATTTGACTTCTTCAAAACTGAACTACTCTTATTTGGTGTGTTTATTTATTCAACCAATTTATCTATTGCAAACAGAGATGTCTGTAATGAATATTTACAGTTGTAATTCATCATAGATTCATAATCTTTTTCTAGTTTATACTAAGAGTAGTACCAAAGAAATACTGCTCTTTGAAAATGGTTCTACTTTACAATAAAATCTGCTAATTACCTTCAGATAATCTATATAACGATTTCGCAACATTTACATTTCTCTAAATTTAATTTTTTTGTTAATTTAAAATATCCGTTGACCTCGTTAGCATTAATTAATTTCCATTTAATTTAGCGTTTAACCTCTGATTTTAAGCCAGTTACAGACTACTCATGTTCAACTCCTATTCCCTAAATTAAGAGAAAAATAGAAATAATTATAAATATATAAATCAACCAAATATTTTCGAATTAAATTTTTACACATTTTATAAACATATGTTTTTATATATTAGGATTTAGTTATTTTTACAAAACCGACCCAATTTTATTAGGCTACGTATGATTATTAGTTGAAATTTATAAAGTCTATTTCATAATCTATAAGTATAGATAATTAAATACATTTATCTGGTGAGGTAAATTCTAATTATATGAATTCCAATAAGCTGTGGGGAAGCTGATCAATACAGTTTCACAGAATCTAACAGGCTGTCCAACATGGCAAAGCCTGAGTGATTATACGTGACTGATCTCTAGTTAGCATTGGTGTGCTTAGAAACCTAATCAAAGAGGCATTGTTGCTATTCACACGAACAAACCACACCATTCGACATTGAAATGTTCTTTGTAAAATTAAATGTTTATGTTTCGACGTTTGTATAACTTATATTTTTGTAACATTTGGTAGCTATTGTTATGTATACGACTTTCGAAATAAGTTTATATAGGTCGAAGTTCATAGCCTCAAAGATTAGACATCTGTAGTGTAAAATCATATATTTTAACAGTTATAAAAACATGTCTTACATTATCAAATATTATAAACGTTTTTTACAAATTTTTGGTTAATTTCTATCATGTTCATCATAAAATATATGACATTACAAAATATAATAAAATTTCGCCAGTGTTAATTTTTTTATTAATAGATTTAAAATCTAAAATTCTTTTAAAAAACTCTTCACCTAAATTTGGGAATAATAACTAGCCTAAAATTTAAATAACATCTCAACTATTAGTGGTAGTTAAATTATCTACCCATTTAAAGTTAACTATTTGGGTTTACATTTTATTAAACTTTTAACTACTTGTACCAGGTCTACAACCTCAGGTCGACATACAACTTAATAATTGTAATATAATTTATTTTCATCTAATTGAAGCAGAAGTCATTTACAGCATTCAATAATTTTTCCAAAGGCCTTATAAAGGTTTTTTCATATAATTTTGTTACTTTGGTAACATATATATCATAAAATTTACTATTGGCAAAATATATTTTTATTAACACTTAAAATTTACCCCATAAAAAAATAACAAATATAAAATATTATATAATAATATATATATTATTGCTTTGACATCCACTTCTGAACAATGTTCAAGATATCAAGTCTCTGTGTCATCGGGAAGTTAGTTTAAAATTTATTATAAAATTTGTACTTGACGGACAAACAAGATAGCTTGTTACCGAAATTGTTTTTTTAAAAAAACCTTTGTTGCAGGTAAGATAATCATTCGTGTAACCATGGTAGGAAGGATTTATGGTTTATTTTGTCAACTTGGACGGATTCAGATTCTAGGTACGCATACAACTAAAGGATTGTTGTGAAATGGGAAATTATTTTCGGTACCGTAATTCATTAAATCAAATTAAGTTTGGTTGAATGATTTCTCTCCCAAAACTACGACTGTGTGAAGTTTGTTAAATCACCTCAAAGAACCAACAATATAAAGGAATGTGTAGTTAAATTGAATGCATTATTCACATCCTGGTAACTTTAAGTTTATGGCAGGCCTGACTCAATACCCTCTAACATATTGATTTTGGAAATGACAATAAGTCTATCGATATCAGTATTAAAAGTAAATTGACAACGTAGTCTATCACTTTATATTACAACTCATTTTTTTGTTGTAGAAGACATGTAGTAACAAGTGGGATATGTTTTTTTATTGCATATTATTAAGTTAAAATGCTAATATTGAATTTATGAATTAATAAATCTTGTATTTATTTATATTTGGACAAAACTTACTACAGTTAAATCAATAAAATGACAAAAACAAGTTATTTACAGTATTTTTATTCCAATTTTGTACATGAAAACTTCAAAAGCCAATTTGAAGCTAATTTTAAAGACTATAAAAAATATTTAAATTACATTTCTTAAATAAAATCATTATTAAGTAAATTTTATAAAGGTTTTCTATTAATTACACTTTATTATTAAATACAGTAAATAAAATCTTATTTGCTGATTCCATCGTCACTTGAGCTACTAGTTTTCACTTGTAAATATATTACAAACTTGACTATAGTAGCATAGTAGCATTTACTTATATTTGATGAGGACTCTGAGTTACGTCTGAGTTGACAATGGGACCATCTCCCGAATCGACCGTCCTCAACAAATATAAGAAAATGCTACTATAGGCAAGTTTGTAAATAAAGTCTAATAAAATCTTTAGAGAGTGCATACTTTAAACGGAGTATTCACTTTTGTAGGCCAGTCCCCCTGACTAATTTATCTATTCGGTATCGTTTGTTGTCCATGACGTTTAACAGAACCTTCGTGTTGGTAATAATTTTACGATTTCCATAGACTTTTACTGTATTTAAAGTAAGTTTTTAAAACTTACTGATACACACCGTTTCCAGCCTCACTAAGTCAAATTAGACATTAATTGTGATTGCCTACTAAGGTAACAAACGTAAAAAATGGTCATTTCTCTCAATCAAACCCACAAATGCCTACTTACTCCACACAAAATTTCATTAGGAAACTTTTCTTATTGGCGATATATTAAAAATCTTATTATACTTTTGCTATTACTTGCGACCAGACGTTTTATTAGATAAAAGTTGTTAAATTGTTAACTTACTCTTGGAGGAAACATTTACGACCTCTTCAGCTTCGTATTTTTGCCGCTAGGATTGCTGCAGTTGTGCTTCCTTGGTACCATTTTTTTAAAAATTAGAAGTGATGTGTGATCTGTGCCGTGTTTGTTCGGACAAGATTTCGATATTAAAAATCTAATTGATTTTATATGTTTAAATAATAAAGAAAGAGCAAAATATGTTATCAAAAGAACCACATTTACTGGATAAAGTATCTACAACGTACAGCCTTCAGTATTCTATATGGTCATCGAACCAATTTTTTACGAGAAACCTGTGTTGACAATAATTTAGTCTGAAAACGTCGGTGTACGTAGGTGTGTAGCAGCGTGTTCGCGCAGCCCACTCTGCGCAGGCGCGACACAGTAATGATACCATGTTCAGTGCTTATTTTAAACTGGTTTTGTATTCTGTAAAGAAATACTGGATCCGAGAAAAGTAGATGGGATAGTTTTATGCATACTGAATAACTTGATGCACAAGGTGTCTAAAACGTGATTTCTTGCATACGTTATCAAGTACAGTCTGTATTTTCTAGGCTTGATTTTATATGTGCCTTTCTTGAAATATAAAACGAATATGTTTTATCTTTTAAAAATATCTTTGAAATTCCAAAAAAACTTTGGAATATTATATTTTAAAATAATAACATACAGAGTACTTATAATGTTAGTTATTTTATTACAAGAAAACCTGCTATTTACAAACTAAAACCTGCTATTTACAAACTAAAACCTGCTATTTAGAAACTAAAATCTGCTATTTACAAACTAAAACCTGCTATTTACAAACTAAAACCTGCTATTTACAAAACTATATTTGCTACACCCCTGATAAAAGCAAATATATGAAGGAGTGTAGCATGAGCTACTTCACTCTTTACACTGTATTAATTATTTACATTTAATAGTAATTCCTTAGTACAAATATGTGCACAACAATGGTGGGCGGAGTTTACAAATTAATAATTAATTTATGTATTTAGCAACTAGCTAAACTTCTTGTAAAAAAACGATTAGCTTAACTATTTCTCATTAAGAATTACATTAACTACTTGTAATTTACAATTACATTACTTTTCTTATAAATAAAAATTAGATAACTTTAAAATTAATTAGCTATGAATTACAATTTATTGCATGATTGCAATGAGGAGTGTGCCAGTCCAAAAACTTTTACATTATACTATAGGCATAGTGAAGGGTAGATTTTAAAACACAGATATTGAACAGTAGAGGGGTGTGTTAATAATCAATGTACGAGGACACATTCCCCCCTGATTACTTGTAGGCGTAGCATACATTGTACTTTGGATAAATGGTTATTATGGTTATTATTAGAAAGTTGAAAAAATATTATAAAAATTTCCATTTAATTTATATGAATAAATAAAATTACACAAATTTGTCCTAAATTTAGACTTGATGGAGAATCTACATTCTTTATTTTTAACAGAGTGTACTTTATAAGTAATATTTAATGGAAATAGTAAAATTATCACACTTTGTGAATTGAGTTTTTCAAACGCTTAAAAAGTTGTAACTAATGTTTTACAAAAAGACTTATATATCGTATTATATTCAGTCTTAAAAATTATTTTTGTCAATTCTATCTATTAGTTCACACTCTCCTTATAGGCTATATATATATTCTTCAAATTTTTAAAAGTTAATGAAATACATTTTACTCGTCCATTCAAGTTCAAATACATGACACATTTTCTTAAAACTTGTATTGGATGACACTTGATAATATTATGGATTTCAAATATTAATTCATTCATTAAATTTACTAATGAATTAATTTTAGTTTTATATGGGAGAAACCTTTTCACAAAAAGGTCAAGTTATCAAATATAGTTATTTCATCCCTTTGTCTTACAATAAATGATATCATATGATTTTATGTAACAGCTGATTTTATGTTATATGTGATGTGGTAGAACAGCTGTTTTAAGGGATAGGTTATGTTACTTTATTAAAACTAATTGTAATTTTTTAATAAAAAGTAACTAAATTTTTTCTTTGTCGACCCATGTAGGAATTGTTTTTAAAAGGCTTTTGTTTACATTACTTGTTAAAAAGATAGAAACCAAAGGAATTAGAAGGAAGTGACTAACAATACAGATAAAGAACTAATACTTCAGACAGAGACCTAATACTTTCAAATCGCAAACATTTTCATGCTCATTTCGTTTTTTACCCACATTATCGCAGTTAATTGTTTTTTTTATTATCTTATTGTAGCTTTGAAGTTAAATATTCTCTACCGCCAATAATTGTGCTTTTGTAATGTGTGGTTCTTTTCAGGTTTTCATGCCACAGGTGAATTTTCTTATTTTCTATGAACGATAAGTAAGGGCTTATGAAAAAGCATTGGACACAGGAGCATACTGTTATATCTTCTTTACAAGGATTTTACACCTACTCTTTATCGGTTTTTAATCTTTTTCAACTCCATATAGAAAGAAGAAAAAGAAAGCGTTCACGGAAGAAAAATACAGGCGTTATGGGTCGGGTAGGCAGAGTCGATCACCTCAAGTGTTCTCTATCCGCAATCGTAAGGACTGACAAAAAAAACTTGTATGTTCGGAAAGTGGTCAGTCATTCTTTGGCTTTTACAAATGCTTGGCAATACCTCTCAGCGTCGACCGTTGCTATGGCAACGTGTACGTTATTGAATTACTAATTACGTCACCATGTTATGTTTTTTTACCTACGTTTCAATTTGATCAGCATTGCTTTTAATTTAATTTAATCAATGACCTGTGACCTGTAATTAAAATTAATTACACACATATACACAATACAAAATAATGTGATATTAGTAATTTACTTGTAAGCTACTTTTAAATTACATCTGAGTAAAACCCTTTTTAAACATCTGTGTTAACAAAATACCATACTCTGGAAAATAAAGGTTTTTAGAACAGAAAACGTGGAATTGGTGGTTTGACGTTTTTCAGTTGGACGTTCGGTTTTCTTGTCTTGGAGTTAGGAAGGCTTATGTTTTTTTTTTTTTTTTGAAGATTTAAAGACCAATAGATAGATTTTTCATTTTCATTCACTTCTATATGTTCACTTGATATTTTTTCGATTGGTGCTGCTTCTTTCATCTAAGGACTTAGTCGTGTTTCACAAAGCACCAGATAACCTACAGATAGAAATTCTGGATTTGGAATGAGATGATACAATGATAGCAATGACCTTCTTAAATTTTAACAGTGTTTTCCAGAGGGAAAGTATCCACTACTGAATACACACACCCGGCGTTTGTTTACCATGTTTCCTTTAAGTTATTTAAGACGAAAATCCAAAAATTACTATTGTTATCAAAGTTAAATGATCATCTTAAAAACGTGTTGCCACTCAGGTCAAACTATACATAGTTTGTTTTCTTCAAAAACCCAGTGTCATACCTCTCGCTATGTACTTACTGCATTCATATCTGTACTTAATTTACATTTTAGTAAAATGAATTACCATACTTAAAATTCTATAAAATGAGCTAATCAATAAGACCAAGTGATCAACATATAAAGTTTTATACTTTTACTATATTTTTAAACTTTTATTTGTTACCCTTTGGTCCGCAAACGTTTCTTTTCACATGTTTTGGTGCTTCAATAACTGCTCGAGAATAAATAAGCATACATTGGTGTATTCTACATAATTACTTTAAATACAAAATAATTTTTTTTACATTTGGTTAATTTTGTTTCAAGTATTTTAGCATCAGCTACAATATATTTTAAAAAAATTAAAACCGGTTGCACATTTTTACAAACATAACAATACAGTAATATCTGACGATATGTTACTGTAGAGCATAGGTTCCCCAACTGGATGGTGCGCCCTCTTTGGGGGGCGTGAAGGCAAGTCAGTAGGACCGCGAGACCAGTTGGAGCATATTTAATATTAGAGCAACAAATTTGAAGTTGGTAATGACTTGGGTTGTGCCTTTACTAAAATACAACTACAAAGAGGCATACTAGTGTAAAAAATGCAAGCTCAAGCATCTCACTAACAGATTTTTCTCTTATCAGTGTAAATTTACCTTTCAAATTTAAACTTAAAATGTTTCTTGTGAAAATATGTATAAAAAATTGTTTCAAATATATATATATATATATATATATATATATATATATATATATATATATATAATATTTGATTCTTTTTCATATGACCATACCACTTATTTATACTGTAAAGTGGAGGCTGCGTGGTAGGATTTCATCTCAAGAGGAGGGGGCGTGGACCCAAAAAGTTTGGGAGCCCCTCCTATAAAGGGTATTTGTATGAATAAAAAACCCTCAATGCAAAAAAAACTAATTAGTTACAAAAATTGCGCATATATCTGTGCGTACAGCTGGCCTAAATATGATCAAAGCCTACACATGTGTGAAATGCAGCGTATTAGGGAATACTACATTAAGGTTATGTAAGCCTAACTAACTCTTTTTTTAAAGGTCTTTCTTCTTATTATTATAAAACAACAAAGGTTTAATTTTAATTAGAGTATTTGAATAAATATACTTACTTTATAAATTCTTTATGTTACGTAATATTATAAGTAATTTTACCCATCGATAATCTTGAACGATTCTTAAAGATTTATAAACTCAATGTTTTCTAATTATAGACTGTAAGAATCATAAAAACTGAAATTTCCGTAGAAAATGAAGCAATAAAACTCACACGCATTGTCCATATATGCAAGAGAAGGCTCTTGTACAGCTGTGTAACCGAGAACACAACAAACACAATTTTTGCTGACAATCTCAAGGTCGCGGTAGTTTTAATCTCGGTTGTGTGTTGTTTGCGTTAAATCTGCGATAAACACTGTGTGCATAGATTCAGCAGATTCATCTGTTATCGCTGCACAGGTGGTAGGGAGGTCGGGCCGTCTATCTAACCTAACTCTTGGGCAACGAGTGCATAAGGTGTCCAGCTTCCGATCCTAACACATCACAGTGCGCTTGCTCAGTGGATTTAGTGATTTAAAACGTGATCGCTCTGTTAACAGTTGTACAATAATAAGTTTACAACGGTATAAGAAAGGTAAGCAATCATTTTTTACTTTTGAATGCATTTTTAAAAACTTGTATTTAATTACTTTAAGAATAGGGGAATGTAGAAATGATGTTTATAAATAATTAATATTATTCTGATTCTGTAAGGCTTTAAAAATTCGTTTAACACGTTCTTACAAACAATATTAAATTTTAAATAGTTGCGTGTTTTTAATTTATTTCAGAATTTTTTTATTTGTTTACTTTTAAAGTAAGTATAAGCACAGTAAACATAATGTGAGAAATTGTTTTGAAAAAATTGAGTAACTTCTTAAGAAGTATTTCATTTATTCAATTTTCTTGGCCTATTTTTTTTATTTTTTAAATATAATTCATTTCTTTGACATCTTAATGTGTGTTGTTTTTTGTTTTCATTAGAAATGTTCAATTATTTACGACTTTTTCAGGAGAAAATCACAAATTAACATAGAAACAGATTCGAAAGAGTAGCTTTGTATTTCAAATTAACATTTTATTTCTCTTTAAGCAATATATGTATATTGTAGGGGAACTGGTAATACCATATAATGTACATATTTGACTGTTTAAATTTTCAAACTTGAAGATACACAATAGTTTGGAAAAATACAGTTTTTAAATAAAAATCTTGACAAATTTAAAAAATACATGACGATAATTTTTGTCACCTATATTTCTCGTATATGTATATCCTCTACAAGGTCTATTTATAGTTTGTGAAATTGTTTACAAATTGTGTCAATATGTGTGTCATACAATCTGAAATCAAATGTAGGAATATAATTTTAGCACAAACACAATCATTAAAACACAGACACCTTCGCACCAAACTAATATTCTAACCTTATGTACATTTTGGTTTCAAACAAGTGTTTTTTCCTTTGAGGATGATGCTTTGCAACTGAAACTTAAAGTAAAAAAAGTATTGTGATTAGAGTCTGTTTGTGTATTGTTTAATATAAATTTCAAACACAGTTCATTTAAAAACAGTTGAGATATAATTATTTGTAATTTATAATAATTATATAAAATACGAATTTGATCTAAAATCAGAACTTTTAGGATTTCACGAGAGAAAAGGCAATCAAACATACTTACTGCAAAAGAAGAAACGTTTCTCAAAATGCTATTATTCACGGTTTTTAAATGTGTAAGTTTTTTATTCGCCCACAGTACACACTATGTGGATTGATTTAGTATACCTGATGCGTCACCATTGATTCCACTATTTGCAATGTGTTCCAACTCGTAAAAACATATTACATTAAAGCAATATTTCATTATTAATTTTAATAATTGTTATATACATTTTTTATACCTAAATGTGACCATTTTGTTTTGAAAAAAGTACAATATTTATTACTTTAAAATTTAAAAGTCAATACAGTTTTCTATTATATATATATATATATATATATATATATATATATATATATATATATATATATATATATTATAAAAAAAGGTCGTCTTTGTTGTCGCAACATTCTATCACTTTAAAAAGCAATTATAAGTAACCGAAAATATTTTAAAATTGAGAAAAAAGAAAAATATTACATTGTTCTGAAGTAACAAAAGAAACCGTTAAGCGTTTCGTATTTAGAGATGAGTGTCGTTAAATACCACGTTACGTTTAAACAGTTCCAAGTGACTCGAGAATAGTTAAATACCACGTTACGTTAAAACAGTTACAAGTGACTGGAGAATAGTTAAATACCACGTTACGTTAAAACAGTTACAAGTGACTCGAGAATAGTTTAATACCACGTTACGTTAAAACAGTTGCAAGTGACTCGAGAATAGTTGAATACCACGTTACGTTAAAACAGGTACAAGTGACTCGAGAATAGTTGAATACCACGTTACGTTAAAACAGTTGCAAGTGACTCGAGAATAGTTAAATACCACGTTACGTTAAAACAGTTACAAGTGACTCGAGAATAGTTAAATACCACGTTACGTAGAAGCAGAAGTGATTCGAAAACAATGGATAAAACATTTATGTAGCATCACTCATTATAAGTCTTGATAACCAAAAACACGCTGACTGTTTAAAATGCAAATCACTATGATTACATAAAGTAAAATTATTTTTAAAATAATTTAAATTAACTCTATATTGTAATATATTATACTAACATAAAATGGTTGGGTTCGATAGGAAATGTTCTTTTGTATTGCATTATTTAATTCTCGAGGGTTTTAGAAATCAGTAATTTATGTAGGAACTTTTTCTCAGCATTTAATTCCTTATCAGGGATTAGAAAAATCATGATAAAGGATTATCAGTGCCCTTAAATATTTCCCAATTGAAATTATTTTTCTAATCGAAAGAATGAGACGAATGTGGATTGTTTGCGACACATGCGTGCGCATCATAAATAAATGCTCTTTATGAATAATAAAATACGCAAAATATATGTATTCATTCAAAATACACAACTTCCATCAGACGTGTTTAGCAACTACCCACAATGTCATTAAAAATATATAAACTGTCCACATTAAATTTATAATGAACATTTTTTTGTATTTAACAAATAAATTCCTTTATAGTTATTATATATCAAGTAGGTTTTCTAAATAAAATTTCAGTCTTTTTAAACTGATTATAGTTATTTTTAAACTTGTTTGTTTACCAATTATTGCAAATAAGACTTAATTTTTATTATTTGAGAGGTTAGGTAAAACATTTTATTTTATCTTCAGAGTGTAAAACTTTAAACTTCTATTAAAAATGACAAATATTTGAATCTGTTGTGTTTAAAATCTAATTTCACATAATTATTTTTTTTTGTTCTGTATAATCAGGATTCTGCTGCAATAACATGGTTTATACGGAATATACCCTACCAAAACAAAAACGTATTAGATAATTTAAAAGTCATTTCATTTTACTAAACAGGCTAACATATAGTTTCAAAGTGAGGAAAATGTAACCAGTAAACTTTCCCCACCCAGAGATTTCAATTCAAATTTTCGTTTCGCTAAAACAATTTAAATTTTACTTTTAAATTTAAGGAAAATATATCTATTTCACCAAGTCAACTACCATAGCTATGGTTCTGTATGCCCAAAAACAGAACTATACTTTTCAACAAGTAATATATAAAGGCAGGTTTAATTTAGGCTACTTGTTACTAGGTGTTGTTTAATCATTGATGATGGGAAAACAATGAAACTCGCTTGATGTAATAAACATTCATTGTGAGTTGGTGTTATTTGTATTATTAAATAGTATTTAAGTAATTAACTTTTTGTCGTACAATTCAGTCACTGGGCTATAGGCACTGATAATATAATATAATTGAAGACCCAAATAAGTTTGCCGATAATTTTAAAATAATATACAACAAAAATGGCTAAGTTTTTATCTATAATAGATGGTAAAAAGACTAAATATAAATGTCGTGGTTTCGATGCCCAATGGCTCCAATACAATTTCTGTGCGATTTTTTATTTCCAAAGCTTTGCGTTTGTGGGTACCTAGAGTGTCAATTATCATAATTATTATCATAATAATACTATATTATGTATAGTGCTAATCATCGCCTTCATAATCCTTGGATACCTTATGGGCCAAATAAGGCAACACTACCCTGTTCCTCCTAAGCCACCTTAATTGTATACTAGGATATAATGAAACTGCTTTATACAATAAATGTACATATACACATTTACAAAATGCTTTATATATATAAACATACCAATAAACATGCTTGGTTATTCACTGAGTTCAAATCACAGATGTTATTTTTAAAAAACATCTGTTTATAATAAAATACGTTTATTATTTACCTAAAAATACTTTCAAAAAATTTTATAACGTGTTGATAGTAATTATTCTTTATGTCAGTTAATGAAAGTTAAGAACTTTTTTTGTTACGTAAAATAATGTTTTACTTTGACCTTGAGGATCATTTGAAGGGTGTTCACCTTAAAACCACGTTCACGGAAAAGTAATCACTATTACTGTTATTATCGTCGTTATTACAATTACGTTCGTCATTTATACCTAAATTTATAGGCTTTTTCTTTTTGTAAAAATGTGTTCTCACGCAAAAAATTCCCAACAAATGTTTCGACCTTTTTTGCGCCTTATTCAGATGCAAAACGTGCCATTATCTCTAGAATCATTAGGAGCGCAATCTATAAAAAAAAATCTACTTTACAGGTTTGTAGTGTCAAGTCGGATTATAATTAATATTGACAGAGCGAGTAAACTTTTACATCCCTGACCGCTCTGTGTGAGGCCAGCTGCTTCTATATATGGCCAGAGTCCCTGACTCACTCTCAGTACCACATGAGAAAGTTACTACGGTATAAGTGCATTTGAATTTTCGTTGTTTGAAGAGCCTAGCTTACCGTTTTATGTCGAACGCTTCTAAAGCTGAAAAACATTGGGAATATGTGTTTCATTAAATAAAAATATATGTGGTTCATTAAAACATTAGAATTTTATCTTATGTCCACATATAAATAGAATATGTATTTAATAATATCTGTATATATATATATATATATATATATATATATATATATATATATATATATATATATAATACGTTTTCTTGTTTAATAATTTAAAACAACATAGGTTATTGCAATTTTAATTCCTGATGATGTTGGTACTGTTTACCAACGAAAAGCTTTGGATATAAATTAATAAATATTCTTGTATTTGAATAACTTATGTTGTTTAAAAAAAAAAAAATAATAATAATATATATATATATATATATATATAATGTCTATATAAAGCTTTAGATTTTCCTCTTCTTATTGCTTTATTTTCAAATTAAGTCTAACCAGAGTTTGTTCTTGTTTTACACTAGAACAGGTTTCAAAGGAATATGATTTTTAAAAGCAGAACTACTTATACGCAACAATCACACCATAGGAATAAATTAGAAGACATATTGTGCACTATAGAAGCGTGTGATAAAAGTTTTAAGAGTTAAAATGAGAGTTTTTAAATAGTTAAACAAATACTGAAATAAAATAAAACGTTATTTGTAACATTCTCTGCACTTCAATGTTTTAAAGTTAATAATTGAAAATACAAAATAGTATCGACTGTAAGATACAGATCAGCTGTCATACTAGATAAATCAGTTGTAATACTCGACAAATCAGCTGAAATATTCAATCTGCTGTTATACTCGTTGATCAGCTGTTATACACGTTAGATCAGATTATCTGCTGCACTTGTTAGACCGCAGAGTAAAGGAAATGTTGGTAAACGGAAAAACCAATAACGAACAATTTTAGATATTTATAGTTCTAATTTATAGTTTGGGGGTTATAGTTCCAATTTCTAAAATAACTACAAACTACTTACAAATCTCACCAACATTATACATATTAAATTTACTACGAACCAGTAAAAGTGTTAAAGATCGAGCATATTGTTTATTAAACAAAACTGTTTAAAAATGTAGTATACTTAAACTTTCTTTATCAAAAATATTAACATAATTGGTAAATTTGTATTACTCAGAAGATATTCAAAAAGGTCTCAGTCGGCTTAATATTTATATAATAGTAAATCTTTGTGCTAAATACGTTTTCAAAAGTGCACAAAAATTGAAAAGATCAAAAATAACCTCATTTACAACACAATCAAAACTTTATAAACATGATGATGGTGATTTAATATATACCATTACAATATTACTACAACCTAACCTATTAAGATGGACTTGGTTATAAAACTTTAAAAAATGCAGTTTGGTAACATAAGCTATCTTACTGATTAGCTCAGTTGCCTTTTTGGCATTCTTCGCGTGGAATGAGGAGGCCGTGTTTCATTTTATCTATAAACTGTTTACTTCGTGCAGGAGTAAAACAATCAAATTTATCATAAACTGATACTTTGTAGGGCTATCTACAATGTAACATTGCTATATTGTAATGTAGAATAGCCTCATGGTTTCATATAAAAAAAAAATATTTTTTATTTCCAAAGGTTGCAAAACGTTCCTTTCGTGTTTAAGGTTAGGTTAAACGTTCGAGAAAGTGAGGTTACGTGTGTAATGTTTTCAAGATTTTCAATGACACCTGGATAATTAATAATGACCGCAAAATTATACATCAACACCTTAAAAAACGTTTTTAAAAATTATAATTATTTTAAAATAGAATATCTATTACGTATTTTGTAAACACATTACACAACTTTTTATTTAAACACAATAATCTAACCAAGACTTTTATTTTTAATTACAATGATTCAAACATTTGTTATTTAGTAATAAAAGGAACGCTTTTCACAATAATGTATTTATTTTATCTGATTTGCTTTGTCGATGATTATGTATTCTCTGTGAGTATATCCAACCTTTGAAAAATATATAATATAACCATAAATAGAATATAATGACATGTTACTGAAACGTGTCTGATTAACTAAATGTATTAGTGGTCAGTTTCATTGTATTGTAATAAAAATTTCTAGTCTCAAAACCAAAGTTTGCATCTTATTTTTAAATTTAGAGAGTCGACCATCTGACGCAAACCTAGACGTCGCAAACGGTCTAAAAAGATTAGATATTTACTTCGTTTAACCACGTAATCGATATGGCCAGAAACATTATACCGGGCAATGCAAAAGTCTTCAGGAACACGGAAAAATAACCAACACTTCTGCTCACACAACACAAATTACAAATTTTGATAAAATCTATCACCATATGTCTCGGACAAAGTTTATTGGTAAAATAAATTTATTAATTTTGTAAAGCAGAGCATTACGTTGAAATGTAATAACATTAGTTACATTAGAATAAGGCTATCAACTATTCGGTTAGGATGGATTTGGATTTTTTTTAATACGACGTAAATTTACGCCTTGCGTGACGAAAAATCGTAGCCTATACCAAAATTAACTTTTCGCCATTTCGTTTGTTAATAGGTTACCTTGTGTTGCTAAAGTTTATTTTCTTTTTCGTATTACCATATCTAGTCTAACTAGAAATGTACCTTATGTAGACATATTTTAATGTAGTTTTAGAATAAAAATCGAAGGTGGTGGACTAACGGTAATATATTAGAAAACTCTCAGAAACCTTACAAACCTTACATTGGACTTGTATCCTGATATATATATATATATATATATATATATATATATATATATATATATATATATATATATAGTACAAATTTTCTATCGTTAATAAAATGATAATTAAAATTATCTACCTTGTTTTTCTGGATTTTTGATGAACTTTAGCATTGGCCGATGTAATTATTTCGCCCGCCAGTATCGATTACGTGCTGAAAGGAAATAATTAATAATTTTTGGAATTTGTACGACTTTCTATTAGCGTCAGACAAGGTCGCATCTCTAAATATATAGTGATTATTGTTTGATAAATTTTAATTTTTAGATACTAGAATTAAACTGAAGAATGTAAAAAGGTTCAATCTAAAAGACGCGTTCAATCAACTACTACTAGAACTAGTTAGTTTTCTCGTATAATACTATAAAAGTTTACGTGTTTTATGCGATAAATTATGCGGTTATGTTTTATATTTAATACATTTTTAATAAAATTAAAAAGGTAGTAACGTAGAATGACGACCAACTCCTACTATATTTTTGGTTATTTAAATGTAGCAGTGATTTGGTACATTTATGGAAATAATATGAAAATAATTCTGCAAAAAATGTTGTTACTTATAGTAGAAATAAAATTATAAGGCATTTTGTTTCAATATGAGAGGTTAGGAGGCTCGTCACTGCTTTCCCCCAAACGCTTGTCCTACGCCTGTTCGTTTTCTGAGTGATTTGAACTAGAGCTGCACGAAATGGCAACGCTGCACTCAACTGGTCTCCCGCTCAAACCAAACAGTATTTCTTTTTTGCGTAAGTTTTCTATAATTTCGTTACGTAACATGTTACATGTTGCACACAAGATTTACACTGTCCACAACACATTTATATACTGTCACTCACACTTTAGAAAGTGAACTATCAACTAATCTGGTTGGCTGTATAAACCTCATGCAAAGTTTTCTCCTATAGACTCTTGCTCTAGTTAGCACTGCCATTTTAGGGTAATTTCAGTATGTTTATAGTCCCGACTGGTTTGTGTTAAGGAATCAACTGTCCTGTAGAAGTATAACGCAAATTACTATAGACGGAATGATGTAACCTGTCTTCTAGATCCGGATGTGCTTTATCACTTGCAGCTGTCCACTGCTGTTTCCTTAATGAGTCTTCTACTACCATCACGAAAACATCTACCAGTGTACATTTCTTGGTTTAGGCATATAATTATACAAGGGTATAATATAGGTTATGAAAGATTTAGAAACAGCGTTTAAGGAACAACAACTTTTTTGGTTTTCGTTTGTTGCAGAGTAGGCTTGACTCTAGTCGTTCGTGTGTTTCAAGTTTTAAATCTTTACCAGTGACAATGACGTAAGCGCATTTTAATTAATTACTCAATTTTATTGGAATGCGGTAAGAGGCCTCACTAAAAATAACCAGTGGTTGTTTTGAATTATCTCTGATAGAGTTGGTTACGTTCAAATCTCTTATGCCTTTGAAAATTTAACATTGTTGTAAGTAGGGCCTTGTGATTACAAAATATTGCACTTCTTTACAAAATGATTTTACCTCGTAACATTAGGCATAAAAACGACCCCTCAATCAAGCCATAGTCCAGCTTATTATATTTTCTAACGAGTAAGTAATACAATGTAATTAATAGTTACACGTTGTCGTAGATAAATAAATAAAGTAATCTTGTAAGTTTAGGCTTCCAAAATAGAGTAGCCTATATAATATTATGCGTGAGCGTAAGTTACCATTAACAATATTTTACAATAATATTAATTTTTTTAGTTTTTGTTCTAACCAAGCCCTAATTGTGTAATAGCTGTTTTATCGAAACACTGACGTACTGTGAGTAGGCTACGTGTAATACTGTTATTTACATTACTTTGTATAAAACAAGCAATTGTTTTTCTTGTTGAACGTCGTATAGTATAAGTAACAATGTGTGATAACCATGCCTATGATAATGTCAACAGTATGTGACGAAACAGTTGCCGCTATACAATATAGTCTTGATTCGAAGACAAGGTATTTATAATTTATAGCATGTCAAGAGACAACAATGAGCTGACATTTATGTGGTTCAGATTAGTTCGGTGAAACTTTTGACTATTTTAAAAGTTGCTTTGATTTATCTGTGAGTGGTTTCTGGTAATTGTGTAACAAACAAAAACTACAAGATATGTGTTGTTTTTGAATATTTTTGCATCCTGAAATTTGCGGTTATATGTTTGAGAAATATTCTATTTTGTTTAAATACAGTACTTTAAAAATACTCTCGTAAACTGTGGCAGCAAGTTTAAAATACCAAATTTTACCTAGGAAAATGTGTTAATTGCAATTATATAAAATCTTAAACTATATTTTTCTTATGCTGAAAATGCTATTCTAAATACACACACACACACACACACACACACACACACGCACGCACGCACGCACGCACGCACGCACGCACACACGCACACACACACACACACACACACACACACACACACACATACACACACACACAAACAAACAAACAAACACACACACTTTTGATTTTAAAAGTATAAAATTGTTTTTACTGCTACCCGTAAATGTGTAATAAAACTAAAAGCGTAAAGCGTTAGAAGACATACAGGTCTTTATTATACCTTGTAGTTTTATTACGGGCACCCATCGCTTCTAGTCCGCTTTAGCGGGTTATCTTTCTAGACAATGGCCAAATAATTTTGTTTATTTATTTTCATTTTATCCGTTCGTATTTTATTTGTATTATTGTTTCTTAGATTCTAAATGAATATAATTGCCTGTGATAAGAAGAATTTCAGTTCGATTGGACATAGAGAATGCAAGGTTCCAACAGCAATAATTGAAATCAGTCTATTAATTAATCAGTATTATTTTTTAACAATAAATTGATTTATTCCCATTAATGGTCAATGAAATTAGTGTCTATACAAATTGATATTTCTTAATATTCTGCAAACTTGGCTAGTGAAATATTCAAAATTTCAACCTAATTAGACATCGCGAAGTGGTCGGAAAAACATTCACAAAATTTAAGCTAAATTAATCAACAATTTATTCTATACTTTTAGCGCTATTTCTTAAAAAATCACACTTTTCTCAATGTTACATTGTCATCGACTAGATAGAAACTAGTCGATTTGTAAACTAATTTCGAAGAAAATCTACTCTCGTAGAAGCGTATATAAATGTAGCCTACTTTTCGGAAAATTCAGGTTAGGTATTTAAAATTTATAAATTTAAACTTGTTAACCAAAACTCTCATTTATTCATTACAAAAATCAATTTAATTATTGGTTAACAAAAAATAAGCAAGTAATATAATAAACAAAATAATAATATTTTCAATTCATACTTAGTTCAACAAAGAAAAATTGCTGTTACTAACTGGAAGAACTATTTTAAAGAAGTACAATCCCATAAAATTCTAAATAATGCATATAGTACTGTTTATGCATAGGACAGCATTTTTTTTCATATAGAAAAAATAAGGACAGTTCTGTATTTAAATAATGTGGGATGAGTGATCAAATAGTTAAAGAGCATTTTGTCTACTAACATTAAGGTTCTAGGTTCGATTCAGAGTAATTCTAAAGATTTCTATGTGTTTCTGGGCAATCCAAAAGTAATACAGGCCGTTTGAAGCGTATTTCAAGGTCGCTTCTAATTCCCTGAGTACCGTATGACTCTAGGAAAGCAGTTCTGGAATGGGGCTAATAAACCTTGTTGTTACCAAACAAGTAATAGAAACATTTTTGTAAAGTCAATTCGTACATAGATCAGCAGAAAAATTTGATTTTAGTTATAATTTTGTTTTAATTACGAATAATATGAATAAAGTAACATAACCTATGAGTTGAAACAGTTGTTCTACCATATAACCTGTAATACAAAATCAGCTGTGTTAAATATTCTGTCCTAAATGATTTGAACTGAAGTTCAGCATCGTTTTCCTTTATTGGCGAAGTGACAGCAGTGTTTGCAGCTGGCGCGCTCTATATTACTCAATTGCTTCTGTATTTGGTTTCACTTTATATTTGCAAGTATATCTCGCTCTGCACTTCACCTTTTATTGACAATGTCAGCGTCACGTTTTAATGAAAGTCACCATTATTGAAACGAATTCAAACAAGTTCATAGCAGTGACTGGCTGAACTGTGTACAACTAAAGAAGATTGGACGTGTCCAGTATCTAAATCATAGGCAGAGATTAGGTAGGCAGTGGTTCCCTGAATGAATTGATTTACCTCATCTGGCCTTGGGACCGTCAGCGTGTTCAATAATAACACTATGCGAAAGCAGTAAGAAAACAAAAATCTGTTACTCTTCGATCTTCAATATCTGTTCGGATGATACTGATCAATTATTCCAATTATTACACACACACACACATACTCGTTGTTTAAAGTTGTGTGTGTGTGTGGGGGTGTGGGTGTGTTAATAAAAACCTGGTAAAATTACTAATAATCGAACAAGTATAGTGTATTATAAAGTACTTTGGGACAAAGTGGCAACAGCTTGGCCCTGTATATTTTCTATGTTTTTCAAATCTAACGAACTCCTAACTTAACTTTTTCTCATTTTATATTTACAAATAGAATCATAGGATCTGCTGTTTGTCAAAACTACCAAGCCCCCAGTTTAGTGGTTGCATGCTTCGCACCTTTACATTAGACACAGACATACCACAACAGTCGTTCACACTTCGCTGTCCTGCTCTCGCATGTGTTAAGCACAGGCTCGCATCTGGAAGGCCTATAAATACCAAACTGGTTATGCAAAGCCGCCAACGCTCTTTTATGCACTAACAGGGCGTTATTTAGCCTAACCGGCGATTAGTTAAATTACAATCCCCTCAGGGCATGCGATTTAATGCGTGGGCAAAATTATTTATTTTATCAAACTCTTTACTGTCTATTTAAGCACAAATTCAGTGTTCCAAAAAGAATGCGGGGATTTTGAACGAGCGTTACTGAAATTCGGTGCAAGATAACAAAACTATTTATGTCATTAATTGCTTAAACAATAGTTTATGACTATCCGAAGATTAAATTTTGTAAATTTTTACAATCACATAAAAGAAACAGGACACAGATACACAGACATTTACCACAACCTAGAAATCCTACACAATAACAAAAAAGGACCACATCTCAACACACTAGAACAATATGATATTTATAGACACACAAAACACAAAGTACAAACATATTAAACGAACAAACACAATACAAATCACACATACTCTTTGATACTATCGAAAACCTACCTTTAAAGTTATCACCTCTTAACCTAACAACTCCAAGCAGAAGATACTGATGAAGATCGCCACATAGCGATCGAAAACGTTCTGTCTCAGTAAGTATTTAAAAATTTTCAAAAAGTTCGGATAGTCATAAACTATTGTTTAAGTGATTAATAAGATTCACCGAACGTAATGTACTACAAAGTTCTAGTATTTATGTCAATTGAAGGGAACAAAGTTTTTTTTCATACTTTTTTATGTGGTTCAATGTCTACGATTTAAGGAGACAATTGTTCTATTATATCAAAATAAATTATGTTATTAATGGTTTTTTCGGTGAAAACGAAAGGGCCCATCATTTGGTCATACATTAGCTCACATCACACGTTCACTTTCAGCGAATCGCCCACATGTTCCTACACAACGGTAGGTTGTTCTGGACTCCTTATCTGACAATAATATCACCATTTGTGCGTAATGTAGCTTCGTCTGACAACATCAATCTTTTAAGAAAATGTGGATTGTCGTCAATCTTATAACCCATTTTTAAATAAATAAAACCTCTAAACCACAAATAACTTTTATTTAAACTTTATGTACATTTCAATTGCACAGCAATCATCTT
Organism: Prosapia bicincta; assembly: GCA_036971475.1. Lineage (NCBI taxonomy): Eukaryota > Metazoa > Arthropoda > Insecta > Hemiptera > Cercopidae > Prosapia > Prosapia bicincta. The sequence goes on from JBAIZL010000001.1 coordinate 241,634,178, forward strand.
CAGAGGTATTTAAAGAAAAAGTTGTATTTTTTAAATACCTCTGAAGATCTTTGCTATGCAATTGAAATGTACATAAGGTTTAAATAAAAGATATTTGTGGTTTAGAGGTTTTATTTATTTAAAAATAAACATTACGGCACAGTGGCTTCATACAGTTACTTATAACCCATGCAACTGGCTAAGAGTGTGCATGTAAACCTAAACTTACTTTTCAATATTTAGTCTGATATTTAAATCGTTTAGTTATCTTGAATAATCTTTGTGAATTGCTCATTCAAAATTCTTGTTTTTAGAACATCCTGTATATACAAGCAGATGATGGAATTTTGAGTTGAAAATTATTCGTACTTTAGAGGATGTTTTAAAGATTTTCAGGAGAATTCAGTTTAAATTTTTGGAAGTAATTATAACGGTTCCGCCTTTGATTAAACTTTAAGGAGAAAATTGTTTAAAAAGTGTCAGTGTTTTAGGGCTTGTCAATATAAAATATCACGGGCTTAGGAGGGGATGAAAAAATACAAGTGCAAGAAAATGTGCAGGCCTTACCAGTAAAGTAATTTAAATATATTTTCGTCATTTACAGTTTGTATTGAGAGTTGTTTGATTTGGTGCTGAAAGAGTAATGGGGGGGGGGACGTTAACTCAGAAAAATAAAGCTTAACGTTTTTAACCTATAATTTTTTACAATGCCAATAACCTATTAATGTTGAAGTAGACATTTGTATTTGATGATTCATTCTTCGAGTGAGCTACTAGCTTTTAAGTAAAAACACTTGTAAATATGTTACACTGTAGTAGCACTTACTTTATAATTGTTTCGGGAGATGTGTCTTATTGTAAGTGACTTATTACTTAGTAATAAGTGATTAACAACCAGCTCCTCATGAACAGCAACAAGATTTCGTTATTGTAAGTGCTACTATAGGCAAGTTTAACATATTTACAAGTGTTTTTAGTTAAACATTTATATTTTTTTAAGTATTAGCTTGTATTTATCGAAAACCATTTTAAAATCTTTCACATTTTTTTAATGCCTTACAGTAAGCCTACTTCTAAAATAGCTGACATTTTTTACCACCTGGCTTTTTAAACAAAAAGTAATGTTTTTTCGTCAGGCCCAGAACGTCTTCAAGCACGTTTTATAGCCAATTATTATCAACAGTGAGTTTAATTTCACAATTCTAAAATCTGAGTTTGTGTTCCTTGTTATTTAACTATTAGATAAGCTTGCAAGCAAAGCCAAAATTTTTATTTTTAAAGTATATAAAATTGGTTATTTTTACCTTCAATAAGAATGTATTAGTTATGTTTTAATGCTACACTCTACGTTTATAATTAAAAAATACTAAAAGTGTCAATTTATTTCTATTTTAAAGTATTTTCACTCTTTAAAGTGTTTCTACATATCTGTTAAAAATATAATAATATAATGAAACATTTACGTAATAATTGAAATAAATCTAGGCTACTAAATTCCAGTATGTTCGTACGTACCATAAGGTTCTGATTGGTTAAAAAAACGTTAAAAACCTACGTTTTATAGCGTTACTTAGAAATTATTATAAATAGGGCCTAAAGTCACACATTTACTCAAAGAGTAAACATTCGAAAGGTAATATATCTGTAATTGTAGTGATCTCTGTATCTGAAATGAGTTAGTAGTGTATTCTGATGACAATAGATTGCGTTGTGCATGACCTTCATATACATTTCTATATTAACTTTTCTATTTTACGAAGCTTAAATTTGAGTATCATTAGATAGAAATGTAGATATAAAGGTTTAAATATTGACTGATATTTCTTACAATTTTTACGTTGCCAATGAGTTTAATGTTTGTATTAATTCATTTTATACAGTGTTGAAAAATCCAGTGTAACTTTCTTCACAATGAGGTAATTGTACTTGCAAGACAAGCGTTTATGTTTGATTTTAGCCTAAACGTTCATGCTAAACTTTGTCAAGTTAAGTTTGTTTTCATAGTGCTGAAATATTATTTGTGTTTTTGCCTTTTGTGGAGTCCCCACTTTTTTATGCTGTATAGCGATTGTATAATTGTCTCGCTAATTTCTGTATCCACACACACACACACACAACTCGTTGCAATGTTTGTGAGGCGTTTTACTTACCTGTAGTAATAATCGTATCTAACTTTGGTTTTTCATTTTTCATTATCATCAGTAACAAATAAACCAACATAGGGGAAATATTGTGTTAATAAACGCTAGGTAGAATTTAGACAGCTTATGGCAGTTGAGGTTATAAGCTAAATTTAAATACAGTAATTTGTTTAATTTAAAAAAAAAACTAGTAAAACCCATCTCTCCCGTTAAATTACTTACTCTGTAAGGACACCCCACTGAATTTAAATTGCAATAAAAAATATATACATTATAAAAACATCTTTGTACTTAGAAGTGGTTCTAAACAGAATAACGTTTTCCTGCTACTAGAGAAAATTTTAATTTGTTATGACTAAACCTAAAAGAGAGGGGGCTAGGAAATGTTTTACTTTTAAGGATAGCTGTTTCAATTTATTAAAAAACTACATTTGAAAGTACTCTTATTTTGTAGATATGAAATACGAGTAGCCTACATTAAAAGCTTCCAACGTTTTTAGTTTTAGACACACTAAACCCCAACGTTCTTGGATAGGAGAAACACATGATTCTATTCTTTTTAGGTAATTTTAAAATAAACACGTGTAAAAATCTTTTAATGATTGATTTTAGTATTGTCATTGAAGATAGGAGACTATGAAAATTTTTAAAATAGTTGGACATTGGGAGGTGGTCAAAACATTGTTTAAAATACTGAAACTACATTAATTAAAATGAGATAATGTATGAATGTATTTCTGTAATTATTGTTTCTCGTAGCCTAATGTCATCGAAGATTGATGACTACACGGAATGTCCGCTCAGTTAGACATCGGAAAGTGGGCGAAAAATCATTTACAAGGGTTAAACTAAATTATTTTCCAATTTATTTTATAATTTTTAGATATAGTAGTAATTTTTCGCACTATTTTTTTAGACAATATTAAATGATACACCAAATTACAACTTCTGATGAAATGAGTTTCTAAATTTAAACGAAGCTCATTGTTCACAGTTTGTACGCACGAGTTGAACAATAGTAACACATAATTTATTCATAGGTAGGCACATTTAAAACAAGTTTGAATTTAATTTAACACCAGAAATTAAAATAAATAAAAGACTCACAAATTAATCATTTATTTACTCAATCGCGTTTTAATGACAAAGTCATCATCATCAGTGAGTGTTGCTACTACAAACTCTACTTTACAACTCTAGTGAGTAGCATCTGTCATTAAAACGCGTTTGAGTAAATAAATAATTAATTTGTGAATCTTGAGTATGTCTTTTATTTGTTTTAACATAACCTCACAAGCTACGCTCAAAGAATAGTTGAACCAGAAATTAAATTTATTAATCCAATCATTTTTCTTATATTAAGTTGTTTATAATTTTGAGCAACTTTAAAGTTTATTTCTTCTTTTACAGAAGCCTCTTTCATGAAAAATTTAACATTAATCCATTCTTAAAAAACCAAGATAATATTTCGTCCTGGCTACAACATGGCCTTAAGGCAGATATATAAAATGTGGGTCACTAACTGAGATATATTCTAATCCTCTCCTTTAATAGATTTTATCATGGGAACGCCTTGCTTACAATGGATTACTTTTCTTTATTACGTAACAAGTGGAAGACCACACAGCTCAATAATTAAAGCAAAATATAAAACGGTGGCCCCTTGAGCGCTATTCCCACGGCCTTCTTGAAGTTAATTCCCAACAAACATTCGCCCAAACTGTGTAAATACGTTATTACCAATAACTTATTATCAAACGTCAGACACGACAGACCTCTTTTGTATTCTGATTGTACCCTGGGATACTTGACACTGAATACATTAGAATTAGAAGTTGATAGATTCTGCTTATGAACAAACGAACCACGCCGAGAGAGAATTGCGTGGTTGTGAAGAAGAACCGTAGGTAGCGATAGTGGGTAGTAGTGGGCGTGGCCAAGTAAATAATGATACCATGCTGTTGGACCATTAACGTTTTTTAAGTACTACGTGATCACAGACATATGCGTGGTATTTGAAGTTACGAGGGGGTGAAGGAGATTCAAGGACAAAAAATTGCAGAGGTTATTTTATACTTGTAGGTATATATATATATATATATATATATATATATATATATATATATATATATATATATATATATATATATATATATATATATATATATTATATTATTATTTGTATATATATATATATATTATACATAAATAATTAAAAATTATTTAACTAAGTGAATACACAGGCCTTACTTGCTGACGCGTTTCAAAACAATCGTTCCTTTTACAAAGCAAAGCAAAGGCTCTACTAAACGCGTTAGCAAGTAAGCCCTGTGTATTCTCTTAGTTGAGTAATTTTTAAATATAGTTTAATCAGTGAATTCAAGATGATTACATCAAGCAACTTTCTGCACACACACACACACACACACACACACATATACATACATATATATATATATATATATATATATATATATATATATATATATATATATATATATATATATATATATATAGAGAGAGAGAGAGAGAGAGAGAGAGAGAGTAATCCTTAGAGGAATTATTTTTCCTTGTTAAATATATATGGTGAAATAAAACAACTTTCGTAAACAAGAATATATTACTTCATTTTAATATTTATTTAAGCTTTTCACTAATTTACATTATTAGCATTTTCAAAACTTATACATTTCTGTCCAGTTATGTGACTAGAGTAAGACTCTTACTAAAATAAGGCAGTCTTACTCTAGTCACATAACTGGAAAGTAATGTATAAGTTTTGAAAATGGCGATAATGTAAATTAGCGAAAAGCTTGAATAAATATTAAAATGAAGTAATATATTTTTGTTTACGAAAGTTGTTTTATTTCACCATACATACATATATATATATATATATATATATATATATATATATATTATATATATATGTATATATATATATATATATATATATATATATATATATATATATATATATATATATATATATAAATATCGCAATATGTATTCTTGTGTATTAATAAAGAACAAAAGTCAAAATACAAATACAAAAATTATATTTGAATTTACAATTCAAAGCTTTTCGTTGGCTAACAGTACCAACATCATCAGGAATATTAAACAACTGTTAGCCAACGAAAATCTTTGAATTGTAAATTCAAATATAATTTTTGTAATTGTATTTTGACTTTTGTTTTATATATATATATATATATATATATATATATATATATATATATATATAGTAACTTACTTATACACTTTAATATACAATAATATGTAAACGCTTGCCTATAGTAGCACTTACTTTTTTTAAAATAAGGACGCTATTTTTTAAAAGGAGTGTTCCATTGTCAACTAAGTAATTATGAAATTTGTAGATAAATGACATTGTGTAAATACGTAACGTTATATGAGGTAATATACAGTATGAGGTGATGTTGCTAGTTCTCAATAACAGGTAAAACATAATGAAATATGGCACTGAGATTACTGAAACAATTACTGCAATTTACTACACACCACGAAACTTTATAACCCAAATCTTCCTGTTAATTTTTTCCAATATAAAGTAGCAAACATTTTATGTAAACTTACAAAAATAAAAAAATTACAATAAAAGGTATCATAGCTCATTTCCTTTTAATGCTACATGGGTTGTATTAGCATGAAAGACCAGGTAGAGGCCTGATTACACTATCAGTTTAACTTTACACAACCTATGTTATATTTCATTGAGTAGAGAACAGAGTAAAATGTTAAACTACATCACAATACAGTTGTTACACCTTTAATAACGTTACTATGAAACCTTAAGTTATGTATAGTTACAAAATAATAATAATTTTTTTTACTGTTTAAAATATTATAATTCAGTAGAACTTCAATTATCCAAACTCCGATTATCCGAATAGTGTTCAGATTATAGAAAAAAAGTTAAGAAGGAAACATACTGCGATTTCTAAAATAATGATTCTGTCTACCCGTGCTACTGGCCTTTGCTCCGCGAGCTAGTGTAGGCGCAGCTCAGACATTTGGGTGCCAATTCACCGTCTCACTGCAGTTTGATTATTTGGTTGTCCGTCGCCATTTTACCGGCAATGGTACTCTTCCTTATCAGCCCGTTGTGATAAAACTGGCTGTCTTATCGCTAGCGGGTAAACTAATTATAGATCGCAAACAACAGTACAAAAATCTTTATTACAATTACTTTACGCACATTTCGATTACATGATGTACTTCTGAAGATGATTACCATGTAATCGAAATGTAACATAAAGTAATTGTAATAAAGATTTTTGTATTTTGGTTAGTGGGTTTTATTTTAAAACAAAATTAGTCCACCGTGCTCAACAAATTTATTAATAATTATATAACAATGAGACAAAGGAGTTACGGGTAAACAATTGACTGAGATGTACGGTGGACAATCAACGATTTCAGACATTAAAAGGAAGAAAACCTACACTTTTAAACTTCGCGTCACTGATTGAAAATTCTTCAAGGAAATCAATAAACGCAGTAAAAAAACAAAGAATTTAATGATGCCGTTTCCAAGCGCTTTTTGCAATAACGTTCTACGAGAAACAAAATTTCGGGTCTGTTACTTGGTGGAAAAGCTCAGCAGGTTCGAAAAATAAAATTATATACAAATATGTGGTTTTTCCCATTTGCAACATTTATACAGTTGTTAATTAATATGAATCTTTTTTTCTAAACAAATTCAATTATTCAAATTTTTGTTTTTCCGATTGGAGAAACATTGTTTATCACAATTGATTGGGATAATTGTCCTACTGTAGTCCAATTGAGATTTAAAATTTATTTTGTAACCAAACAACCTAATAATGTATATTTTATCCTAAGTTCTAATATTTAAATTCTAGGCCAAGTATAGTAGGACATATTTTTGTTTATGGCTGTTTTTTATATTCTAATTCTCTTTTTTATATCTTCTTTTAAACTTTATGTTGAAAATAATGATTAGGAAACTGATGAGAATGAAACCTTTTAAAGGTTTCTTGGTCTATCAAGTTTATTGAGGTTATGTTTTCAAAATGTTTAATGTTTTGAGTGTTATAAACAAGTTTTTTTTAAATTTCAGTGTTGATTGGGGATTTTCTACATCACTAGCTAAATATAATATAAATAAACATCGAAAAGAGTAATATATTGTAAACAATTCCGACAAAATGTCAGCTATATTGTGTTTTTGATAAATAATAACAATGAAAATATTATATTAACAGTCTGTTTCATTGTGTTTTTTTAATTAATTTGAATTTATTTAATTTGTGGTGTATTTAATCAAAACTAAATTCTCTTATTTGCGTTAAAAAACTAATAAATTGATATAAGTTATTATCTTACACAATGCGATGGGTTTTTGACTGATATTAAAATATTTGATTTTTTTTGGAAAATAATCACAAGCTTTTAAGCAAATTTGTATAATAGTTTGGTAACTTTTAAACGTCGGTTTAGTATTTTTGAGAATACTTTTGGCTTTGAATGTCTCTAAAATTTGATCTGAAGTGGATTGATTCTTAAATTATTTAATGGAATATTTAACTTGTTCTTTGCTCAATTTCACAATGACATATAATTAGCAAACAACCATTTCACTTTTTTACTGCGTCCTTAATGTGTGAATACAAAACAAAATGATTGTAAGTAGTGCATTAGATAAATGCAATACCTGTATTATTTACAGATAAGTGCTATAAATTTGAATATGTTAATCACACACTGCACACAAATCTGATACGGTTAGCGCTTGCTAATAGGCTCAAATTAACAGGCTATTCGTTTCTCTGGCTATAGATTGCATCAAGATTTGCAAACTTGTCTGACAATTCGTGTCTAATGTTAATAAGTTGCTTTGATTTAATTAATGAATTAAACACCGAGTGCCCTGTAAAATACCTGTACAGGTAGTGGTAGCCGTTGAAATGTGGTCGAACCTTCAAAAGTCGATTAACTGATCGAAAATTCGTTCTTGGTGTTTACGTAAGTACGAGTTAAATACATGAAATCAACCACAAGAATGTTATTAAAACATGCATATAAAAAAACCTCTAATACAAAGTTATTCTAAAACCCACGTGCTTTGGTTTTTAAACGAGTTTTGTAATTTAAAATTCAACCAAAATTAATTAACTTTTGTCAAATTGTGACTTTCACACGCGTCTGTTTTTGTAATAGTTTGGAATCATAAACTGAGAATGAAAAGACAAGTTTTAAATCTTAGTAACTCGTTACTATCAGCCATCTTCGCTCTCCGATTTTAATCGGCTAAAACGTGTGGGGAATATTGGTTTTTCACTTCTGTGATAAGATACAAAGCTGCCTTTCTGAGGTACCTCTATCGAATATAATAAAAATTCGGTTTCAAAATAGTTCATTTAAATTTAAACTATCATTTATAAACGTGTTGGTGAAAATGTTTTGAAAATTGTGTAATAATAATGATTAATTTTTTCAATTCTTTCTAATAGTTCACACCCTCCCTCTATATATATATATATATATATATATATATATATATATATATATATATATATAGTTCAAATTTTCAATTACTAATAAAATACTTTCTATTCATCCACTCAAATTCAAATACATTTTTAAAACTTGTAGTGGATGACACTTGATGCTAATACAGTTTTCAAATAACATTTCATTAACTAAGTTTAATTAATTAATTTTAGTTTTATAGGGGAGAAAAACCTTTTACAAAAGGCGCAAGGTATGCAATATATTTACTCCTTCCAATTTGGCACAAAATAAGTAATGGGGGGGGATTCCATGAAACAGCTAAGTTTATGTTATAGGTTATGTGGTTGAATAGCTGATTTAGCGCATAGATTATGTTACTATAATTGTATTAATTCGAATTATTTAATAAAAAGTAACTAAAATAAAATTTTCTTTGTTGGTTTAAGTAGGAATCGACTTTTAAAAATATTTTGTATTACTTGTTTGTTATGAACAAATTTTAGAAGACAAACTAGAACTGCTTTCCTTGAGCAATGCGGTACTCAAGGAAGTTGAAGTGGTGAAATGATGATACAGAATGTTTGGTGGCTAGGAGCAGTAAAATGATGATACTAGGAGTGTGGTGCCTTTGAGCAGTACTATAGGGCCTGGTCTAGTCATCGACCCACTAATGGGATGAGAGGAGTGCGCGAATTAGACCTAGCTTGGAACTGCTATACATAACTATTCGAGTCCTGTAGATAGTTTCGTTTCTCCGTGCTAAAAGATGCCTCTTGTTGGTTTTACTTAGGTTAAATTTATCACGCTGTATTTATTCCTATAATAGAGGATTGAGTTGGTTTTTAGTCAAATGAACCTGATCACTTTTAGCTAAACCTATTCACATTTCAAGAGCCCTACTGGAAGAAGAAGGAAATCATAGCATATTGTGAGTAGGGCGTTCTCCCGAAGGATCTACTTGAATTATATAGATGTCTAAGAACTATTCTGCAAACGTCTCGAGTTTTCCAATCCAAATTTCAACGATCTATTTTTACAATCCCCCTGATTCGCCATTATGATTCGTATCATAATGTGTTATGATTCAAATATCTAACTCACTCAATCCAACTCCGTTCAATCATTTGCCTCAATCGTGTGTTGTCTCAGCTAAGCCAATAGTAATACTGTTTAAAGTTACATTGTTAGTGTTTATGTCATTTGTATCTACGTTTATTGATTTGCAACGTACTTCTTAAACGAAAGTATCTCACTTGAAAGCATGTCTCTCAAATCATATTACATATTTAGTTTCCAAGTCAATCATTCGTCTATTGTAATTTGTACAAGACATCACCATACGTTTTACAATTATTAAAAATATTCACTCAATAAAATGTAATGTTAGGTTAATGGTGCCTTATTCATATTCCTTTGCTAGTAACCTTTATTTAACTCTTCCCCTTTGTCAATCAAACATTAGGCAAAACATAGCCATAGTGGATCTACTATGACAAGGAGGTGGCCGTTGGCTGGATGGTTGCGTAACAACTTTCTTATGTCCACACCGTGACACACCTCCGAGAGATTACCAACGGTGCCCTGGACACAACAAACGTCATTAGCTAGAACATAAATCCAAGTATATTAAACACACAAAGGCTTACTACTGGTTAACTAATAGATCTGGCAACGTAAGGTGGCAACATATTTTGTATTTTTATGGTAAGTTGTACTTGTTACACGTTATTGTAACCATACTTACCATATTGTCTTAGTAAATATGTTACAATAAATGTAATTTTTTTATTGAATAGCTGCAGCGAGCGTATATCATCCTTATATACTGAAAAGTAAAGCTTTCAAATATTTCTTCTCGTATTAATTAAACAATTTCGATTTTAAATTACAGTATTTTAAGACTACGTATAGATTCACGGTCAACAACTGGATGACAAAATTGAAAATTTGAATGAATAATGTAACAAACTTTTTAATATAATCTGTTTATTGTACTTACAGAAACCCTTAATGTAAAATAGTTATTTATATGATGAAAGGTATACCACAAAAAAGTGTAAAATATAATTTTATTTTTAATAGGGTCTTATCAAATTCACCAAAAACGCCTAAGGTCGTTTTCATTTTTAAAATGAAATAGAAATCTATATCTTAATAGCATTATATTTAATTGATATAGTAATGTATTGAAATATATGTTAAAATATTTATTAATTGATAACAAAATATTAAACAATATTATTTTAATCCACAATAAATACCATAACTTACGCGATAAAACCATTAAATAACAACTTAAAAATGAAGTTTAACCTAAAACGAAATTTAATATTATCACTTAATTTAGGCTAAACTTGACACTAAAATATCTGTTAACGCAAACTAAAACGTTTATTCTCCATGACAAAAATGTTAGGTGCGCCCGAAAACGTTTTTACGTCAAAACTTATTTCGTAGTCGAATTGTTTCAAAACCAGGCGATCCCACTGCTTCACGAAGAAGGTTTAGATTTCATCACTTCCTCAGCCTCCGTTAATAAAGAATAATGCGAGGAAGAGGATGTCAACTATTAATATTATCAATATCAATCTCTCCATTAATCATAAGGTAGAAGGTATCATATTCTATTCAATAATGTTAGGGCGTTGTGAAATCTCTACCTTTGATGTATAGTGTGGTGCACAGATACAATCTCACAGGCTACTAGCCAAGAGAAACCCGTAAACTCTATTATGGCAAATTAAATTACTCGCCTGTCTATTGTGGTCATGATCACACTGAGGTTACTTGAAGTTAAATTTAGGAAGTGAATAAGAAACAGGTTATGGTTTCGTAAGCCAAAGTTATATTAAATATCTTCAAGAAGATGAAGCAAATTGCATAAGAAAAGCATTTTGTCTTTAATTATAAAGCTTCAAGAATTCTGATTAAAAGATAACACATCATTCTGGCTTAACATTTTCGAAAAAGCTAGTATCTAGACTGGGTTTCCCAAGCTTTTTGGGTTCACTCCCCCCTTCTCTTGAGAAGAAATCCTCTCACGCACCCCCCTTAACTTTATACTATAAATAAATTATATTAGCACATGAAAAAAATCAAATATTATAAACATTAAAAACAATTTATTTATACATACCTTCAAAAGAAACATGATATAACATTTCAAGTTTTAATTTGCAAGGTAAATTTCAACTGATAAGAGAAAAATCTGTGAGGTGCTTGAGACGGCATTTATTACTCTAGCATGCCTAATTGAGGCTTTATTTTAGTAAGGGCACAACCCAAGTCATTAGCAATATCAAGTTTGTTCTTATACTATTAAAAATATACAAGTTAAGTTTACATATTGATTATGTTTACATCTTCCGTCATTGACAGAAACGCCAGATTACTGGAGGGGCCGGATAGGCGAAGGGCCGGAATACAGAGATTTTACTAGGTTATCCATCTCGCAAACATTGATATATATATATATATATATATATATATATATATATATACTTCTTTATATATCCGACGAATCACAGGGTTAATGACCACCTGGATGATTATTTAATGCTTTCTTAACTAAATTGTATTGTACAAATAGCTGCTTGCAATCATTAAAACAGTACAGATTTAATCGCAATGCCGAAACCCAACAAGTCAGTGTTTTTGACCAAGTATAGTACAGTTTTGCTATCTATCTCTCAGTTAACAACCAAGCGGAACCATCAATACATTTCACAGTAGCTATTTAGCACAATTACCATAAAATGTCATAGAACCACCAAATATAGTTCACCCTATCTCCAATCTATGGAACATAATAGTCAGTTGCTTATTTATTGGTCAACCTAGGTAGTTGAATATATAAGGCGCTTGCGCAATATACCTTTTCCAAATAAGGGCGTAATTTTTTTGTAATTACAGAGATGGTCAGTAGGCTAGCCCCATTGAGCCTCCCCTTCGGTACGTCACTAGTCTTATATAATTATATGAAGTGATTTAGTGATGCAATTTTATACTTTACATAAGTCAGATATAAAAAGCATTTCGTTTTTTAAAAAAATAATGTATTAAAGTTTATTATGTTGAATGAAAAATTATACTAAATGTAAATCCATTTAGGGGTGCCAAAGAATTTTGAGTTTCATGACAACGCTTAAACTTGATTCGAGAGCTAAAAGGAAAACAATTATGTAAAAAAGCTAATTTGTAAATTCTGTAAATTTCATGTTTATTTACTGAATACAGGTGTACCAACTCCTCAATATATATATATATATATATATATATATATATATATATATATATATTTAATAAAATAAAATATTTCAAAAACAAGAATACTTTTAATGAATATATTTATTCAAAGCTTTTCGCCGATAAAATAGTACCAGCATCTTCAGGAAAATGATAATTAGATAACAGGAATAGATAATTATTTTCCTGAAGATGCTGGTATTATTTTATCGGCGAAAAGCTTTGAATAAATATATTCCTTAAAAGTATTAATATTTTATTTTATTAACTATATTACAAGAAAATATATCACCATATTTAATATATATATATATATATATATATATATATATATATATATATATAATTAATATTTAGATCACATTGCTTACGAAATAAACACTTTCATCACTTACTTAGAAAAACGTTTTAGTATTAAGGAAAAAGATGGTTTGAATATGAGTCAATTAACATTTATTTCAATTAAAAAACTACGTTTCGACAGCTATTTGCTATTTTCTTTAGGCCTGGATCGTTTGCTGGGTTCCTGTTATTTTGCTCAATGTCAAAGTGTCATCGCTATTCGTTTAAACAGCCTCATTTTGGTAAAGTTGCACTCTAAAGTTAGCCCTCAATATACAATGGTGTACTGTCGGGACAGATGAACATAGATGCTAGGGACCCTCTTCTTGCACGAAGAGACACTATTCTGGAGTATCATTGCAACACTGGTAATTGACTCTTGTCAACTACCAGAGACAAGAATACCAGCGTCAAGAATACTTGACGTATTCTTATACGTCCTTGTATATTGCGGACGACGTTACCGTGTTCTTGGCCTTGAGAGATCGCATTAGGAGAAACGGGAGGTGGAGGGTCAGTATACCTACAAACACGATAAGGACTGTCAAAATCACTGACTTACATGATATTAGATAAATAAGATGATAAATGGGCTTTGGTATGAAATAACAAACAATCCTATAAATGTGTAAACATATCGGATGCAGAAGTTGTTGATATATAGAACATTCTGAATATGTAAGATGTTTTAAGAAGTGGTAGTACACGAAAAATCTAGTGCGATCTCTCAAGGCCAAGTACACGGTTACGGGGTCCGTTCTATATATTGAGAGCCAACTTGAGAGTGCAACTATACCAAAATTATAGCGTTTAGACGAATAGCTATGACGCCTTGACATTTCGCAACATAATAGGAATTTATCAAAGATCCAGAGTGAGTGGGTTGAAAGCTTCAGTGCAGAGGAGTATTCAAGAAAGCAATGCAACCCTAAAAAAGAAAAAAAAATTGCTGTCGAAACGTCATTATTTAATTTAATAGAATATTATTTGACTCAAACCACCAACCGTATTTTTTGGTAACAAAATTTATTAGTCTAAACACAAAAAAAACTTTTCAGGTTAAGCATAAATTAAAATAGTTTATTCACAACTTAGCTCGCATTTACTAATAAACTAAGGATGTTCATGATACGAATACACTTTGTCAAGATTATGCACTATTAAGTATGATATAATGACGTCCTTTCTAAGTTCAATGACAAATAACTACACTGTTCGCTTTGGCCGAAGAAAGCTGTTAACCGATAATGAAAGAGTTTCGTTGGAGTAATGCATTCCATAGCTTATCTGTGTCTGAGAGAATATGCACTCTTTGCTCTACACTATGTTTTGTGAAATATGGCCACTGTACCATAGAACGGAACTGTATGTGAACTTCCAACACCCAAGAAGAATGCTTACTCCAACACTTTTATGAGCTTACTGTAATAATTACTAAAAGGAATCCGACAAAAATCTGGTCATTTTCGAATGGGTTCTACATCCAGAAAATGTGACTTGTAGAATGATGTTATATTCCTATTTGGGAGTACGTAAAAATACCAAATGTTTGGGGATATATATTATATTCCTTAAATGTTTATCTAAATAATAACTTGTAACAAAAAGAAATGATAGAAGAAAAATGAGACGAGAAAAGAAAACAAATATAAACTTAAATGTAGCCTATAAATACGCCTTGTAATAAAACCAAATAGGAAGGGTAAAATTAAAAATATTTTACGAAAGAGAACCTCTTGTTCAAACAAATTTTTTTAATATACTAATTTTGGTTCTAAAAGCATATACTAGTCTATTGTTAAGCCATTATTAGACCACTTGGACAAAAGACTAGAGTCTGCATAATGTGAGCTGTCTTCTAACCTCTTGGTTATCTGGGTTTGCCCGGACGTGCCTTTTAGCTGACTCCCAGATCGGTTTCCTTATTGAGTCATGCACTTTCATCTCCACTAAAAAAATTAACCTTCTCATTCTAACCACAATTATTAAATTTCTATCGAATACTTGAAAGTACGTAAAAACAAGAAGAGGCGTATCCAAGGCAAAAATTTATTATTATAAACAACTTGATTGTGACGCACATAAATACTTTGTTTAACAAATCATGTCATGTTTGGTATGGTTCTTCTTTATTTTTTACATTCTAAATATTCTAGAGTAGTTTGAAAATTATTATTTGTTCTTGCTATCTTACTTCGTGGGAATGCTACTACATGACTAATGAAGGAAACGTCTGCGGGTGGTTGCGAGCGACAAGGCACCTCCGTGCCAACTCAAGTAGCCGTGCGTCTAGAAGACAGGTTACATCATAGGACCAACTGATTGTAACGAACGAATAGAGCTTACTATAAAATTAATGTTCTTACATCCAGTCGCTGCTTAAAATATTTGTAGGAACAGATGTTTATGCAAATAGGTAACTGTTTAAATTATTACATTTTACTAACAAACATGTACATACTATCAAATCAAAATTTCCTGAATAATTTATAAGATTAATTTTAAATCTTGACATTCAAATTTTTTTACATGTAACAATACTGAAATTGATATAAAGATTTTAAAATTGTCAATTCAAAGTATTTCTGATTCATAAATCGAAATCCGACTACGATTGGCATCACACTTCCGATGCAAAATTTTATATAGTATAAAATAAAATACCAGATGCTTGGCCTTTTACATACGTATATTATCTTTTATTGCGCCTCTTAAGTGACGTCATACATATATATAAACATTTAATTTTCTGTCAGATTTTATTAGCGCTACAGAGCATTTATGTGTTGTGGTCGATATAATGTTATAGGTCTGCGGGTTTTGTGGGTCACTTATCGACCTTCAGCTGCAGTTATAATATGTCCGTATTTCGCATCATTTGATGATTTGCATAAACGAACTACTGTTAACATCTCCGACGTTTACCATTAGGTTCTTCATTTACAAAACTATTGGGAATGTTAAACTATTATGAATAAAAACAATATTCATGTGAGTTAAGGTTATAAACACAAGAAATATATACAACTCCCTATTACAGAACTTTAATATCAAAAGCGTTTGAGTTAAGGTTATAAACACAAGAAATATATACAACTCCCTATTACAGAACTTTAATATCAAAAGCGTTTGAGTTAAGGTTATAAACACAAGAAATATATATATACAACTCCCTATTACAGAACTTTAATATCAAAAGCGTTTGAGTTAAGGTTATAAACACAAGAAATATATACAACTCCCTATTACAGAACTTTAATATCAAAAGCGTTTGAGTTAAGGTTATAAACACAAGAAATATATATATACAACTCCCTATTACAGAACTTTAATATCAAAAGCGTTTGAGTTAAGGTTATAAACACAAGAAATATATACAACTCCCTATTACAGAACTTTAATATCAAAAGCGTTTGAGTTAAGGTTATAAACACAAGAAATATATATATACAACTCCCTATTACAGATCTTTAATATCAAAAGCGTTTGAGTTAAGGTTATAAACACAAGAAATATACACAACTCCCTATTACAGAACTTTAATATCAAAAGCGTTTGAGTTAAGGTTATAAACACAAGAAATATATACAACTCCCTATTACAGAACTTTAATATCAAAAGCGTTTGAGTTAAGGTTATAAACACAAGAAATATATACAACTCCCTATTACAGAACTTTAATATCAAAAGCGTTTGAGTTAAGGTTATAAACACAAGAAATATATATATACAACTCCCTATTACAGAACTTTAATATCAAAAGCGTTTGAGTTAAGGTTATAAACACAAGAAATATATACAACTCCCTATTACAGAACTTTAATATCAAAAGCGTTTGAGTTAAGGTTATAAACACAAGAAATATATATATACAACTCCCTATTACAGAACTTTAATATCAAAAGCGTTTGAGTTAAGGTTATAAACACAAGAAATATATACAACTCCCTATTACAGAACTTTAATATCAAAAGCGTTTGAGTTAAGGTTATAAACACAAGAAATATATATATACAACTCCCTATTACAGATCTTTAATATCAAAAGCGTTTGAGTTAAGGTTATAAACACAAGAAATATACACAACTCCCTATTACAGAACTTTAATATCAAAAGCGTTTGAGTTAAGGTTATAAACACAAGAAATATACACAACTCCCTATTACAGAACTTTAATATCAAAAGCATTTGAGTTAAGATTATAAACACAAGAAATATACACAACTCCCTATTACAGAACTTTAATATCAAAAGCGTTTGAGTTAAGGTTATAAACACAAGAAATATACACAACTCCCTATTACAGAACTTTAATATCAAAAGCGTTTGAGTTAAGGTTATAAACACAAGAAATATACACAACTCCCTATTACAGAACTTTAATATCAAAAGCATTTGAGTTAAGGTTATAAACACAAGAAATATACACAACTCCCTATTACAGAACTTTAATATCAAAAGCGTTTGAGTTAAGGTTATAAACACAAGAAATATACACAACTCCCTATTACAGAAATTTAATATCAAAAGCGTTTGAGTTAAGGTTATAAACACAAGAAATATATATACAACTGACCATTACAAAACTTTTTATCACAAACGCGTTTCTATGGAAATATGACATCATCATCAGTAATTCTATCCCAAACATATAACTTTAATTTAAAGAATGGAACATAAACTATATTTTTGTATTTATCTGTTGAAAATAAATAAAAGTATTATAGGTTATGTTCCATTTGTTTAATAAAGTTATTTGTTTGTGATAGAATCACTGAGACGATGACATATTGTCATTGAAACGCCTTTGATCATAATTTTTTGTAATATTGAGGCGTGTATATTTCTTGTGTTTCCTATGAATATATTTGGACTTGTAAGGTTTGTGGTAAAATTAGGGAAAATGGTAGTGTTCAGAAAGTCAGTATCAACTCCGATTTTTAAAATTTGAAAAATACAAACAAATCCTTGTTTTTCAAACACGCACAAACCAAATAAACTTTATATAGGTTAGACTTAATAAAACCGAGTACTATATTTACGACATTATTATAAAGCTAAAGTACAATATCACTACAAAGTATTAGGAATAAGTTATGTTTGGAGAAAAACTGAGCTATTTAAAGCAAGCGGATCGTGTTCTTCTTTACATAAGTCTGAGGGAATTAAAACCACTCGTTCAATTAGGTAATTGGTTAGTTTATGTAAAAACCTTTATTTTTTGACTAAATATATTTATTTTTTCATAACTAAATACACTAATATAGGGTATTTTATAGCTTTATTTTGTATTTTAATTTGTATTGACGATTGTTATTAATTTAAGTTTCAACTATTTATGATTTGTGACTTTTATAAAGAGTGTTATTGTTTATAACGGTCGGATAAACGTTTATCTCTTAATTGTGTGTAAATTCATAAAAAACTATTGGAGAAATCGTTTCTGATTTTAAATAAATAAAACATCTTCGTCAATGTTTTTCATAAATTTACTTAAATTTTAAATTTAGCTAGTAGTTAATTTCTATGTTTAAAATTAGAATTTTTTAAAGAATGTATTCCTAATAAACATTTGTAAAAACGAAAAGAGTTGCAGTTAATGCAGTCTTTGTCAAGTATTATTCAAAGAAAATTTTAATTATGAAAAATACAAGTCTAAGTGCGCCTTAAACAACATACCTAACTTATCCTATTACCGTAACCTAATGTACCAATCTAACCTTCCTTTAACTTTAGCAATAGAAACTCAAATAGAAACACATAATTATTCGTATGTAATGATTATGTCTTAGACAAAAAATAAATTCTCTTGGAAACGTTTTGTTTCTTCGTTATAGATTTAAAAACTACGGTTTTCTTTTCTTACTTTTTAAAACCTAATGTTTGATAATAATGTCGATTAAGCCTGGTAAACAGTGTTCCAATTAAACAATAATTAGTGTATAGAATGTGTCTTACATTCAAAAAAGCGTTATGTTTGTTTTGCTCTGCAGATTCAAATTACGTATCCTTCTAAACAAAATACACCCCCCTCCCACATTCACTGAACTGGTCGTGCCGGGCTAGGCAAGAGAAAGTGCTGTGATTTATGCTCTCTGGCCTTGTTTTTGCCATTAATATAATTTATAGATTTTGTTATTGACTTGTTACATTTCAAAAGTAAACTTTTGCATGTATGCGGAGGCAATTTACAAATAACCACGAGTGTAATAGTAGGTTGATCTTTAATGCGCGTGAGCAAACATAAGTTAAGCATTAGGTTACGCCCACATTGCTGTATTATTGAAACTATATATGCATTATGTATTAGTATCTTGAAATAGAATTCTTGTATTAGTGTAGTATAAATGAATTGTTGTATTAGTGTGGTACAAAATGCAATGTTCTATTAGTGTGATATAAATTCATTGTTGTATTAGTGTGGTATAAATGGATTGTTGTTTTAGTGTGGTATAAATTCATTGTTGTATTAGTGTGGTATAAATGCATTGTTGTATTAGGGTAGTATAAAGTTGTTGTTGTGTTAGGGTAATATAAATGCATTTTTCTATTAATGTGTTATAAATGCATTGTTGTATTAGTTGTGGTATAAATGTTTGTTGTATTAGTGTGGTATAAATTTATTGTTGTATTAGGGTAGTATAAACGCATTATTCTAATAATGTGTTATAAATGCATTGCTGTATTAGTGTGGTATAAATGCATTGTTTTATTAGTGTGGTATAAAATGCAATGTTCTATTACTGTGGTATAAATTCATTGTTCTATTGATGTGGTATACATTCATTGTTGTATTAGTGTGGTATAAATGCATAAACAAAGTAAGCACCCATTCTAGAGTAAATACGGTAGTTCTTATTGTGACTTTTAAGATTTTTTTCTGGAAGAAGTGTCCCTTTTTCAGGAAGACATGTGAAGTGTTTGGGTTTATGAACATTATTTTAATTAAAAAACATCACCATAACTGACTAAGTAAATCTAGGCCAACCAGCTTTCTATACGGTAGCTATTAAGTAAGTATTTTCCTGTAGAATATGTGAATTCAATGTATGTTTAAAAATAAAATCAGTTTAGTTTGGATCAAAATTTCTTTTATTATTTTGCCGTCATATTTTCTTTTTTTTAATATTAAAGTTATTTTTATGTTCACTATTATTCATAGTTGTGAAATTTGAATTTAAAATTGTTTCCAGATATCTTAAGCGCTTTTGAAAGTGGTCTAGAGTGTTAGAGTTATTTTAAACCCTAACTTTAAAGTTTTTGGCGGATATAAATAGGCTGGCATTAATTCTTGTCAACAATCACTGAAAACTGATGTCATTTATATTATTTAATTCCATATTCAACTTGGGCTCGTAATTTGCCTTCATATGCATTATAATATATTAGTGTTAATATACGATTAATAAACTCTTGACCATCGTAGCAATTACTTTTTGTTTAAATGAAGACAGCCGTATCAGGAGATGTGTACCAGAGCCAGTTGTACCGTTGTAACAAGTCCCGAAACAGCAGTCCTCGTTTAAACAATTGAAAATACTACTGTAGATAAGTGTCTATTGGATAGTTTATTTTAAAGTGTATAACTATTCTGTAATTAAAAATTAACTAAGTGAATACATAAGGCTTACTTGCTGATGCGTTTCGAAACAATCGTTCCTTTTACGAAGCAAAGTCTCTACTGGCGGCATACACGCTAGGTACAAAGGTTGTACAGGATGGATTAATGACCATGGACGGGGTACTTATTTTGGATGTGCGCTATGTAATGGGAAAGAGTGTAGGCCTCTAAATCTGAGTGATCATTTAATAACTTTTCTTTATTGGTTGCGTAGTGTTTATATATCTCATATTTTTCTAAAGTTGGTAGTTTTTTTACTTTGTTTTAATGTGTGGAGTATGTTTAAATTAGTATGTATGTCCGTGTGTGCGTGTTGCTGGATTTTGGGTTTGTTTGGTTTCTTTGGGCAAAGTGTTCTTCGAAGCGTGTATAAATTGACCTACCGGTTTAGCCGATATAATAGCTGGGACAAGTATTACATGTTAATTTGTAAATACCGGATAGTGTGTTTGTCTGTTTTTGAAAGAAGGTATAACTATTATTTATATTTTTATCAAAATTTAAACATCTGAGTCTTTTTTATTCAACTCATTATTAAAATTGACATAAAAGCATGTCTGGGTTTTTAAGTCACAAAACATTTATTTCATCATGTGCATATTCCCACTACATCCACTTCTTGGAATAATTATAGTTTGCAATAAACCTAATGGCTATAGTGCCCTAATAACCGTTCCTCTACTATACTATCAAGGAATTCATGGGTGCAGTAGCGATTCAAACCGGGAAATTCATTTGAAAAAGAATTATCCCGCTCTAATCCATAACGACTAAAACAGTTGGTAATTGTATACAAGAGATAGCATTGGCAATGCCGCTGCAGTAATGCCAACTGCGTTTGTTTATATTATCATTATAAAACTTCCAAGAAAGGAAAATGCATTAACACCCACTTTTGATAATCTAAATGTTGAAGGGAAAATGTTATTGGAGGTATAAAATGAAATTGTAGAGTATGCTAAAATCAGTGATTAACCCACGCGGTGTAGTGGGAAGAAAAGAATTGAATTACGTAAAATGTACGGGCGCGGTGGAAAATTATTAAAAACTAAAATCATCTGGCACAATGCAACTTTACGTAATTTGTTTACCTTATATAATAAAAAAGTAGGATAATTATAGTGGTGAAATATTTAATATTGTTATTCTTCTTATTAGGGATGGGCCGAATTCCGATTCTCGATTCCAGGAATCGTCGATTCTAATGGTATCGAGGAATCGGCGATACTTAATTCTCCATTGAATAAAGGGCCGATTCCGATTCTTGTTTTATTTAACTGTTAAAATACGTATGCGCTGTAATTTATGGGAAATATAATTAATTATCAACTACGTCTGATTTAAATATTAGTTGCTTTGAATGAACTAAACTATTAAAGCCAATGTCTGTTTGCGGTCACGGTAATATTATTATTATTTATGACGCAACAACAATGAGGATCGCAAGAATTTCTGGTCCGTTTGTCAACTCTCTTCTCCCTCTTTCTCACTCTTACTCGGAAGTGCTCTTCTCTCTCTCTCTCTCACCCACTCTCGCTCCCCCCTTTTTTGGCCGCCACTACTACATCACCACTTCTTATATGTCGAAACAAAACGCAAAGAAATGGTAGTTTTAATTTCTCCAGTTATATAAACTGTAATGGTTATTTACTGAAGTTATATTGTAATTGTAAACTGAAGTTCATATCTGTAATTTTAAATAAATCAATACTTTTATCCAATATGTTTGTCACCCTTTCAGGAATTCCTATTCATACACCCAAGGTTGAAGGTATTGTGCAACCTATTACACTAAAACGGAACTTTTAAAAGGATTCACCATATGACCAAGATGTTGATTAAATTCATTATTAGAGAATATCATGTAGGCCTATATAGTCCAACTTAAAAGGATCAAGAATAGAAAATAAAATTTGAGAATCGGAATCCAAAACTTTAGGTATAAGCCCATTCGTACTTATTATAGATGAACTAATTACTATTTATGGTCCCAATGTGTTTTAAGTTAGTACCTCTTAAAAAGATTTTTACTATAGTAATTGTAACTTATAAAATTGGACTGGTTTTTCAGATAAGCTGTCAGTAGAGAAATTGCCAATAACTTGAAAGACAATAAAGGAAATACGTTATCAGATATTAGCCTAATGTGTTTACTATTACTGAAATATAGTTTTGAATAAATCAACTATTTTTTTATTTCTTAATAAGGCGGATAATTTTAAATGGTTACTATTAGATTGGTTATGAAATGCTACTATAACGTTTTAACAGTATCTAAGGTTGATTCTAGTTTTAGGTGATAGAAATTAATTAAATTACAAGTTAATGTTAAAACATAACATTAACGGGTTTGATGTCATTTTCCATAACTCTTTACTAGGTTTAAATTAACGGATAATAATGACAACGAAAAATAAAGTTTTATATATATATATATATATATATATATATATATATATATATATATATGTGTGTGTGTGTGTGTGTGTATGTGTGTGTGTGTGTGTGTGTGTGTGTGTGTGTGTGTGTGTGTGTGTGTGTGTGTGTGTGTGTGTGTGTGTGTGTGTGTGTGTGTGTGTGTGTGTGTGTGTGTGTGTGTGTGTGTGTGTGTGTGTGTGTGTGTGTGTGTGTGTGTGTGTGTGTGTGTGTGTGTGTGTGTGTGTGTGTGTGTGTGTGTGTGTGTGTGTGTGTGTGTGTGTGTGTGTGTGTGTGTGTGTGTGTGTGTGTGTGTGTGTGTGTGTGTGTGTGTGTGTGTGTGTGTGTGTGTGTGTGTAAGATAACCAGTAGAGGTAACTCATTGCCCCCAGGCCTTTCTCGGGGGGAGGGTGTATTACAGGTAGTCCGCAGATAGGCCGCGCTCCAGGGCTCAACCCTACTTACAAAATGATTTAAATATGATGGTATTCGAAAAGAATCGAAAAATAGGGGTGGCCGTTCCCTAGAATGAAGGTTGTGGATTAACGAGCTGGAAATAAACATCTGAGAACTGGAAAGACGTTTTGCTATTAAATAAAGATACGTGTGGAGAAAAACTCCGCAAACGCCCTCTCGAAGGTTAACAAAGGGACACATCACCGGATCGACGGATCTCATTTAAACCTAAAGTAAGCGCTACTATGAGCAGGCTATTACATATTAATGTATTTTGAGTGTATAAGTGAAAATTCAAGACAAACGAGTAATATTAAATTATAATTTATTAAACATCGTTCATTTTAAATATTTATATTACTAATGTACAACTAAATAAATAAAATAAAAAGACCAGGAATAGCAAAACAACTGTTGTATGAAATCATAAGTTATTATATAACTTTATAAATTACTATACAAATATTCTTAGTACGATATAAAATATGATAATATGACGTAAAATGATAATCATGATAATATAATATAATTATCATATTATATAAATATACTATGATTATTTCCAAGCCACAAATGATTGCATATTGTAAGAATAGGTGCAACAGTAAATAAACATAGAATGTTTGCTTATTTTGTTAGCAAGAAAATATTAATAATCTACTAAGACAATTTAAAATAAATATGTCTTTTAGTAAATGTTACATTACTCTAATATATTCGTTATAATTACTGTTAGTTACTTTAGAAATTTCAAATATCAATAAATTAAAAAAGTTTTATTGTAATGGATTAGTTTCTAAAAACAGCCAAAGATTATTTTAAAAGTTTTAAGAACAATAAAGTTATAAAACTCGCTTTTAAAGATTAAAGCTGAGTTAAAATAAAAAGACGAAAGAACAAAAGTTCAGTAAACGTAGTCTATATATATATATATATATATATATATATATATATATATATATATATATATATTATTCTGATAGTTGATCATAAATACTTCAGTTCTGCTTCATCATGCATTATAAAACTATAAGGAAAATATTATTTCTCAATTACGTATTGCAATTAAATTTAGTATAGCCTCAAATTTATCTTATTTATTTATATAATATTTCTAGCGTCTACTCCAAGAGAATAACGTGACACTAGGAAAGCGAAAAATCAATCCAAGTGTTTACTCTGTGATCTAGTCGTGTGTAGTGAACGCGCCACAGGTCTGTAGCGATTTCTCTGTGAACCATAAGTCTATACAAAGAATGGTAGAAAGTCCTTCTAAATATAGGCCAATAATAAACTTGGACAAAAATGATCCTTGTTTGAGAAGAATAACAAAACATCAACTCAAAAAGTGTAGGCCTATATGATTTTTTTTCAGTAAAATTTGTTGCCAACCTTGAAACGCTCTAATTTTAAACAGATGGAGATTTTAAAATAATAATAATTATTAAGATAAATATATCAGATTTTTAACAAAGTTTGTTTATACAGAAATGTTTCAATGATATAAGAAAGTAAAAAGTATTGTTTAATATAAAAAATTGATTTACATTTCATTATAGAAGATATTTGTATGGTTTACTAAAGGCATTATTGCTATAATGTGTTATTCCCAGTCAAAGAAACAATAGGAGCGGCTAAACAAAGCCTTCATAACGGTCCTCACTTGCCACGCTCGACTACACTGACCTTTGCCCGCCGGCCTCACACTGATATCGGCGTTTGTAATAAATAAACAAATATTAAGTTTTAATTGTAGTATATCACATAAATCCGTTTAATATCAATTTACCAAGTAAATATCGGTCATTACAGCATGTTTACGTGAAAGTAAACGCCTTTAGCTAATCCATACCTGTTTTATAATTACAGGTATTTATTATGGAATAGTTTATCAGCTTGTTAAGGATAAATTTAGTGCGTTACTGTTTATATTTACAATTAGCTATATTCTTAGTAATCACAGAGGTCATTGTTTTGAGCTCTATGGTTTCGGAGCTGCTTTGAAAGTTTGCTAATACTTGACAAAAACAGCGTACTCCGATATTTTCCTTTTCACTTGTATTACTCAAAATTACATTCTAAACCGGATGTAAGTACGTTTTCGTATCGTAAAACATAACTTTAAAACAAACTATTTTCCTGCGGCTAAGACGATTTCTACCTAGCAGCTTGCTTTCTTAGGGCGGTTGAAAAGATCCAGGCTTACTTCAGTGAAAAAAAGTCTGTGGACGACACCGACTTAATATTCTAGTGCTGCTGATGATGCGCAGTTAATGTCGCTTTGGAATAAAATAGAAAGGCTTAATGAGCTTAAGTCTGAGAGCCCCCTGTGAGTCAGCCGTAGAGCTGTAGGGTGATTCTGGGGCCAATCGAAGTGATTCACCACTGTGGCGACGTCCTCCTCTCTCTTGCTCATCATCTTGAGGTCTCTATGTATGACAGAGTTACGGACGTACCATGCAACCCTCACTATGCCGATCAACACTCTATCTTGGAAGCGCTCGATAACTCGCAGATTGCTGCCCATGGTCCATCCCCAGAGGTGCAACTCTGACGTCCATACGAGCTTGAGCACTTGTTTGTACACTAGCAATTCATTATAGGGGCACAACTCAGAATAACTACCCACTAGCCACATAAAGAGTTAAATAATTATTAAAGTTTTATAACATTGAACTTTATGTACCAATATACAAAACACTCTATGATATAGAGTAAATATTTCTATGTAAAACTATTTTACACTACAATAGATATAAATATTTTACAACATCCACAAAATGTCCGCTTAGGTTATGTTTGGTTATACAACATAGTAAGTTTAAAATCGGTAACATTTAACTGCGAAAACTTGCTATCACACGACAAAAGTTTAAATTAGACGTTTCTTTTAATTAAATAAATAAAACCCAGTAAACACAATACAAAAATCTTCATCTTTTATATACTATATGGTAATCATCTTCAGAAGTACTCAAGTGTACTCACGGCGTACTTCTGACGATGATTAACATATAATCGAAATGTACATAAAGTAATTGTAATAAAGATTTTTGTAAATTGTGGTTAGTGGGTTTTATTTATATAGTTAAAAAATCAGTCCACAGTGCTCAACAAATGTATTAATAAACGTTCCTTAATAAAACAAAATACTATATGTACTACATTCCTAAATAACTATTAAACAACTAGCTTCCTAGAATAGAGCCCATGGGTTTTTCAATCCCATGTATTTTTATTTTT
>JBAIZL010000001.1:241666120-241903620 GCA_036971475.1 Prosapia bicincta
AATTTTCCATAAGTCTAATTTTAAAATATATATGCATACTAGCGTTACTCAATTAATTTCCAAAATTATAAACGTAATATAAAAATTCATTAGGCTATTGTTTTAAATTGTTTAAAATTGAAAAATTCTATGTACAATTATAAAGATGTTTGATTAGTTTTTCTTATTGGAAAATAATTAATAATAATTAATAATAAATAATAATTTTCCATCATAAAATTATGATTTCGGGTGCAGCAACGTGCGCCAGGTAACGCTATTATAACATAAAGCGAACTTATAAACACATTTCTTGGACAGTTGCGGACGTCAGTATCAAGTACAGAGGAGATAAAGACATTCTAAAGTTTCTCTCTGCGCCGCGAGATACAGGATGTGTCGGGTAGCTTCAAGTGATAATACAAGATTGGAGTATTATGTTCCATATTCGAAAAACCTTGTTTCAATCCTTTCCTATACTATGAGCTTTTGATTTTTTGAGGTAATGCGACAATACAATTGAAAGCATCACATGCAATTAAAATACGAAGTTCACTTATATTTAAGAATTTCAGTTACTTCTTCATTTTTACACATATTGATGTCTCACCTAGGTGGCACTTACCTCATAGGGAGGTCACTCACCTTCTAGGGAGGAGCAGTTTTGCAGGCACTCTACAGGCGAGGGACTGTGACTCTATGACCCCTTTCCTAATATATCTAATAATCTTTTTTATAATTTTATTTAGTAGGTTATGTTTTTCGATCAATAACTTGTTTTGAACATAATGAAATATTACCATCTCCGTAAAATAATTTACAATCATTTAGAGATTAAATTAAAATATTATGTAACTGGCAAACACATAATTCAACTTATTGTTCTATTTTATTGAATGATTTTGGCAGTTCCTTACCTGAAATGACCCTGTTCTTCGAAGATTTGGATAAGGTTGTGTCGAAAAGGGAAATTTAGAAGATTGGTCAAAACGAAGAACTTGAAGGCGGGAAGACTTTCATTTCAGCAACCTGTGAAAGGAAATAATTCTTTAAAACACATTTTAATATAATTTAGTAGTTTTTTTTATACATCAATGTTTTTTTATAATGTTTTTAATCGACTTCAAAAAAGGAGGAGGTTTTGTATTCGATCAGTAAGTTTTTTTCTGTTTTTTTCTCGGTAACTTGGGAAGAGGTTAACCGATCGAAGTAATTTTGCTTGCACATGAAAGAGAAAACCTTCCCTGTGGTTCCATTATAGTTACATGCTAATCCGTCTGATTTGAAACATTTTATTACTTTCTATGACATTTTATTATAATAAATTACACATATATATATATATATATATATATATATATATATATATATAATTTTTTATAATAAAATGTTCATCTCGATGATTTTTTAAAAATGTAAAACAGGACATAATAACAGTATTTAGTAAACAAAGTAAATGCAAAAGCTAAACTTTATTTTTGTAAACAATTGACGCACTTAGTATAACTGTTTTCGTTTTCAATAGGCTGTAGTAGGTAGTTCTTATCAACATTAAATATTAAAAGCACTAACAAGGTGTAATTTTAGTTCGACGACTCATTAAACTGAAAAAATAAGATGACTCACTGAACTAATCAGTTTAGACGACTCACTCAACTGATCTCGTCAGACCACTCACTTAACTAATTAGATTAGACGACACATTGAACTGATCAGTTGAGACGACTCACTGAACTGATCAGATTAGACAACTCACTGAAGTAATCAGTTTAGACGACTCGCTGAACTGAACAGTTTAGACGACACACAAAACTAATCAGTTTAGATTAAAACTTTCTTATTGAAACGCGTTTGAGGAATAAATTATCGAATACGAGTTGTTGTTCGTTGTTTTTAATTACCTGTTCTCACAGTTTTTGAGCGATAATCGTTAGAAGCTCAGGGCGGCCGTACACCGACGGTAAGGTATTGCCTGTGTTCGCTCTTCTGGTGTGAACAATGCATCAAGACAAAGAATTCCTTGCAGCAAGAGGACAAATCCACCTGTGTTGATTAAAGAACGTACTCTGCAAAGATCAGCTGTACATGCTATTCAGCTGAATTTTTCTCTGTTAGATAACCACAGGATGTTATACGCTAAGTCGCTGTACACTATACTTGGGTGTATCAGTCTATGGAATTTTTTTTCTTTTGTAAGGAGTGGAGTGACGAGATTCCCCTTGACTGAATTTCCTTGTGGATGAGTTCAGAATAGGTTGCTGGCAAAACAATCATAGCTTTAGGTTCTGTCCCTTACAATAACTAACTTACACAAACTGTTGCACACACTAAGTAACTGAACGCTATACATGGATGTACGAACTATCATGGATGGGCAAGAAGAAACACTAACGAGAATAGTTTCGGGCAAATACGGAAGTGCAACATACAGTAATTATACTAACAACAAATTATTGCAAAATATTAGTTTTTTTTCAACACAGTAATTTCAAAAACTTACAAAGAGTAAATTGCCGAATGAATTCAACGTAACCATACAGCTAAGCGTAGATAAGAAAAGTTCAAACACTACGGACCCAACGCTTTCCCTAGCAAAGAATTGATAACAAGGCACGTGACAATGGAAGAATAAGCTCAAAACTCAACATCACTCGCTACGACTGCCAACACTACTGCACTGTAGCAACGCTAAAACAGAACCGAAGATTATATTTATTTAGAGTATATATTAAATTTGTGCTTACCTCCACCAGAAGCCGTTCCAAACCTCGAAGCCAGGACGTGGCTTCTGAAAAAAAGAAAATAGAAACTGTCTTAAACATTGATCATAGCGTAATTAGTTGAAAACGAAAACTATATAAATGGATAAATCCTATTTACAGTCTAAATAATAATTTACATAGAATTTATAAAAAATAATCCATTAATATATTTTAAAGATATTAAATGCGTTTATATGTTACTGATATATAGATAGGTAGATTTATAACTAGATAAATAGATGGTCGATTAGATAGATAGTCAACTATATACAAAGAGAGAGGGAGTTAAATTTATTTATTTTGAAATTATTATCTCTTGCAAAATTAAAGTTCATTGGTGTCGAAACTATTACGCTTTAAAGAACTGAATAGTGCACACAAAGTAACCCCTATATTATTTAGAAGTTGGGTAACCCATCGCTACAAACATTTGGCATTCTTTTCAAATAACTGTATGATTTTTTTTAATTTATACTAACTGTAGGCTTTCTTGTTGTAATTTAGAGAGGACTTATAAATAACAATTCTTTTATGTAGACAATTAATATAAACACAAATTGTTTAAAACCATTCCTACTTAAAACAAGATAAAAAATATTTTAGTTACTTTTTATCAAACAATTAGAATTAATATAAATATTTAAGTACATTTGACAATTAATTGGCAAAATAGAAAGCGAAATTCATTATTAATATTATTTAAATAATATTTGAAAAAACTGTATAAACAGAAAGTGGCATCCACTACAAGTTTTAAAAATTTATAGGGATAAATAGGATAAATAAATAGGATATATATATGAGGAGCGTGAACTAATAGTGGAATTGAAAAAAATATGTATAACTTTGTCTAAATTGATATATTTAATATTTGTCTCTCTTAAATAAGTAACTACTTTGTTACAGTAACACCAGACAGGCCTAGAGTAAGAAGTTGCAGAAAGTCTGAAGATTACACTCTTTCTTACTTTCTCGTACCTTATGGCGCAGATACTTTTACTACCAGACGCGTTAGTTACAACCTGGCTCCGCTAATCGGATTCGTTCCGTTTCCACTACTTCTTTATCTCACCATTTACGTATATGTTTAGTTACCGTCAACTTAGTGTTATATAGTGGTTCAGTGTGCGATAAAATTATTGATTTTCCTGAAATTTGACGTGTGTTTGGAACGGAAAATTAATTATCAAAGAGAAAGTCGAATAAAAATTTTGAAAACAAAAATTTCCATCGTAAGAGCAAATTGATTTAGAGCATGGAAAAACAGGATATAATTTTGGTAATATGGTATTACAACCTTAAAGCCCATACAAATAGATGTTATCAGATTATTTGTTATCCTAGAAAGTTATTCTAAATAATATATGTAAAATCTATATTGGTATTAGATCTCTGGCCTGGGTAAGTAGATAAAAACCTGGTTATCAGATGAAAGGGAACTTTACGTAACAAAAAAATGAACCAACTAAATGATTGGTTCTGCTGCATAATAAGACTGAACGATAGCTATAATGAGCCATAAAAACTAATGTAAGCGAAGTAAAGGTATGATTTGTTGTTAAAAATAATGATTATTATTTTAGTGTAGAAAACTGTACCTTAAAAGAAACTGAATATATAGGTATGTATTTTAAAAACTTATTTGCTGCAACACAGAACCTAATAAATAAGAAAGAAAAGAAGAAAATGGTAAAATGAATATACTAATACTGAGTAAGAAGAGAAGAAAGCTTCCTTTCTTTACAAAGAAACTGTCTACGGATAGGTACCTCCAAACGAATGATAAACGAAAGAAATGTTGGAGGCAAAAATATATATGAAGAATATTTTTGTCAAAGACAAAATGAAGTAATTTTATAGATAACAGAAATGGATACCAGAAAACTTTGAAAATATTAATAAATCAAATTAAAATCAATTTTCACAAATCCTCTCTCATTTCCTTTATATAACAACATAAAGGATTTAAAGAAACAATCAGGATGAAAAATAAATATGGCAAGCTTTCCTGTTACACTAATATATAAAACGATATTAAGAGGGAACAAAGACTACTTACAAAAGGACAGAGTCCTGCGTAAAACAGGAGCACGTAATTTTAATGGGAAGAGTGCAATATCACTTGCAGACAATAATTTGGATGTGTGTGTAACGCTGTCCCGTACCTCCTCCACCTCCTCCTCCTCTTCTTCCTCGGGAATGGCGTCAAGCGTAGGTGAGAACTTTAAACTGGGGTATCCAAAATCATACAACCATGTATCCAAATGTAACGTGTAGTTCAGGTAACTTTCATTGTGAGTCTCTGAAACGGGCAACAAATTAAATTATTCTTTACAATATATCTATCTTTTAAAATATTATTCTGAGAAATATCATTTATAATGTAAATAACTCTAAACTTTTGGCTTGGGATACTATTTTAACAAACAGTGTAGCCATAAACCTGTCCATCACGATAGTAATACTTATAGAGACTATTTAACAATTGTGACAGACAGTGGTGTTATAATGGTTGCCAAAAAATGTAACAAGTTGACTTTCGAAAAAACTTCAAACCATGTCGCAATTACGTTACATATATATATATATATATATATATATGTGTGTGTGTGTGTGTGTGTGTGTGTGTGTGTGTGTGTGTGTGTGTGTGTGTGTGCGTGTGCGTGTGCGTGTGTGTGTGTATATATATATATATATTTATATATATATATATATATATATATATATATGCTGTTTTTGCGATAATTTTTAAAATACTTGTAAATGAAGTTTTGTTTACCAAATCTTTAAACCCCATAAAATAAATTTTATAATACAGAACCAGATCTTAAAACATGACTGGTGGTCCAAACTATAAAGGAGGCTTTGACTTAAGAGGGAGTCGTCTCCAAATAACTTTATTTTGTAGTTTGACAAAACCTATTTACACAAATAACAAAAATACACATAATTTAGTATGTACATATATTTAATGATCCGCTGTAATCAAAATCTATTATTGTAGTCTAATAATTGCTGTATGAATCATATAACCTAATATTTAAGTTAGGTAAAAAATTATGAACTCTGCAAAAACTTTTTAATCCTATGACCACTAAATTTAACTAATGTCTTGAGATAATTTGTGAAATTAGTTCTGTTGAGGACAACTGCATTCAAATAATTAAATAATGTGTTTAAATCAATCTTTTTCATTTAAATTAAGATGTTTGTTTTTCAAGAAATTTTAAGTTAGTAGATGTATGTAGATAACAATTATCTAAAAATCATATCGAAGTAATTCCTGTGGTAAATTAAATGAAAATAATTCTATAATTTTGCAAACTAGAAAAGAGAAAATAATCATGTAACATTATTAAATATCTATATTCAATAATACAAATGGTTTTCTTTCAAAGAAAAGGGTTGCAAAGATTCACAACAGTTACACCACAGAGTATAAATATAAATAAATGAGGTGCAGATTAACTTGGTCGTGTTTACATAAATATCAGAGATTTGTTCCACTGGAAGAACCTTCTCAATACACCACAGGAATTGGAAAAATTAAGTTTGAATTAATTTTAACCAGGTCAGACTTGAACCTTTCAAGCAATAACCACTAGTCATCAGTCCTCCAAACTCTGATTAATTAAGTCACCAAACTTCTTGAGTACCTAGTTATTGATAGGGTCTAGGTATGTATAAGACACACCGTCACAACCTGCCCAATACACACAGACGTTTTGTATAAAATATTATTAAACGTTATAGAGGGGTCGAAATAGAGTTGGAGGTGGTTGGGTGACTGCAGGAGGCTGTAAGGTGTGTGTGTGTGTATGTGTGTGTGTGTGTGTGTGTGTGTGTGTGTGTGTGTGTGTGTGTGTGTGTGTGTGTGTGTGTGTGTGTGTGTGTGTCTGATTCAGGGTAAAATCGAAATCATGGATCATAAAAATTAGCTGCAGCAATAGGACAGCCAAAAATGTTTTTTCGAGAAACCATTTTATTTTAAGTATTCTAGAAATTAGGAAGAAACAAGAAACCAATAGGACAGTGGAAAAGCAGATCTGGTAAATGTATCTCTAATAATTTATAATAAAATCTCAGATGTGTGTTAGTAAACAATGCATTTTTAAAAGTGTAATCTAAGAAAAAACTAATCTCACAATCACCACAATGTTATTAAAAAAAAAAAAAAAAAACAATGGATAATATCAAGACAGTGAATAAACATTTTCATTCTGAAGTAAAAGTTACTAAAGAAAAGGTGTAAGAGAATGGATCAGGCCCAAAATTATATGGAGATGACAAACTATATTCGAAATGAAAAGGTAATGCGTTATCATAACACATTCGAAAGAGGTGGTGATGGATTTTATACCAGGGCCGAGAAACTCATTTCTGTGACTAATATGAATTTAGCAGAGTAGCTTATGAAGCGTAATTATATATGATTGAGGTTTGGTAATCTACTTACCGTAGTATCGGATGTTAGGTCCTGGTGTAGCGTCAGTGTGTGTAGCAACATCTGGTGTAGGAACGTCGTGTTCGCCAAAGTCAACTTCCTTCACTAAAACATGTAAACCATTTTAGTTATATTTCTTTAGACACATTATGCTTCAAATAGGTCCAATGTGTGCTGGTACTAGTTACGAATACATAATAACTTAACTTTTATTTCCCAGAGGTAAACGTTTTTTTAGAGTTGAGATTTTTGTAAACACAATTTATTAAATTCAAAGATCCAACACAAATAAGACCATATATAAATGTAGACCTACAGTATTTTAAAATTAGTATGCACGCTTTGGTTCTGATTTTTCGTTTAATTTGATTTATTTTCTACTTCGAAATAAAAGTACAGGGAGATCGACCTGCAAGAATTTCGGAATGGCACAAGGAACTCTTGAAAAGGCGGCCTAAATGTTGGACATGTTTTCGCAAGAACAAGACCGTGTGGAGAAACTGATTGTTCCTCGAAAGTCAGTGAAAAAGGAAGTATATAACCTCTGAACACGCTTTAAAACTATATAATTGAAAAACTATGCTTTAGTACAAATACTAGAATAGTTAAGTTCAAGATACAATTTTAAGAGCCTTACCTTCTTCTTCCTTCTTCTTGGCGCAGAAGCAGCACGTGACTGTAACAGCAAGAGAAGGCATTGTTATTATAAAGCTGGAACTTTACAAGTTATACAATATCAGAGGTCAGTTAAACAATGGTTGCATGGATTGTATTTATATTTTGCTCAATTTTACGTCACTAACAGTTGAACATCACAGACACAGAAAAGGGAAAACCAGGGAAATATTCAATACTCTCTTTTGCACTGCTTTGTTCTTATTTCATTGATAGTTTACAGATATAACCGTAATTGTTTATGGTAAATTTCTATTAGTTTGCTCGCGTTATAGTCAAGGTATGTATTTACAACTTCTGTCACGAAAACTTTCTTCTGTAGCAGATCGTATCCGAACAGAATGTTACAAACATTCAAAATAATCTCCCCCCCCCCTTTTACCTTAAAAGCTTAAGGACATTTCTAAGGCGTTTAGTCTAAGACGAATTCCATTTTGTACAAAAATAAGAGAATGATTTGGAACTCATTGAAAAAAGTAACACAAATTAAATGTTACTTTAATTTGTACTTGAACAAGTTACTTTAGTAATTAATAGACCTACGTATTACTAAAGTAATTAAACTCAGAAGAAGAAACATAAAAGGAGAATGAAATAATAAAATGACCATATATATATATATATATATATATATATATATATATATATATATATATATATATATAGAGAGAGAGAGAGAGAGAGAGAGAGAGGGGGGGGAGGGAGATAATGAGAGAGATTAAATACTATGAAGCATATCTGAAATAGAATATTTATCATAAACTTAACAAAAAAATAATTACTTGAAATGTAAAAAAAAAAAAAAAAATAGAAAGAAAAGCAGGCAGTTGTTTAATGAGGTATACTTGTAGTAGGACTAGTCATGAGAAATTATTATGGGTAGCAAATGGTTTATTCTGACGGTAAGAGCCTATACAGAACTTGCGGACAGAAATTTTTAAGTAAATACAAACTAGATGTTATCTGTAATGGGGATGAATAGAAAATAAAACAAAAAAATGAAACCATTCCAAAATGAATCTTATTCCACAAAGATTATGTTTGATTGTGATGATTTTTGTTCAATGGGAGTAAAAGATTACTCTGATAATTTTTGTGGGGAAGGCCCCTGGCGGGGATGTAGGAAAGATAGTATAGGAGGTGAAGAAATATCCAGAAAGAAGGTGATAGAGATGGAGAGGGAGGGAAAGGGGAGAAAGAGTGGAACAGAGAAAGGGTTAGAGAGAAAGAGGAGGAAGTAAGTTGGAATAAAGGGGATGTGAGAAAGGGAGAGGGGGTGTAGAAGCAAGGAGGAAGAGATAAACAGAGATGAACCGCACTATAAAATGTTATTGTGTTATAGAGCGGATACTTAGATACCCCAGGATAGTAGACAAAGAACATGGATTCTACAAACCTAACAGAGTACGAATGAGATGTACCAAGGAGTGTATTAGGTGAAAGTAGGATCTACTTGATAAAATTTGTAGTAAAGTAATGGTGGAGGGTAATATGACAGAGCAAATAAAATGTTAAGTGTGTAGAGAACCGGTTGAGCAACGCAATGTTAAGACATCAACAGCGGAATAAAATGTTTACAACTAATACATTTCAGGAAATCTGGCGATGATCCTGGTCAACATCTATTCGAGTACGTATATCTATTATAAAATATTTAGGCAAATCGTAACAAGCATTGCAACGCATTAGATACCTATACTCCCACCATGACTTATTGGTGCTTGTCGACATTTAAACTCGCGATGGTTCGAATGAATGTGAATACAAGCAAATATTCTGTCTGATAATAGCTTATTCCTAATATTTCTCCCAGGGAATATCGGCATTTTCATAATTTTAGCCTTCCACAGTAACATAACGATAAAGAGAGATCCATGGTGTCTGTTTTAGGGATAGTAAGTAGAATATAAGCCTGTTTATGGCTAACGTTTTTGTAGAAGGAACCATTTATGTTGGATTCGGTAACCTTCACAAGATTACAATAAACCTCCTTATTTCTATCAAACCCCCACTCTAATAGACTTTTGTATGTTAGGTAAGAGCGAGTGAAGACTATTTGTTAGGTTATATACAGGGTTATCATAAAATAATGGCGCTGTTTCGGACATGATTTAAAGAAAACCCTAATTACTTACAGTTAATGTTGTTTAATCATCTAATTTGTCGTCTCAAACAGTTGTTTTTATATAATTAATAAATTTCATTATGTGCGAACTAAGTCGCTCGACAAATCTCCAAACGATACTCAACTTCTCTCCAAACATTCGTTAACAATTCTTCGGTTATGGTTGTCATTGCTTCATTAATCCTGTTTTTAAGTGGTTCAGGTCACGAATTCTTTGTGAATAAACAACGCTTTTGATGTACCCCTACAAGAAAAAATCACAAGGTGTCAGATTTGGGCTCCTTGGAGGTCACAGTATAGGTTCTTGCCGGCCCATCCATCGATCTCCATCCTTCTTCGTTCAAACCGTCCGCGACCAATAAACTGAAGTGTGGGGAAGCACCATCTTGTTGGAAAGGAAGTTGATGAATGTTTTCGAGTTCATCTAACTAAGGAAAGCAATATTCCCTACAATCTTCCTATAAATTACTGACCGCACCATTCGTTAATGACAATCCTGTATTACGGTCACGCACAACTCTTTACAAGGCAGCATATAACCAGCTGAGGACAAGCACTACTCTTTACAAGACAGCATATAAACAGCTGAGGACAAGCACAACTCTATACATGGCAGCATATAACCAGCTGAGGACAAGCACTGCTTACAAAACTTGGCGTTTGGAATGTTAGTAGTCTTTTTTATATATTTATGTGTACAGGGATATTTTGTGGGTTTATTATTATTATACGTAAATAAATATATTAAAGAATACTTACAAAGTTTCAAAAAACTTCTTAGATCCATATTTTTGCTTCAAATCGAAAAATATTTCAAGCAAAAGTGTCTTTATGAAACTATGGTAATGTTCCAGTTTATTTGTAATTGTTGTTAGTTTCTAGGATAATTGTTGTCAACAGTTTATATTTGGAAAAATAAATACATATACAATTTTGTTTTACATAAAATATAATATCAATGGCTATCCTTATAGATAATAGGATGTAGCCTATGGCTATTGCACATGGGGATAGACGAAACTTTAACGTTATTATTAGGCTAACAAACGTAAGTAATTTTAAATAATTTATCCGGTGCAACAGGAACGTTTTTTTGTGTCAACAGGTTTTTCATGATTTCACTTAAATTACAAATTTGAAAGTCGTTAACTAGTGTAATAAATGAGGTTGACTGCGTCTATATTATATAAATTTGACCACTAATGTTTATTTAAATATAAACATTATAAACAGTGGTTTAATGTAACATGTAATTGAAAGCAGTAATCACGAATCCAAGAGATTGTATTCCCATGGAATAGATCTTACATTCTTTCGTTCGAAGTTTTGTATAAAGATACATTATTTGGTACATTACAAAGTACATTAAAGTGGTAACTTAAGTAAGGGTATGAACAAATGTTTGTAGCTCTACAAGTTTAGTTTTATATGACCGACGTCCTATATTCTAGTGTAATTCAGCCGGTAAACCCAAAAGAAGGTATCGATCTGGTTATTATTGGGCCAAATGTATAGTCCAGATAGTAGGATCAATTTTATCTTGTGTGGTTATTTAAAGACAAATATGTGGTTGCAATTACCCTTAACTAAACATTTATAGAAAGTTAAACTTTATATATATATATATATATATATATATATATATATATATATATATATTTAAGATCAAATAATATACACAAATACAGGAATATTTAATTTATTGAACAATAAACTCAAAGCTTTTCGTTGGTTTACATTACCAACATCTTCAGGAGTTACAATAGTAAGAATCTACTATTGTAGATTGATTGAATCTACTAATATGATTGATTCTTACTATTGTAACTCCTGAAGATGTTGGTAATGTAAACCAACGAAAAGCTTTGAGTTTATTGTTCAATAAATTAAATATTCCTGTATTTGTGTATATTATTTGATCTTAAAAATATTCTAACAGGAAAACGCATTTGATATTCTATATATATATATATATATATATATATATATATATATATATATATATATATATATATATATATATATATATATATATATATATATACACACACTTGAAACTATGGATGTATTTCATCGCTTTACGGGCGATAGAAGAATCGAGGTCGTTCCATTTTCCACACGGTTGTACAACTTTATGGTTAAAGCAACTCTAACCTTTGTAATTGTGCTCCCTAGAACTCCAATTTTTACACTCTTTTGTTTAACTCTCGCAGCTCAAATCGATCAAACCTTGTAATCGATTTTTCGCCCACTTTTCTTTCGGAATCCAATTGAGGTAGAATTTTGCACAATCATTCATCACCGATGACAATACATGAATAAAT
Organism: Prosapia bicincta; assembly: GCA_036971475.1. Lineage (NCBI taxonomy): Eukaryota > Metazoa > Arthropoda > Insecta > Hemiptera > Cercopidae > Prosapia > Prosapia bicincta. Next base: position 241,678,430 of record JBAIZL010000001.1, read on the forward strand.
CATTAAAAAATATTAATGAACTCACTCATTTGAATAGTCATTGTTAAAATATTGCTATCGATTTTTCACCCACTTTCCGATGTCTAACGGAGCTAAAATTTTGAATACTTAAAAAAAACCTAATTTCATTAAATTGAATGAGTGATTACTCTATATAAACAGTGTTGGCCGATAAGTTAAATCTGTTTGGAAATCAATATGATGCCAACGTCAAGTAAAGTAAACTGAAATGTTGTCCCTATTGAAAAAATATTTTTTAGATTAAAAATTGACGGCTTGCAAAGCTGAAAAGGAGTAAAAAATGTACGTTGCCTAATGTAATCATCTTGAATTCACAGATTAAACTATAGTTGAAAAGTACTCAACTAAGTGAATACGTAACTTAATGAATACGTCAACAAGTAAGCCATTACGAATTCACTTAGTTAAGTACGTTTTAACTATAGTAAAAAGTTAATACAATAAACGTTTTTATCACGATTTTATTTTTAATTTTAAAAAAATATTTTCCTGCCACTCGGAAATAATACGTTTTTTTAAAGTAACACTAATAGCGTCAGACGTTCATAAATGTTTTATATCTTGATATAGGTATTTTCTTTCATAAATTATTATGAAGATTGAAAAAGATCAATTTTAAACGTAAAAACTCTCTTTTTTCTATATATCTTTTTCTTTTAAATATTTTAGTCCACTTTTACGGACTTTAAAGTTACTAGTTGTTAACAACGAAATATTTATAGCTATAAATAAGAAAAAACTGATAAATACATATATTTTAACTTACTACTAATATTTATTACACGAAGATGCGTACGTACGAGTATTAGAAAACCGTTTGAAATTCAATGATACGAGCTCACTGTGTACATGGGAAATTGCAACTAAAAATGATTTAAACATAACCTTCAAATAACCTAGAGACCGAAAACATTTTTAAGACCTGATTTTGGCATTTAAGGCCCCTGTCTTTGTTCTAAAGTAAATTTATAGAATGTATATCTTTAATTTAAATTATTATTTATTAAAAAAACTGTAATAAGTTTTTGAATTTTCCATTGTGTGTAGTTTAAATAACTGTTCCTGCTGTACATTCACTGCAGGGCTGTTAAAAGAAATAATATATAAAACTAATAGTTCCATTACATGTTATTCACTTTATTAACTTAATAACTTCAGTTAATTGTAAGAAAAATATATAAATAAAATTTTATCTACTATAAGTTCAAAATTGTTTCCTATAAGTTATAGACTTTAAAAACCTGCTAAACTCACCACCCAACGCCTGCGTTTGGGTTTTAAATCCGTCTATATTTTCAAACAATAGCTATACACATTTATAATGAGTGGTGTTGATATTATGTAAAGAGTATATGAAGATGTGTTTGCGTTAAACACAGGGACAAAAGGGGAATATTGTACATTTTCAAATTGTTATTTTGAAATTATTTAACTAGAAACAGTTTTTAAATAGCTTCTTCAGAGATAATGTTCTTTAAAAATCTTTTACATTTTATGTAGAAACCAGTCCTTGTTTCTCGTGTTTAGAGCAGATATATAGTCATCCAGGACGGCAAATTTTGCTACCTCACTTCCTACAGTTGTGCAATGCTTAGCATATTGCCAAGTCGGAAACTCGGGGGCAGAGACTACAAAAGACATGACGTGATTCTGTGGGGGCGACCATTATGGAGGCGGACCGCAAACAGAACTTGTGTGCAGTTTTTCTTCATTGAATTTTAATAAAATTAAAATAATCTTTGTCAATGAGAAATCTATTAATGTGTTAATAACCGCTGGTACTCTAGGAACTAAAATATCCTTCCCGCTTTTAACATTTTCTGCACATTAGAGCTTTATCGAATTATTTTCAAAATATTTTAGCTTCTATATGTTCTAGATTCTCAAGTAATAGGTCCGGTATGTTGTCATAATAGAATGGCTCCGAAAGAGAGAAGGTATGTTATAGATGTGCACACACTTGTCATATGACAATTTGACTACATGACATTTTCCATTTCTCAAAACACCAGATATTTTTGTCTACCTTACATATACCATATAACTTACTATATACCATGTAACTTTCGATTCTCCCTGTAACGTACAATATAAAACCCATATTCCACATCCAGATGTTTTAAACTCAACGAATGCAAAAATATATTTTTAAAACCAATATTATTTTACGGTTTTTTTATTAAATTTAGTTGAAGTTATTATTCTATCTATTATTACACTAAGCAAACGTGATACAATACACTCATACTTTAAGATTTCTTACAAATGTACATAATTATTTTTTTTAATAACCTATATTTTATATTTTGTCCTACCAAAACAAACAAAAAATATCAATTTCAGGAAATTTACCAGATTTATTTTTCAAAATACTTTTGTATTATTATTTTTTACACATGTCCATACTAGCAATAACAAATACAACATAATCAATTACTCGTTTTTGTTTAAAAAAGAAATGATTCTCAAAACACTATTCCAAACAAAAGAAAACATTTACAGATCAAAGATAAATGTTTTTTTTTGTTTTTGTTAACTTACAAAACTATAAATTCTGTCTTCAACTTGTCGCCCATCTTAATATAAAACCATTTGTAAAACAGAAGAAGGTAATCTGTAATCAGCAACTAAACTGAATTACAAAAGTGAAGAACAGGATGAAATAGAGGTGAAAGATAGTAGACGGGGAGACAAACAGATTTCGATTCCAGAAGAGTTGTAGCTTTTTAAACAATTAAAATTTAAAAACAACAATTTAAAAATTTTAACTTTATTTTTCTTAAAAGTTAAAACTTTTATCTGTCGGCGCTGTGTATGGAAAACTTTTAAAGTCTGGATGTAGGCCTATATGTAGATCATACAGTACACCAAATTTGGTCTCTTCTGATTCATGTTGTAGATCGTAGACTAAAGTTGAGATTCATGTTTTCAAGTGTGAATTCACGTTCGTAGCAATATATTATCTGGACACGCGACATATTAGGTCTACTTAATATCGGCGGAGCGTTTTCGCCGACCAAGAAAGAAAATAATGGCCAACAATATTGCCGGACAACACGGCCACAAAGAAAACAATAGCCAAACGGCTCAGAGGCGTGACCGGGTGATTATGCAAATTCTCCAGCTATATGACTGACGGATCGTATGACTCTGTATATATTTGCATAAACTTAGTTGGGGGTAATCTCGTATTATGTCACGCAAAGATATTTTACTTGTCTTCTTGGAAAAATAGCGGCTGAATGATCCAGTGGGCGTAGATTTGCACAAGGTGTGAATAGTCGTAAAAATAATTAATGCAGCCTCCATTCTTGCACCGTGGCTAGTTAGAGTACGCGGATTCGTTGGATTGTAACTTTAGCTGTAAGAAAGCATATGAAAAAAAATTAACGAAATGTTGAACTCTCTTTCTGTAACTCTTTCACTTCGCTGCCTAGAGACAATCGTGTAGATGAATTTTCTCAATTCTTTACGTTTCACCATCTATCTTTTCATTTTCTTCTCACAAGTACACTGGCTCTTGTTTTAGTGTACATTATGTCCCATATTCGTTAGAAACTTACGTCGTTTTCTTTGTGTTGCAGTGTAATGTTTCGCTGCCGGTTCTTGCTAGATACTGCTCGGGTCAATTATTTTCGTCTTGACCATCAATTTCAGTACGATCTGCTAAACTACAGAGGTTTTCTGTGATATCTGCTAAGCTACAGAGGTTTTCTGTGATATCTGCTAAGCAACAGGGGTTTTCTGTGATATCTGCTAAGCTACAGAGGTTTTCTGTGATATCTGCTAAGCAACAGGGGTTTTCCGTGATATCTCCTAAACTACAGAGGTTTTCCATGGTATCTGCTAAACTACAGAGGTTTTCTGTGATATCTGCTAAGCTACAGAGGTTTTCTGTGATATCTGCTAAGCAACAGGGATTTTCCGTGATATCTCCTAAACTACAAAGGTTTTCCGTGGTATCTGCTAAACTACAGAGGATTTCCGTGATATCTGCTAAACTACAGAGGTTTTGAGTACTATCTACTAAACTACAGAGGTTTTGAGTACTATCTGCTCAACTACCGAAATTTTGAATTCCGTCTTCTAAAGTACAGAGATTTCGAGTGCTATCTGCTAAACTACCGAAATTTTGAATTATATCTGCTAAACTACAGATATTGTGAGTGCTATCCGCTAAACTACAGAGGTTTTGAGCGCTATCCGGCAAACTATAGTGGTTTTAGGTGCTATCTGCTAAAATACAGTGGATTCGAGTGCTGTCTGCTAAACTACCGAAGTTTTGAATTCTATCTGCTAAACTACAGAGATTGTGAATGGTATTCGCTAACTACAGAGGTTTTGAGTGCTATCTGCTAAACAACAAAGGTTTTACATTTATCAAAACTATTATTCTAAGTGTCCTTTTTGAACTGTATACTTCATTATACGAGTCTGGTATTGTTTTTCTACGGAAGTAAAACTGTAGAAGTAAGAACTTTCGCAACAGATTTCCGGAGATACAGATGATCCGATTTCCGACACAGTACAGCACGTATAATGAAGTCAGTTAATGTTAAAACTTTTTCTTCTTCGTTTAGAGGTTTAGAAGTTAGACCTAAATCATTTATTAAAAACAAATTTTTATATTTATAGAAATACTGTATATTTAATCAATTTGAGTGATTGCGTACGATCTCATATAGTAACTGCAGTAGTAGTTTTTTATTAGGTTTATAATACAGTCTGTGTTGTACATTCTTAGATCAAAATGATACTATGACATGTTACTTATCAGAATAAAATATTTATTTTTACTCCAACAAGTTTTATTATATAGATAAAAAATTATTTTTAAGAGAAAATTTCGTCATACCTTTTCTCAATATAACACCGCAACCTTATTGTAGTGTTTATGGTCATCCGGATCAAAACTATGAAACGTAGGTTACAGTCCACCCTGATGTGAAATATGTCTCGACTGAAGTTCCCTTGCCAATGTAATTCAATTAGATCAAAAAATTATTAAAACTTAAAAAGCTTTGCAAGTAGAAAAAACTTCTCCCAATCCTTAAACACTTAATTCTATTGAGAGAAGAACACATCCTTAACACCTAATATCCTAAACGTTTTAATACAGTATTGTATTTCAAAAGCGAGCAACATGTAAACCAGGCATCCTCACTACGCGGCCCTCGGGACGATTTTTTGCGGCCCTTAGACGGTTAGGATTGAAGTCAAAATATTTTATAACTTGAATAAATATCATATTTATTTACTGAGTGTTTTGAAAATCTGTCGTTGTTTTACTAAACTTAATTAATTACTCAAACTACTGAAGTTAAAACCCCCGCCCGCTGTATCTTTGCCTCGGGCTTTACTGACGTTTAGCAAGCAATAGTATCGGCAACACAGCAACGCAACGCAACTTAACATGTGACGGTGGAGACGTGCAAAAGGTAAGAAAGAAGAGACTGCCATATGTTTGATATGTCGTGAAACTGTACCATTTCGCTTGGTAGAAAATCCATGGGCAATGAAACCAGCTAATGTAGCTCATCTTTCTGTTTTTGGATATGAAGGGATTTGAAAAATGAATTAATCGATCTTCAGAACGATACGGAACTCAAAAGTATTTTTGAAGAAAAGATGAAGAATAAAGCTCACTATGAGTTTCGGAGGGTTGTTGAAAAGGAAAAATTTCCTAACTTACTTGAATGTGCTCAGAAAATATTGTGTGTTTTTTACTACTTATGTCTGTGAATCTACATTCAGTAAGCTGAAGTTTATAAAAAACAAGTACAGATCTAGGCCAACAAGTGAGAATGTTGAGAACATTTTTAGAATTTCAGTTTCTTCCCAACCTGCCAACATAGATGTCATATTAGAGGACTGTGAAAGATTTCGCCCATCAACTTCAAAGAATTAATTTAGTAAAAAAATGACATTTTCAAACTTTTTTATGCTCAAAACAGTTTATTTATGTTGGTAATGTAATAAACGTATGTTATAATCATATTGTTTGTCAGTTATTTAGTGCTTCTTGTACTTGCGGCCCTCAGGAAAATTGTATGCAAAATTTTTGGCTCTCAAAGTATTCCTAGTGAGGACCCCTGATGTAAACAATACAAGGCTAGGATTAGTCGGAAATTGTAATAATTTTAAGAACTATGAATTTCTAATGATTAATCTAACTCTCAATGGCCGTCGTTGCAACAATACGCAGCGTAGTACTCACAGCAAGCAAAAGCATATGTTGACCGGTTGCAAGAGTGCATGTAGATGCTCCGGTTTCGGAAGGCCATTCCGGTGTTGCTAAAAGCGACAATGACTATTTAAAGTGTTATTACCACACTCGTTGCGCAACACGAAGACGCCTAAAATAGGCAACCAATTCCCGGCCAGTTTACACTTTCTCCCGATAGATCTTTACTTTCATTCGCGTCTTAGTTTACCGACACTAATTGAATAACTCGCTTTTACATTTAAAATTCTGAGACAAACTACAGAAGCCACATGTAGTGAACAAACGCTGAATATTCTATTCAAAATGGCGTAACTGGTTGCCATGGCATCTTTGCTTACAAGTTTAAAAGGACATTTCAAAGTAAAGGATAGGTCGATCGTAAATCTCCTCACTGCAGGATCTCCTTCTTCAGCCACAACCTCGGTTTACCACAAGCAGTAACAGACGTTATGACTATAGCAAGCCCTCGGCGCCACATTCTTTTATAGCCTTGCCATAATTTATAGTGACAATTGTTTGCTGCTCTGGTAAATAGGTAAAGGCAAACCTCTCATTTACATGCGCCAAGTACTATCACTGACTTTACGGCTAGACGACACGGATTACAATTAAACTAGTTTTATATTTATATAAAAACTTGTTTCACTTGAATTATGTTTGTAGAAGGCTGTGATATTTGTCTTCCATTCCATAAGTAATGTTTTATCTGTCATATTGAGTTCTTTAATTAATTCGGAGATTTATAAGTATAAGGAGTAGACGGTTAGCTTCGTAAAAATAACGCATGTTTTGAAACGCGTCACCAAGTAAGCCATTACGTATTCACTTAGTTGAGTATTTTTAAAATTAGTATAAGTAAAAGTTGAATAAAATGTATATACAAAAAAGAAATCGCTTAACTAGTTCTCTGAGTACTTAAATTCTTTACAACTGGTGAAGTGATGTTACAGTTTTGATTAGCTTAAATGTGAAGCCCCAATATACTAAGAAAACTAGTAACACAAGATGATGGTGATCTATTGGGTGGAGTCTTGTATTTTGTATGTTTGTAACTAACTACTACAAAAAATTAGTAACAAAAGTCGAAGATTATGTTTTGGGCAGTGTTGTCAAGAACAAATTACCGTGTCAAGCGACAACTTAAAACTCACTTGACACATAATGTGGATTTATTAGTGCCATGGTAATGTGTTATTGATAATACTGACAATGATAGTTAACGGAAACCTTAGAATATTGTGTGTGTGTGTGTGTGTGTGTGTGTGTGTGTGTGTGTGTGTGTGTGTGTGTGTGTGTGTGTGTGTGTGTGTGTGTGTGTGTGTGTGTGCGTGTGTGCGCGCGTGTGTGTGTGTGTGTGTGTGTGTGTGTGTGTGTGTGTGTGTATAAAAATCGTGTGCCTATAAAATAATATAATTTATATTATTATTATAATGTATTTATAATATAAAAATCTTCTTTATTTTCCTGAAGATGCTGTACTGTTTTATCGGCGAAAAGCTTTGAATAATATATGCAATAAAAGTATTCTTGTTTTTTAAACATGTTTAATTTATTAAATAAGAAAACATATCACCATATTTAATATATTAAGCTATTATTATACTACTAATAATACTATACTACTACTAATATATATATATATATATATATATATATATATATATATATATATATATAAAGAACTAAGTCAAAATACAAATACAAGAATTCTTGTATTTGTATTTTGACTTAGTTCTTTATTAATATACAAGAATACATATTGCGATATTTATATATATATATATATATATATATATAATATAATATATATATATAATAAAATTAAAAATATTTCAAAAACAAGAATACTTTTAATGAATATATTTATTCACAGCTTTTCGCCGATAAAATAGTACCAGCATCTTCAGGAAAATAATTATCTGATAAAATATTTTTACAAAATTAAATCATATGTGCTACAAGCTACCATATGTTTATAAGTATTGCACTTTATGATTTTTTTTCTATAACATCAATGATCTTATAAATAGTTTGGTACCTTGATCTCACTTGAATTTGTTCATCAATTAATTTGTCTTTAACTTTATGCTTATAAATTTCCAATGTTTCAAATAAATTAATTTTTATCCTTTATTTAATTCTTTTATTAATTTCATATTTTCTATTTCCGGAAACTCGTGTCCATTATTAATACAATGCGTAGCTAAATTTGATTTGTATATGTTTGTTTTGATATATGCGTTTAAATGTTCTTTGCATCTCTCTTTTAATTTCTTTTTTGTTTGTCCTACATATAATTTATTACAAGTTTGACATTTTATATTATATACTCCAATTCTTTCGTGCATATTTTGATTTTTGTTATTGTTTATTAAATTTTTAATTTTATTATCAGTTTTATATGTAATTTGTAAATATGTTTCTTTAAATAAGCTTGTAATTTTATTTATTTCGTTACCAGTGAATGTAAAAGTTGTCCAAATATTTATTCTCTTATTAGGTACAAAGTTATTTTCGAGATTCTGTTTTCTTATTATGTTATTATTTAATTTATCTATAGTTTTTCTCTTATATCCATTTTCTAAACCAATTTGATATATTATATTTTTCTCTTTTATTTGATTATTTAAGTTCATTGGTAATTTGTACATTCTGTGTAGTAAATTATAAAGCGCTGCCATTTTTTGGTTGTATGGATGATTTGATTAATTAGGTATTATTTTATTTGTCTGCGTTGGTTTTCTATATATATTGTATTCAAATGATTCATTATCTTAAGTAATTGTTATATTTAAATAATTTAGTTTATTTTTTAATCATATGTTTTAATAATCTTATCTATTTCAATGTCTATATTTTGTAAAAATATTTCCGATAATATGCTGGACATTGGAGAGCCCATTGTTAAGGGCTCACAATATATATATATATATATATATATATATATATATATATATATATATATATATATATATATATATAAAGAATTAAGTCAGAATACAAATACAAGAGTTATAATTGAATTTACGTCTTTACAAGAATTGTAAATTCAATTATAATTCTTGTATTTGTTTTTTGACTTAGTTCTTTAATAATACACAAGAATACATATTGCGATATTTATATATAAATATATGTGTGTGTGTTTGTGTGTGTGTATATAAATATATGTATTATATATATATATATATATATATATATATATATATATATATACATATATATATATATATTTATTTATATATATATATATATATATATATATATATATATATATATATTATGCAAATATAAATTATATCATAGTGTTAAGGCAACAATATGAACTTGGTAATTTATATAAATTTGGAAACAATGTATTTCTAATTTAACATATGCTTTGTATCTTCCGTTATTGTATTACACTGGCCAACAGCTGTTTTGGTGCCGGGGTATTAAGAGCTGATTTTATATGAATTTGATGCCCTGAATTCAAATATGGCATTAGTTTTTGCCTAGGAGCTCAAATCTTTAAGATATAACATTTTAGTGAAATATACGCTACACTATTTTAAGTTAAATCAGTGGATCAAATTAAACACTCAACACGAAATCTTTATTACTATATTATAATCATATTTTTATTTTTATCATTATACAAATATTATTATATACAAAAACAGAAAAAACATCATCGTCTACATAGAACAATCAAACCAGGTATAGTCACTGAACACTACGGAAGCTTTTTTTTCGTGACTTTCTTGAATGTAAATTAGAACAGTCCCTTTTTAAACTCCAGCAGTAATCTGCCATCATGTGTGTATCCCATCTTCCTTTGTAGCGATCCTCCATAGTTTTATTATCCTGGTGAAATCTTTCACCTTGTTCCTCACTGGTGTCGCCTAAATGTTCAGGAAAACTATCTAAGTGGCTGTGTAAATAGTGCACCTTAATGCTCATGTTACAGCCAAGTGATTTGAAACTGTTTAGCATCTCATTTACCATTTCAACATAGTTTTCAGCTTTGTGCTTGCCCAGAAAATTTTTCACAACTGCAACCAATGAAATCCATGCTTTTCACTCAGTCTTGTTCATTGAATTTACGAAGTCAGGATCCTTAATGAGTTGTCTAATTTGTGGTCCATCAAATATTCCTGCTTTAATTTTTTCCGTACTCAACTGATGCATTTTCATTTCTACATATGAAAAGCATGATCCGTTCTTATCAAGAGCCTTTACAAACTGCTCCATAAGGCCCAACTTGATTTGTAATGGAGGAAAGATGATTTTCTCTCGCCCAACTAAGGGGTCGTTAATTATATTCTTTTCCCCAACGTACATGTTTTCTGTCTTGGGCTACTCTTTTCTAACCCAGTGGTGTGTTTTGTCTCTGCTATCCCAGAGGCACAAAAATCAAGGATATTTGGTGTAGCCACTTTGCTGTCCAAGGAGAAAATTTACCACTTTTAAGTCCACACAAATCACCCACTGATGTTCATGATACTTTATCTTCTCCAAGACCAAAGCTATGGTGTTATATTCTTCTTTCATTTTTGTTGAGTGAACAATCGGTATTGAGCCATATTTGTTGCCATTGTGCTGAAGGACGCATTTCAAACTTCGCTTTGAGCTGTCAATAAATAGGTGCCATTCATCTCGAAAATATTGAGGAAGAGCCATTTTTTCCAATAGTCCCCTAATTTCGTGACAAAATACCAGATTGTCATCTTCAGAGAAGAAGGGTAGCAGATCCTTTTCTCTTGTGCATTAAAAAGAAATTTATGTTTCTTCTTCCAATAAATTTTTGTCGTTCAACCTGGAAGCCAATAAATCAGATGCTTCTTTTGACAGGTTGAGATCTCTGATGAGGTCATTTAACTCGTCCTGGTTGAAACGTTGAGGGATTGACGACATCCCCTCATAATCACTGCCACCTTCAAAAGAATCAGAAGAGTTATTAGAGGGAAAATACTCGTCCTCACATAGCTCTGGTACCTCGTTAAGTGTTGGGATCGGTACTTTTTCTGAATGAGGAACTGGACGTCTTGCAGAAGCTAAATCAGGATAAGTCCACTTGTTGCGGTTGTTTTGATTGATTCCAGTAATATTTACTAGGCAGAAATAGCAGTCATCGAAGTGATTTTGGGGTTCTCTCCAAACCATCGGTACTCCGAATTTCAGAGTTTTACTTTTCTCGGTTGTCCACTGTCATAAATGTTCTGTACAAGTTTTACAGACCTGATGAGGTGCCCACGTTTTATCCTGATCACCAAGCCTAACACCGAAGTATCCAAGATAAGCTTGTATGTAAGCAATAAATGTATAGCTTTAGAACTGCACAAAATACAGTTAAAACTGCACATTTTGCGTTAAACTGCACATTACAAAAACGATTATCTAAAAAAGTAGAGCTGGTAGAGAAAAACTGATTTCATATTTGGATTCAGCACCCCAAATATTACTAAAATCAGTTCTAAAATCCTAGGCACCAAAAAATAAATTTTTTTTTGTAGGCCTGTGTTATTCATTCCTGATGATATTGGTAGTTTTAGCAAAGAAGAGCTTTGTATAAAATTATTAAATAATTCTTGTATTGAATACGTCATTTGTTTCTTAATATTTAACAAAAAGCATATTATATATATCGCGTTTTATAATAATTAAAAATATATCTTTCTTGTGGGTATAAAACGCATGTCAACACTCTAAAATACATTTGGTTATGTTACATTTTACCGTGCTCCTTAGAGCTACCAGTTGATTTGACTTAATTCGCCTATAATAAAGGTAAAGGATTCAGAATAATAAACAGGAATAACAAAGGCCCATAAAATCTCTTAGTTTAGACAATGTGTGAAGGATCACTTGTGTGCAGACACTTATACCTGAACTAACCACCCTCTAGTAAGGTCTTAAGATAAAGTCTACCTCCTGGAGCATTCCTAGAGCAATGACAAGCTTCAATTAAAATAGCTTGAAGTTTCATAACTTGGAACACACTGATAATTACAAAACTCTGTAACATTCCAACTTTTGTTTTCAGAGCCCTTTTGATTGAACAAATGTACAGGCCCCTTCCGTTTGTTCTATATACCAGGCTGTAACGCAATGAAAATTTTCTTCCCATAACCGTTGTGATATTGTGTAAAATTGTTCACAGTGGAATTTAAATATGGTTAAACAGTTAGTGAGCCAGCCTAGGCGACCTAGAACGGACCGGTTGTCACTGCCAATGGTTGAGTCATGAGCCTATAAGAACGATTTACCCTCGACAGCGTCCAATTATGCGAACAGAAGAATGTAGGGTTCAAAGAAAAGGTTTTGGTACGTATTCGGATTCTTTGCCGAGTAACTAGCGATTGGCGATCAGCGCATGCGAAACTTTGATTTATGTAATCACTCTTTCACATGTTTAATGTAGCTTGTAGTCATATGTTTAGGGAATCATGTCACTCTATTGGTCATTAAAGTAACTAGCATTAATAGTAGCTAGAGGTAGATGCTCTGACACCGTGGTCAGCGATAATTTTAGAACAGTGCTACTTGCAATCAAGGTGTTATTATTTTGAAAAGAGTTATATATATATATCGCAATATGTTTTCTTGTGTATTAATAAAGAACAAAAGTCAAAATACAAATACAAGAATTATACAAGAATCTATATATATATATATATATATGGTGACATAAAATAATTTTCATAAACAAGAATATACGAATATTACTTCATTTTATTGTTCATTGAAGCTTTTCGCTAATTTACATTATTAGCATTTTCAAAATATATGAATCACTGTACAGTTATGTGATCAGAGTAAGACTGTTGAATATAATTGTACTATGCTCAGTAAAGGTATCAGTTATCTTATCTGTTAGATAAATATACTTTAATATTTCCTGTCCTAATCTTTTATTTTTAAAATGTCATCAAATATGCTAAAGATAGTATTATGTTTTGATTTAATCTGGACTTGTTCCTCTATTAGTGTGTTCTTAATTTTATTTTTATATATCTCTAAGTTTTCTATTATATTCATTTTTAAGCCTTTTTGTACGTGTTTAACCAACTTCATATTACTAATCTCTGGAAAATCATGATTTCTTTCTATACAATGTGTGGCAAGATTTGATTTATAAATATGTGGCTTTTTAAATGCATTTAAATGTTCTTTGTAGCGATCTTTTATTTTCTTTTTTGTTTGTCCTATATAACATTTTTGACATGTAGTACAGTTAATACTATATACGCCGTTTATATTAATTTTGTTTACTTTAATGTTTGTATTTATTATATTATTAATTGTGTTATTAGTGTAATAAGCTATTTTGACATTAGTATCTTTAAATAATTTTATAATTGGTTTGATTTCATAACCGGTAAATAAGAATTTGGACCAAATAATTTCTTTAGTATTTGAATAATAATTTTCATTTATATTATTATCCATTCTTTTAAGGATTTTATTATTCAATTTATTAATGGTTTCTTTTTTATATCCATTTTGTATTGCTATTTGTTGAATAATGTTTAGTTCTTTCAATTTATTTATCGGGTTTAATGGAATTCGGTTCATTCTGTATAATAAATTATAGAAGCATGCCATTTTTTGATTGTACGGGTGGTTTGAATAATTAGGTATTACTTTTACTGTTTGAGTGGGTTTTCTAAATATTGTAAAATTTAATTTATTATTTTCCTTATAAATGGTAATATCTAAGAAATTTATGGCATTAAGTTTTTCTATTTCGTAAGTAAACTGTATTTTATTGTGTATATTATTTATTTCGGTAATTATTAGGTTTAAATTTAATGCATTATTTGTAGAAATGTACAGACCGTCATCTACATATCTATACCATTGTCCATTTTATATTTGTAGATATATTGTATTATTATATTTTTTAATAATTTTTATTATTTCTTCATCAATATGTTGCAAAAATATTTCGGAAATGATGCTGGATAGTGGTGAACCCATTACCAAGCCGTCTTCTTGTCTGTATATTTTGTTATTATAGCAAAAGTAATTTTGTTTTAATATTATTTTAAGTACATTAATTATTTCATCAATTTCTTTTTTATCATGTGTATACATATTTAATTTATTTTTTATTATTTTATATGTTTCCATTAAAGGTATATTGGTATACATGTCTTTTATATCGAATGATATTAATTTGCTATTATTGTCTATTTTTATATTTTTAATTTTCTCTATAAGGTGATAAGTATTTTTTATATTATGATTGTTATTTAATTTCATTTTGTCTTTTAACTGTTTGGCAAAAATTTTAGATATTTTATATGAAGGTGCACTTTTAAAATTAATAAGCGGTCTAATTGGATTATTTATTTTATGTAATTTTATAATACCATTTAATAATGGTATTTTAGGGTTATCATTTATGTTATTGATTTCCGGATTAAATAATGCATAAGAATTCTTCACAATACCTTTTATTTCATTTTGGTATTTATCCGTGGGATCTTTTTTTAGTTCTATAAACATATTATCTACAATATATTTTTCATTTTTGTTTATGTAATCTTGTTTGTTTATTACCACAACAGCATTGCTTTTATCTGCTTTTATAGTACACAAGTTATTATTTTGTAATTTTTGTTTTAGATTATTAAATTGCATATATTGATTTTTGTTTTGATAATTTTTTATTTTATAAACATTATGTTTTTTTATTAATTTAGCTATTTCATTTGTTGCATTAATTCTTACCTTTTCTTGGTCATTTTCTTTTAATTTATTTATAGCGGTTTCTGTATCTATTACAATATTATCAATGTCTTTATTAAAATTTTTCTTTATGTTGACGATATGAATGTCTTCTAATATTTTTTCATTTTTTTTTTCATTTTTAGTGAAATTAATGTTAGTTAAATTGATTAAATTTGGAAAAAACTTATGATACGTTTCTTCGTGTACTTTGTTTTTTTCCTTATATATTATTAATTTATCTAATTTATTGTTTATATTATTTATTTTAATTTGTTTAAGATATTTAATTTTTATATTAATTTCCTCATATATATATATTCCCACTTTATTATATGTAACTTATTTGCTAGTTCTAAATTTAATTTATATATTTCATATGTTAATTTACTTTGTTTTTTATATAATTCATTAATTTCATTTTTTATCCACATCTTCTCTGCTTGTATATTAGTTTTTTGTGCTGCTTTACTTTTATTTTTTATGTTGATTTTTGCATATTTGGGTATGATTTGTAATAGTATACATTTTTTGTTGAAAAATATATTACAATTATTTCTCATCAATTGAATTTTCTTTTTCTGATATAAATTTATTTTGTTTGTTAATGTATTAAAATTTTGTACTGATTTAAGCATAGTACAATTATCTACAACATACATTTTTTTATATATATATATATATATAATATTAATCTATATTATCCAAATATTTACCTATATATGTATTTTAATTTATATTATATATATTATCTAATATTCTAGTTTGTTTAAATAATTTTGTACTATATAATTAATTTTCAGTATAACCTAATAATATGTATATTATTTATTCACATTTCCATATAATACTTTTTTTATATATTAATCTATCATATAAATATTTAAATTTTTTTTTTTTTTTTTTTTTTTTTTTTTTTTTTTTTTTTTTTTTTTTTTTTTTTTTTTTTTTTTTTTTCTTTATATTAGTCTTGTATTTTTTATATAATTTATCAATATGTCAATTATGTTAAAATATACGTGTATAACTAGTTTTTCGATGACGTTAAATCATAACATTATTATACTTATTATTATAATTAATTTATTAAAATATGTAACTAACATTAATATCAAATAATAAAAACATTATACTTATTGCTTCTTTATATTTACTTTTCAGTATTCTTTACTATCTTGTAACATTTACTTTATATAATTTCTTATATTAATATTGTTGTGCTATTTATATTACAATACAGTATTTATCAATATATTGTATCCTAATGTTAATTTATTTGTAAAATATTATTTAGAATATTATATAATTTCATGTGTATTAAATAATATCCTCATGTCAACAATTAAAATTGAATCAATACTTGATGCAATATAAGATTGTTTATATTTGCATTTACACTTAAAAATCGTGTACTTTTATTTATACTTCTATATAATATTATTTATGTTAATCTTTAATAATATAAATAAGCTCAATTACAGTTTTAGCCTTATTATGTTTCATTAAACTATACAAACATTCATATAAATAAATTAAAAGTACATTAATAAATTTTATTATTTTAGGTTTCAGATTAGGACAGGAAATATTAAAGTATATTTATCTAACAGATAAGATAACTGATACCTTTACTGAGCATAGTACAATTATATTCAACAGTCTTACTCTGATCACATAACTGTACAGTGATTCATATATTTTGAAAATGCTAATAATGTAAATTAGCGAAAAGCTTCAATGAACAATAAAATGAAGTAATATTCGTATATTCTTGTTTATGAAAATTATTTTATGTCACCATACATATTCAACAAGAAAAAATAATTCATCTAAGTTTTACAATATATATATATATATATATATATATATATATATTTACATATATATATATACATATATATATATATATATATATATATATATATAGAGAGAGAGAGAGAGAGAGAGAGAGAGAGAGAGAGAGAGAGAGAGAACTAAGTCAAAATACAAATACAAGAATTATAATTGAATTTACAAATCAAAGCTTTTCGTTGGCTAACAGTACCAACATCATCAGGAATTCCTGAATTTATTATTACACAAGAATACATATTGCTATATATATATATATATATATATATATATATATATATATATATATATACAAGATGTGCTTTCTTGTTTAATAATAAAAAACAACTCAGGTTATTCAAATACAAGAATTATTTATTAATTTATATTCGAAGGTTTTCGTTGATAAACAGTACCAACATCATCAGGAATGAATAATATATAGTCTATATATATATATATATATATATATATATATATATATATATATATATTATATAGGCCTATATATAAAGAACTAAGTCAAAATACAAATACAAGAATTATAATTGAATTGTAAATTCAATTATAATTCTTGTATTTGTATTTTGATTTAGTTCTTTATTAATACACAAGAATACATATTGCGATATATATATATATATATATATATATATATATATATATATATATATATATATATACATTTAAATTAACAAATTACTTCTGTTAAATATTTATTAATGTTGGATATAAACTGCAAAAACAAAAATGTTTAACAAAATAATGCTCAAAGTTTGTCATCAATTTAACATTGTCAGTATCAAGAGCCTCTTCACCAGTCAACAGTTAAAACAAGATTGTTTTTTTAACAAGACTTGAAGCATCAATAATTTTAAATTGATGAAAACTTGAATTCTTGTTTATGAAGTGTGTCTGAGCGTGTGTGTATGTCACGTTTATATGCACCGTTTGAAACGAGGCGTGAAATTTTGAACGATATTTAAATTTTTAAAGGTATTTAAAAGCTATTAGCATAAAGCTGGCAGTGGTGAAAATTAGTTCTAAGAGCAGATGTTTTGTATAAGCGTTACATAAATGACTAAAAGGAATTTATTTAACATTTTAAAAGGTAACAAGCAATATAATTTTTTTTTTAAAATCAATTTCTATTTAAATAAAAAAATTATTTTAATGTTTTTTATAGTATAATTATATATAAATATGTATATATTATACATAGGCCTAAACATAATATGTCAAAATAGCAAAATTATGTAACAAAATAGAAAGTTAATTTCCTTGGAATTTTCCATTTTCGTTTCTATTTATGGTGTTGGACTATTATTTTTTTTGTCACTATTTATTAGCGTTCTTCTTTTTGTGTTGTAGTTCTTTTCACTTTCTTTTCTCATTGTCCGTTTGTGAAGCAAAATTCGATAACGTTAATCCAGTTTGCTTGATTATTTTATTATTTTCATTCAATTTCAATTCTAGATCCTTATTTATGATATTATGTGGTAACCATTGCAACAATTTAAAGTTATACAATGGAGGTTTTGACGACAACCATATGGGAGCAAAAGAAAAATTCATATACATCTTTGACAAGTAAATATTTGTCTATAGGAAAGTTGGCACAGTGCCAAAGCGCTAGACTTCGGACATGACGATTCTTAGTTCGAATCCTACCTAGATCCCCCAAATTTTTTATAATTTATTTAATAAATAAACATTTGAAAAAACTATAATAAAATCAATTGTCATCCAGTATAGGCTTAAAAAATTGTATCTGAACTTGATTGGATTAATAAAAACGTATTTTATTAACTTGAAACTTTGTACAATATATCCTATATCAGGAAAGTGTGAGCTAATAGAAGGAATTGAAAAAAGAGCTGCGGTGTAATAGGATTACTGGAGCTGAAATACTTGCTATCACTGAAACAAATACCTCTTATTTTAATCGTATAAGTTAATAGGAATCCTTCATAGATCAATCAGTAATTTCGGAATCGTAATGCAGTGATAGAGCTTAAAGCGTATTCGATATCGTT
Organism: Prosapia bicincta; assembly: GCA_036971475.1. NCBI lineage: Eukaryota > Metazoa > Arthropoda > Insecta > Hemiptera > Cercopidae > Prosapia > Prosapia bicincta. Next base: position 241,697,258 of record JBAIZL010000001.1, read on the forward strand.
ATACACGAGTGAAATCGAGATACGATCAGCCTTGAGTTGTTATATCTTTAGTTTGTGTATGATGTTGAGACACGAATGGCACGAAGTAATGCTATGTAAAAGGAGATAGTGTGAATTCCGTACGAAACCTTGTTAGGAATGGGGACGTAGATGTCCGTGAAATGAAAGTGTAGCTTCCTCCGAACGACCTGTTAGGCCTAGTCAAAGTTTTGGGTCTTTTCCTCCTCCTCAGTAACTCAGTCCATACTATAGTCTATCCATTTTGGGAAGGCGGGTAAAAGATTAAGTCACCGCCCGAGCTCCCAACAATAGCTTGGGTCAGGCGCTCGGCGGCCGGCCGCCCGCGCTAATGAGGCGTAAAAAGCACTCCACTCCAAAATATTATCACATAAAAGTAAGCGTATTTTTTAATTTTTTATTACAGTTTTGATGTCTACGTGTGATTTCATGAAAAACTAGTCCAAACACGACGGAGTTATGTCAATTAGTAAAATTAGTGGTTACAAAAAATTGTAGTGAGTACAATTTTACTAATTAACATAACTCCGTCGTGTTTGGACTAGTTTTTCATGAAATCACACGTAGACAACAAAACTGTAATAAAAAATTAAAAAATACGCTTACTTTTATGTGATAATATTTTGGAGTGGAGTGCTTTTTACGCCTCATTAGCGCGGGCGGCCGGCCGCCGAGCGCCTGACCCAAGCTATTGTTGGGAGCTCGGGCAGTGACTTAATCTTTTACCCGCCTTCCCAAAATGGATAGACTATATTAAGGGATTCAGTGAATTACAATTTGGTTTAATCAAAGATTAATACTGTCGCAAAACTGTAATATTTTAATTCTACGCCATTACTAAAAGAAATTTTTTGCTACAAGATTACAAAAAATTTGAAAACTTGAACATTTTCAAACTAAACTAAATTTTGTGTAAATCTAGCTTCTAACGTCCCCACAGAACGTTACCACCGATTTGTTCGTTCTATATTTTTGTAAAAAATACATTGTTAACTTGAGCGATGAGACTTTAACTATAAATAGGGCTTGAAATTTGAAAAAAAATATTTTGGTCTACTTACAATCTACTTACTAAATCATAGACACGATATTTTATGAACTGAATATTTATACCTAAGAAAGAGTGTTACTTTATAATACATTTTTTTATTACAGATCTTTTTTACAATCTTTCAACAAATTATCCGATAAGGACAACCTTATCTCAAATGCAGCAAGCAGATCCGTAGGTTGCCTAGCATACCATCACTACACGATGTTAGTTGAGAATATGGACCTTGCTTCACCAATCGTTTAAGAAGCCAATCATTAAGAAGCCAAATTTGTTGGTAACAAAGTTATTCTAAACGGATACTTTGTTAGTAGGAAAATATTTTAACATATGTGGTTCAACAAAATTTCAAAAAGTTTCGATAAACAACAATAATTTTTTTATTTATATTAGTGGATTCCATCTTCAAGTGAGCGACTAGTTTTTAACTTAAAAGACTTGTACATATGTTACACTCTCCTATAGTAGCACTTACCCTACTTTCATGATTGTTGAGGACAGCTGTTCCGGGAGATGTGTCTCATTGTCAACTCAGACCGTAACTGAACTCATGTTTAGTATAGGTTAGGGGGATATTAGGTTAGTGATGTAGGTTTATTTTGGAGAGTATTGGGGGTTTATGATTTCAAAATGTGTATATGAGTTTCAGCCCCACACTCATACTCAACACCCAATTACACTATAACTCACACTATTTGACAGTATATCCACCAATACACCTATATCACTACAATAATATCCCATCCCACCCTAATTTATAATAACCATGAGCTCAGTTCGGTCTGAGTTGACAATGGAACACATCTCTCGAACGACCGTCCTCAAAAACCATAAACGTAAGTGCTAGTATAGGCAAGTTTAACATTGTTAAAGTGCTTTAGTTAATTTTTTAATTGTGTTTCGTACACAAACTAAAATAATTTTTATACTACATGATTACAAAACTTCTGCAACATCAACATTTTTAAATTAAACCAAATTTTATGTCAACTAAACTTTTCTTAAACAACACACTTGATAACAACGCTCTTAAATGTTAAAGTTTAAGGTTTATTTTCATTTTTTTTCGTTCCAAAACATGTTACACAAAAACACGGCGAAGAAAATCAAATTAATTTCAAAGATATGAAGTGTTTCAAATTAAAAGAAAAAAATAGGTTATAGCACTCAGTGGAGTGGCGACAGAAGTGAACACTTTTATAGCCACGTCTACAGAAATATTTAATAGATACGCCTAAGTATGTTTTAATTTTAAAAATTGGATTATAAATACCTACCTTATTATTAATTGTTAAATTGAATTATTTGTATTGATGTTTATGTAGATTTAAATAAATTATTATATTTATAAATTGATCATAACATTTAGTAATAAGTTTCCCTTAACAGTGTTCAATAAATAATGTTACATAATTTGCGTGTAAAAACCCTTATAATATATAACATAAAATCAGCTTACATATTAAATCATGTGTTATCATTTAATTCACTTTGATGTATCTTATAGTGTAACCCGGTGGAATTTACAATGGCGCTATTAGTCTAACGGAAACTATACTGACGCGAAATCGTATTTTTATTTCAATACGTTTTTCAGGCGTTGCTATAAATGTTTTCACTTCAAAAATATTGACATAACCTAAATTCACAAAAAAAATGTTAAGCTGTTGGTTAAATATTCCAAATTCAATAAATACTATGCACCTATTTTACAACCCACTAACCAAGTATAAAAAAACCATAGATTTGTTAACTTTCAATGGAGCAAGCGTTTACTAAGCTATTTTACCCAGCGAACACAGAAACAATTGTTTCTGTGTTATCTGATCTAACCTACTATACGCGATGTCAATTTACGTGAACATGCTGACATTAACAATCGTTTCTACTGCGCATTAGGAAACTTAAATTTTCGTTTCTTTCTAGCCCAACTGACTGAACGTACTACTTACAACGTATGTTTTAATCTAGCTGTAAAGTAATTCTAGAGGTAGCTACTAATACATTTGCTTGATAACGTATTGTCCAAAAAATATATTATTGAAGTGATAACTTCTTTACACGCGTTGAACAAAACATGAGATTAAATTATTGTTTCGCGTCACGCTATTTCTGAAACGCATACCTTACAGCATTATATTATATTTCACGGAGACTCAAGTGAATTAAATGATAACAGATGATTTCTTGTAACAGCTTGTGTTATAGGTTATGTCGTAAAACAGCCGTTTTACAAGTATAGATTATTATTTATTTATAATTGTAGATTATTTACTTATTGATCGGTGATTATAACAGATACTTTAACCCCTATTTAGGGTTTACTATATTTATGGTTAGAAGGTTTCTTCTTGATTCAAAGGAATTGTTGATTCATTTTTGTACCATATGTAAACAGGAAAATAACAAATTGGATGAAGTAATAACTTAGTAAACTTTACCAAAATAACAACAGTAAACATTGAGAGAGTTTACACCAAACCTTACAACACAATAGTTTATTAATACATACTAGTTTCGGCGAATATGTCACCTTCCTCAGTAATTGACTTATAACCACCGAGAGCGTTACGATGTCAACGATTTTTCTCCGTGCAAAACACACTCAGCCTGGCTGCCATACAAATGGCCATTTACTTTGTTTTATTAAATTCGTCTTTCTCGCTATCCCCATTTTATTTCTAGACGCGTAGTGTTCCCCGTGGTATCTGTTTTTGGTATTTTTTAAGGGCTATCAAAAATGAAAACTATACCATCTACCAGAGACAACTTTCAACTGTAAAATATTAACTTTTTGGCAACTGGGCGCCAAACGTATAGTTTGAAAATTACGCTAAACCTTTTCATGTAGTTTTCTCGAAGTTCACATCAAAATAAGCCACTCTAGGACATAACCTTTTAACGGAACGCAATAAATATTAAACTTTGTAATCACTTAATGAAGGCCTGTGTTATCTTTTATCTCTGTATGCAAATCCAGACAAGATTTAGGGCCATAAAACCACGTCATATTCTCAACAAGAACCTCTGTATCTGTGTGTAAACAGAGCTGTAAAGCTCTAGTCTTAGATTTATTCCCAAAGCGTGAGTAAGCCTTGTGTAAAATATGGGTTTCTTCTGAAATGACCTTGCGAGATATTTTTATTAAAATCGATATTTAATACTCCCACATAAAAGACAGTTTTTTATTTCATAAAAACATAAAAACTAAATTAGATTTACTTATTTCCTATATTAAAGAAGAAGAAAAGTCACTTTCAAGAGAACTATTTCTATATTTTTTATATCCGAAGTAGAGAAGATTTGCCTTTAAACGTTTGAAATTAATGTAATAAAAAGTTACATAGGTAATACGTAGACGCGTTTAAAACATTCACCTCCACAGCAGTTTGAAAAAAAGTGCGCCATAAATAAATTACTATAAACAAATATAATCTCTTAAACCACAAAAACATTTTATTTATTTCCTGGTGTACATTTTTGTAATGATAACTAATTTTCGCGTGGTCCAGTCGTCCCGACGACAATAAAACAGCAATGTGAAAAAGTTTAAGTGAAAAACAGAATGCAATGTATGACAATCTAAAACAAAACTGGTAACCTTTTAAATAACAACCCAAAACGCTATCATGGTTTTTAATTTTTTGCAACAATTTTATTTATATTGTAAGCAACGGGAACCAAGGACAATGGGCGTTCTATTAAGTTTATCCACGTATAAAAAAGGAAAAAAAATAAAGTAACAGTTAGTAGAACTGAACCAACAGAAGTGAATGCCATATTTGTAGAATGTAGCTAATACAAGTTTTCATATAATTAATAATAACACAACAGGTAATAGACAACCTTTATTGGACGTTGAAACATTTAATGAGTACATATTATATTTACCTAATTCAATTGATATTGGTTCTTCAAAAGGGTTAGACGCGCCTAAGAAACTAATAATTTAAAAAAAATTTAGTAAAACCTACATCTCATTATCATTATATTTAACCATTTATAGTGCTATTTATTGAAATATAAATTAAAATATTTGTTACTAATAAAAATATGTAGTAATGATAATTCAACTTTATAATATACAATAAATAAAGTAACATAACCTACAAAATAACCTATAACATAAAATCAGATGTTAAAAATTATGTTTTCGCTTGAAGTTAAAATACAAAGCGCGTCTCGTTACGCGAGATAGTTGAATGATTTTACTTCCATGCAAAACACGCAGTCACATCCAGCAAAAAGAGGTATTAACTTTAAAATACGATTTATTTGTTTGTGTGACAAAAATATTTTAAAACGTTCAAACCACAATGTTATGAAGATACAGTAGTTATTAAATCATGTTATACGCAACACAATATACATCAAGTATTCATAACACAATATAACACAATTATAAACATCAGATATTATCTTCGAAAGTGAACTTTACAAGAAAAATGATAACGTTAAATTTTATCTTGTACATTTTGGAATGGTGTTAAATTTAGACATGAATATAGATGTAGTTCGGTAATAATATTTAATCCTTTTTTTAAGTTGAGAATTTCTCAATTTGATTTTTCTTTACGAAAAAAGAGTCTGTATATGTTTATTCTGAAACATAACAAAATATTATTTCTAGCTATCGTAAAATAAGAAAATGATTTTATTCTAAAAATCGTTACAATGAGAAATGAATTAATTGCGTTACCTCTCTAGGATTCGTATAGCGCCTGCAAACAAACGATAGGCAATTTGCAACCTAACGTCACAGTTAATCTAACTTTAAGGCGGTATATTTTAATTCTTCATTATTTTTACATTCTTTGGTTTCAATTAAAAATGAAATTAATGCATTGTGATAATTTTGTTTTAACTAGTTACGTATTTGGTACGATTATCTTCCTAATAAAAATTAATCTCTAATTGGTTGAGAAATGTGAAAGAGACTATTTACAAATTTAAGTGTAGGAGTTTAAATTGAGGTTTTAAAACTTTTAGTTGTTAGTTTATCTTATTTTTAATTCGTTGTAAAAATGCTAATGGGATTCAAGTTTTACGGTACAACCGAAAGACTAACACATACCAACGAAATACAGTTTAACCACAACTGCCTCCATGCAGATGAAACAATAACACGCATACATGTTATGACTAGAATTTTATATTTACTTCTATTATTTTCGATTTTATACAACTGAAAAATATCTCTATAAACTTAGAATTATCAAGGTTAATTTTGTAACTGTGAACAAACACACACACACACACACACACACACACACTTATACACAAAATAAATACTTATACTACGAGTATAAATAAGTACAAGTATTCGAAAGGATAAAGTTGCTTAGAAAAGAATAATGTTTCTTGGCGTAAACTAACAAGCCTAACACGAAACATTACCTGTTAATTTCTCCTGGCGAAGCATTAACGAAGCCCAGTGCCATGTTGCATCAGGGGGCAAGAGCCTGTATCCGCGGTAATTTCGAGCAGGGCGAACTTAACATTAAAATATTAGTATGGAAATGTTATTCATTAATAAATTTATTGAGCACTGTAGATTACATTTTTTAACTAAATAGTTAAAACCCGCTAACCACAATACAAAAATCATTATTTTACTACAATTATAACTGTATGAAGCAACTGTGGCGTAATGTTTATTTTAAATAAATAAAACCTCTAAACCACAAATAACTTTTATTTAAGCCTTATGTACATTTCAATTGCACATCAATCATCTTCAGAGGTATTTAAAAATATTGTATTTTTTAAATTCGTCTGAAGATAATTGCTGTGTAATTGAAATGTACATAAGGTTTAAAAAAAAGTTATTTGTGGTTTAGAGGTTTTATTTATTTAAAATTACTACAATTACTTTATGTACATTTCGATTACATGGTAATCATCTTCAGTACGTACTTCTGAAGATGATTACCGTTTACTCAAAATGTACATAAAGTAATTGTAGTAAAATAAAGTTTTTGTATCGTGGCTAGTGGATTTTGTTACTCATATTTGCTTTAATCAAGGTTTTGATGATATTGTAGTATTAGCTGCATAGACATATCTATTTATTCATAATATTTATATTCGTAGCGTTCGAGTATAATTAGTAGGCCTATAGTATGAACCTAATAATCAAACCTGGTAGTTTCCAAAATAAAACATTAGGCCTATTACAAATAATATTCGAGCTGGCTTGTGAGTGAAAGTTATAATTAAAGAATAAAAATATGGTACAACTCACAAATATACAATTTTTTTATTTCATACGCGTTTCAACGTCTAATTTGTCGTCATCCTCAGTGAAAATACACAAATCAAATTAACTAAAATATATATATATATATATTAAACATAACCTATAAAGTTTTAACATGTTAAAACTTTATAGGTTATGTTTAATATATATATATATATACATATATATATATATATATATATATATATATATATATATATATATATATATATATATATATATATTAGTTAATTTGATTTGTGTATTGTCACTGAGGATGACGACAAATTAGACGTTGAAACGCGTATGAAATAAAAAATTGCATATTTGTGAGTTGTACCATATTTTTATTCTTTAATTATTAGGCCTATTGTTTCACATTGAATTATGTACGATTATTTTCCGTTTACGATTAGGTAAATATTTTAAATTGCCTATGTCAATATTTAGGGGGGTTTTGATAACAATTTAGTTTGAGTAAAATTTAGGACAGCATTTTGGAGATTTCCATTGTACAGGACCGCACTGCATCAACGTATAACAAATTGAAACACACCACTTGTGGACATAGTTGATATTCTTAATATACTCAACTTCACTTCTTGGGAATATGTGTATGTATTTACATACATTTTTCTGTCTTAATAACTTTACAATACTTTTCTTTGTTGACGCGTTTTGAAATAATTACATCCTCAAAACTTTAATAGTAATGTTCACCCAAACCTTGACTTTTTCTTTAATATTGTTATAAATTAAAATTGAAAAAGAAAATGTAATAAAAGAACTAATAAATTCACACTAGGATGTTATTTTTGAAAGATTAGAATTATTAAGTAGTTGAACGATAGGAGTCAAGAGTCCATGAACCAATGGTGGTGAGAGCTAACAATATGTAAAGAAAAACTCAAGATTCATTGCCGTCCCACCCAGGAAAACGTCCTGCCTTGCAGATACCCCTCCTACAATCAGCCCTTACGAAGTGAACTGTTCCCATATTCCTACCCGCAGCCATTGTCGGTGATAGACGCTGCAAATCCTCGGGTCCTCCAAACCACCTCCTCTGACTGACAGACTGATTGATTAGGTAAACAGTATTAATAAAGTTTTTAGAATAGTTATCCGAAACCCGCCAAAAAAATGGTAATGTTAGAAAATAGGCAATACAGAATATGTACTCTAATGTACTTTATTAGTGTATTTTCAAAAAACTTAACTTTCTTATTTTATAAACTAAATCTTTTTAAAAATAGACTTCATAGCTATATTGTAATATAGTATAACATAGGTCTCTATCTTATCCATGCACGTGGATCATATATAACGTTTTTACAAAATTTATAATTTTTGGTTAATCAGAGATGTTTAATTATTGTTGTCTGTGTCCATGACTTTCTATTTTTCTGCACCACCTGGTATTTTGTTTAGTTGAATCACTTTGATAGAAATCGCCTCGCGCAGGCATGTGGGGTGAGCGGTGGGGTTTAGCCGCATGCGAGGGAGAGGAGGAAGAGAAAGTTTTAAGTAGAAACGCTACTAGCCTGATTACATACTTTCGGCTGAGTTGATTTATTTATGGACGTCAAAAGGAAAAGCCCGGGTACTACCCGGTTGCACCATTTCTTAAAGAAACTAAAAATATGTGCACTATAAAACATAAAAGATAAAATCAAACATAAATCAGAACGTAATACCAGCAAATGTTTTTGGAAAGGTACGTATAGATCCACTACCGGCTGCTTTCACGACCAACTGAAGTGTCGCTCAGAACTGTCGCCCAAACGCGCATGCGCACTGGCGCCTTTTGGCACTGCGCTTCCAACGCCCCGATTTTTCACAAAGTGATTCACCTGTACAATAATGTTGACGTTTGGTAATTGATTATTAAACACCCTAAAATAATACCATACTACCGATCGTTTGGTAAAGCTATTATTTCAATTTTATTTATAATAAGATTTACTGCAAATGACTTCATTTTAGCAATATGCAATATTTTAAAATATTTTAGAAGTAAGGCGTTTCTCGAATGATACTTATACTGGTTTTGTTTGACATTCCTGAGTGATATATTAGGTAAGCAGTGGTGCAGATGTTAAGCCCCGCTAATAACGCACTTTGCCTGTCCCACGCAGACTCATACACATCAATTACAACTGAAGATCTCATCTGTTTGATAACTTCTGTAGACGTTTTGATTCGGACTGTACCTACGCCCACCAGATGCAGTTCCACACCACATCCAGTAGGCGGCACCACTCACGCGCTGGCCGTAGCAATGTCAAGATTGCCCTGTAGGCTGCAGCCCAATTAAGGTCGTCCTAAACATGTTTTATGAGCTTTTGCGACTAGTAATTGTCATTGAAACTCAATACTTGAGCTTGTAGCAGTAATTTGGAGCCACGATTTATTGGATTAATCACATATAAAAACTGTTTCCGCTAGAATTGAGAAATGTCAAAATTTCAGTTGATTTTTCCCTCCTATTATTATGTACCTACCGGTACAAGTATTTTTATAAATAAATAAATAACTGTTCACGAACAAACAAACAAAAATATTATAATACGTGTTTCAATGACTAATGTCATCATCATCAGTGACACTACTTCAAATTTACAACTGCAATTGCAAGAAAACTGCATGTAACTCCCCTGTTCTGAGAAAACCATCATGCAGATTTCCTTCCTTTACTACTATCGCACTTCTTCGGCTCGCTGCGCTCTCTGGTGTAGAGCATCATACTCAGCATGGCATTGTGGCTTCTACAAATAGGCCATGGTGTAAGGCTATATAACAGGCAATACGAATATTAAATTTTGTAGGCATTAACATATTGTACGCAGACACGTTTTGTATAAATGTCGAACAGTAAACTAGTAGTATCTCAAGAACTAGCAACAAAGTATGTAAAATTTCATTTTTCAACGAGACAGTAATTTGGAAGGGTTAGTTGTAAAATTTCCTAAATTCAGCTCCCACTCTTTCCCCTTTGGAGAAAAGCTTTGGACATGAATGATTAAAACGCCTAATCCGTTGTACTTGAGGAGCTTCTTGACCGTATTTTAAAGTAAGCGTTGGAAGTAAAATGAAATCTACAGTGTTTGTTGCATCAGAACTGTAAGAGCAAGTTTTTGTAATGCTTTTATTATGGTCGGGAAAGCCTTTATATATATATATATATATTATAACATAATGTTTGAGGCTAAATAATAAATTCAGCTTGTATCCAAAAAAAAAATTAGTCGGAAGAAATATTAAGCCAAAGCGACAAAGATAGTTACTAAAATATACGGACCAGGTTAACCATTATTCTATTTCACAGTAGTCATAAAGTGCTGGGGAATCTTTCACAAATGTATGTATGTATGTACGTGATCAACTCCTCCGTGGCTCCGATAACCATGGTTGTACTCTACTTAGGGGGAGTAGCTCTTTCCTCTACCTGACTCCAGAGTATCCCTACCGAACCTTGGCTTTGTTTCAATACAAGGGCGCATTCCCATCTTAAACCTAGTGACCAAAATTCTCCTCATTGTTCACCAACGCCTTTCTTTTATTGTGAGAGACAGTGTTTTATCTTAAAGATCTCTTCAAAGCTCCTGCAGTGCATCTCCATGGAGCAATTAATCTCCACAGCTACTTGTCCATCAGAACCAGTTTCAACTCAGTCGGTATGCCGTTATGATTTCCTCCGATGGAGACAAAATTACAGAGGTCTAGATACGTCGGTAAGGGTACTAAAATACTGAGGGTGGCTCCTGGTGCCCCTAAGTCTCCATTAAATACCCTGGATACAAATATCAACACTTATTGAAAGCACCTCCAGATTGGGGGTGTACATATCAATACAGAGGACAACTTTGAATGGAGGCTATGGCTTTGCAACGAATATAAATGGCAATAAAATAAAAACCCTTAAAGTACTTGAACAGGTCTTTCTCGGGTTGTTTAGATAGACTCACTGATTTGCTTGAATGTTCCATCACGTTTGTAACTCCCCCGTACGTACACCCATTGTGTGGACTAAGCCTTCCTAGTAGGACAAGGTCTTGCAGCCTCTCGGTATACTATATATATGCACGAATAATTTGCCAAGTTACATAGTAACTAGGGTCCAGAAAATAGCCCGATATTTTTATATAATTACAGTGCCTAAAAATAATACAAACGGCACGTCATCACCTCTGCAACGGCCATCTATCATTCCCTACCCACAGCTTCGCGAGTTCTCATTAGCCCAACTAATCACGTTGGAAGTCATTCACTTTTACATCAGTTTTCCAAGCCACTTAACAACCTACGAAAAATACCGACCATTGCTCCTCATGTTAAGTGTGACTTGCCATCTGCAAAGAGTTTACAAAATTACAATTTGTGTACCAAATTTATTAAACTCACTGACGTCAAAGCAATCTTAAAACAATAAAGAGACCTTTTTCGTCATCCTAATTCCATTTTTATCACTTGGAACATAAGGCAGATGTGTAAACATCGTAAAATGAAAAATTGGTTTATTTAAAGTTAGATTTCATAAAATTAAACATGCCATTCACAAATAGCCTTTCCCATATGACTTTAGTGTTAGCAGAATATATTTATGTACTTTACCAGCGTTTAAATTTAGTTGCTTGAAAAGTACATTAACTTGACATACCGTTGTTTAACTGTTTATATTTATCATACTCTTTTTAAAATTAATTAGGTCACTTATTAAAGTTTTACTCCTTTGAAAAATAGTGGTTGTTTTAAATCAACAAAATAATTTCAGTTAAAAATAAGTGTAACTTGATAAATATAATTTTCCCATAATGTTAATTTCAAATACAGAAATTAACTTAGCCAACTATTAACTATCAACAATTAACTAGCAATTAAAACAGCCAATTAAAATCCACAATTCTATCTAATACGCGATCTTTTTGAATACATAGTAAATTACATTTGGAATTTTTTTAACATAGCCTTCAAATGGGTCTAAGTCCAAGTGAAGACAAAAAGAGTTGCTTGCGGTTATTCCGCCATGCCTGATTTTCAAAAATCTACAGAGCAATAATTATTTCACCTGACTATAATCCCTTAGAGAAGAAACGGTGTAACCAGGATGTAGAGAAGTCAGGCTGTAGTGGTATTTTCTATGTACGTAACGTTTTATTTGCCTATATTTTAAAAACGACTTCTAATAATAATTAGAGCGCTATATTTGCTCAGGCATTAAACTAATACAAACTTTTATGATCAAAATAACTTGGTATCAATTAACTTTTAATGAATTTCACAATTGTGCTCTCTGTTTGCCTAGGTAACAAATAAGTTTATAATGAATTTCATAATTATTTGTGCTATCTGTTCGCCTTAGTATCATTTACCTTTTTAATAGATTTCATAATTATTTGTGCTATCTGTTTGCCTAGGTATCAATTAACTTTTTAATGAATTTCATAATTATTTGTGCTATGGGTCTGGCTAGGTATCATTTAACTTTTTAATAGATTTCGTAATTATTTATACTATCTGTTTGCCTTAGTATCATTTACCTTTTTAATAGATTTCATAATTATTTGTACTATCTGTTTGCCTTAGTATCATTTACCTTTTTAATAGATTTCATAATTATTTGTGCTATGTGCTTGCCTAGGTAGCAATTAACTTTTTAATGAATTTCATAATTATTTGTGCTATCTGTTTGGATAGCTATGAATTACCTTTTTAATAAATATTGCAATTTTCAAGTTCTAATTATCTAGGCGTTTTAAATGTAAATTACATAGTAATTGAAAGAAACAGGCTTTTGAAAATAGGCTTTTGACAATTAGATTGGCCAGTAACACTTACTTTAAGGATACTTATCTGATCTGAATAAAAAAGATACTGTTATCAACAATTAATTGTTATAACAATTAAACACTTCCTCTCGATAAAGTAGTTATTATAGAAGGAGGATATGTATTTTTCATTACAATTAATATTTCTATATGAATATTTATTTTCACTTAAACTATTTTTATTATTTATTCTTATTTTTATGAATGTATTAAGTTTGTTGTAATTTCACCAAGGCGCTCTTTTAATGCTATTTTCAAACTCTTAGTTACGTTTTACCGTGGGAATTAAGATCATATCAGAAAATGTGTCCCATTTATTTATTTTTGGCACCATTGAAGATAGATTACGTTATTTTCGGTTTCAAAATTAAAGTAATTTAAGAGGCAAATTGAGGCAGGTCCTTTGGCAGGGCTCCATGACAAGACGTCAAATTCTATTTTCGCCGCAAACGCTACTTCGTCTGGAGTATAATTAGTAACGAGAGCAGTCGATGATGAACTGGATAACATTTCAAGTGCTGCTATTTAGTCTGCTCTTCTAAAAGAAATAAACTCTAAACACGACAAAGAAGTAATTAAACGGCCGCGGTTGAGGTTAAAGGTTATGTCAGATTTATACCTAGAAGGTATACCATTAATTTTAAAGTACACGTGTGCTTTTTCGGAACAGTTGAATATTTTTAAAGTTTTCTCGAATCATTGTACTCTACATGAAATTTATTATCAGTAAATAGGCATAAAAATGAGAACTTAAACAAACTTAAACATTCAAGTGTATTACTTCACAATAAACACGTTTTACTGTAAAATTGCATGCTTTTAAATTATTAAGTTAGGTTAGGGTAATCTATGAAACATGCCTATATTTATTTGACAACTACATTTTAAGCTATGTACGAATTTTCGTGAAAAATAATCTATAACGTCAGTGAGCTAATTCCGAAAAAGTACAAATGTGAATAAATATTCATTATTTACAAATATTGTACCTCATTTTGCAAAAAACTTTTTTTTGTAAGACAAACTTTAAATTAAAATACTTTACCGGTTAAGAAGTATACTTTAGTCTGACTAAAATTCGGCACTCCATAATTTTCCCATTATATATTCCAGTTATAGTACTGACCACGTAACCGTGCACTTGGTCTTGAGAGATCGCAGTAGGTGAGACCAGGTCAGTATAAATGCTTTCCTATAAACATGATAAGGACTGACAAAACAAAGACTTTTCTGAGACGGTTGATATTAGATAAACTAGGCCTAGATATAAAAAAGTCTGTCGTCCTCTCTCTCTCTCGCTCTCTTTCTTTCCCTCTCCCTCTTTCACTTGCTTTTTCTCTCTTTTTCCGCTCCATCTCTCTCTCTCTCTCCTAAGAAATGTTTGGTGTTGCTAGACACCATCTTGGAATCCTTAGCCCATTCTAAGTAATCTCCACACTAAACGTAAAGACCTTAAAATATAGTATTAAAAAATAAAAAAAGAGAAAATGTCTGACAGAATTTAAATTAATTCATATTTTATCCATATTTCAAAAACATTTGACAATAAAAAGAATGTAGAAACATCGTTCATTAATTAAATATCTGAACCCAAAACCAATAAAAACAACTCTCTCTCCCTCTCCCCCCCCTCTCTCTCTCTCTCGATCTCTCTCTCTCTTTCTCTCTCTACCTTCCTCCCTCCTATCTCTACCAACATCATGAGAAATACAACAGCGTTTTTGGCGAGGAGCATGCGCACTAGAGTCTCTTGGCCACTACACATACAACCACTGATTTCTTTACTTAAAAATTGAACTATACTATACGTCCAATATAAAAATAATCTAAAACCAAAATAATTTACTATAAAATAAAATGTCTCAAACCTTAAAACAATATAAAAATAAAACGACATTCAATCAAACGCCGTTTGGGTTGTAACACGTTTAATGTTCTTTATCGCTTTACGTTCGTTTTTCACAATCAATATCTCAACTGCTAGACTGTATGGCTATTGTTAAAGTATGATAGCAGCCCTGTTGTATTAACTAGCTCTTGCCCATAAACAGAATAGCTTCAATAGCGCATAAATCATGGTAATTGTGCAGATAAAGATTGTGTTTATCCTATCGCACAAGATAATATCACAATCTATTACAGCTGATATCCGAGTTATATTTCAAGGTTAGCTACAATATGCAAAAATGAATTAAACCTTTGTTTTATGGTTGGTTGCAACATCTGTTACATGCTCATAGATTATAATACAAGCTAATTATTTATGAGTAGGACTTCGTTAACTATGAATAACGAATGAATTTTCTCTGACTGAACAATTGAAAACAAAATTGTTCTTGCTTGGTTGAAATAAAAACTGTGGTAATTGTTCCGACGTGCGACTACCGCTATTTTCGTGAAATATTTTTACTTTTCTTATGTATTTTTACGTCCTAGACACGAATCCAACATTATTTTTTGTCGCTGACGCCGTTTTTTTTTAATATACTTTTAAAAACATAACCTTTAATGAAGTACGTTCCGACGTGCAACTACCGCTGTTCCGACGTGCGACTACCGCTATTTTCGTGAATTTTTTTTACTTTTCTTATGTATTTTTTCGTTCTAGACACGAATCCAACATTAATTATTGTCGCTGACGCCGTTTTTTTGAAATATACTTAAAAAAACATAACCTTAACTAACCTTTATTGACGTACGTTCACACGAATCCAACATTATTTTTTGTCGTCTACGTCGTATTGCCATTATTAATTTATTATATACGTATAGATTTGAATATAATTTTATACATTACTATATACCTACATTAAAATATACCTATGAAGTATCCAGTCATTATGGATTTGGTTATAATTATATTCAATTTTACTCTCTACCTATATTGAAATATACCTACCAAGTAATCAGTCAGGATAGATTTGGTTATAGTTTTATACAACATTACTATATACCTACATTAAAATATACCTATGAAGTATCAAGTCAGGATAGATTTGGTTATAATTTTAGTCAACCTTAACATATACCTGTGACGTAGATATATTTTAATGTAGGAATATAGTAATGTTGTATAAAATTATAACCAAATCTATCCTGACTGGATACTTTGTAGCTAAATTTTACTATATATAGCCCACATTGTAATGTTGAATAAAATTATAACCAAATCTATCCTGACTGGATACTTTGTAGGTATATTTTAATGTAGGTATATACTAATGTATAAAATTACATATCTAGACGTAGTGCAGTGCGCTGTAGCTACACTGCGCAATAGGCCTACATGTCATTACAATCGAACATTTAAAATGTGAAATAAAGTAACTTTCACAAAAATACATAAAAATGTAAGGAAAGTACATATGTAAAAACGTGAAAATACATAAGAAAAGTAAAAACAAATTCACGAAAATAGCGTTAGTCGTACGTCAATAAAGGTTAGTTAAGGTTATGTTTTTTTAAGTATATTTTAAAGAAACAGCGTCAGCGACAAAAAATAATGTTGTATTCGTGTCTAGGACATAAAAATACATAAGAAAAGTAAAAAAAAATTCACGAAAATAGCGGTAGTCGCACGTCGGAACAATTACCAAAACTGTAAATATATTTACTACATACAAGATTGAAATAAAATTTAGCAACATCTTATCGAAAAGAATATCAATAACAAAATTTACATTATAAAATACATTTCAAACCTATAAATTCTAAAACATTCAAATATAAAACGGTATTAAATTACGATAGAATATAAGTTATAATGTAACTAAAATGTTTGTATATTACTACTTAGGTTGAAATACGTTGTTCTATTGTAAATACGTTCTAAAGAAAGTAGTTTGATGAATTTTGAAGATTTTTAATTAGTTCATATATAGGGCGCAATATAACCTTACAACAACTTATAACAGTTAAAAAACAGTGAGGGGTTTAAGATGTCTTGATACTTACATATCTTTCTTAATACTACATTGTAAACAATAAATATTTAAGTATAAATGTCGCCAACTAGAAGTAATGTTTCAAACTTAAAAAATTTCAAACATAACCTCAATTTACAAACGCAAACAACACTACACAAACTAGATGTTTCTTTATAAAACAAAGTGAAAGCGAAAGACTATGATATATTACATGATAACTGTATGAAATATGCTGCTGCACATTTTTTTCAGATTTACAAATATATTTTTTAAACATAGACAAAATTTATAGGAACGGTTTTAAGTTAACATAAAGATGATCCGGTTTTTAGGTTACAAAACGTTTTCATCATTTTTATACCATAAAAAGTAATTAAATTACTACACAAAATAATAATATGGTCAACAATTAATGGTCAACAATAAGTGGTCAACAAAAATATCGTACTGTCTGTGTAGGCCTACAGTAATGAAGTGAATTATTACACCAAAAGAGCAACACAGTAACTTTTTGTTGACAGCTGGAATCATTAGACCAAATTTAAAGCCAAATTATAACTGTGAAGGTCGATTCCCAAAATAAGAGCTACGTAAACTCTGGTCATCAATTCATTCCATTGTTTTATGCATAAACAGGTAGTAATAAAATGACCAAATTCATCGATGTAGCATTTTTTTAAATATTTCTTGATTTCAACCAACGCAGATCGACGTTTCAGCAGCTTGGAATGCAGACTGCTCGTTTAGTGTCCACCCTGTATGGGGAGATACAACGGTCCTATCTTACTGACCAAGAAAGGCAAAGACATAGATACACAATACCCCGGTAGACCTTGTACGAGACAAAAACATGTCCCGCTGATTTACAAGGTTGACGGTTTTTTTATTTACGTCTGACTGAACTGTTCAGAAGAGTTTTTGTCAAAAAAATTATGAGCAAGCACCGATTCTATACCTGTCTTATTTTTTGTACTAACCGGTTAACCAGACCCCATTGTAACACTTTAGCTATATCACAATATAGCTGTATTACAAAAACTCTGCCATTTAAACAGATCCAAGCCGTAAATGATCCTGCAAATATAATGTATCTAGAGATATATCAACGCCTGAAGAACACAATGGAGATTTTACTTCACAACATATACGAAATATTTAAAATCAAGGATTCCTTATGAAACAGAACAAATATACTTTTCCATTACAATAGTATAGTTATAAAGTATCTAGTTAGGATATATTTAAAAAAATAAAACTAATGCTTGAAGTAAACAGATCATTTGTGAAGTGTAACACGGCCTCTGCTCTTGTCAACATGTTAGGCCCAAATATATTTTGTAATTGTATATTATAACTTAGCGCTCTTTTCATAAAGAATTCATGTGTCTTTGTGTGTGTGTGTGTGTGTGTGTGTGCGCGCGCGCGCGCGCGCGTGTGTGTGTGTTCGACATTAGACTATTTTTGTATATTTTAAAGCAATTAATTTTTATAGCGTTTCCTCAAAGCCTTATTTTTTTCGTTGTTAGAACTTTCTTCATCCCCATTTATAAATGTTTACATTATAATTTAAATATGAAAAATATAAATACAAAAAAATAGGTTTACTAGCGCGAGGTAACCTTCTGACGCTTTAAGAGGCATCTACTCGCTTTAAGAAGATATATTATATTGTGATGCAGTATAACAATTGTGACCTGTTTATAAAAAAAACTTGATTTTGAGGTAATGTGAGGTTATTTTTTTTTCATTTTTAATTCATCGGGCGTCAACAGCAAATTTGTTACTTTTCCGTGATTCTGAGGACACTACATCACCAAGTAGAATTAAATGTTTGTTGCTATATCGATTGCTTCTTAACAACAGGTAATTACCAAATTTCTTTTAACAAACCTTAGAACGTTAGGAAGACTATGATTGTCTAATTCCTTTTATGTGCTTCGTAATTATACTTTTTTTAAATTCCTTAATTAAATGAACTCAATTTAAAGTTATTATTGAATATAAAATTCTTCAAGCCTCTCTCAAGTTCTAGCATACAAATTAGTTTTTCCAGAGCCTATTAGTATTAAGGATCATTGTAGATCCCCCTTGATAGAATAATAGCGTCCGCAAAGTCTTGGAGGTTGACTCTAACTTCATAGTAAGAGGCACTTCATAGATACGTTATTGTCACGACCTTCCAGCTTGACAGCGCAAAGTTAAATGAATTGAGAGATCTTGGCCCATACGTTGGTTGCTCCGAAATGATTTTATTGTTTTAGGTTAGGGTTACGTTTTACTCCCTTGTACCTTATTAGTGTCCCCTTGTACCCCTTGTATAATTAGTGGTCTCAATGTCTGGAGTAACCGTATACTGCAGTCACCAATTTTAACCGTAAACCTTCTGTAAAAAAAAAATTTTAATTCCATTTTTTTAATTAAAAAAATTAAGAAACCGATACGTTTATAAAAAAAAACATTATATTTTCTTAATAAATTGAAGTCAAACGACGACCAATGCCGAGTTTACTTTGATCATAGTTTGAATTCAATTTATTGTTAAAATTGCATGTCGTTAGAAGCTAAACCGATTATATTTTTTTAAGGTTGTTACCGCCTACAAAGGGTAGGAAATTATTGTGAATTTCGTTAGGCTCAAGGTATTGATTAACCAGGTGTTTCCAACCAGTGCGGTGGTATTTCCAGTGAGAAGATTTCAGGTGGTACGCGTCACGTGGTCTCATCGGAACGGTCACCAAATGAGTTGGAAGTGCAGACATAATTTATCCGTGCAACAGAAGAGAGTTCTATGATAGACGTTTTTAAAGAGAAAGCCTTAATATACTTCTGGATCGTGTGCAAATCCGGGTATACAAAGCTCTTCCGGAAAGTCATGCTGTTTTTTATACCATTTGTCAGTACTTATTTGTGTGAGTGGTTTCTGAACTGTTGTATATACAATATAAATATAGAAACAAATTAAGAAGTGTTGAAAAGGACTCAAAGATAACGTTAAGTTCAAATACTCCTGAAATTGACTCTTTCTTGTCAGACAAACATCAACAAGCTTCGCAATAACCAAAATACACAATGACCTTCATTGCTCATTGTTGATTTTTACGGTTTTTTGGCTGTTTTTGTAGTAATCGTATAACGTGTGTTTGTATAGACATGAGTATTAAATAAAACTGTAATGTGCATAATTATTTAAGTTTTCTTTTATTGTCTTATCGTTATTCAAAATTAATGGAAAGGTAAATGAATAATTAAATAGTTTTATTACTTATTTAATAAAAATAAATTAACTAATGGACGTGTTTCTGACAGAAAATGTGTTTCTAAAAAAATAAGGATCCTCTGGGGATGGTGGTACGCCAAAATCTACAAAAACCTTCAGGTGGTATAGTTGCTAGAACGTTGGGAGCCCCTGGTATAGACAATAAAACCTCAGTAGAAGATATAAGGTGGATCATGGCCTCACGTGCATGCTGTCGAGTACCCGAGATATACCTACTATCGGAGTTATAAAAAAGTGTCTAATCGCTACAAGAACAATACTAATTACAAGACATAATGATCCCCTGGTATAGTGCGGACCACGTAAACGTGTACTTGTCCTTGAGAGATCGCTGTAAGCGAGACGGGAGGTAGAGGGTCAGTATAAATAGTTCCCTACAAACATGATGACTGTCAAGACATTGAATTTTCTGAGATGGTCGATATTAGATAACTTCGATGATAAATTAGCTTCTGTGTGAAATAGCAAACATTCTTGAAATATGTGTAGACATATCGGATGCAGAAGCTGTTGATTTATCGAACATTCTCAATATGTAATATGTTTTCAGAAGTGGTAGTACACGCAAGGCCAAGAGCACGGTTACGTGGTCCGCACTAAACTGGAAATAGAGGAAAATCAGGGCATCGCACAGAGTCGTTTAGCTGACGTATATCTGTTCTTAACAGGATTAATTAGCAACTATTCCGAACTCGAAGAAACTTTTTTTTTATAATGGATTATTATACATGTTTCTGAATTCTTTAAACTTATATTCTAGGAGGTCTCTAATTACTCAGACAATCATCGAGAGTTACAATAGTCCTGGTTCAGAGAAAATAGTGTGTCTAAGGTTTAGTTTTCCTCGCCTTGATTGCGAGTCCTGATCGAATGCCCTACACATGATAGATTAGTCAGTGCATCCCAAAGTGTGCCCGCGACTTCCGGAGACACCACGGGCGCCGCGACGTGCGCGAAATTTTAAGTTTAAATTAAAGATAACGTATGAATGAAACATTTTGAATCAAAAGGAAGGATTGCATGATAGCACTCAGTTTGCTAATTTTTATATCTGTAATTGCTGTTTTCTCCTGTTGCCATGATAAAATCTACGAGTAGGGTTGAATTTAATATTAAAAAAAGGTTAAGCCAACGCCCGTTCTTGGTATTTCAGCAATTCGACGATGCACCTCCTAGAAGCTTCCAGGTCCTCATGGGAGCCGGAGAGACCTGGACAAGAGTTTAGAGGTTCGCCGTCTTTTCTGTCCTTTTGACAGACTGGTAGGTGATGCCTTCAAATACCAGAGATGGTTCTGGTGGTAATCATGGCCACTCAGTAAGCGAAATCTGGTGACCGCCTCCATGTGAGGTAGGGTTCGGGGTACTAAAACCGATCGCCTTTCTGTGCCTATAGGCAACGTCAGAAATAATCTTTGGGAGATAGATATTAAAAATTAAATAAAGGTGTTTTATCAAACGCCAAGATAAGCTGATCAAGGGTAACCAGTTGCATACCTTCCTCCATAGCAGACATTGTGAACGTTTTTATTTTAGCCATACCAAGAATAGTTTATAAAGAAATTTTTCATTTATTTATAAAATGACACAACGTTGTATTGTTTTTTAGAATAAAGAGCTGCTGTGCTATATAATAATGTTCTGTGTTAAGATATTTTTATAACAAAATAAAATTCATGTAGTGACTTGCGTAGGGAATCATGTATGGCCTAAATCATAAGTCTATTGGCTACCTTTACAATTTTTAAATATTTCCTAAAAAATATATCGCTTATTTTCTAATGCTTGCACTGCTTACTACTTGTACTGTATTGTAGTAAGTACAATACACTTACCGTACACTTATCGTGTAAGCATTGTAATAAGAAAACATTACTTGATAAGAATGTACGAGTACATAAAACTTTACTATTAACAAAATAAAGGCCAATTTTCTCTAGGGTACTGACAGAAGGTATGTTATCCTTGAGAAGTCTTGGGTTGAAAATTTTTAAAACCAATAGTTTACCCAATTTAGGTGTCTAACCAAACTTTGTTCCACTTCTGGCCTCAAATCATCATTTAGATTACTGGGCCTTACATTTGTTTGTAATTGTGAGATAGAGAGGCCACCTGAGATTAAAATTGAATATTGTTAAAAACCACAAAATAAGCAGATATGTACAAGAATGTTTTTAAAATTTTACACGAAAAGTTATTTTTTATTAATTTAAAGTAGGATAAAAAATTCAGTGTGGAGTACCAAGTTGTGCATCGGCCGCGGAATGACACAGTGACGTCATGTATACCTTACGTGTGTAGATATTTGAGAAACAACGTTTTCTCTCAATTCTTATGGCTTTTGCATACATATATTTAAATATACTTATAAAGTCTCCAGTTAGGATAAATTTGGTTTTAAATTTATACATTACTATATACCTATATTAAAATATACCTAAAACGTGTCCAGTCAGGATAGATTTGGTTGTAATTGTACACATTACCTAAATATTTAAATATATAAAATTAGAACCAAATATATCCCGACTGGATGATGCATAAGTTTGATTCAATATAGACATATAAAATTCACCTTCCCTGGCAATAACAAAAATAATAGTTATCAATATAGCTTCAGGACCAGTTTTGGATTCATAAAGTTTACATCGCTAAAACACCAACTACAGTTGTGACGTCACTGTATCTCTCCACGGACGATGCACAACTTGGTACTCCCACTAAATTTTGTACCCAAATTTAAATTGATAAAAATAACTTTATGTGTAGAATAAAAAAAAATTTTGTGCATATCGACCTATTTTGTGATTTTGAACAATTTTCAATTTTAATCTCAGGTAGCCCCTCTATCTCACAATTATCAAAAAAATGTAAGACCAAGTAATCCTCAAAAACAAGCAATTTTCAAATATATAAGTAACATTAAAATGCTGTTCTACATAAAAATCTAAGAAATTTCAAAGCTTATAGATTTAAATTATTTTGTTTCCTGTTTTTAATTACTATAGGCTACTAAACATAAATGTGAGGTCAAATGACTTTGTTCGTTTGTATTTTAATTAGTCAGCGAACAGGTTAGTTGCCTTCATTAACAATAACTGGGAAATATCACAAGTTACGCGGCTGCTCGACTCAGTCGTTTTGACGGAATGTGGGCAGACCCTTGGGCGGAGGTTGCCATAGAGCAGGTTGTAAACACAGTGGGTTGTAAAGATTTACATAACAAATGCCTCATTCATCAGAATCGGCGTTCTTCACTAGTCGTACTTTAACACACAGCTTGTACGTCCACAGAAGATAAATTAGCTCTAAACAAATCAACGATAGGTTAGGATAGAAGCCCTACAACGTCTTTAATGACGAAGTAAGGTCATTCTCCTACTTCCTTTTACAATTTGGAACAGAAGTACATTATTAGCTACGTAATAGGTAGAGGTTAAAATATATTTTAGCATAGAAATGGTGAAACGTAACGTGTTTAGTGCTGCATTCCTAAGGCAAGACCTAATATCCATTGGAGTGTCTACCCATAAATCTTGTGTGTAACAGAATGTAGATAGCACTAAAGTATACACTTAAAGACTCCTTGTTTCGAAGGTAAGGGAAAATCATGGTTTGAGTGAATACCGCTGCCCTATTAAAGTAGATTTTCTTTATTGCATACTTTTAATTTCGTGTATTGTGGTAGTGGTAGCCTGATAAAGTCGTTGAAAATGGGTGTTTTGAAATGTACCTCTCTCTCTCTCTCTCTCTCTATATATATATATATATATATATATATATATATATATATATATATATATATATATATGATGAATAGTTACTATCTGGAGTACATCCGTTCATTCTGCAGTCCATAAATTTGCAGTTCCAATTCGGAACGGCGAATTTATGGGCTGCAGAATGAACGGATGTACTCCAGATAGTAACTATTCATCATATTTTTCTACCCGTGAAGGAATACGTATAAGCATATATATATATATATATATATATATATATATATATATATATATATATATATATGTATATATATATATATATATATATATATATATATATATATATATATATATACATATTGTATTCCTTAGAAGAATTATTTTTCCTTGTTAAATATGTATGGCGACATTAAACACTTTCATAAACAAGAATGTATTACTTCATTTTAATATTTATTGAAGCTTTTCGTTAATTTACATTATCAGCATTTTCAAAACTTATAAAATACTGTCCAGTTATGTGACTAGAGTAAGACTCTTACTAGAATAAGACAGTCTTACTCTAGTCACATAACTGGAAAGTAATGTATAAGTTTTGAAAATGCTGATAATGTAAATTAGAGAAAAGCTTCAATAAATATTAAAATGAAGTAATACATTCTTGTTTATGAAAGTGTTTTATTTCACCATATATGTGTGTGTGTATGTGTGTGTGTGTGTGTGTGTGTGTGTGTGTGTGTGTGTGTGTGTGTGTGTGTGAGTGTGTGTGTGTGTGTGTGTGTGTGTGTGTGTGTGTGTTGTGTGTGTGTGTGTGTGTATGTGTGTTTTATTTCACCATATATATAGTCAATTTATGTAATGTATAGGCAGAAAATTAATAAATTTGACAATATTGTAAAAGATTTGGCAACACTGTTTGTTGGATCTAGTTAACACGTGTATGCTTGATATTCTTTAATATTCCTGATGATGTTGGTACTGTTTGCCAACAAAAAGCTTTGAGTGTATAGTTCAATAAACTATTCTTGTATTTGTATTTTTCTTATTTTTTTCTTATATATGTAACAATCATCTTTATTTTCTAGTCTATTACTTTTATCAAAATTATTTGTGCTCCCCCTTCTCCATTTTGTTCTTCCGTTTTAACATTTAATTAAGTCTATTGATGTTCAGCAAAAATAGGTGTTCCTTATAAATTTTTATATATTAGCTTTTTATATTACAATTAACTTTTACTTCACAATTTTAAAGTATGTGTGAGGAATTCCTATTTTCACACGACGCAATATTTAATGTAGAAGTGTACACAGCCACCTGTGTCACAGAATCTCTTGACTGCAAATAAAATACAACCTTTGATTGTAACGTTCTGATGAATGTATCCTGTGTTAGTGAACTGATCAAAGATTTTGTTTAATACTGATATATTTTTTTCTACTCAATGGTTTCCTTCTTTATGTTATTGCACATACAGTAACATAGCTATATTAGTATCGACAATTTTACTTTCTTCATTTCGACAAGTGCTGAACGAATTTGATCTGCAATTGCAAAACAAAAATGTATTTTTATTTTAGAGTAATAAATAACAATGGAATAAAAAGACAATGGTGTTTATAGTTTTATTTTTAAAAGGATTGATTTTTGACTAGCCAACTCAAATTTCTAAAAATTATAAAGTAAGCAGTTTTTTACACTTGTCAATTTTTTCTGAAACGCATACCATACAGCATATACCTTAAAACATATGATTTCATGTAACAACTGATTTTGTGTTATAGGTTATCTTTTGGAACAGCCGTTTTACACAATAACTTCTTTACGCGCTGTGAACATTACATGAGATTAAATCATTGCTTTCGCGCCATGCTATTTCTGAAACGCATACCATACAGCATATACCTTAAAACATATGATTTCATGTAACAACTGATTTTGTGTTATAGGTTATCTTTTGGAACAGCCGTTTTACACAATAACTTCTTTACGCGCTGTGAACATTACATGAGATTAAATCATTGCTTTCGCGCCATGCTATTTCTGAAACGCATACCATACAGCATATACCTTAAAACATATGATTTCATGTAACATCTGATTTTGTGTTATAGGTTATCTTTTGGAACAGCCGTTTTACACAATAACTTCTTTACGCGCTGTGAACAATACATGAGATTAATTTATTGCTTTTGCGTCTCGCTATTTCTGAAACGCATACCATACAGCATATACCTTAAAACCTATGATTCCATGTAACAACTGATTTTGTGTTATAGGTTATGTTTTAGAACAGCCGTTTTACACGTAGATTACTATTAAATAGTTTTAAACAGTTCATAAATGTACTAGTTTATTTAAATTTTGTTAAATATCAATACAAATCATTCAAGATAATAATAGGTTATATATTTTATATCAATTTTTGTTTAGGGCTGTGTTATACTATTTAAAGAACTGATTTGAATTGAATATTGTTTTAAAAAAATGGTATTCGATAAGCATCTAATAATTTTAATTTGAAAAGAGTAAGATATTTTTTGTTTTGTTTTTATGAATATAATAATTCATTATAAATATCAATATAATTTAAACAATAATTAAATATTTAATAAATACAAAATAAATTTAAAGACATTTTAGAACAAATGTTTAAAAACGTTGTGCTATAATTTTGATGGTTAGCTTTGTAATGGTGTTGACCTGAGTAACTATACTTTAAGAAATTTTAAAGTGTTTTGAGTCAGCTAAGCTACAATGATTCATTCGTCATAATAACTGTGACCTCAAGAGAAAGGTTTTAAAATTTGTTTTACTTTGTAGAAGAGCCGCCCTTTGTGTTCCTGCCCACACGAAAAAGCTCGTCAAATCTTTAACCGCCTCCCACACTTGAAATCTAAGTCATTTTGAATTAACCTATACACTTTAATTTTATGACATCATGAATATAAATTATCTACAGTTGAATAATTAATTTCCCTTTAATCGGTAATTAAACAATATGTGTTTGTGATGAGTTTATGGCGGTATGGATCGAGGTAAATGTTAGGTATGCACAATGAAATAACAATAGTGTGATAGAGTTATAGTGTTATTTTACCAGTCCTCTAACTTTCAAATGAAATTCAGTAAACTCTTTCTAAAGAGTTACATTTTTGTAATTTGTTTTGTGTAGATAAAAAATCAAGGTTTGGCTATTTACAAAACAATTAGCTAGTTTTACGGTACTTTTAAATACAAGTTTGCACACATTACTGACGATTTGAAACGACTGTTTCCTAGTAAAACGTTCTTACCTATGAGCTTATTTATGTAGCTTATTTATCTTATCACAGTTGTATCACTGAAATGTTCGTTGTCTTTGATCAGTTTATAAACGAGACGAAAACAGGTCTACACCACAGGCCTCTAGTATGTTATTTATAGACACTCTAGTACGTACTCCATCACTTGTACTCCCCAGGGCAAAGTTTCAAAAATTCCTCTACACCATATGTTTTGCAACATTTCAGATAGCTTTCACACTTAGCTGGTTTTAACAATATTAAGGATATTTCTTTCACTTTCTGTTTACTTCACACACTTCTGACTCGTCATAACATTAGTACTTTTAAATCTCCAAATTTCACGAATGTGTCCTGCATTTCGTAACCTCTTTTCTATTATTTCCTTTAAAACGCTTCTACAAGGTTTGAGATTAAGTAAAGAATAATACATTTATGTTTATGTGTGTGTGTGTGTGTGTGTGTGTGTGTGTGTGTGTGTTTGTGTGTGTGTGTGTGTGTGTGTGTGTGTGTGTGTGTGTGTTTGTTTGTTTGTTTGTGTGTGTGTGTGTGTGTGTGTGTGTGTGTGTGTGTGTGTTTGTGTGTGTGTGTGTGTGTGTGTAT
Organism: Prosapia bicincta; assembly: GCA_036971475.1. Classification (NCBI taxonomy): domain Eukaryota; kingdom Metazoa; phylum Arthropoda; class Insecta; order Hemiptera; family Cercopidae; genus Prosapia; species Prosapia bicincta. The sequence continues at coordinate 241,725,196 of JBAIZL010000001.1, forward strand.
GTGTGTGTGTGTGTGTGTGTGTGTGTGTGTGTGTGTGTGTGTGTGTGTGTGTGTGTGTGTGTATGTGTGTGTGTGTGTGTGTGTGTGTGTGTGTGTGTGTATTTGTGTATGTGTGTGTGTGTTTGTGTGTGTGTGTATTTGTGTGTGTGTGTGTGTGTGTGTGTGTGTGTGTGTGTGTGTGTGTGTGTGTGTGTGTGTGTGTGTGTGTGTATGTGTGTGTGTGTGTGTGTGTGTGCGTGTGCTATTTTTATATTTAATTTTGAATATTAATTAATAATTTTGTAAATTTATATATTTTAAGAAACAACTATAGTTTGTTTCTAAGAAACAACCACCCAGACCTAGCCTCTATACTTGTTGCAAAAGATATTTTGTCGTTGCAAAAGAAAGTTCAACACTCCTTTAAAATGCAATCATACTGTCGGCGCAAAAATTATAGACCTCAGGGGAGTTTGAGCTTTAACTACGTGCAAACCAATCGTGCTAAAATAAAACTGTTCCCGCTATTAATTATCGTGCTTATTATTGCATTTATGTGTGTAACCAACAGAATTGTAGCACGATTGTAAAACCTAGCTTAACATATAAAACAAAAAGCACTTCTTTCATTGTTATTGAAGTTCAACTTTAAATTTTAATTGTGAAATTCTTATACCATATTATGTCTCATAACTAACAGTATCGCTTGTAGTTAAAGCTCAAACTCAGAGGTCCATAATTTCTACGCTGACAGTACTGAACGTGTGAATGTGATGCTTTATACTAAAAACTACTTCAGACTAGTTTATTCGAAACTAAACATTTCGTTGTATAATCGTATAGGTTATAGCATAATTATCGGTTGAGACTGTTTCATACACAAAGAAGCTCTATATGGAGTTTTTCACTTCTTCTTCATTCCTGGTTTTCCAAATAAAAAGAGCCCTTTGTTTGCTATATCTTCGCACTGTTAACTTCCTCTGACTTGCTTTCGAGGAAATCTGGATAATTATTGCATCTTGTACTTTGTCCCCTTCGCACTTCCTCCATTTTTTAGGCTCTGTAGATTCTATGGTTTGGTTTATATGATATTTATTGAGTCAAGTGCTTTTTAAAAAGTTTAATAATTCAAACTATGACATTTTTTTAGATTTCTAGAGTATTCATTAGTACGATATGCCAAATTGTTCCTAATTTCAAATGCTTTTTGTACGCATTTATTTTTCTCCTAACGCCGTATTAACATACAATCGTATAGTTTTATCACATGTTAGGTCTTTCTCCCAACGTATCCTAAATTCACCCTCTTCACCCACGCGTTGCAGAATTTAAGGAACCAGATCGGATATCAAATTACCCGTCTGTCAATCCGTCTGTCGGTCAGGTTTAATGAATTAAATAACCAGTTTTGCGGAAGAATTAGTCAGTGTACACGTCACAGCGTGCAGATGTCCTTAGAAGGAACCCACGTCCCCGCCCAAGTCCTCACAGATACTAATCATGGCTTTCTTTGCGCAGGTAGCAACACTATGGCGGCAGAGGTGTCCTCTGACGTCAACTTCATCAACGATGAGGACGTACTTCGCCGGATGGTGAGTCCCAACTTACAGTATTCAAGCTATTAGTGTTAAGTGAGCAAGTTAACAGTCTGTGGTGGTCAGTGTTTTTGGACTTTGTGTGAAATTTCTTTTTATTATTTGTTATACTAATTTCAGTATTTGGATTTATTAAACTTATATGCACGATAATGTATTGGAATATTTTGTAATGTAAGTTGGTTTTTAGTTAGTCTAAATTTTTTCTACTAGTGCTTTAGATTTTACTGTGATTAACATTTAGTGCATACTACATTTTATACAACGTTTTGATTGAACAGCAAAAACACCATTGGTAACTCATTATTCTAAAAATTAATTTAAACATATAATAATTTGCGTGTATATTTACCGCAAATCGTAATTCTAAGTGCCCTTACGTGCACATTGTAAATTAACTATGTTTTTCTCATTTTTAAAGTTTAAATTTTTTGACGTTCATGTAAATCAGTTTCTAACAAATTTTGGAGATTTTATAGTTTCTGACTTATAAACTAAATATAAATTAGAAAGCTCTTTTATTATAGAACTCTTTTTTACAAATAAAAGTATTGTATTATTATAAAGACTTTTTTTATTCCCCAATAAGGTTTTCAGATTAAAACTCAAATTTTATAAAAAAATAAAAAGCTTTCAAGTCTAAGATGCATTTTATAAAAAGAACTTCATCTTTTAATTAGACAAAATACGTCATCCTAATCATTTTGGAGGCAATAATATTAATTATCTTATTCACTAAAATGTCATAAAATCAATATTGTTGTTAGATTTACAAAAGTATATCTTTTTCATCAAAAATAATTATCTATGGGGTTTAACGTAATAATTTAATCAAATTAAATGAAATGTTTGTAGTTACGTTGCACTACTTATGTTCTAGACTAAAGAAAGAACAAAATTATTTTTCTGCTGGGGAAACTGTCTCTGTTCCAAGTACCATGTAGGGCTAATCATTATGTCTTTTCTTTAATCCCACTATCTTCTTATACTTCGGCTAAAGATCTCTTTGTAGCTTCACCAAAGGATAACTGCTTCAAAAAGGGGCCTTAAAAACGTCTATAATCCCTCTATATCCCCAACCAGCTGGCTTTATGTCCCTACTTTAATCCTACCTATATTCCCAATTCTTTGAAATCCTTCATAGATAATACTATACTTCTTCATAGGTAGTACTTCATAGGTAATACTATACTTCTTCATAGGTAGTACTTCATAGGTAATACTATACTTCTTCGTAGGTAATCCTTCATTGGTAATACTATACTTCTTCATAGGTAATCCTTCAAAGGTAATACTATATTTCTTCATAGGTAATGCTTCTTAGATAATACTATACTTCCTCATAGGTAATCCTTCAGTGGTAATACTATAATTCTTCATAGGCAACCCTTCATTGGTAATACTATACTTCTTCATAGGGAGTACTTCATAGGTAATACTATACTTCTTCATAGGTAGTACTTCATAGGTAATACTATACTTCTTCGTAGGTAATCCTTCATTGGTAATACTATACTTCTTCATAGGTAATCCTTCATAGGTAATCCTTCAAAGGTAATACTATATTTCTTCATAGGTAATGCTTCTTAGATAATACTATACTTCCTCATAGGTAATCCTTCAGTGATAATACTATAATTCTTCATAGGTAATCCTTCATAGGTAATACTATACTTCTTCATAGGTAAGCCTTCATAGGTAATACTATACTTCATTATAGGTAAACCTTCATTGGTAATACTATACTTATTCATAGATAATCTTTCATTGGTAATACTATACTTCTTCATAGGTAATCCTTCAGTGGTAATACTATACTTCTTCGTAGGTAATCCTTCAGTGATATTACTATACTTCTTCGTAGGTAATCCTTCATTGGTAATACTATACTTCTTCATAGGTAATCCGTCACAGGTAATCCTTCAAAGGAAATACTATACTTCTTCATTGGTAATCCTTAATAGGTATTACTATACTTATTCATAGGTAAGCCTTCATAGGTAATACTATACTTCTTCGTAGGTAAGCCTTCATAGGTAATACTATACTTCTTCGTAGGTAATCCTTCATTAGTAATACTATACTTCTTCATAGGTAAATCCTTCATAGGTAATCCTTCAAAGGTAATACTATATTTCTTCATAGGTAATGCTTCTTCTTAGATAATACTATACTTCTTCATAGGTAATCCTTCAGTGGTTTTACCATAATTCTTTATAGGTAATCCTTCATAGGTAATACTATACTTCTTCATAGGTAATGCTTCATTGGTAATACTATACTTATTCATAGGTAATCCTTCATTGGTAATACTATACTTCTTCATAGGTAAGCCTTCATTGGTAATACTATACTCCTTCATAGGTAATCCTTCATTGGTAATACTATACTTCTTCATAGATAATACTATAATTCTTCATAGGTAATCCTTCATAGGTAATACTATACTTCTTCATAGGTAAGCCTTCATAGGTAATACTATACTTCTTCATAGGTAAGCCTTCATAGGTAATACTATACTTCTTCATAGGTAATCCTTCATTGGTAATACTATACTCCTTCATATGTAATACTATACTTCTTCATAGGTAGTACTTCATAGGTAATACTATACTTCTTCATAGGTAGTACTTAATAGGTAATACTATACTTCTTCATAGGTAATCCTTCATTGGTAATACTATACTTCTTCATAGATAATACTATACTTCTTCACAGGTAATCCTTCAGTGGTAATACTATAATTCTTCATAGGTAATCCTTCATAGGTAATACTATACTTCTTCATAGGTAAGCCTTTATAGGTAATACTATACTTCTTCATAGGTAAGCCTTCATAGGTAATACTATACTTCTTCATAGGTAAGCCTTCATTGGTAATACTATACTTATTCATAGGTAATCCTTCATTGGTAATACTATACTCCTTCATAGGTAAACTATACTTCTTCATAGGTAGTACTTCATAGGTAATACTATACTTCTTCATAGGTAGTACTTAATAGGTAATACTATACTTCTTCATAGGTAATACTATATTTCTTCATTGGTAATCCTTAATAGGTAATAGTATACTTCTTTATAGGTAAGCCTTCATAGGCAATACTATACTTCTTCATAGGTAATCCTTCAAAGGTAATACTATACTTCTCCATAGGTAATCCTTCATTGGTAATACTATACTTCTTCATACGTAATCCTTCACAGGTAATCCTTCAAAGGAAATACTATACTTCTTCATTGGTAATCCTTAATAGGTATTACTATACTTATTCATAGGTAATCCTTCATAGGTAATACTATACTTCTTCATAGGTAAGCCTTCATAGATAATACTATACTTCAACATAGGTAAACCTTCATTGGTAATACTATACTTATTCATAGATAATCCTTCATTGGTAATACTATACTTCTTCATAGGTAATCCTTCAGTGGTAATACTATACTTCTTCGTAGGTAAACCTTCAGTGGTATTACTATACTTCTTCGTAGGTAATCCTTCATTGGTAATACTATACTTCTTCATAGGTAATCCTTACAGGTAATCCTTCAAAGGAAATACTATACTTCTTCATTGGTAATCCTTAATAGGTATTACTATACTTATTCATAGGTAAGCCTTCATAGGTAATACTATACTTCTTCGTAGGTAAGCCTTCATAGGTAATACTATACTTCTTCGTAGGTAATCCTTCATTGGTAATACTATACTTCTTCATAGGTAAATCCTTCATAGGTAATCCTTCAAAGGTAATACTATATTTCTTCATAGGTAATGCTTCTTCTTAGATAATACTATACTTCTTCATAGGTAATCCTTCAGTGGTAATACCATAATTCTTTATAGGTAATCCTTCATAGGTAATACTATACTTCTTCATAGGTAATGCTTCATTGGTAATACTATACTTATTCATAGGTAATCCTTCATTGGTAATACTATACTTCTTCATAGGTAAGCCTTCATTGGTAATACTATACTCCTTCATAGGTAATCCTTCATTGGTAATACTATACTTCTTCATAGATAATACTATAATTCTTCATAGGTAATCCTTCATAGGTAATACTATACTTCTTCATAGGGTTGCCTTCATAGGTAATAATATACTTATTCATAGGTAATCCTTCATTGGTAATACTATACTCCTTCATAGGTAATACTATACTTCTTCATAGGTAGTACTTCATAGGTAATACTATACTTCTTCATAGGTAGTACTTAATAGGTAATACTATACTTCTTCATAGGTAATCTTTCATTGGTAATACTATACTTCTTCATAGATAATACTATACTTCTTCATAGGTAATCCTTCAGTGGTAATACTATAATTCTTCATAGGTAATCCTTCGTAGGTAATACTATACTTCTTCATAGGTAAGCCTTTATAGGTAATACTATACTTCTTCATAGGTAAGCCTTCATAGGTAATACTATACTTCTTCATAGGTAAGCCTTCATTGGTAATACTATACTTATTCATAGGTAATCCTTCATTGGTAATACTATACTCCTTCATAGGTAAACTATACTTCTTCATAGGTAGTACTTCATAGGTAATACTATACTTCTTCATAGGTAGTACTTTATAGGTAATACTATACTTCTTCATAGGTAATCCTTCATTGGTAATACTATACTTCTTCATAGGTAAGCCTTTATAGGTAATACTATACTTCTTCATAGGTAAGCCTTCATAGGTAATACTATACTTATTCATAGGTAATCCTTCATTGGTAATACTATACTCCTTCATAGGTAAACTATACTTCTTCATAGGTAGTCCTTCATAGGTAATACTATACTTCTTCATAGGTAAACCTTCATTGGTAATACTATACTTCTTCATATGTAATCCTTCATAGGTAATACTGTACTTCTTCATTGGTAATCCTTCATAGGTAATATTATACTTCTTCATAGGTAATCCTTCATAGATAATACTATACTTCTTCATAGGTAATCCTTTACAGGTAATACTATACTTCTTCATAGGTAATGCTTCTTAGATAATACTATACTTCTTAAAATTGGAGAGCGAGCAATTTATGTAACGGAAATTATTTTAGACATTAATTCCAGAGGAATTAAGGCCGATGTTTAATATTGCAGTATTTGTTACATAATAATGTGAATGACCTGCAATAGTCAAAATTTAATTAAAATATAAGAGTAATGTGTTCGTTAAATAATTTAAGGCACAAATGTTAATATAAACAAATTAATTTTTAATTTATCAAAAAAAATATGTATCAAAATTACAAACAAATTACATTTATGAAATACTACTTACATACTTTACAACTTTTACAGATTTAATTTTTATCTTAGCTTTACATACTACAAATCTATGGCAGTGTTACTAACGTCTTTTTCGATTGCTTTGCGTATTCAACATACATTTAAATTTACCCTTTCTAAAAGAAATTACTACATGATACAAAGAATTTACATTTTGTCCACTATTAAAAAAAGAAACATAGCATTATCATGCAATTAACGTTTAACGTTTTTTTTGTTTTTAAATTTTGAACGTTTAAAGGTTTAAAAGTTAAATATTTCAATTTTAATCACAAAACTCCTTAATTTTAGAACTTATCTGTGTTGTTACAAACTGGCATAGCCATGACATGCATTCGATCACATGGTTCAAAACTAATGAAACGGAGCCGCGATTACTATCCGAGCATCTTACTTACCCGTTGTGCGCATATTACAGTTCCAAGATTTCAGCCTAGAGGTCAGGCTCGCCCATAGATTTAAATTTACAATTCTCAATTTCTTTTATGCCACATTTTGTAATTAATTTCACGTTTGTTTTCTGAATCTTATTGTTAATATGTAACACACCTAAAAATGTGTTACAATAGGTAAGCCTTCATGGGTAAATCTATACTTCTCCATAAGTAGTACTTCAAAGGTATTACTATACCTCTTCATAAGTAATCCTTCATAGGTAATACTATACTTCTTCATAGGTAAGCCTTCATATGTAATACTATACTTCTCCATAAGTAGTATTTCAAAGGTATTGCTATACCTCTTCATAAGTAATCCTTCATAGGTAATACTATACTTCTTCATAGGTAAGCCTTCATAGGTAATACTATACTTCTCCATAAGTAGTACTTCAAAGGTAATACTATACTTCTTCATAAGTAATCCTTCATAGGTAATACTATACTTCTTCATAGGTAAGCCTTCATAGGTAAATCTATACTTCTCCATAAGTAGTACTTTAAAGGTAATACTATACTTCTTCATAAGTAATCCTTCATAGGTAATACTATACTTCTTCATAGGTAAGCTTTCATAGGTAATACTATCCATAAGTAGTACTTCAAAGGTATTACTATACTTCTTCATAGGTAAGCTTTCATAGGTTATACTATACTTCTTCATAGGTAAGCCTTCATAGGTATTGCTATCCATAAGTAGTACTTCATAGGTAATACTATACTTCTTCATAGGTAAGCCTTTATAGGTAATACTATACTTCTTCATAGGTAAGCCTTCCATAGGTAATACTATACTTCTTCATAGGTAAGCCTTCATAGGTAATACTATCCATAAGTAGTACTTCATAGGTAATACTATACTTCTTCATAGGTAAGCCTTCATAGGTAATACTATACTTCTTCATAGGTAAGCCTTCATAGGTAATACTATACTTCTTCATAAGTAATCCTTCATAGGTAAGCCTTCATAGGTAATACTATCCATAAGTAGCACTTCATAGGTAATACTATACTTCTTCATAGGTAAACCTTCATAGGTAAATCTATACTTCTCCATAAGTAGTACTTCAAAGGTATTACTATACTTCTTCATAGGTAATCCTTCATAGGTAATACTATACTTCTTCATAGGTAAGCCTTCATAGGTAATACTATACTTCTTCATAGGTAGTACTTTATAGGTAATACTATACTTCTTCATAGGTAATCCTTCATTGGTAATACTATACTTCTTCATAGGTAATGCTTCATAGGTAATAGTATACTTCTCCATCAGTAGTACTTCAAAGGTAATACTATATTTCTTCATAGGTAAGCCTTCATAGGTAATACTATACTTCTTCATAGGTAATACTATACTTCTTCATAGGTAATCCTTCATAGGTAATACTATACTTCTCCATCAGTAGTACTTCGAAGGTAATACTATACTTCTTCATAGGTAAGCCTTTATAGGTAATACTATACTTCTGCATAGGTAATCCTTCATACGTAATACTATACTTCTCCATAAGTAGTACATCAAAGGTAATACTATACTTCTTCATAGGTAAGACTTCATAGGTAGTAATATACTTTTGCATAGGTAATCCTTCATAGGTAATACTATACTTCTTTATAGGTAATACTATACTTCTTCATAGGTAGGCCTTCATAGGTAATACTATACTTCTGCATAGGTAATCCTTCATAGGTAATACTATACTTCTCCATAAGTAGTACTTCAATTAATACTATACTTCTTCATAGGTAAGCCTTCATAGGTAATACTATACGTCTGCATAGGTAATCCTTCATAGGTAATACTATACTTCTTCATAGGTAATACTATACTTCTTCATAGGTAATCCTTCATAGGTAATACTATACTTCTTCATAGGTAAGCCTTCATAGGTAATACTATACTTCTGCATAGGTAATCCTTCATAGGTAATACTATACGTCTTCATAGGTAATACTATACTTCTTCATAGGTAATACTATACTTCTTCATAGGTAATCCTTCATAGCTAATACTATATTTCTTCATAGGTATTACTATACTTCTCCATAAGTAGTACTTCATAGGTAATACTATACTTCTTCATAGGTAATACTATACTTCTTCATAGGTAATCCTTCAAAAGTAATACTATACTTCTTCATAGGTAATACTATACTTCTCCATAAGTAGTACTTCATATGTAATACTATACTTCTTCATAGGTAAGCCTTCATAGGTAATACTATACTTCTTCATAGGTAGGCCTTCATAGGTAATACTATACTTCTTCATAGGTAATAATATACTTCTTCATAGGTAATAATATACTTCTTCATAGGTAATACTATACTTCTTCTTAGGTAATACTATACTTCTTCATAGGTAATACTATACTTCTCCATAAGTAGTACTTCAAAGGTAATACTATACTTCTTCATAGGTAAGCCTTCATAGGTAGTACTATACCTTTGCATAGGTAATCCTTGATAGGTAATACTATACTTCTTCATAGGTAATACTATACTTCTTCATAGGTAGGCCTTCATAGGTAATACTATACTTCTGCATAGGTAATCCTTCATAGGTAATACTATACTTCTTCGTAGGTAATACTAGACTTCTCCATAAGTAGTACTTCATAGGTAATAATATACTTCTTCATAGGTAAAACTATACTTCTTCATAGGTAATCCTTCATAGGTAATACTATACTTCTCCATAGGTAGTACTTCAAAGGTAATACTATACTTCTTAATAGGTAAGGCTTCATATGTAATGCTATACGTCTGCATAGGTAATCCTTCATAGGTAATACTATACCTCTTCATAGGTAATACTATACTTCTTCATACGTAAGCCTTCACAGGTAATACTATACTTCTTCATAGGTAAGCCTTCATAGGTAATACTATACTCCTTCATAGGTAATCCTTCATAGGTAATACTATACTTCTTCATAGGTAATCCTTCATAGGTAATACTATACTTCTTCATAGGTAATGCTTCATAAGTAATATTATACTTCTTCATAAGTAGTACTTTATAGGTAATACTATACTTCTTCATAGGCAATGCTTCATAAGTAATACTATACTTTTTCATAAGTAGTACTTTATAGGTAATACTATACTTCTTCATAGGTAGTACTTTATAGGTAATACTATACTTCTTCATAGGTAAGCCTTCATAGGTAATACTATACTTCTTCATAGGTAATCCTTCATTGGTAATACTATACTTTTTCATAGGTAATCCTTAATAGGTAATACTATACTTTTTCATAGGTAATCCTTCATAGATAATACTATACTTCTTCATAGGTAATCCTTAATAGGTAATACTATACTTCTTCATAGGCAGTACTTTATAGGTAATACTATACTTCTTCATAGATAATCCTTCATAGGTAATACTATACTTCTTCATAGGTAATCCTTCATAAGTAATACTATACTTCTTCATAGCTAGTACTTTATAGGTAATACTATACTTCTTCATAGGTAATCCTTTATTGTTAATACTATACTTCTTCATAGGTAATCCTTCATAGGTAATACTATACTTCTTCATTGGTAATCCTTCATAGGTAATACTATACTTCTTCATAGGTAATCCTTCATTGGTAATACTATACTTCTTCATAGGTAGTACTTTATAGGTAATACTATACTTCTTCATAGGTAATCCTTCATGGGTAATACTATACTACTTCATAGGTAGTACTTCATAGGTAATACTATATTTCTTCATAGGTAGTACTTCATAGGTAATCCTATACTTCTTCATAAGTAGTACTTCATAGGTTATCCTATACTTCTTCATAGGTAGTATTTCATAGGTAATCCTATACTTCTTCATAGGTAAGCCTTCATTGGTAATACTATACTTCTTCATTTGTAATGCTTCTTACATAATCCTATACCTCCTCATAGGTAATCCTTCATAGGTAATACTATACTGGGTGATCACCTTTTGCCTACAACAATCTTCCTAAGTAGTAAACATAAGCAACAAATAATAATTTCAACAGTTTCTTTTACAAATTAGGATAAGGCTTAGTTGTGTTATAAAACATAGAATAATATGTAGTTAGCAGATGCATTCTTACGGAATAATACGCGTTATGAAAGAAATTCTCGTATTTAAATTTAGAAGCGATATTTAAACACTAATTATTATTAATACACTGTGTTTGATTATTAATAAAATACTTCATAACCACAACGCTTTTTTATTTTACCCTTCTGTATATTTCCGTTACTAAGTAACCATCCTCAGAGGGATAGCATAGGCCTACAAAGTGTTTGCGTGTTATCCCTCTGTGGATGGTTACTTGGTATCTGTAGGTACATAAAGGTAAAATAAAAAGCCGCAATTTTTAAAAGGTTTTTGATTATTTATTATTAGCCATATTTATCTATTACATTAAAAAACATCCCTTCAACTTTAAAATTTAAAAATGTTTAATAAGAAATATTTTAAATTGGTATTTTAAAAATTTTATCTAAAAAATTATAAACATAAAGATTAACACAGTTTTAATTTTTAAAAATATAGAATGTATATTTGTTACTTGAGTGTTTTAATGTACGATTGATGTTGGGAAGATTAAAACACAACTACTAGTAAAACGTATCAGGGAATATTGAAACATATTACGTAATGTATGTGATATACATAAACTATTTAATAACATTTCTGTTACTCTTTTTTTTATTTATCTTCGCTTTTTTCTCTCGTTTACGAGCGATTAATTATTTTGACTATTATCGCCTATAAGTGTAGAACCATAAAACTCAAGTAGTCTGTCAATATAAAGAAGTCATAGGAGCCAGTCAATCAGTTAGTCAGTCAGAGAAGGAGGGGGTTTGGTGGCCCCCGAGAATTTGCAGCGTCTATTACCGACAATGGCTGCGGGTAGGAATATGGGAACAAGGCTTTTGGTAAAGGCTGGATGTAAGAGTGGTATCTGGAAGGCAGGACGTTTTTCTGGGTGGGTTATAACAAGGTTTTAATGCGGAGGGGGCTACGTTTATGTTAAACATGTGGATTGGCCGACTGACTCTACATTTTTTTTTTTTTTTAGTGACATTTTATGAGCGTTTATATACTCGTTACGCAGACCTCCCTGTCGGGTTTAACTTACCCATTGAATGAAGTATCAACTGATTAAGCCGCGTAAAGGGGGGAGGATGAGGGAAGATCATACGCTACCCGTTAGCGACTAACGATTATATTCTATGACTTCCTGCAGTTTGCTCAGAGCAAACTCGAAGAACTGTAAACAAATAGTTATCTACGATTATCCTCGAATGATCATGGTGATGGTCTCACACCATAGGCTTCAGGCTTGTATCTTCAACGAATTCTGTCTGAGGTCTATTCAACATTTTCCTTTTTGGAAAATTTCAATTTTAGGCAAACTTTTAGGAAAAGTAACAGCTTTCGTTTCCTTGTACATCTTTCATCACCCGACCAAAGCATTACATCATAGTTGATTGGTCGAATTTGTAGGACTCTTCTATAGGGGCAACACTTTCAAAGGCCTCAACTTCTTTGTTAGACACGATTCCTGGTCCATGCTTCTATTCTATACTACATAACCTAAACTGGAAAGTATAATTTTTACAACATTAAGCTGTTTAAAGTGAATATGCATTTTAATTTACTTGGAGAGTCATTGTCCTCTTAAGAAAAATGTGTCGAATTTGGGACCTCAGACGATTAACGGGGATGAAAATTTATGTATTTATAAAAACAAAAATATACCGAATAATATAACCCTTGCTGTAAATATTTACGTAACCTAACCTTAAAATTGTTTAACATTTGTTATTTGTAGCAAGTGTTATTGTTTAGTTAGCACAGGTAATAATAGCAAGTAGGAACTCAAAATTAATTATTTATTCCTATGCGTTTTACTGGCAAAGTCATCGATCATCAATGAACAGGAGCGTGTGTACACAAATATTTGGGGGGTGTCCAAACAACCGGAGAGTCGTGGGGTGTTCGCTTCGGTGGACCTCAACCAGGTATATTGAACTCTTAAAACACAGGTTTTAGGTATATATTGGATTTCGTTAGAATGACACTTTAAATATATAAAATAAGTTATTTAATGTAATTACGTAAAAGGAAATCCTCATTAGATGCCGTAAAAATATAATTTAACTAAAGTCTAAATTTTGTATTTCGGGGGGTCTCGAGGCTCCTGAGCACCTCTCTTATATACGCCTTTTTCAATGAAAAAGCTAATACATCATTTAAACTAAAATTCGTATTATAATCCTAAACAAAAATTATAGTTTAGATGTTGTAATAACTCCACTCACTGATGATGATGATGGCCTTTGTTATTGAAACGCGTATAATTATTGATAGTGAGATGGTATTCGATATTAGTTCTTTAAAAAATACCAAATATCGTCCTCTATTCTTATTATAAAGCTAAAAATTCAATTTATAATTTATTTTTCACAGAAAAAGTTGAAATCTTCCGTAACCGTTACATGTGTTAACCGTAGGGTGTATAACTATCTTGTGCCTTATGATAGGTTTTGCTGCGTGCACGACCGAGTAACCTTGGCCTGCTTTGCTCCTGTGTGACCTTCAAATTGAAAACATCTGTTTCTCCAGTAACAAAACCAGAGTATTTTTATTCATGTGGCAGTAGTTTGTCTTGAAAAACGTTGGTAAAAATATCAAACTTTTGACACTTTTATTAGAAGCACAATATTATATTCATTTAATATTTTTATAATAGCTTTAATATTGACTTGATTTGACAAATTCAATACAAGTGTCGCAACGTTTGTCAAAATACGTTTAATAAATCTATAGTAAACAATAATAAAAAAAACTTTTAAATTGATGAAGAAAAGTAAAACGCATGCATTTAGGGAAGTCAGATAATTACCCCCCCCCCCTCAATATATTTACATTGATCGTAATAGAGACGAAGACTGATCGGAAACAATATACCTCAGTATTATATGTTTGTTTTATATTTTCACAACAAATGTCGTAAATTTTTTACTGTTTTTAAAACATCCATTTGTATTATCTATTTACAATAACTTTCAACCAGATAATAAAAACATCATCTTATATTTAACTCAACACAGTATAACAATCAGGTCTACAGAGAACGGTAAATTTATATTGATCATTATTTTCCATTAGTTTATATTATAATTATTATGTTTATATAACAATTTCCACTGGTATATATAATTAGTAGTAATACTCCGCAAACACCCCTCTTTACTACGTTTTAGAAGAGCTTCATAATTTTCCCGTATCCTCTGTGCTCATTATATCTTTTTCTTAGTTCTACCCAGTTCCCTTTCTTATCCTTCGACTTATAAGAGGCTATAAGAACTGTTAGACATATCGTTATCTCACCATTAGAGAACAGGTTTACTCCAAGTATACGACCTGTATAGTACATGTGCTTTGATGGTCCCTCTATACTTTCACCCAGGTTCTTTCATGTCCTAGCTATATTCACAATCCTTTTTACGCTTCGTAGGCGAAATAGTCATACTGCTTAATCGCTTTAGAACTTGAAAATATTATTGTAATTAGTGACGGATTTAAGGAGGGGCTTTGGGGCTCAAACCCCTCCCAGAATATGGAAAAGTGAAAATTTTTAAACTATAAAATAACACTATAAATGTAAACTAAAATGTCATTTCCGATGTCTGCGTTCGTCCCCGATTTAAATCTACTTAATAATCAGTAGAATATGTTTACAAACCCATATTATTCCCTATAATCCCGTACTGTAATCATTAATAAATAGGGCCACCCACAACGTAATAAATAGGTTGTTTACATTGTAAATATATGGTAAATAGGGCTAAATAATTCGTGTTTAATAATGCATAGCAGGCCTATAACTATATCCTTCAGATAGAAGACCATTAGAGTTTACACTATGTCTATTATATCCCCTTAATATTTTCCAGATTTATGACCCTTTCCTCCCCTCACACCAGCCTTCCCCTAATTATTTTTCTAGATCTGATCCTGATTGTTATCTTATGTGTATTTAACATTTATTATATATACATCAGTGCGAAAAAAAACACTTGGCACAAAGCTTTCTTTCCATTTGAGAAAAATAATAAGTTTTACTATATTTTCACTAACGGTTTTGGAAAAAATACTACATTTTATGTTTGTTTTAGACGAAAAACTATTTTTCAAATAGTGTTGTTCAAAGAAATTTTCAAATGTAATCTAACAAACCCGATTTTAAAAATTGATTACAGTCATACTAAAAACTCTATTCAACACTACTCAAGCCCTGAGAAAACACATAAAATTTATAATTCGACGCATTCTTGATACACGATTCAATAATTCGAGTCATAAACTTTCTGTTTTACAAAGTACTCTGCAAGTTTGTACTGGCACTCACAACGGTCATTTATGCTTAAACTACACAGAAATCTAGCTGGAATGTAGTCTGTCTGGCTCTGTCTAGAGATTGCTTCGGTATTCGTATAACCTTACTCCAATTCCGTTCACAAATGCCATGTTTTTCCATAATTAATGAATGTCATTAAAACCCAGACGTCTCGCTGACATTGTGTAACTTCGCAAAGCGTTCAACTCAACAGGCATTTCTTAGTTTTCTACGTTATCTGAACATAAAAATCTTTGGAAAATAATTACTTGATTTTTTAAAAAATATATGTTCAAAGAGTTTACAATTTTCTTTTGACTCTTGGGTTTAAGCTAAAGATTTTATAATTTTAAATATAATCTGACACATATGATTTTTTTTAAATTGATTTTTACCAAACTTTTCACTATAATTTTGCTTCATTTTACAAAATCATGACAATTTAGAAATTTGTTTATTTGTTTGTTTTATATATTTGTCATCATTGGTAAGCGTTTATCTTGGTTTAAATTAATAAACTTATCTTCATTTACAGTTCACATCAACTTTATATTTTATTATCATGTATTTGTATCGATTATGTTTTATATCTTTGCCTTTGTTTACGTTTTATTTATTTGTCGTCGTCGGTTAAAATGATCTTTATTAACGTTTTATATACACTCTTATATGCGTTCGTTTAAGTTTAATTTATTTGTCTTAGTTGAAAATAGTGTATATATATATATATATATATATATATATATATATATATATATATATATATATATATATATTGTCTTCGATTACGTTTAATTTCTTTCTTTCTTGGAAACTATTGTCCTAATTTACCATACACTTATCTTGATTAGATAATATTGTTTTTGTTTACGTTTAATTTATTTCTCTGTTGGGCTTCTGTCTTCATGAACATTTTATTTATTTCTTCGTCAATCTATTGTCTTCGCTTACATTTACTTTCTCTTCATTCATTGATTTAGATTTGTTTTCATTTATGTTTTATCTATTTGTCACCGTTTTAAATTGTTGAATCTCATTGTGATTGTGGCACAAATTTATATCAGCAACCAAATTTTCCCTCTTGGCTTAGCGATAACAGTGAACCTTAGCAATAATATTTTTTACTAAAAAAAGTCTTTCTTTGTTGTGAATTTCAAAGTATTGTTTTTAAAATTAAGCACGAAAACGTGGTATTTGTCTAGATTTAGATTTGTATAAAATCTCAAGCTGTCTAGTATAATATTTCTAAAATTCTATTTCTATAGTAACTCTTTCTCTATAAAGAAGGATACGATCACTGTTCAGTTACTAACCGTTCTTTATTCAGTTACTAACCGTTCTTTATTCAGTTACTAACCGTTCTTTATTCAGTTAATAAACGTTCTAAATATGTACTGTAACGATCCCTTATTAAGGAGATGAAAATATTTTCTTCCTATTGTTTTAGATTCATTTTACTATGACACTACTATCACATGGGACAATCTAGTTTCAATGTATTTACCCTACTTTTTTTAATGAATTGTGTTTATTAAAAAAAAAAACACCTCAAAAAGATACGTTTTCAACAGTTCGCACTCTGGAGGTATTTTAGTCATTTAAAAACACTTCCCATATATATAATTATAACATAAATATTTATTTAACTTGTAATTTGTAAAAATATTATATTTAAAGTCGCGTTTGTGGGGTTTTAATTAGAAATAATATACAAAAATATCGAATCGTTATAGATTTCTCATATGTAAAATTATTTTATTATGTTATTAAGTTATAAATTTTTTTATTATTTTATTTTGAGTATCATAATTTTCTGCAAATCCTAGCACTGCCCCACTGCCAGCTGACGCGCTTTGGAGCAACTCCATCTGTCAGAGGTTAATATAAATCCTAGTGGATAAGTAAATAATTATCATTTAAAAAATCTATTACTTCCTTTACTGCTAATTATTATTATTTATTTGAGAGCAAGTATTTCAGATAGTACATTTCTCCTAGAGAAACATTGCAATACCTCCATTGATATATTAATCCTACCTTATTCCATCTACCCTTTAAGGAGATACAACAGGTTAAGAGGTCTTAATGGCTGCAATAGAAAGTGGGCCTACTCTTGATACGTATTCTTGGACACATTTTGCTCCCCTGCCAGGAGGTTCTATGGCGTCTCCTTAATCTTATTTATATTCACAACCATCTCGAACCCTCCTTATATCCTAGTAGGCTAGTAGTTTTTATCTAATAATATTATTTTTTAACTAATTTAAAATCAGAAAAATTTCTATTATGTTGTAAAATATTACACAAACCAATAAAGCTTATAAATAGTAATCTATTTATAGCTTATAATTAGCTTATAATAGCAATAACTATTAATAAAGTAATTATTGATTTCAACCTTGATTGTAGGTAATTATATACATATTTATCACATAGGTTAACGTTTATGTTTCAGTGGCAACAAACTGAAGATTTCGGGAGGAAAAAAGAAATTCGAGCTCGTATGTACAAACTGCGCGAACAACGACTAAGAGAATTCTACACGACAGGAGAAGTTGTCGACGATACGATGGCCAGCCGCAAACACACGGGAACAACTCACGCCGACTCGATCAGCGACCAAGGTTTCCTGACTATGAAAACTAAAGAAATCCGTGACTCTGAATCGCCAACGAGAGAAATCCAACGCCGTACGTGCGACAACAACTATTGGAACACCGTCCAGCAATCGTCTTACTCGACCGCTGATGAAGGAAACACCATCAGCGATAACTACACTTTAACCACGACTGGACACGGTGTTAGCGAAGACGGCAGCACAAAGATGAATCTCGCCGCGCAAGAAAAGGGTTTCCAATCGTCTACAGTCTACGAAGACGATACCACAAAGTCTGCTTCAGAACAGAGAGGACTTAGCACGGAAAAGTCGTCGTCTTCTCATAAGAAAACAGACAACGGAGAGATCACTTCGTCATCAACATCCAAACAACATCAAGAGCAAAAGTCATTTGTGTCCTCCAATAAAGATTCCAGTTTCTCTTCAACAAAATGGGAAACCTCTTCCAGTTCTTCAAGTTCTCGAAAGATCGTTTCGTCCAGCAGTAATTATGAAATAGTTGGAAACACAGATGTCAAAGCAATTACCTCAGCGGATGATAGCATTTATGTCGATCAGTCGAATAAAGACAGCGCTACACGAGACTCAACCGATTTTGTCCAATCAACTACTCGACACGTGACTAAAAACTCATCACATTCAGTCGACCATGATAAAGGCACTACACATTACGAAACTACTGATAATTCATCAAAGTTCATCGACAATGAAATCCGCAGAGGAAACAACGAAGCTGTTACTAAAGACTTCCAAAACAAAACAGTAGACAAAAAAACATACAAGACAGAATTAACCTCTACAGTCCAAGATTATAATATTGATCAAGATGTGTATCAGAGTAAACCTACGCAGAGGGAATATACTAAACCAGAAACAGAAAACGTCGTGGTAGATCAGAAAATAATGACTGAATTACAGAAACTTGATTCTTTTCTGTCTACGCAAAACACAGGCACGTCCACTCCAGTAAGCCCTCACAGTGTGACGAGCGATGCTGCGAACTGGACGATAGTGTCCAATACTGACGGGGAGTTCGTATACAGAGGGGATAAGGTGAATAAGGTAGAGAGTAAGATTAAGGAGCCTCAACAACCCAAACGGGAACTGATAAAACAACCGTCTTCACTAGATTTGCCTAAAGACACCACTGAAGGTCAATACGTCACTACCTATCAAGAACACTACACCAACAAACGAATCAGTGTAGACAACAGTCCAACGCACGATGCTTTTGCTCGATCATTGAGGCAAAGCCCACCGGCTTCTAGGTCGTCATCTAAAGTTTCATTAGACAGAAGCAGTCCCGAACGAAAGCAAAAGTCTTCTCCTCGGACGAGCCCAGACAAAGAACGTCGTGTCAGTGTAGGAAGCTACACAATAGAAAAAACTAAAGAATCGCCTAAGCGCAAAACTTCAGAAACTACACGACAAAGTAATGTCGTGAGAGATACAAAACCTAAACGCAAATTTTCTTCAACTCAAACAAAAGCCGCTTCAAAAACGCGTGCATCAACTCCTGGAGCTTCCCCGGAAACAAGCCCAACAAGGCAACAAAGAGGAAGAACAACGTCACCATCATCTCAAAGCGATTCAGATGCTTCCCAAGTAACTTACGACAAGTCCCATTCCACTACTATTAAACGAACTGACGTCACGAAAAGGAAGCTAGAAGAATCATTTGATGATGAGAACATTAAGAAGGAATTTGAAGAAGATTATATAGTAAATCAGTCTAGAACTCCCGGCCAGGATAAACCATTGACTGCAAAATCACCCCAGGAAACAACAGAAAGGAAAATTTCTGGAATATTGAGAAAAGAATCAAAAGGTGATATTGAAATTCTTTCTAAAAATGTCAATTCTTCTGAAGTCATCCAAACTACGGAAACAACAAACGTGGCATTATCTAACGCACGTAAACACATGACATCTCCAGAATATAGCTCTGAAGGGTCTGTTGGAAAAGAAATAAAAATTAGGAGGTCACCAGTTAAGGAATCAAAACCATCTCCAGATTCTAGTCCAGAAAGAAGTGCGTTTACCCCGATTAAATGTTTCAGAACAAGCCCTGAAGTAAATTCACTTACACAAGAAATCAATATAAATGTACATCATTTTGGTGTAGATGACTCTCAGGATACGACAAGAGAAGAAAGGGAACCAACGAAACCTGAAACACCAATATCAACCAGAAAACAGTCGACACCAGACAGTGGTATGCAATCGCCTAACTCAGATGCTTACCGTAGAACTCCCTCACCATCAAAAACAGTTTCACCTACTAGGAGAGAATCATCGCCTATGAAGCAAGAACCCATTAAGAAGTCTCCAAGCCCTACTCTACCATCCAGTCGTCGGCCCAGTTCTCCAGACAAGAGCGTGTCTCCTACAAGAACAATACTTAAAAAAACGAGCGAATCCACTACTACGCACACTACATCGCCGACAAAATCAGAATCTCCATCGACTAGAGCCAAATCCCCGCCAAAAGGTGACAATATCAATAAAATGGAACCCATACGCAAAAGTGAGGCAAGACCACAATCTCCTAAAAAAGAGTTATCCCCTAGAAAACCTTCAATTCCTAAACAGGAGCCAATTCAAACAAAAGAGATGCCATCGCGTAATAAATCGCCGGAAAGTAAGAATAGTTCTCCCATTAGAAGAGCCTCATCTCCACAGACAGGCGTTATTAAAAGACCTCGCTCACCTGAAAAATCTCCATCTCCAAATAGAAGATCACCTTCTCCGATAAAACAAGATTCTATAAAGAAACAGCGAAAGGTATCATCAGAAAAAAATACGTCGCCGTCTTACAGGTCCCCATCACCAACTAAACCCAGATCCTCTCCTTCACCGAAAGAAAAGTCTCCCAGAACTTTTAACAGTCCTGAACGATTTTCTAATTCACCCAGCGTTTCTCCATGTTCAAGCCCGGAAAGGCCATCTGATAGAAAAACCACTGTTATTAATATAACTCCAGTCAGGAAACCAACAACAGGAAAGTCACCCGTGGATTCGAAGCCTGAAAGTGTTCGAACAACCAGGCGGTCAAGCATTCCAAGAGCAGAACAAACGTCAACTGTTGTTAGAAAGACTTTGGAGAGTAAAGTAGAAGTTCACACAAAGCCTGTTAGTAAAATACCTTCTTCTGTTGAAAGACGTCCCAAACCCGGTCATATTTCTCAAACAGTACGAACAAGCTCTCAAAGTAGTATCGATAAGCAAACAGTGACTAAAAACTACAAAACTACTGTTCGTAAAACGGTGGAGAAGCCACGAGAAATTGTTAAGAAAACCCCAACTAAAACAGTAAAAACAACAGCAATAATAACTCTTCAAAAACCAAATACTCCAAATACTCCGGTGAAAAAGACTAACTCAGTCACCACTCGAGTCAACCAGACCATTAAAAAATTTTCTTTGAAGGACACCACGCCTAACAAGTTAACAGCTTCTAACAAAAAACCGGTCGAGAAGTTACCACAAACTATTAACACAAAACGAACGCCAGCGAATACCTCACCGACAACGAAACAGCCACGGTACGAAGACAGTCAGAGTGACAGATCAACAATGTCCAGCCCTGAGACTGTTCAACCGAGTCAGCCGTTAGCAATCAACCAAGAACAAACCATTGGATTTATCGAACGCATTAGGCAGGATGAAATTACACAACACGATAGCAACACAAACGTAGCGCTTTCTTTTATCTGCGGCAATGAAAAGCCTACCGAATTAACTGACAGAACAATCAACCTTGAATTTATTAGAAACAACATTGAAGACGAAACACTACCAGAAGGATTTCCAGAACCAGAATATGAAGACGAATCGCCGAAAGTGGAAACGGAATCCGTGCATGAGATATCAAGAAAAACAATCAACGTTGAAGGTAAAAGACAAGCTTCAAACACTTTTATGGTTACTGTTAAGAAACCAACTGGAACTAGTCGTCCGACGACAACAACGAAAACAATCCCGGCAAATAAGAATGTAACTGGGAGATCGTCTTCGGGACCGATTAGACCATCGCCAAGCAAAATATCGCCAACTACAAACAGATCAACAACTCCGGTCAAAAAATCGACCCCAATTAACAAGCCTGAGACATTTAACAGATCGTCTAGTGATAAAACTATAATCAAACCTTCAATGACGAAAAGACAAACCTCAAAACCTGAACTGAAGCAAACGAATAAAACTAACAAACAAATAACAGAAACTGGAATCGCAACTAGAACCGTTACTGCAGCTAAAACGGCTACAATCAAAAGATCAGCAGTGTCTAAGAAGAAAATAACAGAAACTAAACATGAAGTTACGTCATCGTCATCCTCAGAAGATGAAGAAGACATACCATCTGTGGAGGCTACATATAATAAGGAACAAAGCTACATAGACGAACTCGAGGAGCTCAGACGAGAAGAGGAAGCAGAATACGCGTCTAAGGTAACAGCTGCTACCAACAAAGAGAACATGCTCCTGAATGTGATCGTACAACATCCCAAATCGTCACGAGAGTCCAGTCCAGACTACTCAAGCAGAGGACAACCATTTTGCGCTGTAAGCGATGATGGTGGATCACACCCAAGGCTAGCTGATATGGTAATAGAACCAGAAGATGTCGAGGTATTCGATGTTCACAAGTTGAACAAAGCTGAAAAGTACAACGTAACTAACGAAAGGTCTTTTGAACAAATTACAGACTTGGACGAGGAGTCGGAAGTAGAAGATATTAAGTTGAATGTAAGCGTTGCGGATAGAGTGTCCCAGTTCATTGAAACTACGAAACACGTTAATGCAACTCCTGTTCGTGAAGAGCCGTGCGCTCCTGTTCCAAGTGATGGACCTAAATCGGTTTTAAAGGCTAAAAATATGTTCGAAAATATCGCTAAAAATCAAATGGCGCCTCCAGCTCCAAACAACAAACCTGTTGATATTTTAAGCAGACCATCTATATTTGAAGCAAGACGAGGTGAAACGGCACCTAAAAATATAAACTACGACACATTTCCTCGGCGTAGAGATTCAAAATCGCCCGAACAGGTGCAAAGAAGAAACAGTTACGATGATATTTCCAAAACTGATGAAGAGCTTTATGTAAATGTTGAAGAAAACACACAAGAATATCCAGATTCGTTTCAAACCCCCACGAATAAACCTTCTTTTATTCCAGAGGAAATTGATGATACGGAGCCAACAAATCTGAAAGACAAATTAATCTCTCCCGTAAAAGATGATTTCACTAATAAAACACCAATAGCAAAAGACCAATCACCAAATGTGAAGGAGACTCCTGTCAGAAAACTGCCGCAAGAAAGAAAAACAGAATTATCTTCTGTGGATTCTAAAGTTTCAAGTGAACGAACAGTTTCTAAAACTTCAAACGAAATTTCATCCAAAAAAGCATTTTTTGAAAGAAAAGCACAAGCTCAAACAGTGACCGCATCGACAAAAGAAACCTTTAGAAAAACCACACCTAAAAAAAGTACTCAGATCAAACACTTACAAAAAGAATTTTCTCCTGATAGAAAATCAGTTCAGACCGATTTCATAAACAACGAAAGAAAATCTTCTAGAACGTCTCCAGAAAGAAAGACTTCTGTCCCCGCAAGTCCAACAAAGGAAAAGAAACCTTTCGAGAAAGATAGTTCACCAGATATAAAGCGATCTTTTGGATCAAAAACTAAGGATGAAGATAGTTCTCTTAAGAAAACGCCTCAAAGAAAAGATTCGCCTGAACGGTTTTATACAAGACCGACTAAAGAAAGAAAAGAATCACCAGAACGTCACACTTCTCTTACATCTCCTGATACCAGGGCAACATTTAAAGACAAGAAACCATTTTCAAGGGACTCTCCAGAAAGATCAACAGTTCAAGATAGAAAAGCAAAATTCAGCAGGGAATCTCCGGAGAGAAGTGTTGTCAGAGACAGGCCTGCTCCAAGTAGAGATTCGCCTGATAGAAGCGTTTTTAAAAATAAAACACCCTTAAATAGGGAATCTCCCGACAGATCTCAAGTGAAGGACAGAAAACCATCTATTCAAAGAGAATCTCCCGAACGCACTGTTGTAAAGGACAGACGACCATCGGCTAATAGAGAATCTCCTGACAGATCTCCTGTGAAGGACAGAAAATCCTCCATTAAAAGAGAATCTCCCGAACGCACTGTTGTAAAGGACGGACGACCTTCCACAACTAGGGAATCCCCTGATAGATCACCTGAAAGAGACCGACGACCTACAGCCAATAGAGAATCGCCTGAGAAAACCCCTATGAAAACCAGGAAAACATCACTCAACAGAGAGTCTCCTGAAAGATCTCCTACGAAGGACAGGAGAACATCTCTAAATAGAGAATCACCCGGAAAGGACACTGAACTTTCTGAGTTAAACAAAGCAGGGAAGTTTGGAGTTACTTTAAGACGCACCTCTTCTACTGGATCTGGATGCAGTATTCGGCGACCTAGCATCCCTGGGGAGTCTAAAGAGATTGAAGACATTTTTGAACTTGAACTGCTAGAGCAATTGGTAAGAACATTTTTGTTTTTTTTCAAATTATTAAAAATAAGTGTTATATAACATGAAACTTCATGAATAACTGTTTTATTTGAATTAATAAAATTAACAATAAACCCAATAACACTACCAAGTATTATACACCGTTGTGTGTGTGTATGTGTGTGTGTGTGTGTGTAAGCGTAAGAGCGCACGCGCGCGCTTGTGTGACATACAATGGCTCTAAGGTTTTCGTAAATTATTTATTGTTAGTAGGCTATCAAGAGATACTTCACCTGTTACCATTTAAAACCTCGTGATGGCTGTGAATCGTCAACTAGTATATTTTGTTAACAACTTGATGCAACTGTGGAGTAAATATTTATATTAAATAAAACAACCTCTTACCACAAATTCAACAATTTTTATTTTAACCTAATGTACATTTCGATTACAAAGTAATCATCTTCAGAGGTATTTACAAATAACTGTTATTTGTAAATACCTCTGAAGATGATTACTTTGTAATCTAAATGTACATTAGGTTGAAATAAAAATTGTTGAATTTGTGGTGAGAGGTGGTTTTTATTTAATATATAGAATGTATGTCGTAGTGCAATATATTTCGTATACTTGTACATGTTGAAAAAGAATATGATTTATAAAAGAGATACGATCGTGATCAAAATTAGTAGTAGAAACCTAATGTCTACTTTGAAAATTTTTATTTCAAATTACACTATAGTATTTCTTTATTTAATTGTAAAGCTTGTTTTATTTAATATAGTATATTTTGTCTTTCTTTGTCTACAAACTTTCTGTGTCTACATAACTGTAAGCGTTGGCAAGTGATGTGACCCCTGATAACGCTAATAATGATAAAATAACAAAAAAACCTCTTCAGCCGCAGCATTTTAAATATATTCTCGTTTATGAAATGTGCGTGTGAGAGTGTGTATGTACACATACACAAACACTATATATATATATATATATATATATATATATATATATATATATATACACACATATATATATATATATATATATATATATGCTGATACGTATTCCTTCACGGATGGAAAAATATGATGAATAGTTACTATCTGGAGTACATCAGTTCATTCTGCAATCCATAAATTCGCAGTTCCGACGTTTCGCTAGAATCTCATCCAGCATTGACGAGGTGAACCCAACAACAGTTGAAGAGCGAGTCAATGTACTCGCTCTTCTACTTTTGTTGGGTTCACCTCGTCTATGGTGGATGAGATTCTAGCGAAACGTCGGAACTGCGAATTTATGGACTGCAGAATGAACGGATGTACTCCAGATAGTAACTATTCATCATATATATATATATATATATATATATATATATATATATATATATATATATATATTTATTTATTTATTTTTATATGTATATATATTGAACTGTATAATTTTGTAAATTATTTGATTATTATTCTTATAAACTATTGGTCTCTTAGTACCACCAACCAGTCAGTTGTTTTTACTGACTTTTATTTATAATATTATTTGTATATTAAATTTAATATTATGTAACATATATTTCACAAACTGAATGAGGCTAAAAATTGCTTTTGAAAATGTATTTTGAGATTTTTAAAAAGTAAAAAACAAAACTATTCTAAAACCTAAAGTTTAAGTATTTTTCTCGAGAAGTAATTAATTTATTATTTACATTAAAATATAAGTTATTGATATGAGAAGACAATGTTTAGCAAAATTTTGCAAATTATCGTGTTTACTATTAAATGAACAATTATTATTCATGTAATTATTACTTCATGCTTTTTGGAGGAAATGACCCTCAATAAATGTATAATAAGAATTAATAATGAGCATAATCCGTTTCACACTCATTTACGAGTTAAAAAATTTTTGTAAAAACTTGAACATTTCCTAAAACCATCGCTCAGAACGAACCCTACTGAATGCAAATCCTTCATTCACAGACAAATACATTTTTAATTTCTTTTCACAGATGGAAAAAGCAGTCGGATATGAACAGAGACGACGCATTCGGTCACAGATACGTATTGTAAAGAAAAGCCAAGACGATAAAACGACAAAGAACCACAAGGTGAGCGTATCGACAAGGAGTGCTACGAAGACGCCTACCCGCATAGACTCTCCCACGAGAGAACCTTCCGCAAAGGTAGGTCTAGACCTAGCCGGCCCACGCCTCCAATGTCACCTCTCTTTTAATGCCGGAAATAAATTTGCACTACAGTTAGGCTACTTGGTTTCGCTTTGGCCGGTGTAGCAGATCTCTATCTGCCCTTGCGTGTAGGCGTTCAGTTGTCAATGTTCCCTGTGCTTAGCGATACATTGAGATAAAACAAAGTTATATTATATTTTGTCATTTGTGTAACATTTTTTAGAATAAAAATACGGTTCTTTTAACGAATCAAGGGCGATTATTTAATGTAACGATGATTTTACAATTAATTTGTTGATTTTTTAAAAATCTTTATTAAACTTAAACAATGACTTGAAAATGATAACAAATTAACTGCAAAAAAGTCGTACTAATCCATAAAATAATGTTGAATGTGAGTTTATATTTAAAAAAATTATAACCGTTTTTTCGACCATTTGTTTAACACAGAGACGACGAACTATTTCGTCCTAATATTTTAACTCTAAAATAAATCAAAAATTATCAGTTAAAACCGTAATTAGGACATGTGATTAAGGAATTCAGGGCGTTTTAGTTGAGTCAGTGGATCTTTAATTGCTGAAGCGCATAATGGGATCCCTTCCTTACACTCTGAAGATATTTATATTAATTTGGCCTACCCGTGGTATGTGGGAGAAGTCGAATACGTCCTACGTCCGTTTACCAAAAACGATAATATACAACCATTACAATTTTTGTATATACTCCCCAAAAATTAAAATTCTATAGCCTATTCAGTGAAAAATGATCTACTAGAATGTAAACAAAGGACCTTTTTGGTTACCTTTTGAAGTATAATGAAGTAAATAGAAGCCGATAGTCCCGACGATCTTCGAAAGCCAAACCTGTAGCAGTTTAATACTAACACGTGTTTCATCTTTACTTAGAGATTATTTAGAGGTTATTTTTCAATAATTTCCAATAAATAAAATAATATTTTTAGCGGCCTTCCTGCCTTGTCAATCTACATTATTGTAATCTAAATACTATAACTCATTATAATGTCTTTGGAACGGTCTTTTGCGTCCTCTTCTCTTCCCCCCGCCTATTCTCGCCCTTCCAGCGTAATGCGCCTTCCTGGTGGTCGCGCACCAACTTACGCGTGACCAGCTATATACATACTGTACCCCTCTTGCCCAAACCGAAGCTTATTCAGGTGCCTCATTGTCTATTATGTGTACTAAATAAATATGTCTCGGGATACTCCTTCAGTATTGATAATACTCATTAAACAAGGCTTTTTGTAATCAATTGTATAAAGCATGTGTTTAAACTCGCCAGTTATATTTTTGAACCCATCAAAACTAGAAGGCCCCCCTTAGGGTTAGGCAACCCTCTCACCACTCTCGCGCTGACCCTGCCTAGACGTCTACGTTGAGCCTCCTGGCGCGTGTTAAGTGAGTGCGTGTAGCGTTACGATGGTCACTTGATCCTCTATGGCGCTTCCGAGTCTGGGTGGCATTTAATAATAATTACTTTTTATATCATAAACATGGTTTAGTTTCTACTTTCTCTATAAGGTATTACTCAAGGATGATAATGTGGGTAGTAATCGTATAATAATGACAACTTTTATACAGAACAATCCACATAAAAGTATTGATATTAAAAACACATATAAAGGCTACAGTAGCCCGAGGATACTGACATGGAAGGAAAAGCTATAAGATTATATGGTTCTTCGCTACGAATTGTTATAAGGGAGCGCATAAATGCAGTCACGTTTTCCTGAACTCATAAAAGATTTTCTATGCTTTATATCTTCAAGGATATTATATTACTAAATGTTAGCTTTAATATTTGGAGGAGCTGAACATATAACTGAAATTTAACCACATATCATTTTAAAAAGAATTTAATTTATTATTCCGTAATAGAATTTTATTGTTATTATCTATATTGCTTATGTTATTTTTCTGCGTCAACCACCATCGTCAAATTCTTAGATTTTGACGCGTTTCGAGTAACTCTTATTTATCAGAACATAATATCTTAGTCTGGTATGTATCTTTTATGTTAGAATGTACTGGTAGCTGAGAGAGGTCTGAAACCTGTCAACAATAACAATTATGCAATGCTGGATACCTTTAAAAAAATATACAACATGTTTATAATGAAAACTAAATATATTATTGAAAGGTATTAGAAGAAATATTAGATATTAAAATAGCTATAAACAGACCCTTGTTGTTAAATTAAAAGCGTCTTGTTTAAAATTATTGAACATATTGAAGAATTTTTCCCAATAAAACTATTTTAAATTATGATCCAAATATTTTACTCAAATAATTTGCGTAATTCATTAATAATAAAATAACATTCATTGTGAATAAAATTAATTCTTTCCTTAACAATTTTCAGCCTGACAAATCCCCTCTGAACAAACCTTCTGAAGCGAAATATACCCCTACAGAAGTAAAAAAGCCATCACCCACTGTTCAAAGACCAGTATCTCCTGTCAAGAACAGAGAAAGCTCTCCTGAGCTGAAGAGCCCCCTGACTAACGGTTATCACAAAGCAGCGCCCAAGAGGAATGACTCGCCAGATCGTAAATCTCCTCAAAGGTCACCGCAGAGTCCTCTACAGAGACGAGACACGTCCCCTCAGAGGACAGAGACTTCTGTTCGAAGAGGATCAAAAACTGAGAACACTGTTGAGATAACAACAGGTTAGTTTAGATTTTAACATATTATGTTTTTGCTGTTTTTGTTTTTTCAGTTGAAATGTGTCGGGTGTCTTTTGTGTTGTAGTTTTCCACTATTAAAATGTTAGCGCATTTGTAAAGTACCGAATTTTGAGTTTAGCTCGTGAAAAAATGTAATAATTAAGTAAAGAACAACATATATCAACCAATAATTTATTTTTGCTCACGCGTTTCAATGACATCATCAGTGAAAATAACTAAACATACTCTAAACTAGAAACCCGATCTGTGAAGTTTTATAACCATATAAGCCCAATTTGTGAGATGCAGGGGCATAACTGAAAGGTTTGTTTTCAGCAAAATATGTCTCCCCTTAAGCGTTGAATTTACTACATCAACCTTTGTGATACACAAAGTAGAATTATAAAAACATGTCAGAGGATAATTTTATCACCTCTGGACAGTAAACATATAGTCAAATGTTTGTCAAATGGGTAGTAATTGTACAATTGAAGGAGGAAATGGAAACAGAAAAAGTAAAATCCTTTCTAAGAATTACTTCCCCCGCACTCTCATACGTCTTCTCTTTTCCCCTGACGATCGGACTAGTGTTTAAAATTTCTGTTGGAGTTTGTTATTATTTGACTGTCAGTGTATAAAAAATATTGTCCTATTTCTACCTTTAGTAGGCTATTTGAAACTTTTACGGACTTCATTTTTTAAATTTTATATTTCTATCCATTCTCAAAGTAATAAAATAAAAGTCTACTAAAAATGGACTAATTAAAATGAACATCTAATAAAAATGGAATATTTTACTCATAATTTAATTTATCTTTTTAATGAATTTTCTCTTTACATGTAGCATGTTTAAAGTCTGAGTATCTTCAGTCACACTTTCTAACAAAATTAAGTTTTATAAAAACTTTAATCATTAGACTAAAGATATAGTTTCGACGGCAAAAAATCATAAAAGCATTTTATTTTCTCCTAAAAGTAGAACAAAATTAATTAAATATAACAAAATACGTTTTAAATAATCGCATTGATTAAAATAGAAATGCGATAATCATTGAGGAAGACAAAAACGTTATTCCTAATTAAACCATGTATTTCAAACGGAGTGCAATTTCGTGTTGTCCTATGTATGATATATTGCATAGGTATAAATTGTAGGCGCAGTCAATTGAAAACAGTTTTATTATTTAAATCTGTACGTTTAGTACGTACAACATGATTTAAAAAAATATGTATCAACTTTATGTTTGGTGAAAGAAGTTTAAATTAGAAAATTTCATTTTGTAAAAAAAACGTTCAATTAAATATACAGGAGAGATATATGTTTCCAACATCAATCCAAAGACGGTATGAATTGGGAAAGGTTCGTTTTGGAGGAAATTTCGTTTTAGAAATGTTATAAAAACATTTGTTGACAGAATGAGTAAGCTGCAGAAGAAAAGGTAGAATTGATAATTCCCAAACAGAAATAATAGCGTCGGGTATGCTAAATCGTTGTTTTATATTCCATGCAAATAATGCCACGACATTAGAATAAAATAAAATTTTGTTGACAATTGTCATCTGTAAAGAAAGAGTTTAAATAATCAATTTGTCTTCAATTGTATGCGCCTACAATTTATGCCTATGCAATTTAACATACACAGCTACACTCTGTAGAAATTTCATTCTTTTAAAATAAAATGTTTAATTGTTAATAACATTCTCGTCTTAATAAATTTTTACCTTATTTTTTATTTTTATATTACGATTATTTGTAAATTATTTTCGTATATATATATTTTCTTTGATTTGAGGAGAAAATAACAAATACCATTTAAGATTTGTTGCTGTTTTACCTTACGTTTTATAATTAAAAGGTTTTTATAAAACTTCCTGGAACGAAATGGTTTTGGTTAGATCAGACAATCATTTTCACTGTTTCTTTCTTAATTAGCGATTTAAAAAAATGTTTTAATGGAAAGGTGAACCATTGGTTTAAACCTGCGATATGAAACCTCTCTTTCGTAGAAGATACGGGAGAATCAATCTATCCGTATAGATTAGGGTATTCCCTATGTTGGGATCATTGGGAGTTACCTATCCCTTATATTCCCGTTTAAGAATAAGTGGAATGTAAATGTGATGAGGTAAGTGGAAAAACTCTGGTTCTAAAACGTCGCCACAGATTCGCTAGTGGGCCACACTCATCGACAAAATCGTTGTTAAGGAACAACAGCTGATCGAAGTAAACGCGTTACGTTTTCAAGTTTCGGCTACTGCCGCTAGTTATTTTCAAATTTATCATTTCCTTTGCTGAAGCATCTCGTAATGATTTCACATCCATGCAATTCTTTTACAGAAATTATAAAAAAAACACATTGCATTAAAACGTTAAGGAAAAATATTCAAATAACTTCACGAAGGATGTCTTCGACAAGTGAAAATGTCTTAATATTGCTCTTACTGTCAGAATTTATTTGAAAAAGAATTAGAAAAGGAGATTGGGTACTCATCCAATGAACTCTGAAAGGTTATCTAAAAGTCAGGTTCACAATTTGATGTTCTTTTTGGAGAATGACGAGGACTCTTCTTTTTTTATTTTCGTGCATGTAAGCCTACGTTTCATGGATTATATTAGCTAATAAATACTAGCTAGATAACTATTAGATTACTAAATAATTACTAGCTTCTAATAACAATAAAAATTACTTTATTGGAGATAGTAATAGTTATTTCAAAACGAAACAAAATTATTGATAAAAGTACAAATTATTTATTAAAAATTTATATAAGTACATTTAAAAAAAATAATAATTAAATATTGACGCGAATGATTGCAATGAAAATTTTCTAATCTTTACTATAAATTAAAAAGTTAAACACTAATTTCTGTACAACTATTCTTAGAGCTTAGCTTGTGGGGTTATATTAAAACAAATAAAAGACATACATGAATCATCATCATCAGTAAGTGTTGCTACTACAAAGTTCTAAGAGTTTGTAGTAGTAACACTCACTGATGATGATGACTTTGTCATTGAAACGAGTATGACTCAATAAATGATTAATTTGTGAGTTTTGTGTATGTCTTTTACTAACTTCTGTTTGTTTTTTGTGTGTGATACGGTCACTAAAATTTGTAAAACTGAAGTATACTTATGTGTTACCATTTTTGTGGATAATATCCCATAATAACTATATTTTTTAGTTTACAATATAAAACAAATAATAAATTGCTTACCCGCTATCTTCTTTACAATTAAATAAAAAAATACTATAGTGTAATTTGAAATAAAAATTTTCAAAGGAGACATTAGGTTTCTACTAATAATTTTGATCCCGATCGTATCTCTTTTATAAATCATATTCTTTTTCAACATGTCCAAGTATACGAAATAAATTGCACTACAACATACATTCTATATATTAAATAAAAACAACCTCTTACCACAAATTCAACAATTTTCATTTTAACCTAATGTACATTTCGATTACAAAGTAATTATCTTCAGAGGTATTTACAAATAACAGTTATTTGTAAATACCTCTGAAGATGATTACTTTCTAATAGAAATGTACATTAGGTTAAAATAAAAATTGTTGAATTTGTGGTAAGAGGTTGTTTTTATTTAATAGAAACATTTACGCCACAGTTGCTTCAAGTTGTATACATTCTATAGTTCGTAACCAATCATAACTTTCTATTTCTAAAATTTTTCAATCGAAGAATAAGTACGACTTATATTTATTAGAGGGTTTTAATAAAACAAATTTTTGAGAAAGATTTAAATATCTTCCATGCCTTCTGAAGATAAAATCAAAACGAAATGAACCTTCTAAGGGAATATTTAGATCTTTGCTTGTTCTAGATATTTCAATTACATAAATACATATAAGTAGATAGACAGAAAGACGGCTCAGCGTCCTTGTTGTTGTACTTGTAAGGCGCTTTCATACATTATTTAAGGCCTTTGGCATACTTTCACAGCAGAAGGCTGGCAAGAGAGTGACGCCGCTGTGACAAGTACACTGTGAGTTACACAGAAACCTGTCATTCTTTATGATTATTTTGACCCTCTAGCTGGCTCTCTAACTCTAGCTGCTTCTCTTCGATCTTGGCTGTCAAAATACCCTTATAATTTTAACTCTACTGTAAACATCTATTTGTATTAACTCTTATTATTTCTAATTCATGTTGCCCATTTTATGGGGAGAACAAATTTCTTCGTTTTTTGTTACAATTTGTTATTTTTTAGTCCGAGTAACGAAAGCCGCTAAATATACAATTAAAAGTAAACTAAAAATAATTCTGAAAGAACCAAGACAGTGCAACGCCTTCCGAGAAAAGCAAACAAGTCATTTAGATAAAACTAGCAGTTGAAAACATAGGCGACAAAATTCCGATAAACTCGGCAACTCGTCGGCTCTTATCTAAATGTAAGTCAGTTTGCTCGCGCAGGAGTCGTAAATACAAGTAGACAGTTTTGGAAGAGTGGGGAGCTTCATGCTTGTGTGTGGAAACAAGAAGTAGCTTATGTCTTCTAATAAACATGAAGAAACTGTTGAGCACGATATGTTTGTTTGACACCATATTAGGACGGGCCCAAGCATCAGAGCCACTTCTGTTTCGAATTAAGGGTCATAGAGTTGTAATTTGGTTTCATGACACAATATTTTATATTATATCTTCTATTACGAAAATACATAATTTTAAAAGGGCCGTATTCATTTGGAAAGGTCTAAAACATTCTGATTGTTTCATACATAACTAAAATTTTTAAGGTTTTTAATGACATACCAGAAGCCGTCTAAACTGTCATAACTGTAAAATTTCCAAACCGGTTTTAGTTTTGAAACATGTTTAAGCAGGGTTTAACTTAATTCTCAAAACGACACCCACTACTACAGGGGTTCCCAAACTTTTAGCGTCAACCCCCTCCTCTTGAGATAAAATTCTCCCACTCCCCTCCACTTTACATTATAAATAAATGTTATGGGCATATGAAAAAGAATCAAATATTATATATATTGTAAACAATTTGTTTATACTTAATTTCACAAGAAACATGATTTAACATTTCACGTTTAAATTTGCAGGGTAAATTTTAACTAAGAGAAAAATCACTTAGTGAGATGGATGAGCTTGTGTTTTTCCACTAGCATACCTATTTGAAGTTGTATTTTAGTAAGTGCACAACGCAAGTCATTAGCAACATCAAGTTTGTTGCTATAAGATTAAATATATTTAATTTATCTTACTATTTTCTAACTGGTCTCTCGCCCCCCTGAATTGCCTTCACGCCCTCAAGGGAGGTGCAACCCCCAGTTTGGGAACCCATGCTCTACTACGTGCCACGAACTTGGAACTTGCCTCCCTCGGAAAAGGTTTCCTAGCATCACCTCTGCACTTTACCTTTTTTTTAATATAAATACGTACCTGGCTTACTTACACTAATGAGGATGTACTTCTAGGGATCCATTTTCAACTCGAACAGTAACTTACATAATCCTTTAGCACATAAAGGAAGCACCACGTGGCTTTGTGAAGTTAAAGCCTAATGGGTATGTGTGAGCGCGCGCGCGTGATTGCACATCAAGTCACACTTAGTAAAAGTATTGGAAAGATTCAATGAAATTTTGAACATCTAGATATACCACAGAACATAGTAAAGAGTTTTACAGCAATAGACCAAATATTCATTCTTTACTCCAGTGGGGTAGGGAGTCCAGAGAAGGAGACCGAAGAAAATGCCCCTTAAAACTATAGTCTATCCATTTTGGGACGGCGGGTAAAAGATTAAGTCACCGCCCGAGCTCCCAACAATAGCTTGGGTCAGGCGCTCGGCGGCCGGCCGCCCGCGCTAATGAGGCGTAAAAAGCACTCCACTCCAAAATATTATCACATAAAAGTAAGCGTATTTTTTAATTTTTTATTACAGTTTTGATGTCTACGTGTGATTTCATGAAAAACTAGTCCAAACACGACGGAGTTATGTCAATTAGTAAAATTAGTGGTTGCAAAAAATTGTATTTGGCCTTATTTAACTTTTGTAACCACTAATTTTACTAATTGACATAACTCCGTCGTGTTTGGACTAGTTTTTCATGAAATCACACGTAGACATCAAAACTGCAATAAAAAATTAAAAAATACGCTTACTTTTATGTGATAATATTTTGGAGTGGAGTGCTTTTTACGCCTCATTAGCACGGGCGGCAGGCCGCCGAGCGCCTGACCCAAGCTATTGTTGGGAGCTTGGGCGGTGACTTAATCTTTTACCCGCCGTCCCAAAATGGATAGACTATAGTCCTGCGAAAGAAGCTCAGTGTATGAGAAACTTTAGGCTCACCAAAAGCAGTAGCGGCTGCAGCGGTGGCTCGGCCCAACCATTTTTTTTGTATTAATTTCTTAAAATCCTGCTTAATTGTTAATAAATTTCAAAAGGCAAATAATAGGCCTATCTGAGATTTAAAAACTGTCCATAGTATAACTGCGAAACTTAGAACGCACCAAGCAACAATAAAATAGCAAATAATCGCTCTTCTGTTTAGGTTATATATCCAGAACCCTAAAAGTAAAAATGCCCTCTAACATACAATTTAAACTTTTAACAATTTCTGGGTAAGCAGTTTATGCCCCCCTCCGGTAGTCACGAATCCCCTAAATTGTGCCTACCGGAAAAATAAATCCTGAAGCCCCCTCTAACCTCAAGTAAAAAGATATACAGGCGGTATATATATATATATATATATATATATATATATATATATATATATATATATACATATATATATATATATGTATATATATATATATATATATATATATATATATATATATATATACATACATACATATATATATATATATATATATATACATACATATATATATATATATATATATATATATATATATATATATATATATATACATACATATATATATATATATATATATATATATATACATACATATATATATATATATATATATATGTATGTATGTATGTGTGTGTGTGTATGTGTAGTTACTTGTAAACTAGTTACTGTCCATTCAAAATATCAGTCAATAATATTTTTTAATTACTAATTTCCTCCACTTTCTGATAACCACTTATCAACCCAGTGAATTAAATGTCATTAGTGTTATAAGAAATTACATTTTATAAAGGGATGGCAGTGAATTTGTTCCGGTGTCCTGGCCTGAGAGTATCTTTCCGGCTGATTTATTCGCGCATGCGCACTTCCCATTCTCTGACTAGCAAGCCATAGTACCTTCTGTGTAAGTCCATGCTCCAAGTAACAAGTGTTGGTTTTAGTGGTCACAGTGTAGAAGAAACTCTTCGATTGAAGGTAATTTGCTCTTAACAGTGATATAATACACAGATAAAGCAATATAATAGATTCGATAATCTACGCTGATCTTAATACTGAATAACATCCGTTGAATGAAAGTCATATAAATAGACACATAATAATAATAATAAAACATCGTTTAAACAAGTAACATAAATATTTTAGAAAAGTAAATTCCTACTTAAATCAACAAAGAAAGGTTTTATTTCAGTTTCTCTTTATTTTATAATTACAATTAATATAAATGTCTACACACATATGTCAGAATAACAATATTAAGAGGCAAAATACAGAGCTAATTTCCTTGCAATTTTCCACTTTCCTTTTTATGTATGGGTTGGACTATTATTTTTATTTATTACTATTTATAGCCTACACTTATTTTTTTGTCGTCGTTTGTATTGTGTTGTGGTTTCTTCTCGCTTCCCTTTCGCATTATCCGTTTGTGAAGCAAGGTTCGATAACGCTAATCTATTTTGTTTATTTATTTATTCTTTTCATTCATTTTTAATCCTAGACGATCATTTATGATATTGTGTGGTAACCATAGCAACAATTTAAGGTTATACGATGGAGGTTTTTCATATACATACGAGAAGTATTTGAGTATGTAGTATTAGTATTTGAGAAATTATTATCTAGCTATGGAAAGTTGGCTCAATGCCAAAAACCTCTAGACTTTGAACATGAAGATACTCAGTTCGAATCCTACCTAAACTCCCAAATTATTATAATTTAATTAATGAATAAATATTTGAAAAAACTGTATTAACATCAATTGTTGTCCGCTATAGTACTAACAAATTGTATTTGAACTTGATTGGATGAATAAAAACGTATTTTCTTAACGATTGGAAACTTGTACAAGATATATATATATATATATATATATATATATATATATATATATATATATATATATATATATATATATGCGGAGTGTGAGCTAATAGAAGGAATTTAATAATAATAATAATAATAAACACGAAATTGTTACATCATTACGTACAGAATAAACATTATTCAAAAAAACTTATTTTTCAAAAAATCATCCTGTATTCCTGCCACAAAGATTAACATGCAGAGCATCAAAGCAGTGAGAAAACAGTAATAATTTGATTAAAATCTTTGTTTGAAAAAAAAATTCATCAATTAATTTCATTTCGAATTCACAAAATAATAAAACCTTAGTTTTTAGGCTTACAATTTTATAAAAATCCCGTACTGATGAAAAATAACGAATTTTTGCTTGTGAAATTAATAAAGAAGACATTACTGATGTCAATAAACGTTTTACCAGTTGACGAAGACGTCTCAGAAGCAAGCTAAAAGTAATAAAACTTGGCACTAACGCATAAGAATTAAAAATTTAGAAAATAATAAACTCACTTTACAAACAAGCCGCAAAAGTTAATAAACTCAGGTTTTTCTTTTAATTTTTTCTGACGTGAAGTCACGCAATGTGACTTTAAAAATACCTTAAAATATACCTTAAAAAGGTACTGTATATAGAATCTGAAAGTACTTCGGCAGCGTAAAACATTTATAAAAACACTTCAATCACTTCGTATTAGTTTGTAAATAATAGCTACACTCGCCGAATAAAAAACAAACCGTAAAATCATCAGGTAGTTACATTATGCAGAACATAACAATGTAGATGTCGATATCGAAGCTATAGTAATGTTAGTTATTAGGTTTAGGTTAGGTTACGTTAGAAACAAATACCTCTTTATAAGTTAACAGAAAACTTAATACCTAACTTTTTAAAATATTTGAGACTTTAACTATAATTTAGTATTTTATTTTTGTGTACAAACCTAACCTGACTAAAAACAAAATATACTTTATGGAAAATGTATTTAAATATGGAAAGTCTATAACGTAGTGTCTTATTTACAGGCTGCCCTGTACGCGGAAAGCTTGGGGCAACCTTGCGTTAACGTTTTAAAACGCCAGTTATTGTCTCTTTCTAGGTGACGACTTAGAATCCAGTACGACGCAATGAAATGTGAGCAGTAGTTTTGTGTTGTAGCGTAAAATAGAGTTTGTTACACCTCTTTGAAAACGTTGTGCAACTTTATATAGGGCAAATTAAAACAGTGGATTTGTTTAATGTATTTGTAAAGTAGAGAAATTCTTATTTCAGATATTTTTATTTTTAAATGTCGTCACCAAGTTTTATTATTTTCTCCGTCTTCCACAGGACTATGTATACCAGCGGGTAAAGCTTTTATTGCAATGTCATTACGTCTACTGATTTCGTGAATACTACGTAATATTTTTACTTTTAAATAAATAAGTTATAACACCACATATAATAAATTGGAAATTGCTTACCACCACAAAATGAACACTTACAGATTATGATAATAGTAAACTTTGCTCTATCATCCGTGTAGAAGCCCTATAATGTAGGCTACATGGAGTTTTCCATTTTACTTGATATGTGTTACAAAAACTAGAGATAAAATCCGGTGAAAATTTCGGCAGAAGCCCTATAATGTAGGCTACATGGAGTTTTCCATTTTACTTGATATGTGTTACAAAAACTAGAGATAAAATCCGGTAAAAATTCCGGCAATACGTAGAAAGAGTAGTGTAGAAACTAATAAACTCATATAATAATCATGGACTCTAGTAACAAGTTGAAATATAACAGATATGATTGGAGGTCATTCCAGCTATATGTTATCTTTTAGGTAGCCTATATTGAGTACTATATGTTTCTGCTTTGCCTAGTATTGTCAAACACTCGTAGGTGTTGACGCGTTTCGGATAAATTTCATTATCTAGGACGTAACAAAATAGATACATTATGAGAGTTGCTATTAGTAAAGTTAAAAGTAACGATAACACTAGATGCTAACGGTATATTTATGATAGAAATAAATAATTAAATCAACGCAATAAATAATCATGATAAAATAATAAATATTCCATTGCATCAAGAACAATAGTTATTAAAAAAACAAGCCCGTTGTCACAATAAATGGCATTAATTAAACGTCACTATTCCGTTACACATCGACTTTACGCAATCGTCCGCCATTTTGACTTCCGTTTTGTGTTAAACCGCTATTTACAATTTATCCAAAATTATCATTTAATACCTTTACCATCCTTAAGATTATTTACTCATACTGCCGAGAAAATGTACCACTCAGTTTATATTACAATGGGTTAATGTAATTACTTTTTTTCTTCTTGTCTTATTTATTTCTTTATTTTCTCCCTCCAATTAATAGGATCGTTTGTACAAAAACAAGTATTAACTGGTATATTAGAAATGAATTGAAAAATGAGAAATAATTACAATCTCTTATTAACATGAGAGTTTTCTCAAATGCTTTTTTTTTGTAACATTTAACAAATTTAATAATTATAACAAATCATAACTCTAATTATCGGCAGTATTTTATTTGATATGTAGAAATGTTTGCGTGTAGCCTTTAAATAGGGCTTTATATATTTCAATTATTAGACTGTGTAGAAATATTTGTTTGTGGTATATAAATAGATAGTTAAATATTGTCCACGAATTTGACTGCATAGAAACATTTATGTCTAGCCTATAAATAGAGATTTATATATTTTTCACGTATTTGACTGCGTAGAAATATTTGTGTGCAGCATATAAATAGAGGTTTTTATATTTTACACGTATTTGACTGTATAGAAACATTTATGTCTAGCCTATAAATAGAGATTTATATATTTTTCACGTATTTGACTGCGTAGAAATATTTGTGTGCAGCATATAAATAGAGGTTTTTATATTTTACACGTATTTGACTGTATAGAAACATTTATGTCTAGCCTATAAATAGAGATATATATATTTTTCACGTATTTGACTGTATAGAAATGTTTGTGTTGTCTATAAGTAGAGGTTTATACATTTTACACGCATTTGATTACTTAGAAATAATTGCTTGTAACCTCTAAATAGGGCTTTATAGATTTTCCAAGAATTTAACTTGATGAAAAACATGTAGACCTATTGCACTACTTATATTAACACTAAATGATAGTAACATTTACAAAATAAAATTAAACTAAAAGAAAATTGAGTGAATAAAACTATAGAATGTTAGAAAAAAATCAATAATAATAATAAAAGTGTCTACTTTTGATCCTAAGTAACAAGGATCAAGGA
Organism: Prosapia bicincta; assembly: GCA_036971475.1. Classification (NCBI taxonomy): domain Eukaryota; kingdom Metazoa; phylum Arthropoda; class Insecta; order Hemiptera; family Cercopidae; genus Prosapia; species Prosapia bicincta. The sequence goes on from JBAIZL010000001.1 coordinate 241,766,397, forward strand.
TCTCTCTCTCTCTCTCTCTCCCTCTCTCTCTCTCTCTCTCTCTCTATATATATATATATATATATATATATATATATATTGATTTTTAGACCCCACTAATTGAAATTATGACGGTTTTCTAATTATTATTTTTCTAATTTTACTAAAGATAATTCATGTGGAGTAGGTTGAGCCTACAAAATAATCTGTGGGTGTCCCATAATGCTTACTAAGTAAAACTCAACACCGTTTAAATAAGAGCCGACATTTATGTGATATTAAATGCGATTTATTTACAATTACCAGAGTCGATGTTGTTGAAAATATTTGTTGAGTTGGCAATAGCGGCTCTATTTCCATAACAAACGTTACCCAATGATATCACAACTTACATTCAATCAATTGTTATACACTTTTAGAACACTCTTAAGCCGTTATTATTATGGGACCATTGATGTGAACAAATCTAAATTCTATTTATATAGCGTATGGTCTAAGTTAATTCAAGAGTGCCAATTTCTGGTGACGGAAATAGTTTTTTTTTTTTAATTTAGTAGTTTTGTAGTAAGTGACGTCAGGTATATATATATAGATTCAAAGGATCTATTATTGGGTTTAAACTTCAAACATCCGTTCTAAATAAAAGAGAAAAACACGAGACGTTCAGTAAATTATATATCTGATAATTCATGTTTAATTTAAGTCAAACGCTTTTAGAATCACTTCAATGCTTATTTTGAATTTTGAATTTCCGCAGGCTGTAGAAATTCTTTCCTTGAAAATAATTCAGTACAGTCTTCACAGAAAAAACGGACTTAAATATAAAAAGAATTTAAACGATTCCTTGTTGTGATTTTGAACAAGATATTACGCTGTTACTATGGAGAGTTGAGAGTTTTTGTTCTATATTAACTCCTATACAAGTTTTCAATTCATAGTAAAATCAGTGGTAACAAGATAGCATACCTTGGCACAGTAGTACCAATGGTTTTAGAATACCACAAAAAAAAACATTTTCAAATACCGTGAAAATTCCTTAAATATTTTTAAAATGAACTAGTGTTTGTTTAAAACTAATTACTCTTTATGGATCTGACTCAAGAGCAACAGCACTGATAACCTGGTTATGTAAACATGCTGTACAAGTTTAATACGGCTGCTCTGTTGCATAGAAGCTGCATTCTCAGTATTTAATCATTTTTAAAAAATACTCCGCTCTAAATAACGATATCCGAAAATAGACTGATTGAAATTTACAGAACCAAATTTTTAATTTGCAATGGTATCAATATAAACCTTAAAATAAATACAAATTTAATGATTAATTTAAATTATTATATTTAACATGTAAGCAACTTTGTAAAGGATATGCATTATAACTGTTACAAAAGTATGCTTTGATTCAGACTAATGCTCTTCGCATGGAGCCTAAATCAAACAAATTTTCAAAAAATTGTGTGAAGGGTAGTGTATTTAAATTTAAAGGAAATTAATGGCCCAAAGAAACTCTAAAGATTAACTTTAGAAGCGTAAAACACAAAGGTTTTCGGAAACCATAGATACTTTCCAAAGAGTCCATGATTTACATGTTCACACTCTCTACTCACTGGTTACAACCAAGCAGCTAGGTTTTACTTGTTCATACGCTCTACTCACTGGTTACAACCAAGCAGCTAGGTTTTACTTGTTCTTACTCTCTACTCACTGGTTACAACCAAGCAGCTAGGTTTTACTTGTTCATACACTCTACTCACTGGTTACAACCAAGCAGCTAGGTTTTACTTGTTCATACACTCTACTCACTGGTTACAACCAAGCAGCTAGCTTTTACTTGTTCATACACTCTACTCACTGGTTACAACCAAACAGCTAGGTTTTACTTGTTCATACTCTCTACTCACTGGTTACAACCAAGCAGCTAGCTTTTACTTGTTCATACACTCTACTCACTGGTTACAACCAAACAGCTAGGTTTTACTTGTTCATACTCTCTACTCACTGGTTACAACCAAGCAGCTAGGTTTTACTTGTTCATACTCTCTACTCACTGGTTACAACCAAGCAGCTAGGTTTTACTTGTTCAAACTCTCTACTCACTAGTTACAACCAAGCAGCTAGGTTTTACTTGTTCATACTCTCTACTCACTGGTTACAACCAAGCAGCTAGGTTTGTTATGAGCATACTCTCTACTCAATGGTTACAACCAAGCAGCTAGGTTTGTTGTGAGCATACTCTCTACTTATTGGTTACAATCAAGCAGCTAGGTTTTACTTGTTCATGCTCTCTACTCACTGGTTACAACAAATCAGCTAGGTTTTACTTGTTCATACTCTCTACTCACTGGTTACAACCAAGCAGCTAGTTTTATTGTGTGCATACTCTCTACTTAGTGTTTAAATCTACGCTCCATCTGGATCCACTCCTTCTAGACCTCTCTTTATTTTTTCCTTCCAAGAAACCAAATGAGTTGGTAAAAAGTCCTGTTTATGATTTCCGCATACAACTAAAATCATCGAATTTTTTACAGGCTGTAAAGAAGACAAAGTTTGTAGTGATGTATTGTTATAATCAAGCTTTATTTTAATGAAAGGGCTCTGATGGCTTTGGTATCTCCAGTGGAACTTTTCTAAAAGATGTGAGGAAGTCTACAGCGATCTCTAAGAACGGTTAGGAAATTCCTGAAATTATAAAAATGTATATACTGTATTTAACAAAGTAATTGAGTTTGAGCCTTACCAGCTGTCTTTGTTAATAAAAACTCCTTTGATTAATGAAACAATTAAAAATTGTATTTTATATATGATGTAGCTATTATAGAATTTTAATGTCAACAAACTATATATTGCTACTGTACTGTGTAACTCCCAGAATATTGAAGTGTAATTACTCTTACACTTCGGTATTTTTTGGTACTGAAACAATATTTCTCAATATTACGGTGTATTAAAGCATAGAGCTTAGACGTAATTGGTTGCTATGGTAACTGGAGGTCAGTGCGGCAACGCCGTAACTAATAGTAAACTTATGCCTGTGCCCAATCATTTTACCGATTATTTATCACTTTCACTTTACGCCATGAACGCAGACGTTTAGGTTACTTTTATAATTGAAGGTGAGATTAATTTTCCATAAAACTGTTACAACATAATCCAGTTTTTACATGTTCTTGTAAAATCAACCAAATTTACTTTATGCAATTATTTTTACATACACCTAGATCTTACCTCAAACCTGTTCACCCGTAGAAGTTCGTCCTCTGAAGATATAGCTCTGCTTAGGAAAACCCACGCAAGTTAATATTCTAAATAGGCTACGGGAGAAGAAATCATGAATGTTCTGTCTAAACTAAAATGCTCTTTTCATGACTACATTGAAAAGAAACAGAACGAGGAATCCAGAAAATAATATGCGTAAAGAAAGTTACCAGGAAAAGACCCTGAGCAGGAAGCCCCGAGGGTGGTTAATGTGGGCTGGCTTGTATAATGGGCTGTTTGGCTTGTTACTCGGTGAGTGGGAGTCATGTACTTCGATTACAATTGTAAGCCGAGTCGCAAATGAAGGTCGCCAACTCCAACCTGGCATCACCTGAAAAACACGAGCTTAGGTCAGTTTCATGCAAATACATTAAAGCATGAGGAGGTCTTTGATCTCCTCCGGTCACTGTTTCTCTCGAGAGCCTAAATCACCACCGTCGCCTCCAGCTTCCGAACCTTCTAAGGCTTCGTCATGCTAGACTCCGAGCTTCCGTCAATGACTTTGGGAAAATAGTACGGTCTCCGAGTTACCTCGTAAAATCTTATTTCACTGCATTTGTAGAGTAGTTGCTAGTCTGAAAGGGGAGCTATCAGCCAGTCCATCTATGTTTCAAGTGCGTGTGTGGGGGACACCTGCGTGTTTGTGGATTCATCTATACTTTGATTTAAAGTAGAATAGGAATGGGTCTGTGGCAGGTTAGGGATGCGGTGTTGTCAGTTTGAACGCTGTGATTCTCAACCCGCCATCGCCAGCGGTAAAACGAAGCAAGCAGCACTAGTAAATTACTCCACCACAGCTACGATGAAACTGAACGACGAACGGAAGTTTAACGTCGAATTGGCAACAAGATGTGAAACTTCTATTCTCTCAGACGACTGTATCCCCCACTCCCTCTGGCCAATTTCACCTACGTAGAATCCTATTCTGTTTTAAATCAAACTATAATGAATAGTTGTACTCTTGTTTGTTTATTACAGCTGGTCAAAATGTTAAAATTCATATTTTTCCGATTTTAAGGAGTTTGTTTTTAGTTCATCTTGAGTTAAAGATATCTAACATACTAGCAAGGGAAATATCACTGCTGAGTGATTAGTCTGGCAGATTGTTTGATTTATTAGGAAAAAATAGGTCGCGGCATTTGGGGGAGAGCTGACAGAAGTGAAATCTCTTATAGCCACGTCTACAGAAATTTGAATTAAGAAAAACATTTAATATTGTGTAATGAGAAATTACCTAAACAGTTGTTACCAGGCACTCTTAAGGTTTTCATTTAAAAAACTGCATTAAAAATACATCGCTATCGTTATACTAAGTCAACGGAAGTCCAAGGGTCGATGTATTTTAAAACCCCTCGCAATCGGCCTCTCGTCGAGGCCCGCTGCCCACAATACCAGCTTATAAAACTTGACCTGAATAAGACTTCTATCTAAGTACCTACAAGTGTAATATGCGCTATCTGAAGACACAGTCCATCTATATAAAGTTATATTTATATTATTTGATTCCATCATCGCTTGATTTACTAGTTTTTCACTAAAAACACTTGCTAGTAGCACTTATTTTTTCATTATTGAGGACAGCCGTTTCAGGAGATGTATCCCATCTCTCAGACCTTAACTGACATCTTGGTTGTTTCAGGTTAAGTTGGGGGTAGAGTAGAATAGGGCTTTTGCTGCACAACCGAATATTATGAAACATACAAACATTTCAAACTACACCCAACAGACATACTGAGCACCCAATTACATTATAACTCGCATATTAGTAACTCGCATATTACTTTTCTACATTATAACCCCCAACACTCTTTAAAAATACACCTAATATCCCTATCCTACCCCACCCCACCCTAATATAAAACAGCCAATAGGTCTGAGTGATAGTGGGACACATCTACCGAAACGGACGTCCTCAATAATCAAAAACTTAATAAAAAAACCTGCTATTATAGGCAAATGTAACATACTAATCTATGATCAAAAGTAATCAAGCTTTTTTAGTACAATTATAATATTTTTTAAATAATACTTCAAAATAATTCTCACTAAAATATATCTAATGATTTCCCTTCATTTTAATGACTGTATGTAACGACTAGAACAACTATCAAATACGTTTTTGTATTTACCAGCGTGGTCCAAATATGATAAACATACTATCACTGCGTACAGAATAAGACACGCTGGCAAAGACTTCTCACTCCAGACATTTTAATCAGACCGGAAACGATGAAATTATTTATTTTTTTACTTCTGCTCTAGTTACCGTGGCAAAGGAAAGCAACTGTCTCGCTTAAACGACTGGGCACGTGGGATCCCATTTTCAAAATATGGTGTGCTATAGGCCTATACACTACTCGTAGTTAAAAGCGCCTTAATTTAAAAAGAATATGCAATCGAAAATCCTACTTTATGAACAACTATTTCGTGATATCAAATGTTAGTTGAAAAATAAATTGTCCTACAATGTCTAAGCGTTTGTTTTTTATACATTTTTTAAACATAATCAAAAGCATTCTAATGCCTACCAGAACCAATCGTAATGCATGGAGTAATAGTGTATAATTTGAATGTATTCTTTTTCACCTGAAGGTTTTTTCATACTACTCTTGTTGTATAAAATAGATGGCATGCGATAAATCTGGCTAGCCTAGTAACCTATAACACTTTGTTTACATTGGCATATGTATAAGCATCGATAGTGGATGCATCTTTAAAAACATTACGAAAATGAAGTAAAAATAACCTCTGAGCTATAGATTGTTTTCTGTACACAAAATTATATTTCTTCCGACAAGTTTGATGCTTCCGTGCACAAGTATGAAAAAGTCAAGTTATGTAGAAGAGGTTTTCTATGTGTATACAAAACTCTGACTTTGGAGATTCTTTATATAACGAACAAGAAACGAAACACAACTCCCAAGAACCAACTTTCAGAAATAGATTTGAAAACACATATTATAACCAAATAATTTGCATACCAACATTAGTTACACCTTTGTTTTAAAAAATAAATTCCAAATTAATTATTAAATTATTTGAAGAACTATTAAGTAATAGTGAAAACTATTCACTTACGTCCTGGTGCGTTTGGGCTTTTTCAATGAAACTACGGTTTCGAAGAGCACCAGTAAGTACGTTAATAGTTTTAACTTTTCTTATTCAAATAATTACTAATGATTTAATCAATGAAATCAAAATACTCACAACAACCAACTTAAAACGAATTTAGTGGAGTATAGTAGAACCTCGACTTTTCGGACTAACTGGAACCGGAACCTCCGCATGATCCGGAAAATCCGGATTAATCAGAGATCACCTTTGTATAGTACGAATGATGTTATATATACATGGTATGCGAGTATACAGGTAACAGTCGCATCAACGCACATAAATAATACCACAAAAACAAGTCCGGATTATGTGGAGGTGCGGAATAAAGAGGTTCGAAATATCGAGGTTCTATCGTATCAACAAACATATTTAAAAAAGAGTGTAGACTTAGAGTAAAAATATCGTGATAATAGCTACCACATCCAATTTTTTATTGGCATTAGCCGGTGTGTTTTGTGCAAAAATGAAGAAGAAAAATTATTGTGAAAAAAGAATAGGAGCCAAGGAATATCTGTTTAGCTACTTAACCCCCTTGTCACAGAACACAAGGTAGTTGCTTAATGAGGGGATCTCCATCCTCCAGTGTATTAAGACCTCGCCACAGCGAATCCAGCCTCGAACTCATGACTCCTTCCCGGGTGATTAGCTTCAGAGATAGGGGGCAATAGATGGTGTCACGACCCGCGGCAATAGTCGGGAACAGATTTTCGACCTCGCTGTAAGGCCTCGACTGGTCACCGGCCCTTGGGACCAGACTAGTCCCAAGCAGTAGAAATGCTCCGGACCAATAGCATCTTCCAAACGGCCAGGTTTCCGTACCTTCTACGTCCCATCTGAATAGTTCCGTCAAGGTAGTGCTCGGAGCCTATCCCCTCTCGGTTAGCCTTACTTAAGTCTCGAGACTTGGCATTGAGCCGTTAATCCCATCCCATTAATAATTCCATCCCGTTAATCCTGGAGAACAATTCGAATTGACACTGATAATTACACGAACGCTAAATTACCGTTTTGAAAGAATTTTTAACTACTGAAATTACTAGATAACTATTAGAATTACTATTAACTATTGGTAACTATTTTAGTTGCTATTTTTAACTATTTTTCTATTGAAATTACTAAACTCTTAACGCCAAACCTTACTAAAAATGCAGTTAGCATGTAAGGTTAATTGCAGGCCTAATTACTGCAGTATTCCGACTTTAAAAACATTTCATTTTACTATGCAAATGTTAAACATAAAATCCATTAGAAATTATCTAAAAAAAGACATATTTGTAGTTATTTATAAATAATGATGCACGAAGAATGTTGTAGACACAAGCTGTACACACGCGTAAACAATAAACCAACATAAGGTTGTTCCTGAAATAAAAATTGTAAACACACACAACATACTTTCAAAGCACTAGTTTGTCTCACACAAAGATCTTTTAACTGAATATCGATAAATAATTTATGAAAACAATTTTTACCGAAACAGTTTTGCTTTGATGTCCACAATTTAAATCAGCAAAATAGGCTAGATTAGAGTTCTTAGAAATAATCCAGTCAAGTACAGTCCAGTGCCCTTTCCCGCAACCAACGCTGCCTTTACGCGTAGAATACTCATTCACCTCACTTGGATTTAACATTTCTCTTGTGCTATCTGCGTAGCAGAACAGTTCTTGAAAATGTAGTTAGTTATAAGTTACAAGATATGGAAAAATATTTGGCCAGCAGGTGCGCAGTGGCCTATTGGGAATTTAGAGTAGTGGGAGACTGCTAACTCAGTGTTTTTCAAACCTCGCTGCTATACGTATTGGTCCACCACAAACACTGAGCTTTCTTCACCATTGTGCCTAGAATTGTGAGAGGGGTAGATCACTGCCTAACCTTCCACCTCTACAAATCGGCGGAGGTGACTATTATTATTTATTCATACAATAATAAAATTATGTATTAGGTTTTCTGAGCTTTTTACCAAGATATTTTAAATATTAAAATTTCGTCCCAATAACTAATGCCTAAAAACATTCAAATAAACATGTGGTAAAATCTATAAACACAACGTTCCATAAAAGGTAATTGCTCAAATATTCTTTGCCAAGAATTTAGGTATAGCTGTTCACTCTTCAGCTGGCGCGAGATCTATCGATAGAAAACAAAAAGCCCTATTCCAAAACATTGGCTTCTGTAGTGCGTGTTGCCTCAAAGGCCATCGCTAAGAAATTGCAGGAGTTGCGGTCGTTTAGAAAATTGGCAAAAGTAAATTTGTTCAAAACGTAACTTTATGTAAATGACCTGGTTAATATGACAAATCATATTAGGTAATATTTATAGCGGCCTTGTCAAATCTACATTATTGTCATATAAATACTATACTTATATTATGATATTTGTGGAACGGTCTTTTGCGTAAGAAAATTGATAATAATTGTAGAAATATCCCTCAATTCGATTCATTATAGATTTGTGCTCAACATAATATAAATATTTGTTATAACCGCAGCCCGATTATAGCAGGTATAAGCCTATTAGCAATTTGTTTGTTATGTGCCTGCGTTTAGTTATTACAGTAATTTAATCTGCCTTGAGCTACGGTCTGTACAATGGGCCACATCCCCTGAAAACATCGTCCTCATTGAATACCATGTAAGGGGCTATTATAGGCTAGTATAGCAGTTACTATAATATGTGAAAGTGTATAAGTATTAATTTCTTTTCTCTGTAGGCCTTCTCTATAATAAGACTTGTGAACATTTTTGGATCAAGTGTGCTAATTTTATTTACTTACTCGATTGTACAGGCTGTAGCAAAATTAAATGTTGCTTGTATTTTAAGAAATTGGGTATGCTATTTTATAAACTAACAAATTATTCAAATTATAAAGTGATTTTTACCGCTAAGTGATAGTTTAGGAATATAGTGTTGAAAATGTTACTAAAAAGGGAACAGTATTTAAGAACTGTAGGCATATTTACAGATGCAGAAATATTTCCAGTCAAATTCAAGAAGAAAACATTTTTGTCTTGTGAGTATAACCATCTTGTTTGTAAAATCCTCATCTGTCAAAAATAATTTTTTGTGTGGGACTGGCCGGCAGAAGTGAAATGTTGAATGAAAAAAGCAGTTCATAGGTTTATATAGATGTAAAAAATTTGTTGATTGAATGCTTTATTTAATGAATTAAATAAACTAGGTTCTTATTAAGTGTTAGACGCGCCCAAAATCTTTTTCACTACAAACATTGGAATACAAATTTACCTTTTATTGTATTTATATTGTATTCATTGCACAGCAGTAAAATTTGTAGACATTTTATTTCTTATTTTTATTAACTAATAAATGATAGTGAATAACAACATTTTAATTTAATAGTGTACAAGAGAAAATAACCTATAAGTATTAAAAACAGCTGTTGCATACAATCATAATAAATTACAACACTTAATCAATTGCATAATATTTCTGAATTTAAAAATATTGCTTTTAAAAATGAATTTTAAAAAATAATTTTAATAAGATTTATAAAATATGAAGTAAATAATTTGGATTAATTGAGATTACAATAATATTGAATATTAACGCTTCAATTTGATAATCTGCAATAGAAAAAGTAACATAACCTACAAAATGAAATCAAAGTAGGCCTAATGAAAACAGCTGTTGTAAGAAGTCAGAGGTTATCTCTTTGTTTATGTCTAATGCCTAAAAGCAAATATACAGCTATATCACTCCCGGAAATATTGAAACAAATCGAAGGTTTTTTCTTCCTCCAAAAATTTTCAGACATATATAAAGGCGTTTTCAGTGTAAAAAGTCAATAATAGCAACACAGTCATGAGAAATAAATTATCTTAAAATTTTTTAAAACAAATATTCTAACCTTATTTAATGTTTGTAAGGAAGTAGATATTATGAAATAAGCTGATAACAGCTGATAAAGAGAAGGAAATATTAGAGCCATCTATTATTTAAATATTTGAAATTGAAATAATATTTTATTCCATCTTTAACTTTAGTTACTAGTTTTACTCTAAAATAATAGAATTTACATACTTATAAAGTAAACAAAATATTAGTATTAATAATAGGCAATTATGTATCAATGTAATATAACATTTAAGAATATATTATGTTCAACTGTTATAGTGGAAATAATAGTTTATTTATTGAGCGGTACTTGGTCAAAACAAGTATGACTTATAAAATACACTAAACACTTTTAAATGTTTTAAACTTGCCTATAGTAGCACTTACTTTGCTTGTTGAGGACGGCCGTTTCGGGAGATGTGTCCCTTTGTCAACTCAGACCGTAACTTTGTCACATCTCCCGAAACGGCCGTCCTCAACAAGCAAAGTAAGTGCTACTATAGGCAAGTTTAAAACATTTAAAAGTGTTTAGTGATTACTAGTAGCTCACGCGAAGATGGAATCAACAAATGTGATATAAAATACAGTTAACATGAATAATTACTGTAAGGCCGCGGACATACAGAAGGCAACTGGTGACGGCAACGCAACTCAAACTTGCTGTTTCACAGCTTACGGAGTTGCATGCACATATTATAAAGAAGTGATAGCAACGCGACTAGCGAGTGACACAGAAACTAGAGTTGCTCCAGTCACGGCATGCTGTAAACTCGTTGCTAGTAGTATTTGTTGTGTTGTGTATGCGTTTCTCAAGAGTGATACCGTATTTAAATAATAATTATTTTTATTTGTATTTTTTGGGTTTCTGTTCTTTTGAAGGCTTTTATTATATCGTTATAGTATGTCAGAAAAACAAAATATTGCCGGTTCTGGTCATGCTTTGTGTATCCAACAACTTCAAGAGGATACGAATGATTACCAAAAATGTGTTAAAAATATATGAAATCGTCGCTTGAACTATAAAATTTCATTTGTTTAAAAACTAATTTTTATTTCATTGTAATGTAACGTTATTTTACGTTTTGCAGTTATACATAAGCATAAATACATAAATGAGCAATTAACCATAGCTGAGTGTTATTGTTAATCTTTCTTCAGCTGAAATTTATTTCTCCATCTTTCTCGCCAATTATTTGTTTATTTTCTTGATGTTCTAAAATACATTACTTAAAAGGTAGTCGTAACTGCTAATGCTCATACGACAATAATTAAAAAATTGGTCTGGGTAATTTCGTGAATTTTGCACAGCAATATATTGACTTTGTCTGGCATGAATAACGTTATAGAGGTGTAGGCCTATTTGCACTGAATTGTCTTTTTTTGTAACGTTTTTGTAGTATCTTTCTTAAAATATACACAATCTTCCTCTGACGACATAACTGTGAGCTAAACTAGCAACTTTATATGAACAATCGTGTAAACCGTCTAGCAACTTTTCTATTAGCAATTCAAGTTTACGTTGCGTTGCTATCACCAGTTGCTTTCTCTGAGTTCGCGGTCTAAAACAAATTTACAGTAATTTCTGTGTTAATTAATTTTACACACTGTTGATTTTAATTTTTCCTTTCACCTCTGTTTTACTCCAATTACAAACTATGAAAGTAATTTCTATTACACAGTTTATTATTGCTAAGCTGGGTAGGCCTACAAAGTTTTAGTAGTAGCTGATTTAAATTTACAAATCCCTATTCTACTCCTCAAATAAAAATATTTGGCAATTTCGATATAGGCCTAATAATTTATTTCCAAGCACAATATATACTTCGAAATTACTTTTTGTTTAGGCAACTTCACTTAACAAGGAATATTAAGTAGGCCTACATCAATCAGACGTGGACACTAGGCGTAGACTGGAATAGCCCTTCCGGTTTTCTATTTTCTTATCAAGGAAACTGAAGCTTTAGGAACGGGGTAATTGTTCTACTAAAAGTGCTTATTTCCTGTGAGGATGGGTCACGCTAATCCCTCTCTACCTGGGTTTTATATTGCAAGGAGCACTGGTGCTGTGAGCTCATGTGATGCGGTATTCGGTTTCAGAGTTACAGTTTGACATTCGTAGGCTCCAAAGTGTGACGCGCTAACAACAATGTCATGTTTGTTTTACTCAGGTGTCTGCCCGTGTCTGAATAAACTCTGCGTGAATGTCGAGAAATATTTTCACCAGTGATTCTAAAGGTGAGGTTTTTTATTTTGAGGTTATATTTAGATTATTTTATGTGTTTTAATGCTTCTTATTCTATGATATAATGTCCAACGTGTTTCATAACACGTGTATTTATAGTTTATTATAAAGTGTTGTGATTGCATTAAAACTTTAACAGATTGTGATATTAACTTCAAATATATATATATATATATAGGGACAAGATTTTATTAATTTCAAGCTATATATTTAATCATACCACATGCATTTTATGAATGTTAGTTAGGTTAGTAATTGATTTTGATATCGTGCCCAATTATTATTTAAAATAGTGTAACATACGATAAATTGTAACTTAGTCGTAGGTCTTGTAAGATATGCTTGCCTTATTCTGAATTGTATGCAGCTCGTAATTTTCTTCTTCGGGTTTCGTAAGAAAGATTTGGTGTCTTTTGTAACTGAATTTTACACCACTATACTACCTTCCGTGACCTCGTAGTGGTGGCGCAGGACTAGATCTCAAACTCCAAAACTAATACTTTAAGATGAGGGATCGATTTTTCAAAATATTTTATGTTTGCAACTGATTTTGCTATTGTAACGCCCAAGAATTTAAAAATGCAGGCCGTACAAGTATAATTAATTAAACGTATTGTAATTTAAATTAAAGTTATATAGATTCAATGTTCAAAATTCAACTATCAGAATTTTTAGGTTATGTAAATTGAATTTAGTGTGGTGAAACGAAGTTTTAACCATATAGGCATCAATTGCCCGTTGTCGCATTTGAATAAGATCTATTTTTATCTTAACAAAAGTAATGATATAGCATATACTTCAATAACCCATCAATTTCCACAAACAGTTTCAACATGTTTCGAGAGATTTCATTATCCTCAGTGACAAATCAACACTTGTGGGTAGTAGCGATGACAGTGTCGTTATCAAAACATGTAAAGTATTAACATATATGCAAATAAGCCTACTTTTTGATAATTGAATTATTATAAAATTGCTCGTAGTAGGCTACTCTCACAAATGTAGCTAAAGTTTTTAAAATAAGTAATGGTATTTACAAATAGTATCGTGCTACAATCATTATCGTATTACATAAACCATTTATTACAAGTGTGTGTGTGCGTGCGCACTCGCGTGTACACTCTGCGGGTCTCCATGTGTTATCTGCAATTTAATCTCACTGTCTGTTTAAAGTTTACACTCTAGTTAATTTCAAGGTTTAATGAAATTAGACCACTACATAATTTAATAGATTTGTTTTACTTTAAATAAATAGCATTTCATTTTAACTTTAGGGAAGTTCACGATCGAAACAAGTAATATAATTTTTTTAAAGTGAATTCCTACTTAAATCAACAAAGAAAATTTTATTTTAGTTTCTTTTCATTTTATAATTACAACTAATATAAATACGTATATACATGTCAGAATAACAATATTAAGTGGCAAAATAGAAAGCGAATTTCTTTTCAATTTTCTTACTATGTATAGTGTTGTACTATTACGTTTGTGTGTTGCTATTAATACACTTTTTTATTTTCGTTGCTTGCATTGTGTTGTAGTTTCTTTTCCCTTTGTCCTTTTGTGAAGCAAGGTTCGATACCGTTAATCCAGTGTGTTTGTTAATTTTATTCTTTTCATTCATTTTTAATTCTAGAGCATTATATTGTGTGGTAACCATGGCAACAATTTAAGGTTGTACAATAGAGGTTTCGACGACAACCAAATGGGAGCGAAAGAAAAATTCATATACATTTTTGAGAAGTACATTTTTAGCTATTGGAAAGTTGGCCCAGTCAAAAGAGTTTGACTTCGAATCCGACCTAAACCCTCAAATTTGTACAATTTAATTATTGAATAAATATTCGAAAAAACTAAATTAACATCAATTGTCATCCATTATAGGTTAAAAGAAATGTATTTGAACTTGTTTGGATGAATAAAAACGTATTTTATTACCGATTGAAATTTTCTATTAGATATATATGATGAGGAATAGGAGGGATTGAAAAACAACGCCGTTTGTTCCAAAAGATCCTTAGTTCTAAATAATTTATTCCTTTGTTAGAACTTTTGCCCTCTGCTAGAGAATGTTGTCTTTTTCCTGGAGCGACTGCTTTTCGTCAAGTAAAGCAATTCCAAGAAATACAGTAGTTGGTTAAACTAAGCATTTCCCGAAAGTCTATTTTAAATAGAGCCAACTTTCTAGCATGACTGTACTCAAGGTCTCGGTCTCTTTGCAGGTAGACGACCTGGTCTCGATTGAGTCCTAATTTGTCTACTGCTATTGGAGTGCATTTATCCCCGAGGTTGAACTTGCATTACGTCGCGCGCTTCGCTCAGCTACTTGACAATTACCGTTAATTTATATTTTGGTGTCGGGTGAGGTTAGATGTTTGTCAAAGTGTACAGTAGGTAGGCAACACGTGCGGATTAATATTTGGAGATTAAAGCAATTTAGGTATTGTAGACCACATTTAAAATTCCATTATTTAAATAATATAACATCACAATATCACCATGGTTAAGATTTAAATAACTTCCTTAAAAACAAAATAGTCTAAACGACAAAATATATTTAGTATGAAATTAGTAATTTAAAGAGAATTCCATAAGTTTGTGGTGTATATTTACATTTTATTATAAAAATATTATTTTTAAAGATAGCTTTAAAGAATAAAAACTTCTTCTTTAAGAGCTTAGGATAATCTAGGGTCAGCATACCTGCCCAATTTCTGTGTTGTAACATTTTCCCCCGTTCAGCCCTTGAACCAATACAGGGGTAAACCTAAACCATCACCTTTCTTCCCCACATGCAGACGTCTTCTAACATATTACCCGAATTTACTTTCCTTTCTGTAATATTGCCCTGAAGAACGGAGCAGTGGCATTTCAGTAATGTCCAGGTCTACTTGAGATATATGACGTTGCCTGTACGATGCCATAATTTCCATTGGAGATAGTTATGTCCTTTCTTTAGGTTATACCTTCCATTATTCTTCTCTTATATTCTAAGGGAATATAACAGGTAGGGACCTCGTTATGGCCCCATTAGAGAATAGGTCTACTTCTACGCGACCCTGCGCATGTGATTTCATGACTCACTTTTTATCGTCCTTTTAGGAGGTTTTGTCAACCGTTATGGGTAAAAAATAAACCGTCATAGTAACTAAATAATTTACCAATTCACGTTAGTGTAAAAGGGCCTACCATCTGTGACTGATAAGATTTAAAAAAATTGAATGTTTTCAGTTTTTCGACAACTTCTTTAATTTTAAAAAAATGCAGTCGTGATTATTGTAATCTTTTTTAAAGATTGTTCGTATTTCCAAATTTTTTGGTATAGTCCATGGTAGTTTCAGTTTTAATTTAATTTGACTGTACCATGTATCAAGGAATCGTCTGAAGGAACTGTAAATAGATTCCAGTCTAAACAGCTGACTAAGTGAGGTTATGTTTATATTTGTGTTGGGTTGTATATAACATTAGTTTTGATTGGCTGGGATAGACTAATGACCAAACTAAAAGAACGGCTGTATATTTTCTTCAGCTTTGCTAATGGTTTAACTATTTCTAGTTGGAACGCTATAAGGTTCTTTAACACAATCTTGAAAAAAGGACGTAAATTTTTTACATATGTTGGCGAATTCAAAATAGATATTATTTTTTAAAATTTGCAGTGCCTAAATCACAAAATAATCAATCAGTATTAAGCTTTACATCACTAAATTTGATGGAGCGACTAATTTAACAATTTTTGTATCATGTTTAAAATCTTCGAATGTTATGAAGTTCGTATTATAGACGACAAAAAATCGGGCGAGGACTCAAGTGGCATATTTGTGGTTTAGGAATTATGGAAACAATTACAGCGACAGTGATACGATGAAGGGAAAACCCATTTATTGCACTTTGTGGATCGAGTAGCAAAGTGTAATGTATTGAGGTTTAACATGAAACAATGAGTAATATACTATGAGGTACAGTACTTATACTACAATAATGTATGTATGACAAGGCTGAAAGGCCACTATAAATTTTATTTATTTTTTCATAATAATCAGATTATTCACATAAAGGTTTCAAAAAAAAATTTCATCGGTTTTCTAAACGACCGCAACGCCTGCATTTGCTTTGATGCAACACGCACTACAAAAACTAATGTTTTTGAATAGGTTAGTATAGTTTTTTTTATCGAACGTTAGCGCGCCAGCTTATGAGTGATCGGCTATAGTACACTCCCGATTCAAAGTATTTTAAAATAATGGTGTTTAGCAATTAAAATGCAAATAAATGAATAAACAATGCATGTTTAAATGGGCAATTATTTTAATAGTAATTTCCGCACTAACCACGCACAGGTTCACATATATTTTGATGTAGGTTATTCTTTTACAATAGCAATTTAGTTGTTCAAAGTATTATTTATAAAAATAAATATTGACATTGCTGTGCTGCTTTCCATCGTAAGACCCGAGCATTTTATATCAACAATCTTGTGAATCTTTGTTGGTATTCTTTCAAAACGCAAAACCTTTTCTATAACAAATTTTGTTGATGCTTGACAGCTACTACATTAACTCCGAGTTCTTCTTTCCCCATAGTAACTCAGAAATATATTCTACAAAAAAATTTATATATTTTTTTGGTGCCGCAAACGATAAGTAGTTTTTACAATTTGATAAAAAATTAAACAGCCCATCAATGTACCATCAAAAAAGTGTATAAAGTAAATGGTTCTTCATAAAGGAAATAATAGTGTTTTACACTACAGTAAAATGTAGCTATTTTACAACATTCCCACAAAGTGTCTGTTTAGGATTGATTTGCTTATTAAACAAATAATAGTTTTGTCAATGTTCACAATGGACTTGGTAAACAGTTGAATTTGACATGTGAATATATAATTTCACGCGATATACTACTCGGTTTGTTCCAACATACAGTATCTATCGTAAACAAACATTCGAAACAACAAAAACGTGATTTTAAAAGTTGCGCAAACCATAATTATTGGTTTCAATTTGAAAGAAATACCAATTTCATAAAGTATACAAAGAAAATTTGAAATATAATTATATTTTAGCATCAAATTCTAAGCTGATTAGACTCAATTTTCTTAATAGAACATCGCTCTATTACACTACATTCAGTTGCTATATTATAGTATAGATAAACAATATTAGGTTAGGATATGTTTGGTTGAAATAAAAAAACTCAATTAAGTTTATGAACGTAAGTTAAAAACGTCGCCCCAGTGTAAATAGAGACGTATGCGTATAGTACGGACTACGTAACCATGCACTTGGCCTTGAGAGATCGCAGTAGGCGAGACGGGTCAGTATAAATACTTTCCTACACACATGATAAGGACTGTCAAAACACTAACTTGGATGAGACGGACGATATTAGACAAATTCCATGATAAATTAGCTTTTGTATGAAATAACAAACTATCTTGAAAAATGCGTAGATATATCGGATACAGACTCTGCTGATGCATCGAACATTCTCAATATGTATAAATGTTTTCAGAAGTGGTAGTACACGCAAAGCCAAATGCACGGCTGGGTACTTGATTCGCACTATAGTTCCATGACCAGGGCGACTCCTCCATTGTTGTATCTGTTACTTTACGTACCAAACCTTATTTTATTTTTTTGAGTAAATCTATTATGCCGGGTAATTTTTAGCTATATTTTAATATAACTACATAGTAATGTAGCATAACAGTATTGAAATTCGCGAAGAATTATTTGATAAATGGATGTGTTTTAACAATAAGGTTATGTTCCCAAGACAATATTTAACACAAGTTTTAAACCTAATTATGATTAGAGATATTTAAAATAACTTTCTTTTTGAAATAATAACTTTATAGCAAAGCCTACAAATACTTATAGGTTGGACACGAACATTCAATTTCACGTTAGTGTAATATCCGTCAGCTTGATAGCGTCACTATAAATTTCATTAGGTTACGCTATGAGTCACCTTAAAGTGAATTAAATGATACCATATGATTGCATATATCAGCTCATTTTATGTTATAGGTTATGTTGTAAAACAACAGTTTTAACTCGTAGGTTATGTTACATTATTTATTGAACAATGTTAAGGAAAAGGGGTATTATTAAATAGTTTTGATCAGTTAATAATTATGTACTATATATTAATTTATTTAAATTTTGAAAAAATCTCAGTACAAATGATTCAATATAACAATAATAATAAGTTATGTGGATATTTATAATCCAATTCTTAGGCGTGTCTGATTTTTCACTACGCGAAATTAAATGTTTTTCTCAATTTAAAAGTTCTGTAAACGTGGCTATAAAAGTGTTCACTTCTGTCGGCAACCTAAAGAGTGCTACAACCTATTTTCTTTGTGTTTATAATGTATTTGTGTAGCATACAATTTTGGAAATACCAGAGAGTTTTAACTAAGAAACTCTTTTGTTATGTTTTAAGGGAGACGTTTCTCAAGTAAGACTAGGCAAATAGGTACAGAATCAATCAGTACTTCAAGGTCTACTAGTTATAGTCTGAAAGTGCGAGGCCTGAAATCTTCCAAGCTTAGATTTAAACTTGTATAGATTTTTGATTTAGCCCAAACACTAAACGTCTCATTAAAGTCTATATTAGTGAATAATTTCGTGTAAAAATGTATTCTTAATTTAGATCGAATGTAGAAAATTACGTATAGAAGATTGAAGCCGGATTGTTTACCTTGTAGGTAAGTGTGATGTAGGCCAATAGGCAATGGCCGGCTTGTACGTGCAGCCCCGAAGTCTGCATATGTTTTGGTGTGTTTGCAGAAATGACGATACGCCGGTGTATTACAAATTCGCTAATTGATAGTTCCGCCGTCGCGTGAACAACTTTCGCCGTGGCACCAGAAGCGCCAAACACCGAACAGTATGGAAATAGCACCCAACAAGGCCGTTCCTCCCCTCTCCTGACGCCAGTGTTCGTCAAGACCCGTAATGTGTCAGTTGATCGGATCTCTCTAGTGCTGTGTTGGGAATATTTACTCACATCGGTACTGTATGTTGTTTTCTATGCTCGTTAACTGTTTTTGTAATGTTTATTTCAAGTTTATGATGTTAGATGCTCTGTAGAAAATGAAACGTTTCAATTTGTTACAATATAACATTCGAATAATATTTTAAATATCAAACCCAATAACCAAAATATAACTTTATTTAATCACTTGATGTACATTTCGGTTACCAGGTAACCATCTTCAGAAGTACTGAACAAAACTAATTTAATTTACAACGTAACATATATAGCAAAAAATATTGTGGTTATAAATATTATGCTATATATGTTACGTTGTAAATTTAATTAATTTTGTTCAGTACTTCTGAAGATGGTGGCCTGGTAACCGAAATGTACATCAAGTGATTAAATAAAGTTATATTGTACCAATCAAGTTCATAGACATATTTTTAAACATGTATGCCTAATGGATGGTAATTGAAGTTAATATAGTTTTTTCGAATATTTATTTATAAATTAGAATTAAAAAAGCTTATACAGTATCTCAATCTGATTCGAACTGAATGACTACATGTTTGAAATCTAGTACTTTGGCACCGATCCAACTTTTCCATTGCTAGTTATCTATTACTTAATGATGTATATGAAGTTATAAGAGAAAGGTTCTCTCATAAGGTTTTATAGAATAAGAGATTATAGATCACAATCAGCTTCATAAATTAGTAACGAAAAAAGAAATCGAATAAATAGTAACAAACAAAAATAATAGTCTACTGTATAGAGTGGAAAATTACGAGGAAATTCGCTTTCTATTTTGCCACTTATATTGTGATTCTGTCATGTTTCTACAGATTTATATTAATTGTACCTATAGAATAAAAAGTAATTAAAATAAATTTTTTTTGACCTCGGCAGTCATTGACTTTAAAACTTTATTGTATGACTTATATCACTACATTTCAATGTAGGTACAATGTATATCCCTATTTGAGAGATTTGGCTTTTAAAGTTTAAATTTTTATTAAACCGTAGATTTTGTTGTAATTTAAAATGTAAATTTCACATTACACGTGTATAGCATTGAGCCTTCAGGGACTTGTTCCTTGTTAAGGCCTCTATTCATTCATCAGTGCCGTTTAATCCTCCCGATTAGGCGATGATAATCATAGTTGGTTTCATGCCAGAAACAAAATCATCTCCAGTAACCAAGTGTTATAGTTTTTCAGACCCAACCCTTATTATTTCTCCTACTTCCCCATACGGAACTTACTAAACTATCTAGTTTGTTTGCTCAAATTATATTTTATATGTGGTCATTTTATGCGCTACCACCTCCTGAGAATCAACAACGAACCAGAAACCAGGGACCTCCTGTCCGTGCTCCTTAGGAGCATCAAGTTTAAAGTTACCAAATTGGCTTTAATAATGGATTGATAATAGGATAGCTGGTTTAAAGTTACCCAATTGAAATTAATAATGGATTGATAATCAGTTAGCAGGTTTAAAGTTACCCAATTGGCTTAATAATGGATTGATAATCAGGTAGCAGGTTTAAGGTTACTCAATTGGCTTTAATAATGGATTGATAATCAGGTAGCAGATTTAAAGTTACCCAATTGGCTTTAATAATGGATTGATAATCAGGTAGCAGGTATAAAGTTATCCAATTGGTTTTAATAATGGATTGATAATCAGGTAGCAGGTTTAAAGTTACCCAATTAGCTTTAATAATGAATTGACATGTTTATTTCTCAATATAAACAGTTTAATATGAAACCTTTGATTTCGTATAGAAATATAGCAGTAATTCAGAGAATTCATTCGTCACACATTTCCTGTGACTTTATTGTACGAAAGCTGCTGATACTACACCGTAAACCAGAAGTAACATTTCTCATGACTAAACAACTAGGCCTACAAAAACACAAATTCTGAGGTAATATAGTGATAAATAAGAACACCAGGGAAATGTCTGTTCTGTGCACGATCTGCAAGTCTTTATTTGGTATGAAATGATAGCAGCGTGGTGACGTCATATACAAGAACATTCTTAGAAGAGAAGTGTACAGTATTTATTTCATATTCAAATACGTCACAATTTGGCAAATTGGCAGTTTGAATGAAAATATGTTCGGGATACGTTAAAAAAAGGAAAATAGTGGCTTTATAGTTTTATCTTCCATAGATTAGTCAATGATAAAATGTAGTTAGTAGGTTTTAAGTGGTGCAGTTGGAAAAAATTGTTTCAAACTAGAAACAAACATGGTTTGAAGAAGACTTTGTGAAGTTTTTATTTCTGTGATGTTTTGTGACTAACCAACCGTATCCATGTCGTGTAAACAAACCTACTTTCTGGAGGACTGCGTACGCTAGTGCTGGCGCTCGCTTGTGTGCGCGTGTGTGAGTGAGTCAGAGAAAGAGAAATCTTTTGTTAACTTATTTTTCTAATTACACTAAAAGCATTACGTAAAATAGCTCAAACATCAGTTACAAGTCGTTTAACTAATTTTAAAATCGCGACCGAATAATTAGTTGTTTTTTATTACGACTTTAGTTACTAAACGACCTAAAACGTATTTTAGTCATATTAAAGTTACACTGGAACGTTTTATGGCAAAAGAAGTAAGTTTTTGGAAGCAAAAAGTTAAAGTTAAATAACTAATGTATAATAATTGACCCAACTTTGATTTTTTTGTGTTTACATGTACTATTTGAAAATAGATTCTAAACAAAAAGCAAGTGATTCCAAATGTGTCAAACCATAAATAGTGGTTAAAGGTTTAATTAATTATCTTCAAAGAAACATAGCTTCGTTTTTGAAACATACAAATGTTCAAATTTGACCGCTCAATGATATACCCATCAGTTTCGGATCCAGAATAATATTTTGAGGGGGGCTGGTGGGTGGTTTCCTCCGCCAGGAAAATATTTAGGAAAATAGTAGCTACGCTGTAAACTCTAAGGGTCTTCTATCTGAGGGAAATTTTTATAGGCCTTCTCTGTGACATTACAGAATCATTCATTATTAATGATTAAATGAAATTAATTATAGGCCTCATTTACCATATATTTACAATACAAAACGCCTGTTTATTGCGTTGTGAGCGGTCGTATTTATTAATGGTTATAACATAGTTTTATAGTTTTTGATATGGTTTTAAAACATATTGTTCTAATTAATAAGTAGATTTAAATCAGGGACGAACGGTCGAATGCAAATATTGGAAATGGTATCTTATTTTACATTTATAGTTCAAAAATTATCAATTTTCTATATTTTTGGGGGGTGGCTCAAGCATCAAATCCCCCCCTTAAATTCGCCACTCTACTACATTACTAAACAGGTATATTAAGTTATAGGTACAATGTATCCGGTTAAGATAGGTTGGGATATAAATATTAATAATTAACATTATTAATCTAAAATAAACTATTGCTGGAGAGAATCAGTATTTTCTTCTGGTATTTCGTGGCGATTTACGTTCGGTAATGGCGAAACAAGTTATAAAAACTTTCAATTTTTTGGTGTGTGTTGTTACCTCGAGATTCTTTTTTTACTTAACTATATTGCAAATACCGTAGCAAGAACGTATAATGTTATGATAGGAACTTTAGTTAACCAGTTGCTCTAGTGGACTTTAGCGTTATAAAACTTATTAACTTTTTTAAATAACCAAACTTGCTCTACCGGGTGCTTTATTGCTAGATTATAAAATATATGTAATATTTTAAAAAGTATAAAATAGGTTTTATAGGAAAAAATTGTTTTATACAGTTTCATCTGTGTTTATACATTAATGTTAGGTTTGTATATTTAAAAATTTTAACCACTGTTTATAGTTCCGTTTCATCTGTGTTTGTACATTAATGTTGAGTTTGTATATTTAAAAATTTTAACCACTGTTTATAGTTCCATTTCATCTGTGTTTGTACATTAATGTTGAGTTTGTATATTTAAAAATTTTAACCACTGTTTATAGTTCCATTTCATCTGTGTTTGTACATTAATGTTGAGTTTGTATATTTAAAAATTTTAACCACTGTTTATAGTTCCATTTCATCTGTGTTTGTACATTAATGTTAAGTTTGTATATTTAAAAATTTTAACCACTGTTTATAGTTCCATTTCATCTGTGTTTGTACATTAATGTTAAGTTTGTATATTTAAAAATTTTAACCACTGTTTTTAGTTCCATTTAAAATAATTTTCAACTTATCAAGAAGGTATTTTTTCAACCTTCTATTAGCTCACATTCTCCTGATATATATCTTGTACAAATTTTTAATCGTTAATAAAATACGTCTTTATTCATCCAGTCAAGCTCAAATACATTTTTTAAACCTATGTAGATGACAATTGTTATTAATACTGTTTTTCAAATAATTATTCAATAATTAAATTAATAATATTTGGGTAATCTAGGTCGGATTCGAACTGAGTATCTTCATGTTCGAAGTCTAGAGCTTTGACACTGAGCCAACTTTCCCATAGCTAGAAATGTACTTCTCAAAGATGTAAATGAATTTTTCTTCTGCCCCCATCTTGTTATCGTCAAAACCTCCATTGTGGAACCTTAAATTGTTTTCATGGTTACCACACAATATCATAATGCTCTAGGATTAAAAATGAATGAAAAAAATAAAATAAACAAAAAACTGTATTGACGGACAATGCGAAAGGAAAGCGAAAAGAAACTACAACCCAATGGAAGTGACAAAAAAAGAACGCGTATAAATAGTAACAAACAAAAATAATAGTTCAATACCATTCATAGAAAGGAAAATGGTAAATTGCAAGGAAATTTACTTTCTTTTTTGCCACTTAATATTGTTATTCCGACATATTTATATTAATTGTAATTATAAAATAAAAAGTATCTAAAATAAAATTTTTCTTTGTTGATTTAAGTAGGGATGAGTTTAAAAAAAATTATATTACTAAATAACAAAAATCCAAGTTGTACCAATCTTTATCAATTATTGCAATAACCTAAATTTTGAAGGCCAGAGATGTACCCTATTATTCAATCAGTGTTTGTCTTATGATATTCAACAATGCTTCATAACCGGAAAGTAGCTTAAGTAAATTCCGTATCAGCCAAAAATCTGTTTTCAATCATCATCCCTAGTAGAGCAGAAAATCTACAACGAAAATTCCTAGAAGTAGCTTGAGCTCAACATTATCTGAACGAGGATTTCATTTGGGCCGATTGCCCTAATTCCAGCCAGATATGTTACTAGGCCGAGTAGGTTAGGCAATTTGCCGACTATGCAATCTCAGGCACACACTTTACTTCCGGGATTGGCCACACCTCAAGTAAACATGTTCAGCGTTGTCTTCAGCGTTTAATCGCAATAGATGTCTTTTAACTAACAAATCGATAATGATTTTTTGCGCAACAAAACAGCCTTGTAAAAAAACCGAAAAAAACGGAAAAATTACAGCTGTTAGTTTTTTTTCTCATTCTCCGTGTAAGACAGTGCCATTGTTTTGGTCGAGCAAAAATAATGACCACACAACTTGTTTGTGACAATCAAGGCATTTTTATTTGTATTTATTTACTACAGTTGAATTATGATTAAATATACTAGCCAATTTATTGATGTAATCAATTCTGAATACCGATAGATATTGGCAAATTGGTCTGTTCCATCTATTCGATTTTTAATTAACTAAAGTGTGAAGTTATTGACTTTAAGTGTTGCAAATTATTTGTAGTTTGAAAATATTTCTTTTTAATAATTGAGTACATATTATCAAACAAAGTTGCATGAGTCTAAGACAATTCAATCAATATAGTAAACTTTAACCACTATCTGTGAATGTTATAAAACATTCTCACAGATTAAGTTATTTTTGTCCCGAAAGAAAGTAATTAATTGTTCAATAAACTGGCTTAAACTGAGACGCGTATACGATAAAATTATTCTTTGTTAACCTCAGTAGGAATTGCATTTTTCTTAAAACATTTTTTTTTAATTGTTAAGAAACTGAAAAACGAAAAACAGTAGTTGATTCTTAACATTGCATTGTAGTTGTACTTTTATTAACCATTACTCAAACATTTTTCAAATATATGATTTTCAATTTTTTTCTTCTAGTGCTAGTTTTATTTCCACCTATGAGAGAAGTAAAATAAACAAGATATTTATTTCAATTACACACACAAATAAAAATGCCAGGTTGTATTGTTACAATATGAATCATCGTTTAATCGCGTGTCACTTGATATTTTGGCTTTACAGTTTGGCTTTGGTTCATCAAATCCAAGTCATCTAGGTTAATTAAGTAAACAAATCCGTGACTTTGTGGTTTTGTTGTATGACCAGTCATTGAAAATAACCAAATTAAAAGCCGGAAAGGGAATTTCATAATACATTGCGGTTTTGTAATGTTAGACCATAGCCTATGTTTCTGAAAATTTATACGTGGCTAGGATTCATTTAGCAAATCAACAGAACACGCTAAAAATTCATTGGCAGAAGCTCGAATTGAATCTAAAACATAAACCAAACTTTAGTAACACTTGACAAAGCTAAAATAACACAGATTTAATTTTACTTGTTACTTGGAAATACGTTCTAAATAAGTAAAAAGATTCTACGTTCTAAACAAGTTTTAAACCACAGTTCGTAAACCATACTGTCAAGTTAAAATTGTTTAAAAAATACAAACATAAGCTCTATACACTCGAAACTCTATAAGTCAGTGTTTCATAATAAAACACAGCTTTATGTTATAGTACATTATAAAGATTCTGGTTAGGAAGGTTTGGTTGTAAAGAACAAAATTAAGTTTTCGAACCTAAGCCCCACTTCATATGTTGTTGCAAGAACGAAAGAAAATGGGCCCATTCATTCAATTCAGCAATAGTTCTGTTTATGTAAAAAACTTAATATTTTGTATGACGAAACAACTGGTTACTCTTAAAGCTATATATTAATTCAGTATAATATAGTTACAGCGAATAGTGAAATATTCATTGATAAAGAAGTGAATTTTAAAAGTGAGGTTATGTTTGTGTAACGATAATGTAAGTTGCATCACTGTAGTTTTCTACATTTAAGATACGTTTTACTTGTTTAGAATTTAGTTTTAAGTAACATATGTGAAAACGGAAAAATTGAGCTGGGTCACTTTGTACCTAATATAATTACAAATTTTACAAATGTTCTATTGTTGTTGATACGTCACCATTTACTCACGAGATGAAGCTATGCAACTAGATCAGAATGTCTTTTCTCTTGGAGCAATATTATTTATAATGAAAAATTAGAAGATATATTCAATATCGACATATTTGTATTATAAGTTGGATCATGCTGTTATAAATATTATTAGGGCGCGTTTGTGTGAGTGTGGTCCATTTTCATGACCCTCGATGGGGAACGGGTATTGTTAATTGTGATGATTTTCGTACGGTTTCAAAAGTTTTAACAATTTACAACTAAAGTAACCAAAGAGATGATAAATAACAGATTACGAAGCAATTTATACTCGCAGTAGCTCTAATTGCGAAATGAAGTAATTCTTTATTATTTCGCAATATGTCTTTTGATTAAGAGGAATAATCACTGAGTAACGGAAAAGACTGAACGTAAAACAAATTTCATAATTAAAACGGAGTTTTTTAATAGAAAATCAAACGTAAGACTATGATTACCCTTAAATTAACTTGGTAATTAAAAATACTACATGGTAGTAGGCCTAGTATATTTTCCGAATGTCGGTAATTGTTTACAATATACATACAAATGTTTTAATACGTAGGTTATAGGCCTATTACATTATTTATTAAACATTGTTACGGAAAAAGTTATTATTAAATAGTTTTGATCAGCTAAAATCAATTAATATAAATTAATCAGTTAATTTAAATTTGTTAAAATATCCATAAATCTCAATACAAATATTTTAATATAACGAAATAGTAATAAGTGTAATCCAATTTTGGAAATAAAAACATTCTTACGCACGTCTGATAACAAATATTTAGGTAAATTCTCATCATGCAAATTTAAATGTTTTCTTAATCCAAAATTTCTGTGAGCGTGGCTATTAAAGTTTTCATTTCCCCTGAGTTCTAGAAGCTAATAATTTTTGTATTGGTAATGTGTCTTGGTTTTGATAATGGCCGGAGTATAGATAAATTTTAACTTTTATGGTTGAAATGAGGCAAGAAATATTATAACTAGTTATTTAAATATACATTTCTTTTATTTTTACATGGATAATATATAAAATTATGTTATATAGGAAAAAAGATGTTTACTTCGTCACAATTCGTTGTAAATGAAATCTCTATACCACAAATGTCTTTTATCTTTTATTTAAAACCTTATGTACATGTCGATTGCATAGCAATCATCCTCAGAGGTAATTTACAATATAAATACCTCTGAGTATTTTTATTGTAAATTACCTCTGAGGATGATTGCTATGCAAACGAAATGTAGGCCTACATAAGGTTTTAAATAAAAGAAAAAATTCATTTGTGGTATAGAGGTTTCATTTATTTATGTTAAACATTAGGCCACAGTTGTTTTATTCAGTTTTAATTCTTTCTGTTTGTAAATTTGCGTTAGGGTATATGCATTTTTTAAACTTTTTACCACATTTTGGTTTTCGATATTTATAACTCTTTTGTTTCAAATGTATATTTTTTATGGTGATATAATTAATTCTGTAAAAGATTATAGGTGGCGCCGTATATTATATACAACTTACCGAAAACTGTGTATTTTTATTTGCATAAGCGACAACTTGCTACAAAGTTTCACAATTCGTTTGCAATATGGTAAACCTTGGTCTATGCATTTAAGGCCATTTTCAAAACCAAATAACTTTAAAAGTAAACAGCTATACCCTTACTTTTACGATTAATTCTTTGAATCTAATTTCGTTAAAACAGCTGCATTCCGAGTACAGCCCGTACGTAACAGTACATGTACTACTGTAGTAAAACAGCTGCATTCCGAGTATAGCCCGTACATAACTGTACATGTACTACTGTAGTAAAACAGCTGCATTCCGAGTATAGCCCGTACATAACTGTACATGTACTACTGTAGTAAAACAGCTGCATTGCGAGTATAGCCCGTACATAACTGTACATGTACTACTGTAGTGAAACTGCTGCATTCTGAGTATATCCCGTACATATCTGTACATGTACTACTGTGGTAAAAATGGTTGTACTATTCTTAGTGTCAGGGCCGAAGTCTATCTTTATTCTAGTGTAAACAATAGAGGCGACAACCTTAGTGGACGTAACGAACACTAGGGCGCCAAAAGTATTTGGGGATATTAATTAATGTTTCAGAATTCTGACGATCACCATAACAATTGCATAACTAGTTAATACAATATTTCTTCCGTCTTTTACAGTTTAATATTTACTTACCTTTTGGTCATGTCAAGACCTAAACATATTACCATTACAAACAAGTAGGCCCTAATAATGTAAATTCTACTGAGGTCGACAAAGAAAAAAAATTATTTTTGTTATTTTTTATTTTATAATTACAATTAATTTAAATAAGTATATACATATGACAGAATCGCAATATTAAGTACCTAAAAAAAGCGAATTTCCTTGCCAATTTCCATTTTCATTTCTATACAATATATGGTGTTACTTTTGATAATCTTCTACTTTCCCCATAGGATTTTCCGCGTTGTTAGATAAGATAGAAAAGGCGATTCCCATGCAGGGAAGAACAGTTCATAAAAAGTTCTGACTGATGGTAGATCTCCGAAACGCGTCAACGTATAATGTGACAATGCTAGGAATGGCAGATAATTATGATACTCTAAATAATATGGTGTTACTCAAATATTTCGCTCAATATAAGTCCCAAAAAGCGAATTTCCTTGTAGATTCCATTTCCCTCTCTACACAGTATATGGTGTTGAACTATTATTTTTGAACTTTCCTTTATTTCCGTTTCTAATTTATGAAGCTGATGGTGGTCTAAAACTTCTCATTCTATCCACCTCTTGCAATGCCTCACTATTGCCAGGAACCTTTCTCTTATAATTTCATAAAATCTTTAAGTAATTGATTTCTAGTTATGAAAAGTTGGCTCATTAAACCGGAACAACAAGGTTTTCAAGTTTAAATGAAAGTATATATATTTGAAAAAAAAACTATTAATATCAATTGTCATCCACAACAGGTTAAAAAAAATATTTGAACTTTATTGGATGAATAAAAACTTATTTTATTAACGATCGTAATGTGTACAAGACTTACGTAAAGATAGCGTGAGCTAATAGAAGGAATTGAAAAATATATACTGTATAACACAAATCTTTATTGTCTGAAAACTTAATATACAGGTATATAACGATACGGATTTATTTCACAAGTAAGGCAACAATAAGGTAAATATTTGAAGGTAAATTGAAGTTATATTTGAAGGTAAATATAAACGTTGACTATAATTTAATGAACAAGAAAATTTCTATGTTAATAATTCAAATATATGTTATAGAATTTAATTTGGTTTTTAAACACAGACTTAATTACAGCTGAATTGTTTTATATGCAGATCTAAAAAAAAAACACAGATCCTCAAATTCATAACACAGCTTTATAATTCTCCCTTTTGTTCCAATCGAGCATATACATTTAGTAAATTATATACAGATATTTTAATCTAATAAAATAGTCACATTTATATGCAAATTTTGAAGAGCTACTTTAGTTCCGAAACAATAGGATTAAAAAACATCACCCATTGCCTACCTCTTAAAATCGAGCTTAGTTAACGTCTCATGTTTAGCCTCGTGCTCTGTTGATTTGGTACAGTATAAAGACCTTCCATAGATTATAGTTTTAATTTAATTGCTCAGAATATTTTCATAGAACTTTGAATCTATAATAGATTTTTTGAAGTGATAACTTCTTTAAGCGCGGTGAACAAAACATGAGATTAAATCATTGTTTTTGCGTCAAATAACCTTACAGCAAATAAACTTACAACATATGAATTCATGTAACAGCTGATTTGGTGTTATAGGTTATGTTGTAGAACAGCCGTTCTATACGTAGATTATTATTAAATAGTTTTGATCAGTTAATAAATGTATTAATTTATAAAAATTCTAATAAATCTCATTACAAATAATTCAATATAACAATAATAATAAGTTATGTATTTTTTAACCAATTTTTTAGACGAAAACTCGCTTTCTGCCCATTTTAAGTCTTGCTACATCTCGTGAGTCATACATTTAGGTGATGTTTAACTTTTTTGAAGTTTTAACCCCTTTTTCTGTTTTGCGATGTTTAAATCATTGTTTCTAATTTAGAAAGTATTTTTGTCAACATATATGAACACAAGAAGTAAGACGATGCCCATAGTTTGTCAATAGTTACCTGAGTTAGATTTACATTCATTCAAATGGAGAGAAAATTTAAGAGCTGTATTTGAACAATATAAAAATAATTGTTTTTGTAACTACAGATGTCTAAATAATTTTAACTTTACCTCGCCCAGACTCTGTTAATTCTCAACAACAACGATTACTCACTATCAGCTGATGTTTATATTTACCTAAACTCTAAAGGGTTCCCGTGAATTCATAACACACGGTTTTAGGAATGTTTGCGGTGCTTTAAATAGCGACTAATGTAAATAGCCTTCTGCTCCACTCCATTTACAGAAATAAATCTGTTATTTCAATACTTAATATGAAAGACGGTGATTTTTATAGTTCCCATTAAAAATACATTATGTTGGAGATTAATAAGCTACATTTGTAGACAAACGTGTGAGATAATTTTGAAAACACAAGCATACGTGTTCTTTTAAAAGGATATTGATTTGGAAATGCTGGATTAAGTAGGCACAACTCAAACATAAACACAGTATTTTTACGTTTGAATTCTTTCAACCAATAATTACCTAATGGCCACTGAGGTTATTTGCGAAGCTTGTATAAAAATGCATTGTTTTTACATTCTTAGTATCAAAACCAACAAGAATGTAAAGTTAAAAATATAAATTATGAGTGGTTAATTTTACTTGAAGCTTTTAACTTTAAACGATAAACATTTTGAGATGAATAGGGATGTGCCATCTAAAGAGTGGGGTAGCAAACGGTTTACTAAAAATCCGTAAATAAATCATTTTGATTCTGTCTTTATTAGGTTTATGTAGTAATTTCCACTATAGCTATGTTTTCAGAATTTTAAAGAAAGTCTGACTAACTGGAACGTTGTTATGACGACTGAAGAACAAAATTAGCAGAATGTAAAAAAAAGAGTTTAGATGAAATGGGTTCCAACAAACATTATGAGAAAATTGAGCAAACACGAGCTTTTCAATGGTTATACTAACCATTCAATCTTTGGGTAGTATAAATAATCTCAAGTTACTTACAAAAAACAATACGGCGTATGTGTGTGTATATATATATATATATATATATATATATATATATATATATATATATATATATATATATATATATATATTAATACATTAATTTTTGTTTATTGAAAGCTATTTTTAAAAAGCAGTTTCTTCTAAGCCAAATATAATATAATTTAATAATAAGCTATTCTAGATACTTACCAAAATCAAAATTTCCATTTATTTTATTTTGACATGGGAATACCACATTTTTCCATTTTCCTCTCTTTTAATATAATACATGAAATAATAAACTACTGAAATTTTCAATAACCTTTCAACATGAAGTAGCACCATTAAATATTCTCTTATAAATGATTTAAAAAAATTAACAATGAAATATTTAAATATATTGTAAAATATTAAGAATCGTAGAGTTATAAGTTTTAGGAATAATAGTGTGTAATAGTGATTATAGACTTATGAATATTTGAGGCATAAACTGAAATAGAAAATATATTTAGGATATTAGGCCTACTTTTAATCCTAGTTTTAGCCTATATTTTATATAAATACAGTAATTATTTAATCACTAAGCAAAGAAGTAATTCAATCAAAACATTGAAAGATGGTTTGCAAATTTTTATTCTAAAATGGAAATGGCTAATGTATAAATTTATGAATTTAAATTTTGGTGTATTCAACAACTATCTAATTATCTGTTAGGTTTCAAGTGTCTTTTTATGCAATTATTTCTATAAGATCAAAGATAGTTGTAATCAGAGCACTTATATTTACCAATGTTTGAACTAAAATTATTAGTTCAGAAAAAGTACAAATTATTGTAAACTCTTATTAAAAGCTTGAAACTTCTAAAAAAAAACATTTATGCTTGTGGCACTTCTTAGTTATGATCTTAGGAAGTAGGATATTTTGGTGAATAATTGTAGATAATATGTAAAAAATTGGTAATAGGTAAAAAAAGGTAGCAGGCATTAATTCTATATTATAGCCAAATGCAAATTTAGTTACTAAATAACCAAACACATATTGAATCTATTTTTAACAAGCTATCACCATTAAACATTTAATAATCTGCCCATAAAACATGTTTAAATGATAAAATCTCATCTGATTTAATATTAGACCACAATGACCAATCGATAAAAAATTGTAATTAACAGCAAGTATTGTGTAAAAGTATTAGATTTTATTACACATTTAAATTCATTGTTGTAGCTATTAAATAACTAATTAGAATATAAGGGCTCAAAATATTTTGTTAAAGAATAAAATAACATACAGTAGTTAGACGAAATAATGAAAGTGAATGTTTGTTTGGTTTTATAGGTTTTGAATCTAAATATTACAAAATAACATCTGCTCTTAGTTTCTCCATCTTCCTTTAACCTAAAGTTTAGTTTGTTGTTTTGTCAAATTTTATAAGGGATAAAGTTTTAAAATCAATTTTAAGAATTCAAAAATTCATTTGAGAGGAGTTAAATATTTTTCAGAAATAACTTCCTTTATCAAATGTTGTGTATTTTCAATATACGTTTTACTAAACGCGTAATTTAAAGCCTGAAAATTTTACTGATATTAATGGTTTGTTAAAATCAAGTTTCAAAGCGTTTTAAGCTTTTTCCAAATAAATTCATGTCTTTATAAATTTTTGGATAAAAATGATGTACCAGAAATAATATTACAATTAAATTTTGGAAAGAACCCCAATACCACAAAAATAATCAAAAATAACAAATAAAACAAGTTACTTAAGATTAAACTTTTATGTACATTTCAATGACCATGTCATCATCATCAGAGGGTCTTATTACAAAATTACAATCTACAAACAAGATGTTACAAACTAGAGTGTAACTTTGTAGTTGTAAACTTTGTAGAGGTCTAGATTGTAATTTTGTAATAAGACCCTCTGATGATGATGAAATGGTCATCGAAATGTACGTAAGGGTTTAATCTTAAGTAACTTGTTTTATTTGTTATATTTTATTATTTATGTGGTATTGGGGTTCTTTCTAGTATTTTCATTGTAATATATTGTACCACTGTGCTCTTGATATTGTGTATTACCAGAAATCAAATAAACCTCTTTTCAAATTGAATCTGCAACTTTCTTACACATAAAACAAATTATGAACCATTTACATTGGTTTGATTCACACCAACTGGATGACTAAACCAAAATAGAAATTATTTTTAAAAAACTGTTTAGGGCTATGCTAAATCAAGGAATGCATCCCGAAATATCCAAACAATCTTGTCTTTAAAATTTAATGGCTTCTAAATAAAGGCTGAAATAAAGGCAAGTTACTCTTGTTAGCAAATTCTTATACTTGAATAAATTATAATGCTTATTACACTTTTGCTATTACTTGCGACCAGACTTTTTGTTAACTAAAGGTTGTTAAATTGTTAACCTAAACTTGTAGGAAACGTTTTCATCTTACGACTTCTTCAGCCTGGTATTTTTGCCGCTAAGAATGCTGCAGTTGTGCTTCTTTGGTAAACATTTTTGAAAGTTAGAAGTGATATGATCGAAGAGTATGTATGATCTGTGGCGTGTTTGTTCATTTATGATGTCATGTTTATGTGTGTTGCCATGTCTGGATATTTCACATTGTTCTAATGTTTTTAATTTATGAACTTTGTTGCATGTATGGAGGATGCTCATGCTATTTTTCATACTATTGCATGAGTGTTTAGTGTCCATGAGGTGATTTGCGAAGCTGGATTCAATAGTAGTGTGCAGTTCGCTTTTATGTTCTTTATATTTTTCGGCCAAAGCTCTGCCTGTTTGTACAATATAGAACTTATTTCAGTTGTTGCATTGCAGTTTGTATACTCCTGGGTTATTGTATGTGTTGGTATTGTTATTAATGCTGTGTCTAGCAGCAGTTTACAATAAGAAAGTAACAACAATAACATAGTCTTAGCTAAGTCCTAGTTAATTATTCAACGTTAATTTCTTGTTCTTTCTGTATTTCACAGGTAACCAATTTATTATTTTTTCTAGCCTGCAGAATTTGATTACCTTAATTTTAAAAAACAAATGATGTTAATACAGTAATAATATTGTGCTCTTGTTTAATTATTACTCTTAGCTAATAAAGTATGTTGTTGCAGTGAGGACACAGAAAAGGACAGAAACTCTGCAAGAGAAGGGGGTAGATTCAATTACTTCCAGCTATGGTGTGGGGCCTACAGATGAGAATGGAAGACCATTGTTTGGCTTGAGGGCTCTTAGAAGATCAAACACCAACAAAACATTTACAGGTATGTTTATCTACAAGTGACTTTTTCTGTAGAAAAATGATTTACATTCAAATCATTGTATATCTTAGTAGAAAGACATTAATATTTCATTTCATTTCCTAACATAGAAATTGGTAAAAAAGTACTGGTAGTAAAACTAATGACAAGCTTTTAGAACAGTTGCTTCAAAGGTCATAAATTGTTTTTTTTGTCTAATCTGTTCATATGAAGAATAATTGTTGTAAGGAGTATATTGGATCAAAACTTTATTTACATTTTAATGACCAAGTCATCATTGTTGATGACCAAGTCATCATGACCAACATTTAACCCATGTTGCACAACCTTTTGGAAAGGTTGGCGTATTAATTACTCATTTTCTCTAGCAGAACTTAAATTTACCAAGTTCAACAATTGGAATACATCTTATTTAGTTGTGCTTTAATTTTCAATTTTGATAGCCTACATTTTATATTGTCAATATGAATAATGTATCCATATGTCAATAATTTCCTATCTTTATAATGTTGCAATGTCGATTTTACACTAGAATTCAAAACATAAAACAATTTACTTTATTATCTATATAATGTGGCAATGTTGATATTACATCAGGATTATCAACATAAAACAGATTTAATTTTAAAAATGTTATAAACATTAAATGAAGTCGTTCAGTGTTTATTTTAGTAGAAATTTAACAGAGTTTATTTAAAAATAATTGTTCAATGTCTATTTCAATGTTTGTGGTGGCTACTGTATTTTCAAAGTTTATTCAATAGAAGCTTCAGGTTGATAGATTTCATCAACAAAAAACATGCTCACAAATAAATGTGCTACTGAAAAACACAACATTTTTCAAAATACTTCTCGCTGATTAACTATTTTAGAGGTGTGTAATTTATGAAAAAATCTAATTATGAAACTTCACAGAATTTTGACTTTAACTGAATCATGTGCTGCAGATCAATAAGTTCCATTTGAATGTTATCTGGTGCATCCATACAATCAACATCGAAAGGCGATATAAAGATTTCTAATATTTCAAATTTATTAATGTCTTGAAATCTAAATTCAAAATTTTCCTGCAAACATTGTATTTCATTGCTATATTTTGAGAAGTTCATGATGTTATCAGTTGAATTCATCTCAATAAGTTAAGTGAAACTAACCAGAACTAGTTTTTGTATTTGGGCACCCCACACTGACAACATTTTTTCAAATGGTGTTATGGTATTCACTAATGAGTGAATTAAATTGTTATTACTTTTAATGTTCAATTTGTTCATATAATGCAAAATATCTACATAAAATGCAAAATCTCATAATTAGTCTCTACTTTTAAATTTGAGTACAGGAATATCACAGTTACAAAGAAAAATATCAATTTCTTCACGAAGATGAAATACTCTCTTTAAAACTATGCATGCAATGAGCCATCGAATACAAGTGTAATTCACTAAACCACCACTTCTTCAAATTCAATCGATATCATCAAGAAATTCTTTGAATTAGCGATTGACAAGTGCTTTCCTACAAATAATATTTACAAGTTTGGTAACAATAATGATAACATGATCCATCAGTAGTGATTTAGTATACAAATTATCTCTATGATGAATTGCTCATATGCTCATTTACATACCAACTATTATTGTCTTCATCATGGTATGAGATCAAACCAATCTTCCAGAATCATTGATGGAGTGTAATAGTTTGCCACACCACATAGTTTATCCACATGTACCTTTAAAAGGTTCTTATTAATTAAAATAATGTTCTCGATTTCTAACACACATAGTACAAATATATCCATAACCACGGCATTATGATATTGTTGCTTGTACAATGTACACAAGTACTAGTGTAGCAATATTGTGCTGGCTTATACCTTTCTCTATGAAATATTATTACGTTTCTTTAAATTCTAGAGCATCACTTTTAAGTGGTCTTTAACCCCTGACACAACTAGAGTGAAGTTATAAAACACTCTAATAAGGATTTAAATTGTATAACCTTTTTATCTGGTTTTCATTTGGTTTTTAATTTTGTGAGCTTATTAAAATACAATACAATATCCACAAACACACACACACACAAATATATATATATATATATATATATATATATATATATATATATATATATATATATATATATTCTTGATATTTAACATTATCCATTGTTTTTCCGTTGCACTGACTTTATGAAGTTAATATATTACTATGTGAGTAATTTTATCCACCATTAAGTGCAATAATTTTACCTTGAGTGATGAGGCACCTTTCGGTCGTTGACCATTGTCGAATCACTGATTTTTCTCTGCTGTGGATGCTCGGTCCGTGAAGCCGGTGTTTGTTGACGTTACGCGCACTTTTTCTTGATCTGTGTGTATGATATTTCTGTATAGTATGTCTTCTGTATATGTTGTTTGTAGATTCATTAAGTTGTTGTGTATGTTTTTATAAATGTGGTATTTTTCTAGTGAGTTTAGTTCTATTGGGTTGTTATTTATTTCCAGTATGGTTAGGTTATTTTCGTAATTTGTTATTTCGTGTTTATGGGATATTAGGTGTGCTGCAACATTTGATACTTTAGAATTTTTGTTTTTGAATGCTCTATAATGTTCATCAAATCTTATTTTAAATGTTCTGGTTGTTTTTCCTATGTAAAAAGCGTTACAGTTGTTGCATGTGATTGTGTATCAACAACACATACAATATAAAAAATGGATATGAATTAATTAATAAAATAAAAACGATAAAAACAAACAGCAACACAAAAATAATAAGTTATGACATAACTAACATGTACCCTAGTATCCCAATAGAAGAAACCATAGAAATAATAAAAAACAAACTGATACACAATAACGAAAAAAGAAACATAATAGATAGTATCATTACGCTAACCAAACACATATGTAACCAAAATTACTTCCAATTTAACAATAAATATTATAAACAAACAACTGGACTCCCCATGGGTTCACCTATATCATCTGTCATGTCAGAAA
This sequence comes from Prosapia bicincta, assembly GCA_036971475.1. Lineage (NCBI taxonomy): Eukaryota > Metazoa > Arthropoda > Insecta > Hemiptera > Cercopidae > Prosapia > Prosapia bicincta. Next base: position 241,804,475 of record JBAIZL010000001.1, read on the forward strand.
TATATTTACAACACTTTGAACAAATAATAATTAAACCTATAATAAACACACACAATATCTCACTATGGACAAGATATGTAGACGATATACTTGTAATATACCAACCTACCATTCACAACGAACACGTCATAATATTAAACAAACTAAATACATACAACGAAAATATACAATTTACTGTTGAAACAGAAACAAATAGAACAATCAACTTCCTCGACATTACTTTAAATATAAATGATAATAAAATAGAAACTACAGTATACAGGAAACCTACTTCCAACAACACCACAATACACTACAAATCTAACCACCCCTGGACACACAAAATTAACACTTACAGTAACATGATAAATAAAGCAATAAAATACACACAGGATAACAAACAAAAATTAAATGAAGAATTAGATAACATTACAAAAATAGCAATAGAAAATGGATACAACAAACACATTATAAAAAATATATACAATAAATTCACAAAAAAACCTAACCTCAACACAACACTACAACCGGAACACGAAAATAATAAAAATAAAAAAATCTACCTAAAATATAAATACACCAATAAAAAATAGAAAAAATAACAAATATATACAACAAAGAATACTACACTCCAACTTACAAACCAAACAACAAAATAATAAAATATCTTAATAACACAAACCACATAACAAATTCAGAAAAACATAACCTATCAGGAATTTACAAAATCACATGCAACAACTGTAACGCTTTTTACATAGGAAAAACAACCAGAACATTTAAAATAAGATTTGAAGAACATTATAGAGCATTCAAAAACAAAAATTCTAAAGTATCAAATGTTGCAGCACACCTAATATCCCATAAACACGAAATAACAAATTACGAAAATAACCTAACCATACTGGAAATAAATAACAACCCAATAGAACTAAACTCACTAGAAAAATACCACATTTATAAAAACATACAAAACAACTTAATGAATCTACAAACAACATATACAGAAGACATACTATACAGAAATATCATACACACAGATCAAGAAAAAGTGCGCGTAACGTCAACAAACACCGGCTTCACGGACCGAGCATCCACAGCAGAGAAAAATCAGTGATTCGACAATGGTCAACGACCGAAAGGTGCCTCATCACTCAAGGTAAAATTATTGCACTTAATGGTGGATAAAATTACTCACATAGTAATATATTAACTTCATATATATATATATATATATATATATATACATATTAAAATACTCTGCCTCACTTCATGAGATAATTTTTAAATACCTTGTAGGTTAACAATATTTTATAATTAACATTTTTATTATTTAAATACTTTAATAAAAAAAAAAAAACATTTGCAAACACATTTCATATTAGTTTCACTAACATATTCAAAGCTCTGAGACTAAACTGAATTGATTGATCTCAATTGTTACTTGTTAATGTGGATTTGTGGTTACTTTGCAATGTGTTGACTATGGACATAGATTTGGTTGTGTTTTCAGCTGTGTTGTACTAATAGAATGTACTTATATACACAAGAAAATCCAACAGAAAATTTTTAACCTTAAGCCCAACAAAAATTTATTTCAATACATTTTAAACGACACAAATCTAATAAAATTTTTGAATACATTATAAAAAAATAACTAATGTTTGTTTTTTAAATTTAAAAAATTAAGGCTAAGGTACTTTTTAGAAGGACATAAATATTTTATATGTACAGTGTCTGAGGTTTAACGGTGACCCCTGTTTCTGCTCTAGCATTTGACTACTAGCCTAACTGAAGACATTATACAATACATATATCGTTTCTTTCATAATCAAGTCTCTTTCTATGCAGAAGCAGAGCAACACATTTAAAGATCATGTCTACATCAACACTATTACAGTATTATCATTTAGTTAATTAGAGCTGTTTACACTTTAAACACGGCACTGATGTTTTCTGAAGTTTTGGGTTTTGACCCCACACTGCAGCCCAGTCCAGCCTAGCGATCTCAATGTCAGAGACACTGTTAAAACTCACGCACTGTATACACCACATACAAGACTCCTAGGTTAGTTCTGGTAGAACTTAAGGTTCATTTGAGTTTTAGTGGATGATGTAGGAGATTGACATAATTACTTTTATATTATCAGGCATGCCTTTATAATATAGACATAAGGAAGAAAAAAGAATTTTCCACTTTCATAATTGCTGTTCCCAGTGTTGAATTTTGGTAACTATTCTTATTTTCCACTCCTGTTTGCATTCTTTCAATAGTTATATCTAGGGATGGTCGATCCAATTACTTTAAAAAGTCAATTTTAGTGACAGCGCTAAGTTTGAATCAATGACTTTTACCAGTGACTTTAATACCGGTGACAAGGAATACTGAGACTGCTCTGTATATGCCAATTACAGCCACGCATACCACATTGGTGAAATGATTCCACACCCTGCTTTTTTTTTCAAAGGATCATTTTATTTAAAAATTAACTCCTACAAAATTAGGAACAAACTATCAAGAGCAAAATTACATCTACTGTACACAACACTGTCACTGTCGTGAACCTGGCACAAATCGTCCACTAAGACATGATGTAAATGAATAGAACCAGTGACAGCAACAAATCAACCAATAACAGCCGAGGTAAAATATCAGCAACTTTTCAGTTGTGACAGAGACATTTTGCCCAATCCCAACAGAGACAGCTCCTTCTCTCCCTATCGGTCAACAACACTAGATGATAATCAGCACCATGAGTTGTGTAGTAAAAGCAGAGCCAGTAACAGCAACAAATAAACCAATGATGACAGTTTCATCTAGTGACAACGACAAATCAACCAAATACAGCTGTTTCATCCAGTAACTGCGAACTTTTTTCTAATCACAACAGAGGTAACTTCTAATCGTTTTATTGACACTGCAACTAGCATTTTCTACATTTTGTTACTGGTATTACCAGCGACAAACTAATATCAGAGTCAAGTTACCGTGACAGAAAATATCAACCATACCTAGTAACAACGATGTCACTAACGGCTAGATTTATCATACACATAGCAAATCCCTTTATTTATCATTGTTCCTGATGTTTATTTCTTTAAGTCTCAAATCATAAGTTATATGATTTTAGATTTCTTTAATCAACTTCAGTTGTTAGTTTCCAAACACAAAATAAATAACTATAGCTTTGGTAAGGTAAGCAAAATTTTCAAACTATTTTATCATGAATTGTATATTCCTTGCAATTAGTAGTATGTTAAATCTTTAAGATATTAAATTTATTACATACAAGTTCTATATCATACAAGTTCTTCAAAAAAAAAAAATTAAAATGCAAATGAATTTTTTAAAAATAATCCCACTTCATATTGTTTATCATGTAATGTTTTAGATGAGCCCGAAGAACCAGCAGTGATTGAAAAACAGCCAGAGCCAGAAGTGTGTGATGCTAGAGGGAGACCTCTATTTGGACTGAAAGCTTTACAGACGAGTATAGACGTTGAAGAAATGCCGGAGCAACCTGGAACACCTCAGCTGAAGGACCTAGTCCTGAGGCATGAGAAGAAAGCACGTATGTTGAAAAACCTCATGAAATTTATTCATTAAAATCAATAAATCTAATGTCCTAATTATTTAGCTTTGTTAAAATCTTACAATATTGTAAAATCAATTGTACACAACATTAATACTGTATATGTTAATAGAGCTTTACAGTACTAGATAAATTATTATTTACATGAATCAAACTTGAATCACAATAACAAAATATAACTTTTGTTGATTCCATCTTCGCGTGAGCTACTAGTAATCACTAAACACTTTTAAATGTTTTATACTTGTCTGAAGCGACTGGCGCTTAGCTAAAATGAGAAGAAAGCGAGGTTCGAGAAAGATCCGAAATAATACAATAGAGATGTTCAGTAACAATAATAAGCTGCGGTAAATGTGCCTTACTTCAATCGCTGAGCACGCAATTACGAAAGTTTGAACGCCATAATTGGTTCCGTACAAGCACATTTAATAACAGAATAATTCGCACTGAATTTACACATAAATGAATTATAAGTACTTAAGCTTATGCAGCACTTACCCTCGTGAAGCAAGAAAGGGCAAAATTGAAGTGGTCGTAGATCTCGTAGCTGTAGAAGTCCTGGGTACCCAGTTTGTAGGAATCCTAGCCAGGCGAGGTCCAACTAGAACTTAAACGAGAAGTCATTAAGCTGCATTTAAAATCCTAAAGTCATTTATAACTATGGCGCGTAACGGCACAAAGGATCTTACAAAACGGCGATTGTAAATTAAAGTCAATAATCCGCAAATAACGTATATAATAACGCGTTCACACGAACACACATTAAGACGAACAGTTTTAACACTTGTACGAGGTTTTCACGGTCAAAAACGGCACTTTGCACATGTGGTGCAACTTTACGCAACGAGGTACTTTACTAAGGCTTGTTAACCGTACGAAGGTTCAGAGACAACGGGCGACTAACTTACGGAAATGCGAGCTAAGGGAGGGGGATCAGAGAAGCCACAGAAATCAATACTCAAATCCATACATCGATTGGCAGATCAGACATCACGTAACCATCACTGTACAGGCCAGCTGAGCGTTTGAATATAGGCCGCGGTAACACGTTCAAACTTCGAGCGCTGACTCGAACATACCGCCCACCAAAACGAATGTTTTTAATCCGCCAGGTGGGTAGAGGGCGAAGAACTATTTAAGCACCGGAAACCGAGGGTGCCGAAGAAATAGCAGGGGGAAACGAAGGAAAAACAAGAGAAACAAAAGGAAAGGGGCAAGAGTGCCGAAGAAACCAAAGGTGAAAACTCAATGCTGCAGCGGAAAACCAACAAGCTTGTGGACAGGTCGCTTCAGCTGGCCGTGCGAGGTTTTGACAGTAGCTACACGGGATACTTGGTCGTGTCCAGGATGTAGATGTATGATCCGACCCATAGGCCAATGAAGGGGGCTCGGATGCACTCCAGTGATGAAGACGAGTTGATCCTCCTGAAGCGGTGAGGAGTTCTTGTGCCACTTGCGGCGTTGAATCTGCGAATGCAGGTACTGAGTAGACCAAGTCTTCCAGAAACGGTTGGTCATTTGCTGAATCATGGACCAACGAGATTTAAGAGGCGGTTCGGGGTAACATCTCTCCGGAAGTGCAAGGAGCGGACATCCAATAAGAAAATGTCCGGGAGTGAGGAAAGACGATCCTTCGCTGGGGTCAGGCGAAACCTCGAAAATAGGACGACTGTTAAGAATAGCCTCTATCCGGGTAAACAACGTAGACAATTCCTCAGGGTTTAATACCGTATTACCAATCGTGCGGTGCATAAGTCCTTTAGCGGATTTGACGGCAGCCTCCCAAAGTCCGCCGAAATGGGGTGCGGCTGGAGGGTTGAAGTGCCATTCAATGCGTTGGTCGGCGAGTTTGCACTTGATGAGCGATTTCGAGTGGTCAAGCAGTTGATAGACCTCACTCAGGCGGTTCGCGGCTCCTACAAAATTCGTGCCGTTGTCAGAATAAATATCAGAGGGTAGCCCTCGTCTTGACGTGAAGCGGTGTAAAGCTGCGAGAAAGGCATCGGTGGATAGGTCGGATACCATCTCCAAGTGCACAGCCTTAGTAGCCATGCAGACAAATAGACAAAGATAAGATTTTAAAAGCTTCGAGGTACGCAAATGATTTGCCTTTGTGTCAAAGGGTCCAGCGAAATCAATTCCCACCCTGCAGAAAGGCGGCGATGGAGTGACTCTAGATGATGGTAAAGCAGCCATCATAGGTGGACGAGGCTTAGATTGCAGACGGAAACACCGCATGCACGCATGAATGCGTTGTCGAAGTAAGGAGCGTAACGCAATAATCCAAAATTCGCCGTTAATCAGCGCTTGAGTGGTGCGCGGTCCGGCATGTAAGGCTAACTTGTGGTAATGATCGCAGATCAAGTTGACGTACTGATGATGTTTAGGAAGCAGAAGGGGGTGCTTAGATTCATACGACATCTCAGAATGATTAAGTCTTCCGCCCACCCTGAGTAAGCCCTGGGCGTCGACAAATGGCGTTAGGCTGCGGAGCGGATCGATGATTTGAGCGCCACGACGGAGCCGTTGCAATGTTGCGCTGAAGGCCAGCTCTTGTATGAGCTTGACGCAGAGATCTCTGGCGTTACTTAACTCCTGCACCGAAGGCGTAGTAAATGAAGTTTTACTCAAGGCGACTTTGGCCTTGTAGCGGGTGTTATGACCGTGGTTAGTAGTCTGGCCTTTACGACGGCAATTATTCACAAACCGCAGGACGTAAGCGAAAACATGGTGAAGAATAATTAAGTTCGAATGTCGTTCTATAGTTGTCAATAGTCGATTAGGCTCTTGAACGGCCGTACATAGCAGTCTAGGTTCAGATTTATGTTCGGTCTGGTCCGGGTTAAGGCCGGTCGGCTTAGACAAATGCCACGCAGTAGGACATTGTAGCGCCCATGGTGGGCCGTGCCACCACAGCGGATGTTCAGCAAGCTGGTTAGGTAGACACCCACGGGAAGCAACGTCCGCGGGGTTATCAGCAGTCGAGACATGGAACCAACGGTCCATGGAGGTATTTGAAACGATTTCAGTGACGCGGTTGGCAGTAAAAGTCTTCAATAAATAAGGCGGGGTGTTGATCCAATACAACACAATTTCAGAATCGGTGAAGAAAAACGTCTCGGAGTCAGACACAAAATTCAAAACGGGCTGAACGGACTTGTAGAGTTTGGCTAGCAAGACTGCGCCACAAAGCTCCATGCGAGGTATGGTGATCGGTTTAACTGGAGCTACCCTGCTCTTAGCCTTCAGAATGCTAACGGTAACGACTCCATTCCATTCGGTTCTCAAATATATAGGTGCTGCGTATCCAGCTTCGGAAGCATCGCAAAACCCTAACAGGTGATGCTTGGCAGCTCGTGTGCCAACGTGTCGAGGTATTTGGATAGAAGACAAACTGGCGAATTGAACAATGAAGCTGTCCCATTGATTTAGAAGCGCGGTTGGCAAAGGTTCATCCCATGATAACCTTTCGAGCCACAAACGTTTGAGAAAGCATTTGATCCAGAAAGTAATAGGCGTTAAGAAGCCAAGCGGGTCGAAAGTCCGAGCGACATAAGATAGTATGGTGCGTTTCGTAGGCACCGAAACGAAATTCTGACTCTGGTAGGAGAACGAGTCCGAGGTAGGATTCCATTGCAGTCCCAGTATTTTGATGGCGGTAGAATCGTCCTGGAACAGTAGCGGGTTCTCCAGATGAGCGGAAGGTAGTGTTGACAATAGTGCAGGATCACTTGATGACCATTTCCTGAGTTCCAGGCCGGCGAGTGCGAAAATGTTAATGAGCTGCTGTATCAATTCCTTGGCATCTTCGGGTGTATCGGCGCCAGTGACAACAACATCAACATAAGTCTGCTGAAGTATTGCTTGCGACGCGGCAGGGTATCGGCTACCTTCGTCCTTTACGAGTTGTTCAAGCGTCCGCAACGCTAAATACGCAGACGGGGTTAGTCCGTACGTGACAGTAGCTAACTCGTATTCCACAAGCGGAGATTGAGGCATCGGTCGGTATAGTATGTGCTGGTGACAGCGATCAGCTGGGCGCACGGCAATTTGTCGGTACATCATTTTAAGATCAGCACAAACGGCGTGAACATACAGGCGAAAGGAAATGATGACGTTAGACAGGTCCTTCTGAAGTTTAGGACCGGAAAGCAATTGCTGATTTAAAGAATTCGCGTTACAATCAGGCGAGGATGCGTTGAATACTACTCGTAACTTAGTAGTAGAACTGGTGGTCTTAAAAACACAATGATGCGGGATCAAATAGTTAGAAGTATTAAGCGCGGGGTACATATGACCCAGAGTCATATATTCTGTCATGAATTGATGATATTGCCGAGCTACCTCCGGCTGACGACTTAAACGTCGTTCTAAAGCATGATAACTAGCGAGGACAACGTTGCGGTTTGACTTAAGTGCTACAGCGTCAGGTTTGAAGGGGAGGGCGACAACATATCTCCCGACTTCATCGCGTTCAGTAGTTGTACTTAACAGGCTTTCACAAAGCTGTTCGTCAGGGCTCAAAGATTTAGCCTCAGTCACTTCTTCGACTTCCCAAAACCGTCGAATATTGTCATCAATAGACTGTAGCGAGGTAATGAACACTCTAGGTTGATGGGGCATACTATACGGTATGGATCCCATAATGACCCAACCTAAACGAGTGTTAAGCGCGGAGGGCTGGCCATGAATGATAGTGCAAGGCCCATTAGTGAGTATTTGGGTGAAAACATCTGCCCCTAGTATAATGTCAACACCGGCAGACGAGTCGAAATGAGGGTCAGCTAAAGGTAGATGCTGGTATTGAGCACTTATTTGAGAGGCTAACCTAGTAGCCGGCAGCGGGTCAGTAATGTGGTTAAGCACGGCGGCTTCAGTAGTTAGCATTACACCAGGGTCATGCCTCGAGAATAAAATCAACGTAACGTACTCGTGGATACGTGTGGTCTTGGCGGCGACACCAATCAAAGACATATTTGAACTCCGAGTAGGTAGGCTCAACAGGACGCTTGCTTTCTTAGTAATGGCAGATATCTGACTGCCGGGGTCAATAATAGCTCTAAAGGAACGAGGTTGACCGTAATGGTCTTGGATGACGATTTGTGCGGTGCCTAACAAAACGAGAGGAGCTTCAATATTACAAGAAAGAGCATGCGGTACCGATTGAGTAACGAGGTCAGGTCTAGCTGTTGAACGAGGGTGGCGCGGTGAAAATAGTCGTTGTTGTGCAGGAGAGTTGTTATGTAACAAAGTATGGTGTGCCTCGTTGCACTGCTTGCAGCGTTGGCTGGACTTACATTTAGCTCGGAAATGGGAGCCAAGACAATTGAAGCACCGTTGTAATTTCCTGATGGCATCCTGGCGTGCCACAGAAGGCAGTTCGAGAAAGGATTGACAGTCAATGATGCGATGTCCTTCTCCGCAATAATAACACATGCCTGCGTGTGTCGTAGAAACATGGGATTGATTCATGTGAAGCGGTGGTAATCGGTGACGGAATACTGACATCCTAGGAGTGTTCATAACAGGAGGTATATTTACGGGGCGCGGCCCGTTGAATGTCCGTGTAGGGCCTGACGCAGCACGTCTAGGCTCGTATACATATTGCGTAGCCTTAGGTGTAATAGAATTGTCGGGCGAAACCGAAGGCTGGACAATTGTACTATGTGCCGTGTTAAGGTTAGGTTCCAGTCGGTCAAAATTTAAATCACGGGCCCCTTGCGAATCAGACTCATTCACTGACGACACCAGTATGCGGGGTTGTTGAGCAGCTCTCGCGTTAGTAGAAGCGGCGGCAGGCGGTTGATCCAACAACTCTAGAGCCCTGGCCTGTTCCGTTATAAAATCATTCAACAGTTTGTACGTAGGCATACGATTTGTGCCTAGCCTCGTTTCAAAATTTAATCTAGTCTGGGGGTCCAAGTTATTAATGGACATCTGAAAAAGCAGGAAATCAGCCAAATCATCTAGCTGGATAACCTTCAACGCACACACAGCGTTTGAATGCGCGGTCAAGAAGCGGTTCAGTTCAGTTTGCGAAGCATTCTTAATTTGTTTAAAGTCTTGAATAATTTTAAAATAGTGGTCAGCCAAACGGCGTGGGTTAGCGTACCGATTGCGCAAAGCTCGATATGCAATGCTGTAATTTTGTTCAGATATTATCAAGCCTGTGACAATTGCTAAAGCGTCGCCTTTAAGTACAGATTTCAGATATTGGAATTTCTGTATATCACTAAGACTGTCGTTGCAATGGACCATTGAATCGTACATTGTTATAAAGTCCGTCCAGTCACTGTTGTTTCCTGAAAAAATAGGCAACGCAAGACTAGGGAGGTTAGGTGAACCTACAGCTGATTTGACGGGCGAGGTTGATGTCACCTCTGCCTTGATAAGGTTAGGGTATTTTGCTAACATGGGCAAATACACGTCCTGAAATTGTCTTTTGATATTAAACGCACTTTCAGCTAAACTTGCCACCTGGGTGGCGAACGTTTGTTCTAATATCTCATAAGTATCCACGAAATTGGCCTGAATGCGTCTTATTTCTCGAGCGATGCCTTCCGGCATCTCTTTATCGTCAAGAAGGGTTTGTACTTGTTCCAAATCATTTAATATATTTTTTAATTTAGCGAGGTAATATTCAGTATTAATTGCCATCATAAATAATTTAATAAAGTTCACAAATAAAACGCAACACAAATTAATTTCACAAATTTTTTTTAAATAGCGGTAAGTGGACTGTATAGTTTAATAAACGTAAAATATTTCCTCATCACAAAGCAAATCAAAATCAAGTGACGTATACCTATGACGTCACGTATGACTAACTTCCCGCGCGTGTAACTCGCACAAAGGAAATCAGAAATCAAAGGTTGCGCAACACTTGGTAAGATTGCATGAATCATATAAATCAAATGAATTTGAATTTAATCTATCCGGCTCGAAGAGGACCAAATGAAGCGACTGGCGCTTAGCTAAAATGAGAAGAAAGCGAGGTTCGAGAAAGATCCGAAATAATACAATAGAGATGTTCAGTAACAATAATAAGCTGCGGTAAATGTGCCTTACTTCAATCGCTGAGCACGCAATTACGAAAGTTTGAACGCCATAATTGGTTCCGTACAAGCACATTTAATAACAGAATAATTCGCACTGAATTTACACATAAATGAATTATAAGTACTTAAGCTTATGCAGCACTTACCCTCGTGAAGCAAGAAAGGGCAAAATTGAAGTGGTCGTAGATCTCGTAGCTGTAGAAGTCCTGGGTACCCAGTTTGTAGGAATCCTAGCCAGGCGAGGTCCAACTAGAACTTAAACGAGAAGTCATTAAGCTGCATTTAAAATCCTAAAGTCATTTATAACTATGGCGCGTAACGGCACAAAGGATCTTACAAAACGGCGATTGTAAATTAAAGTCAATAATCCGCAAATAACGTATATAATAACGCGTTCACACGAACACACATTAAGACGAACAGTTTTAACACTTGTACGAGGTTTTCACGGTCAAAAACGGCACTTTGCACATGTGGTGCAACTTTACGCAACGAGGTACTTTACTAAGGCTTGTTAACCGTACGAAGGTTCAGAGACAACGGGCGACTAACTTACGGAAATGCGAGCTAAGGGAGGGGGATCAGAGAAGCCACAGAAATCAATACTCAAATCCATACATCGATTGGCAGATCAGACATCACGTAACCATCACTGTACAGGCCAGCTGAGCGTTTGAATATAGGCCGCGGTAACACGTTCAAACTTCGAGCGCTGACTCGAACACTTGTCTATAGTAGCACTTACTTTGCTTGTTGAGGACGGCCGTTTAAAACATTTAAAAGTGTTTAGAAAATATAACTGTCATTTTTTGATTCAATCCACATCAATTCAACATTTTGCTAGAAAACTGACTATGAATTTAAGAGACTTGTATATAATTATGTTATTGGTTCATTTACAAATATTCTATTACCTAAAAAATGTATGGTGATGAATTTAAAGATATGATGAGCATAGATATTTTTTTGTGAATATAATGTTGAAAGAAGGCAAGTATGACTCAGTTCTTCATATATAGTTTTTAAATGTTGAACAGTATGCTTGTTATATATTATTAAATACAATATAACACAAACCTTTTGGTCTACAGTTTCATAATAAATATCAAAAACCTCTAATCATTAAAATATTGTATTTTAATTCAATGTACATTTTGGTTACCAAACAACCATCCTTTAGAGGCTGTGGACATATTACAATAATAAGAATATTTGTGGTTAGAAGTTTTTTAGTATTACTTGTTATAAATATATTTTGCTCTAAATAAATAGTGACTAGTTTCATATTATCTGTTAATGTTCTTAATTAATTGGAGAATTTTCAATTCTTAAATGAATTAAAAATGAATTAATAATGATATACCGCAATGGTCTCTATATAAAACGACTTTTTATTCCTGAAACAAATCTCTAAAAATCGAATTTGTCTAATATGCACAACCAAGAATTTCGAATAAATAAATAATACACAGTGATAGTCTTAGACTAGGACTAAAGCATAGCACGAAATAAAGAGATTTATTATTAGGTAAGTTAGCATCTGCCTCGTTATAGGTATTGTAGGTATGGCAGACTATAATGTATCAGACCATGTTCAAAAATCAGGATTCAGGTAAGCAAATATCATGCCTGGAAAATATGGAGTGTGTTGTAGCTATGAGATGTATTTAGGTTAAGTGTAGTAAAAGAGATTTTTTGTGCCCAATAAAAGAAGCATTTTTACAGAAAGTTAATAACATTTGTCATTCTTATTTCCACTATTTTTATTTATAATTAATCTTTTATAATTGTACCTATTTCACGTATTCAATAAATAAATCTTTTTCTATTGCCATTCTTGTTTCGCACGGATACCATCTTCTACAGTTTACATGATTACATACACCTGTAAGTGCTATTATAGCCAAGTGCCATATATACAAGTGTTTAAGTGAAAATTAATAGTTATACTCAGGAGTAGTCGATTAATAAAACAGTGTTTTATAAAAGCATGAAGTTGAATTTAGTAGATCATTCAGTGTTTTAAAATAAATACTGTAGACTAACTCGGCAGACATCTTTATGGTAATTACCCTTTTGAAAATAATACCTTTGAAACAAAAATTTGTTAAGATATAATGTTTTATTATTGTTGCTTGAAAAATATTTAAATGTATGTTATTGTTACTTATGCAAAGTTTATAATATTGTCTCTGAATAGGATTTAAGTTACCCATAGTACTCTCTAGGGTTTTCTGATATACAAAACCACCTTTAACAAACAAGGTTAAAATAAGGATAATATTAATCATATTTATTTAATGTTTAACTCATTAAGTAGTTGATACATTTTTAATCTTACATTTTTACTAAAGATATTTTTATAAATTGCAGATGATACTAACAACCCAGAGAGAGACCCAATACAGAAACCTAAGGCAAGGCTTAGGGATAGTTTCATTCTGACCCAGGAGGAAGAGCATAAAGCTTCTGCTTTGGAAGAGTTTAACAGTTCTCAGAGAGGTCTCTCTTTGCGCTCCATTATTCAGAAACACGAAGATATTGCGCAGTCAGGAGGTCAGTGCATAGGCCAAATTTTCTAACATTAAATCTTATTCTGACTAAAAAATCATTATACAGGGTGGCGCAATTAAAATTAGTCCCGTAGAAAAATGAAACACAATTGAAATGAAATCTGTTTATTTATGACATATCCTAGATTATTGTAACAATTTACAAAAACAATAACTTTTTGGAAAATCTGCGTCACGCACCAACTCGTTGTGATAAATGCTGAGTTGACTTACGGATTTTGTTCTATATGAGCTGCGATGTATGCAACAACTACAGAAGTTCGAACTAAATTAGGCTTATTTCTCGATGTATTTACAATTGTACTCGTACTACGAAATTTTTGTAACAACACTTAACCATCCTCTCTGGGTGTTTTTCACAAAACTTTGCATGCATTTCATTAATTGAACCACATCAAACATAGCGCTCTACGATAAAAACTCTTTGTTCCACTAAATATGACTGCATTATGCCAAGTAGCCAGTCTACATTCGGGGTGTTTGCTACGCTATTATGACCTTCACATTTGGAGGTTGTACACAGTAAGGGAAACAAGAGGGGAATTTCCATTGATTCGGCATAAACATTTTACAATCTTGGCTAATTTACTTTTATGTGCGCCACCCTGTTATATTAAATACTAGCAGAGTACACTTCCTTCGTAGAGGGTTGACGTATATTTATATTGTGCTTATTGCAATCCAAAATACAAAACAGTGATGAAATAACTCTAGGTTGTTGAAACAATTTTTAATAAAAACATGTTTACACAATAGAAATATAATAAAACGGTTGTACCTGGCGGTGTTCTAAAGTTTCAGAAAAACGTTGCAAAGCTGTATTTTCAGTGTTGATTTCAAAACGGACTTGTCTTTCTTGAGAAACTCCCTTCCTCACAGAGATGAGATCGCCCTTGCCTCAGCAGAATGTTGTGATAAGTTACTCTTTTTCCTTTTAGACATTTTACTGTTGTTGATTCCAGCATATATGTTTTAAATATGTGAAAGGAATTTCATTTACTGAAATTAAATCCTAATAAATATATCAAACCATAAACTTACTGATTATTATCTTGAAAAAGCAAGAGAAGGAAAAGATTCTGCTTGTAACATGATAAGTGAAGTAATGTAAAGTCATGTAAAGTATAACTAATTTGAAAGATGAATAATAACAAACATTTACTACCACCATTTTAAATATGTTTAAAATTGATTTTTACAGGTAATTAAAAACACATTTACTATCAGCTGATTAAGTTAAGTACATAATAGAGTATAGATAATTTAATGTTAAGGGAGTTTTTAAGACCAGTGGGGCAGTGCCCTGATGGAATTTCTAAATAAAAATAGGTCCATGTGTTAAACAGGGACTCTAAGAATGTCCATGTAAAATTTCAGCTCAATGGGTTCAGTTGTTTTTATGTCACTGAGTAACACACAAAAACACACACACTCTTGAATTTTGTAGTCTATTACACTCGGTGAAACTTGTTAATCACTTTTACATTAGTTTATGACTATCCGAACTTTAAATTTTGTAAATTTATAAAAACTTACCGAGGCAGAAGGTTTTCAATCGCTCCTTGGCCACCTTCATCAGTGTCTTCTTTAGTGAGGTTAACTGTACAGGGATAAAATTTTTGTATGGGTTGAGAGTATGTTGTGTTTTTTTGTTTTACATAATAGTCTTTTTGTACATAATCTTTTTGTTGTTTATTTTTAATGTTTATTAGTTTATTTGTTTCTCAGTTATTAGTGTCTATTATGATTTGTAATGTGAGTTCATGTCAGATGTTGGCGAGATTTAGGTAAAGTTGGAATAGGCTATGGTTTAGTGAATCTTTATTTTTGTATAAGGTAACTTATTTTTGTACTTTGTTTTATGTAAATGATTTCTGCTTTTTGTTTGTTGATTGTAGCTGCTTTTGTGTTATTGTTAATGTGTATTTTTGTGTATGTTGGTGTTATGTTATTAATTAGGCATTGTTTGTTGAATTGTATGTGGGTGTGTATTTTTCAAACCTTTAAAATCGTCTTCTTGCAAATACTAAATAAGTTTTGGAGTTTGTCTTAATATTTGAAAAAAGCAGTCTTGTTTGTGACTCACAGCATTGAACAATGCACTGATCTAGTGTGAAAAGTGTCTGTTGGAAAAATATCAGTAAGTAGTGGTTTTCTGCCAAGTGATACCAATAGTAGTAAAAAAAGACTACAGAAGGCAGTTGTTGGTTGAAAAATTTAATACAAATTTATTAGAATTTCCTCTTATATGATCTACTAATGTATCAATTGTTCCTAAGAGCTGCTATCTTGAACATGATTTAGATGAGTAGTTGGTCTTCCATGATCATTTTGTGATGTATCTGTCTAAAATCCCTCTTGACTCAGCTCCAGATGTAGCCCTATCTGGTATCAGTTCGTCTTCCCTCAGTTGTAGATTACAAATCCCTAACAATTTTGGATTCTAACTTCTAGCACTTTTTTACTAGCCAAATAAAATGTTTACTAAATAAAAACTTTATCTGTGTAACCCATGCTGTTTGTGAATAGTTGTCTATACTCCTTTAGAGAATCAATGAATTTAGACAACACAACAACCCGTGGACAAGATCTTGTAACACATCCGATCTCCTAAATCTGCGAATTTCACTGTTTTTTTTTTAAACAAACTTTCTATATATTTCCTAGTTATATTTCGAATTTTCATAACTAATGAATATCAGAATTACACAACTCATCCATTTAACTTAATTTCTGCTGTTAATATTTTTAAAACAGTATGATATTTCTGAATCTAATATCAATTTTGTTTTTAGTGATTAATTTCCAAAACTGACTTACACTCTACAAAAACTGCAAGCCTTGTATTTGTTTATTAATACTTTCATTACAAACTTTTTAACTCTAGATTACCTATGTCTAAATTTTATCACCCTATTACTTATGTATTGTAAATTTGAATACTCCATTTTTTTTTCATTTGCCAAAATAATAGTTTTTTAATAATCTGTTAAACATTGTAATAACCCATATTTCCTTAGCATTTGGAAAATAATATTATAGTAGCTACGAATCCTACTATTAGAAAGAAGAAAAATAATTACAATGACTACGTTTTAATTAAATAGTAAAACACAAATGTTTAAAAAAAGTCTTTTAAAAATAATCTTAAACACATTTTATTTACAAAAAACCGAAAATGTAACAAACAAATGGCAGGCTTTTATTAAAATTAAACAATTTTTCCAAAAATATGTATAGAGAACACATTCTTGAAAAAATATCACACAATTACTTATGTATCGTCAAACAGCGACGCAAGCTCTGTTTCACTAGGATGCAAGCGAACTATAGCGGTCAAATTGCGCATCTGACATCGGCTGTTGTAGGTATGAAGGTACTGAGAAGATGAGAAAATCGCTCATTTTTCAGATGCAGAGTGTTGTCATTTTAACGAGGTATGAGTAATCTATATGGTTAAAAACTAACATAATTTCTTCTGGTTAGAATGTTTTTATGATGATTTACTACCTTTTCAAAAACTTGCTTTTTAGAAGTTACAAATGCCTGGTCATGCATAATTTTCTAACACAGTAGAAGCTAGGCGCATGTTAAAACATAGCTTTTATGTTAAATCTATATTTACAATTTTATCTGAATTTATAGATAGACCCATATCATCCTGCTCTTGAAAATTTTTAACTTTTGAACATTCAATTTTTAAAATGTTTTTGTTACTAAAATCAGTGTAATTTATTTACATTTGTTGATTCCATCTTCGCGTGAGCTACTAGTAATCACTTACAACTTTTTTAAAAAATGTGTTTTAACTTGCCTATAGTAGCACTTACTTTTTTGTGTTGAGGACGGCCGTTTCGGGAGATGTGTCCCTTTTTCAACTCAGACCGTAACTGATCTCAAGGTTTACGTAGGTTAGGGTGGGGGTGGGATATTTTGGTGGTGTGGGTGTATTTTGTGTGTATTAGGAGTTATGATGTCAAAAAGTGCGTGTGAGTTGTAATGTAATTGTGTATTGAGTATGTGTGTAGGGTGTAGTTTGAAGTGCCTATATATTTCGTATTGTTCGGTTGTGTAGCGTTGGTTATTTCTGTGTTGTTTATGAAGAATTTGTAAGTTAGATGTTATGTCTGTGTAGTCGTGTTTTGTGGAGTTGAGATGATCGGCGAAGTTTGATTGGTAGTTATTGTTTTTTAGTGCTTTTATATGTTCTTGGTAACGTGTGCGAAATGACCTCCCTGTCTGGCCTATGTAAAAACTGGGGCATGAACTGCAAGTTAGTTTGTAAACTCCAGTGGTGTTGTAAATGTCGTTGATTTTGCTGTTGGGTTTAAATTGTTTGTTGAGAGTGTTGTGTGTGGAGTAAGCTATTTTGTAGTTGTATTTTCGTAATGTGTTGGTTAGATTGTGGGTTTTGGATGATCTGTAAGGTATTGATAAGTATTTTATGGGATTGTCATCTTGTGTGTTTGTATTTGGGTTATTATGTTTATTTTTTAGGCGGTTGTATAATTTGTCTATCATTGTTGGGTTGTATCCGTTTGTTTGTGCTATATATTTTATGGTGTTTAGCTCCTGGTAGTGTTCATCTTTGTCTAATGGTGTTTTAAGGAGGCGGTATATCATGGTATTGTAAGCAGCTAGTTTGTGTTGGTGTGGGTGGTTTGAGGAACTGTGTATGGTCGTGTTAGTGCTGGTGGGTTTTCGGTATATGTTGAATTTATGTGTTTGTTTGTCTGTTCGTTTAATTGTGAGGTCTAAGAAGTTAAGGGAGTTTTGTTGTTCTGTTTCGATGGTGTATGTTAGTTTAGGGTGTATGGAATTTAGGTGTTTTAGAAATATGTGTGCTCTGCGTGTGTTGCCTTTATATAATGTTGTGATGTCGTCGACGTATCTGTACCAGTAAATTATGTTATCTGAGTATTTGTTGTTGTGTAAAATGTGGTTTTGTTCGATGTGGTGTATGAATATTTCTGCTAAGATGCTTGCTATGGGGGAGCCCATAGGTAGTCCATCTTTCTGGCTGTACATTAAACAAAGATGAACACTACCAGGAGCTAAACACCATAAAATATATAGCACAAACAAACGGATACAACCCAACAATGATAGACAAATTATACAACCGCCTAAAAAATAAACATAATAACCCAAATACAAACACACAAGATGACAATCCCATAAAATACTTATCAATACCTTACAGATCATCCAAAACCCACAATCTAACCAACACATTACGAAAATACAACTACAAAATAGCTTACTCCACACACAACACTCTCAACAAACAATTTAAACCCAACAGCAAAATCAACGACATTTACAACACCACTGGAGTTTACAAACTAACTTGCAGTTCATGCCCCAGTTTTTACATAGGCCAGACAGGGAGGTCATTTCGCACACGTTACCAAGAACATATAAAAGCACTAAAAAACAATAACTACCAATCAAACTTCGCCGATCATCTCAACTCCACAAAACACGACTACACAGACATAACATCTAACTTACAAATTCTTCATAAACAACACAGAAATAACCAACGCTACACAACCGAACAATACGAAATATATAGGCACTTCAAACTACACCCTACACACATACTCAATACACAATTACATTACAACTCACACGCACTTTTTGACATCATAACTCCTAATACACACAAAATACACCCACACCACCAAAATATCCCACCCCCACCCTAACCTACGTAAACCTTGAGATCAGTTACGGTCTGAGTTGAAAAAGGGACACATCTCCCGAAACGGCCGTCCTCAACACAAAAAAGTAAGTGCTACTATAGGCAAGTTAAAACACATTTTTTAAAAAAGTTGTAAGTAATTTATTTTTGTGGCTATTTAATTAGTTTTTTCAATAAAAGAATTATAATGAAAATTAAAATATTTTAAATAGTTCAATTGTTTTCAGATATTTAAAATCTAGCAGTAAATGTAAATAAAAATAATAAAACTTGCAATTGTTGGGTTTTACTTCTTGAGGTTTCAAAAAACAATTTATAAATTTATTTGTGCAAAACATGTCTGTTAAGAAAATTAGTAGGTGGTTTTTTGTCAAGTAAATTGATAGATAATGAAACTAAAGTCTTTGTGAAGTCATTGTGAAGAACAATTAAATATGGCTGATTTCAGCCTTAATTACCCTTCACTGAACATGAAATGATAATAAGTCAAAAAACTAAATATGATTTCTATAGAGAAGTAATTGCTAAATAAATGACAGAGTTACATTTACCTACTATTGTATCAATTTTTCTACTACTGGATACAAAGAACAGTGGTTTACTCTACTGTAAGAAGAGATTAGAGAGTACATAAAATATTTTCTAAATCACATTGAAAATTTATTGCTTATAATTATATGTATTTAGTAAATACTAAATCCAACTAAAAAAATTTTTGTATTACAATATATCAGTAAGATTTGAAAGAATAAAATTACTTACTACTCTTGGTATTACTTGGCAAAAAACCACTGCCTACAGATTTTTTTCAGCAGACACGTTTCACGCTAGATCAGTTAATTGTTCAATGCTGTGAGCCAAGGATAAATGTTTTATTGAGTGTTGTCTGTGACTCTTAGCACTGAACAATGCACTGTCTTGGTCCGAAATGCCTCTGCTAAAAATTAACTTTTTTTGCAGAGTGATAACAAAAGTAGTAATTTGTAAAACTTTATTAAGTCCATTTGTTGATTCCATCTTCGCGTGAGCTACTAGTAATCACTAAACCCTTTAAATGTTTTAAACTTGCCTACAGTAGCACTTACTTTGCTTGTTGAGGACGGCCGTTTCGGGAGATGTGTCCCTATGTCAACTCAGACCGTAACTCGCGTAATTGAGTTACGGTCTGAGTTGACAAAGGGACATATCTCCCAAAACGGCCATCCTCAAAAGCAAAGTAAGTGATACTATAGGGAAGTTTAAAATATTTAAAAGTGTTTAGTCTTTATTAAGTATTAAGATGTACAACACAAAAACTGCAAGTTTTAAAATTACTTGTATCTTTCATCCTTTTCGATGAAAGGAATAACACTATTTTTGGTCACTTACAATTTTGTTAGTTAGGTGAATTGGTTGTAGCTGTCATGTCCAAATGTTCATTAGTCAATTTTTTTAAACTTTATTTTGATAAACTTTAGACTTTAAAAAAAACCTCACACAGAAAAGTTAGGACTAAACATTGTCTTTAATAATAGATTAAATTGAATATTTTACTTAAGAACAAGAGTTTAAATATTCTTATTGTCAGTGCTTGAATTTAGTTATATTAACCCGGAATCGGTCCCGCTGTTAGGTTGAATTTAACAATTTTAGTATTTTTCATATAAAACCATTATGTTTGAGGCTAAAATTTTGTAATTCTAGTTATTCTCCTAGGTTCTTTGATACGAGTGGTTAGAAATACTTAAGATAAAGTTGGAGTTTCCATGGTCGGTGGTGGAGGGGGGTTAGTTTCGATTTAGCTGCGGGACCATTCACGTCACTGCTAACGTTAGATTCATTTCAGCCCCCGGACTGATAGCGTGTGTCTTTTTCTGAGAGATTATTTTGGTCTATCTTAGAAAACATAAGGTTTTAGTTGGTTTTTTAGTGTTTTGTAAGGTTGTATTAATTGGACTTTTTGTTATATTTTATTATAATAATATTACTGGTAGTTTATTTATGACAGTATGGAAAAATATTTAAAGATTTTGTCGTGGCTTGATGAAATTGATGAAGAATATTTCAGTGATTTACAAGATGTCACATCATAACAATATGGTGGTCACAGTGAATATTTTATTGACCACAGATCTGATTTTAAAGTTGACTGTTATGAAGTATATGTGGAAATAAAGAAAATACTGGATCCCGTCCTCATTTTTTCAGGTAACTGTTGACCTTTAACTGTGTTCACTGTAGGTGTATTTAATGCTCAAATAATCCTCTCAAACAGTGATAAGATTTTGAGCAGAAGAACATTTATTACTCACCTATGGAAACAATAGCTCTAGTGTATTGAGACAAGCTACTATCAACATTCTATCAATAACCTTGAAACAGAAGTTGAAGACATCACTGAAATTGAATCAACTACTCTTCAAGTGAGACCTGTCGATGAGAAGGTTCACTGTAAGTACTGTCCCGTAAGAAAAAACAATTCACTCAGATCATCTGCAACGAATGCGGCTATGCCGTATGCAAGGAGCACATTGCTTCAGTCACAGTGGTTTGTGGGGAGTGTCAAACCTTACAAATGGACACAGATAAAAAAATATACTAGAAAACTGTTTTTTACTTGTAATATTGATACCATATAACAGAAACATAATAAAAAGAATAATTAAAATAGTATTGTTTAGTAAGTGATTTATTTTAGCAAAATCATTAATTATAACATTATATTTCCAATTAATAATTTTTATTACTTTGTTTAAAACCACCTAAGCTACCTTCAATTATTGGAATTGCTAAAATTTATCACATAAAACTAAATCAAGAGTAAATGACTTGATAGATTGAACCTAACATGGAAATGATGGTATGATTTTTTATAGTGCAACTGATGGCGTGTTAAAAAAAGTTCATTTTTTATATCAATCTGTTCTATCTCCACTTTTGCATTGTCTTCTTCAAAAAATTGCATAAGTGGATAATGTTTCAGCATCAATCTCTGTAAAAGATTTGTTGAAAAGGTCTTCAAGTGAAAGGATTTTGAAGCTTTGATAGCTTCAATTGAAATGTTTTCTCAATTTTGAAAGAGTTTACATGCATTCTTTGTAGTAGTCAAGATACTTGTGAAAGACCTAGCTTATTTAGGGTGTGCTTCAAACAGGCAAAATGCTTGCATTCACCATGGGCGAGATCTTTCCCACAGCTTATTAAAGATAGATACTTATATCAGAAAATAATCCACGAATATCTTTATCCTTGCCTTACAGCTGAAAATTTAGGATTTGTAGCTTTATGGTAGTGTTTGCTAACAAGTATTTCAGAGAACTGGATCTTCAAGTTTAGGGAAAGAATCCCCTTTTATTCTTTAAAACAGTCTACTAAAATGTTGTAATCATCTTGAGTTCACTGATTAAACTATAATTTAATGATACTCAACTAAGTGAATACATAAGAGCTTTGAATGCGTAATACTAAATGAATACGTAATACTGAGTAGAGGCTTTGCTTCGTAAAAGGAACGATTGTTTCGAAATGCATCAGCAATTAAGCACTTACGTATTCACTTAGTTAAAATAATTCACCGAAATCTTTATCCTAGTCTTATAGCTGAAAATTTAGGATGTGTAGCTTTTCAGTAATCTCTGCTAACAAATATTTCAGTCGACTGGATCTTCAAGTTTAGAGAAAGAACCCCCTTAAAGTTTATTCTTTCAAACATTCTATTATGTATTATAGACTATGGGAAACAAGTCTTTGAGATGTGTCAAAACTCTGTCTTTACAAATCTGACAAACTTCTGAATGGATCAATTGATCGCCATACTGGGATTCTAACTAATAAGTTTATACCTTGAACAAACTTTTCTATATTCCTTCTTTCATTATATTCCTTTTTTTTATTATTTTGTGTAAAATTGGGGTTTTTTGCCAATATTTTTATTGTAATATATTGTAACACTGTGATCTTTGTATTGTATAATATAAAGGAAAACGTTATAATATCATTACATATATATATGTTCTTGATATTTTACGTTATCCATTGTTTTTCCGTTGCACTGACTTTATGAAGTTAATATATTACTATTGTAGTAATTTTATCCACCACTAAGTGCAATGATTTTACCTTGTGTGATGAGGCACCTTTCGGTCACTTGACCATTGTCGAATCACTGATATTTTTCTGGTGTAGATGTTTGGTCCGTGATGTTGGTATTTGTTGACGTTACACACATCTTCTCTTGATTTGAAAAACATCATGACCGAAAGGTGCCTCATCACACAAGGTAAAATCATTGCACTTAATGGTGGATAAAATTACTACAATAGTAATATATGAACGTCATATATATATATATATATATATATATATATATATATATATATATATATATACTATATGACATCTCAGGTTAAGTTGAGCAAAGCCAGGTAGTTAGATTAGGACTGACGATAATAGGTTAGAACAGCCTGCCGAGAAAATCCCATTAGTGATGCATCGCCGATTACTCCACTTAAAAACTTTAATCTAATAAATATGCATTATATGGGAAAAGCATTGATATGGTTTTCTTAATTACTATTAAACAAACAATTGCGCATTTGTCTCATGTTCTTCGGCCCACATTAAGTAACATTACCTATACCAAAGGAAAGTTACGCTATACGAAGTGTAGCTGGTAATCACGCTTTAAATCGGCCTATTAACATAAGACAAACACGCAATTGTTTGTTTAATAGTAATTAAGAAACCTAAATCAAAATTTTCTTTATATAATGCATATTTATTAGATTAACATTTTTAAGTAGCATAATCGGCGATGCATCACTAAAGGGGTGTTCTCTCCGAGCTGTCCCCGGTCCTAATCCCCCAGCTACCTGACTTGCCTTACCTTAACCTGAGACGTGTAAAGTGTGTGCTCTCTCTTTTTTATACAATTTTTACAAATGTTTTCATTATATTGTTCATACTTAACAATTTCTTACACAGTAAATGCTGGTTTATTTTATTTTACAACTGTAAGACAGAAATTTGGAAGGTAGCTATCTTTATGACATAAAACAATGTCATATTGTCATGTTGTGTTTCACTTACAACACAGGAAGTCCAAATGGTGTTCTTTTTTGAAATATCAGTAAATCTTGGAATCTCATTTGAAATTATAACATTTAACATTCTTCAATGATTTCTCTAAACTCAGAATGCATCTTTTGAAATTTGGTTTCACAAAATTAGTAAATAAAATCATAATTTTAAAAAAGCTTTGGAAACTTGTTTGCTTTTGTTAAAAAATCAGTCAATTTCAGGAATGTTTGAACTTTTTAAAATAATTTAAATCATTTAAAAATGAGTTTTTACATCAGTATGTAGACCTTTTTAAAAGGAGTTCCTTTATTCTAGATTTGCTTTTTTAAAATTTTTTTGATTTTTCACTATTTAAATGCTTAGAATTGAATATCGCTGAAATAAGCAGTATTGAAACCGGTTTCATTAAAATTACTTTTAATTCATTAACCAGTTTTCCCTTGTCCACGATTTTCAGTAATGATATAAATCTTTTCTTCAATCATAAATGTTTTATGTCTTCCATTTAACATAAAGAATTTGTATTCTCTTTAAAAACTAAAAAACTAGAAAAAAGGAGGAACTATATTGTACATACTATATTGTACAATTGTATTTTACAATTGAAAATCACTTTAAATTAATGATAAATTAATGACATGTTACACTTCTCTGTAGTAGCATTTACTTTTTTTTACTGAGATCAGCCATTTCAGATGTATCCCACTATCAACTCAGTCCTATAACTGATCTCTTGGTTGGTTTAGGTTATGTTGGGATGGGGTACAAAAAGAATATTCAGCAATTTTTCAAAAGAGTTTTGGAAGATATGATGTCAAAAAATGTATGTGATTAACTGAGTGTAGAGTATGTGTGTTGGATGCAGCTTGAATTTTTTGTAAATTTTATATTATTTGATTGTGTGGTTTGTTAATTTTGTTTTGTTTATGTAGAATTTATAAGTTGATGTTATGTTTTAGTAGTTGTGGTTTGTGGATATGAGGTGTTTGTTAAAGTTTGTTCAAGTTTTTTGCTTGTGAGTGCTTTTGCGTTGTTGGAGGTGTATATAAAATGACCTTCCTGTTTATTTTATGTAGAAACTAGGGCTTGAAACTGCAAATTAGTTTGTATGTGCAAGTGAAATTGTAAATCTCTTTGATTATGCCATTGGGTTAAAATTGTTTGTTGAAGGGCTTGTATATAGAGTTGGATATTTTATGTTTATATTTACAAAGGTGTTTGTTACTTTATGAGTTTGTGGTGATCTGTATGTAGCGTTATGTATTTTAAGGATTTTTTTAGCTAGATTTTTGGGGTCTATGCTACTGAAATTATATTTCAGGTGGTTTTCAGATTGGTTTCACAACCAATCATAGTTGTGTTGTATCCATTGGTTTGTGCTATATATTTTATGTTCTTTTCATTTCTTGATTGTGTTCTTGTTTTCAAGGGTGTTGTAATAGACGATAGATCATAGTGTTGTACGTGGCTAGTTTGTGTTTGTGTGGGTCGTTTAAAGAGTTATTGTGTTCATATAGTGTGAATCAGTATAAGTGTTGGTGGGTTTTCAGTATATGTTAAATTTATGTGTTTTTTATCTCTATATATAATTATTAGGTCAAGAAAATTTAGTGAGTTGTTTTATTCTGTTTTGATAGTATGTAGTAGTTTTGGATGTGTGGAAAGTTGGTATAGTGATAAGATTAATTTGCTCTTGAAAAAACAATGACTGTTGGATAAAGCTTTGAAAAATTTCTTTTATACATACACATAATAAAAATAATAAAAAGTCAAATAAAAAAGAACAAAACTATGTACAAGTAAGGTGGAGGCTACTTTCCTTCTCTAAATCATTTTCAGAACATTCTTATTATGCCCAACCTTTTAAATTTATTCATCACCACTGATTTCTCAGCCTACATGTAACTTTTGTTTGTTATTATCTGATCTTCTACATGACATCCAGTTATGTGAATTATAAATCATTGTAAGATAACTCAACCAATTCTCTCCAAATAAATTACTTTCATCAATAAAACTAAAATATCTTTTTTGTAACATCATCAATGTGTCTAATAATCATATCATATATAATAAATCGACAAGTGTCACCCATTTTAGGATAGTATCACAACAATTCATAATCCGCTCTGAACTCTATTTCAAAACAAAAGCAGGGTATTTATTTACAGCCAGGAAATAATAAAAGGATGACATTGTATATCCAGATGTTGGCTAGCAATCGATTCGTTAAATTACAGTAACGTTATATTTAGCGGGTACCAAACAATGTACTCGTAAAAATAATAGCTTGGAGCATCTGTGGTGAATTTTTAATTATAAATAAATAAAATATCTTCTACATTATGTTGCTAGGACAGACCTTTATTCACTAGTTAACTAAATATTTTAGTCACTTGTAATCATCTCAAATTCACTGAATAAATCATAAATAATTATCGAGTAACAGAGTGAAAACTGATGAAATGATTGTTTTGAAACGTGTCATCAAGTTAATAGTTTTCACTCAGTTACTCAATAGTTACTTAAGACATTAAGATGGTTGAAGGCAAAGTGAATGTGTTCAATCTATATTCACATAGTATTACCAACTCAATTAATTATTTAATTAAATCATTTAAAATAATACTTTCTATTTTTAACATATTAACTGGCATAGTAGACAACTCGATCCGGTGAGCAGACAGAGTGTACCTAATACCTTCAGCTTACCAAATTGGGCAAGATTTCTTTTGGCACATATTTTTCTTACTCTTAAATATTTTCAATTACTTCCAGGACTACTAAAACAATACAAATATACCATAAGTTGACAATTCAGGGAAAATGGACCAACCAAGTATGGCATTTAACTCCTGTGCAAAGTATTTTGAATATTTATTATTAAAGCTTAAAACAATTCCCATAAAGTATAGGTGCATCTTGCTTTGTTTTCTGTTTGTGTTGGAAAAAAGCCACATCCTTTATCTTTATGGTGTCAATTCTTTAAAGTTATCAAATTCAATTTTTGCTTGGATATTGTCTAAACATAAACTATTT
Source organism: Prosapia bicincta (assembly GCA_036971475.1). Taxonomy (NCBI): domain Eukaryota; kingdom Metazoa; phylum Arthropoda; class Insecta; order Hemiptera; family Cercopidae; genus Prosapia; species Prosapia bicincta. Next base: position 241,831,482 of record JBAIZL010000001.1, read on the forward strand.
TTAAAACGATTTTTAAACATTACTTTTTCCTTATGAATTTTGTAGTCCATTAAGTTCGGTGAAACCTAATTAATCACTTTTACATGAGTTTATGACTATCCGAACTTTAATTTTGTAAATTTAATGAACAAACCCAATACAAATCACATATACTCTTTGATACTATTGAAAACCCGCCTTTAAAACCATCACCGCTTATCCTAACAACTCCAAGCAGAAGACACTGATCAAGATCACTTCGGAGTGATTGAAAATGTTCTGTCTCAGTAATTTTTTACAAATTTACAATATTTAAAGTTGATTAATTACTTTTTTTGTTTCAAAATGATAAGCATACAAATATTTCAAAGATCAATAACTCGAAAATGAGACACTTTATGAAAAATATGTAATAAAAATTGCCTGTTATTGGACAATCATATTGAGAACAAGGTTGGTGTAAGACTACTAAGAAAACAATAACAGGGTAAACGTTTTTATGAGCAAAGTCTCACTAATAGTAAGACCTACACTAATCAAGTGACATTAGGATTTAAATAAAATGGTTATATGGTTAAGAGGTTCCATTTGTTTATAATAAAGAAACTAATCAAGCTATGATTCTTGTTTATAACAATAAGATATCATAATCAGTTGATTAATAATATTATAACAAATAAATGATCTACACAACACTCACAAATTAATTATTTAATAACTCAGACGCGATTCAATGACAAGGTCATCATCATCTGTTAGTCGCAACATTAACATAACCTCACAAGCTAAGCTCAAAGAATAGTTGTAGTAATTTTATGTTAAGGAATATACTAGTACCCTCAGAAAAAATACCTCTGAAGATGATGACCATGTAATCAAAATGTATTTTAAGTCATTTTTAGTAAAAATTAAAGGTTTTTTTAATATTGTGGCTAGTGGGTTTTTATTCATTGAATTAAAAATAGTCCACATTGATGAAGACATTATTAACTAAAAATTATTACTCATATAATATTTTGGGGTAATTTGGAATACACAGTCATTTGGTTCACATGTAAAAATAAAAGCCCGATAATATCTTTAAAAAACATTCAATGAAATAAAACAGTTTAATAATCATTTTTGTTTTGTATATATACTTTATATTGTAGATAATAAATTTAAGATTTTTACTTCTAATTGTTTATTTACATACATTGATTGTAATAAAACAATAAATCTGTGAACCATGCTAACTTCTTTAAAACTATATATAATATAACAAAAACATTATTAAAAATATAAAGAAACTTATCATTCTTATTTTTTTATAAGTGGAACTTATAAAACGTTTTTGAATTTATAAAACAGAACAAATTGAAACGTTTTTTAAGTTTAATTTAAGAGCAGACTCACTATTTCTTTCAATTATTCTCTTACCGGCTAGCCACTTGAAATACCAGCCGAATCACGTGGGCCAGTTAGGCAGCCTTGAAAGACTCGTGCTTAGAAGAAACATGTACTTGGATTTAGCCAAAGGAAATACTTAGTTCTAAATTTAACTGATTAGACAACACACTGACGCATGCCCTTGTAAAAGTATCTTAGCTACTTATACATACTCTTTTAAAAAGATTTTTAGTCTAGCTAATTATCTTGCTTTTTGTAAACTCCATTCTTACATCAAAATTGTTTATATATTTTTCATTTTTTTTGTCCTAAATAAATACTTTAATTTAAACAGTTGTTGCCTTTACATTGTATAGAATCAGGAAAAAATAAAAATTACATTAAACACACTACTTTTATCAATGATTTCATTTTTTAGAATTACTTAAACTTTTATTGAATGCTGCTGCTTTGTTGACCTTTTAGCAGTTATAGTTATTACTATATAGCTACTAGCTACATAGTTTATGTAGTTGTTATAGCTATTACTTTATAACTGTTAAAGTTATAAGTTTCTTTAGTTTATAATATTACAGTTTGTTATTATTATAAATTAAAAAAACCTGGTTAATTCTTTAATTGTTCCATGTGTAATTTTTTTAAGGAAATAGTGTAATAAAATCATATATTAAATAAACATCAGTATTACAAAACCAAATGAAATATAAGTATAGTGGTCAAAAACAAGAACTATATGACTACTAGATAACTGCAAATGGAAATGAACTGAAGTCTTTTATCACAAGAAAGGTCCAGTTTAGAAATGTATTATTATACATTGATAAAAATTGTTCTTATGCAATCTTGTATCTTATACATGATTGGATAAAAAAAATAAAACAATAAAAAAAATATAATTAAATAATAAAAATATGGTACAACTCACTAATATACAATTTTTTATTTCAAACGCGATTCAACGACTACTTTGTCGTCATCCTCAGTGAAAATACACAAATGAAATTAACTAAAATATATATATATATATATATATATATATATATATATATATATATATTAAACATAACCTATAAAGTTTTAGCAAAAGTAAAAACTTTATATGTTTTTACTTTTGCTAAAACTTTATAGGTTATGTTTAATATATATATATTTTTTAGTTAATTTCATTTGTGTATTTTCACTGAGAATGACGACAAAGTAGTCGTTGAAACACGTTTGAAATAAAAAAATGTATATTTGTGAGTTGTACCATATTTTTATTATTTAATTATAACTTTCACTCACAAGCCAGCTCGAATATTATTTATAATAAAAAAAATGTTCTATCATATTAGTAATTACAATAGGTGTCACGTTATGAAAATTATGTCAGTTAGATGCTGCCTAGTTTGCTTTTTTAATATTTAGTAAATGGATGTAGCCAAGGGGGAGTTCAAAGGATCCTGGACTCTCCTGAATGTCTTAACACAAAAATTATGAAAGGATGGAAAAATAATTTTTTTTCCTACCATTGTCACTAACCAGAGCCATCCTCAGCAAATGCGAGACCTGGAGCAAAACATTTTTACAAGACATATTTTAAGAAATTAGGCTCCTACAAATTTTTTTTAAAATTCTCCTGCTATAAGGTGTGTTTAGGGCAATTTTGATGCAATCATTTGATCATAAAACACGCCAATTATTTACATGATTTTTTTTATTTGCCAGGATTGAAACATTGCCTCTATCAAACAATGTTTTGCTTTCTTCGAGATGCCGATATCTCGTACATAGGTTTTGTCACTAACCAATAATTTAACATACTGGACGGGAAGTCAGACAGATATTATAGGCACATATATGTGTACATAATTATATTATTTTAATTCAACCAACACATTTTACTTTTTTTTAGAGCGAGTAAAGTCTTGCTTTGCAAGGCCTTCCTCAGCGCAAGGCCTAGAGCAGCCTCTCCACTCACTCCACTTGTCACTAGCTATAGTTATAGTAAAAATTTTATATTTAAGCTTACTAGACTTAGAAATGGAACAATTTGAATCAATCATTTACAAAACAAACTATGACTGTTCTCTATGCTACACAAAAAAAGTAAATACAAAATTAACATGACTTGTTATTTCAAAGAAAACAGTAAAATGGGCTACACAATAGATAGATAAAAATGGCAAACATATAGAAAGGAAATGAGTGATGTAATTCATTTTCTTTACAGCTAACCACTTATGTTTTTGATGATTCTCCAACTGAGGGACCAGGAGATGAAGGGAATGCAATATTTTAGATCAGTTTGAAGACCAACAAACTAAGAATTTATACCATAATTTAAATGATACGTTTTACTTATAATTTTACTATTATGCAAAATATAGTATAATATTTTAATATTATACTACGCCCTATACAGTTATTTGAACTGAGCTCCCTTTCCAAAAATGGGGTACCTCCCTGTTAATTAAGGAGCACAATATAACACCTTAGCTATTGGTGTTTTCCTCTTTAAACTGAATCCAAGACCCAAGAGAAGATTTCTGGTCCAGTGTAGTATAGAAAGCTCCCAGTATGTTTTCCATTCTAAAAATGTCAGGTTAGAAACTGCCAGGTCCTGGAAACTGGGATAACTAAGTGAATTACCATTCTTCATAATCATGCTAACCTAAAAAAACTCTTCATTATCATTGGCAGTTAATGATTGTCTGGTGAAATAATAACTTGATATGTAGTTAGTCACTTAGATATCCACTGCTATATATTTATAAATATATTCTCCTTTATAAAACGTATTAAAATAAATTTATTTTAGTTATGTTTTCTTTTAGTTAGATCATTTATTGTAATTTCTATTCCGATCTACCCGATGTGATTTACAAGTAAAAATAAGTAAACTAATTAAGATGTAAACTTAAGCGTAAACTTCAGAGTAAACTCTGTGTAAAAGGTTATAACTGTTGTAAAAGTGTAAATATTTTGGAACACAAATATTTTGGTCTAAATATCAATTTATGATAAAAAAAAGTAATTGGTAATTGTTCAGTGTAAAATACCATGTTTATTTTAATTTCTTACTTTTTATATATATTAATTCAATTTAAATTGAGCCTTGTAATTGCATTGAGTAATTATTACTTTATGTGTGGCAGTAACCATTTTGAATCGTCAAAATAAACTGTCTCCTGACAAAGTATTATCAAATTAAATGTTGGCACAGCAAAAGTTTCTGATTTGTAACATCAGAAATTTAAAATTCACTGCAGTTTGCTCAAAATATTTTAACAAAAATTATTCCTATTGTTACAATAATTGTGTTCATTAAGCAATTCATAATTCACAATGCATTGAAATATGTATCAAATAGCAGGTAATGTAGGACCACTTTTTGTCACCAAAAAAGGTAGCATTGTCACACTAAAAAGTACAGTAGAGCTCCACTAAATCAGTCTGATCAGGCCCAGGACCTGGACAGTTGAACACTAGGCCAGTTGATCCGAGGTTCATGTGAAAAATAGAACCAATAAAAAGTATATTTCATTAAGTACACAAAATGTAATAACTATTAAGATATATTTTATTGTAGGCTGTATAATCTACGTCTACATAACAGAAAAAAATATGAGGCTATGTTAACTTGAACAAACTACATCGAAGGAACTTTGTTATCGATGATACAAAATTTTTTATTTGTGCACTGAATTGTAAGCATTTTTTTATACTCAATTTTTGAACAAATTTTTTTAATCAATTGTCTATTTTGTCACAAATTGTTAGTGTTAATGTTCCCAATGGTAAACTCGATATAGAATCTATTTACAGTTTCCCTGCTGTCTCCAAGTCTTTAGCAATTTTAACCATGCGTCAAACAAGACCTTTACACTTTTCTGTTTACCTAGCTCCTCATTTTTATTATGTGAGGTATTAACTAGTTAAAAAAAAGAACAAACCTGACAGAATGACTCATTAATTTTCTCTCCTCCAAAAATTATTTGTTTATAATTAGAACTTAAATTCCACCAACCTCTTAATTTTAAAGAAAAATCCAGTATGTGGGTTCTGTGTAAATTCAGGCTCACATTGAATGTGTTAAGCAGTTTTACAGTACTTCTTAAACTCTAGTCTTGTAAATTTAATAAATTTTACTATTGTCCACTAAAAATAGAGATTGATATGGTAATAGTAATCTTGATTTTATGAGGCTGGTTAATCTGAGGACCAGTTAATGCAAGGGTAATTAAGTGGGGTTATACTACAAGTTATAATGGAAAATGAAACTTTTATTGAAAATCTTCACTGGGTGGATGGATGGAAGGTGTAAATGTTTTCAAAATTAGTCTCTGAAGAAAAGAAGAAGAAGCCCAAAGAATTTAACATTTATTTAATATGAAGTCAATGTACAAAAAGAAAAAAAATTATCCCAATCCATATCAATTATCACTCTTTAATATTAATATTTGTTCCAGGTACAGTCAAGCGAGAGATGGCCAGCAGTACAACTGTTGTTTCTTCTAAAAGTACAGTCTCTTCTGATGGTTCTGTAACTCTAAATAAAGAAGTCATAGAAGGTAAGATTGTACAATCAAGTATGTAAAATTGAAAATAAATATAGAAAACTAGCAGCTTTTCCTTAGTAATGATTCAGTTTCTTTTCATGATTAAGACACCCAGGAAAAAATGGTAAAATATTTGACATTTTTTGAAGATGCTGTTGCATTGTCAATCAGAAAAAAGAACTCAGTGTAAAAAAAGCTTTAAGCTTTACCGGAAATAACATAAAAATAAAAACCTTTTTATTATAATGAACTACTTGTAAATGTATCATGTTGTACAGTCACAAACATTTTGTTGTTTAAAAATATTCAATACAACAATATAAGTTTATTTTCCAATAATATTTAGTTTAGGATATACAACATATTGTATACCAACATATATACTTTTACTATAAGTAATTATTGCATGAATAAATGAATAGTTTTGAATTTAATTTCTACATGTTTTGAAACAAACGTTTCATTTACAATACTGGCTCTAATATCGGCGGTCGCACAATGTTGCGGAAATATGATTTTTTAGAGTAGAGGATTAAGCTTTTTTTTAGGTTAAGCTGTTTTTTTTACTATATGAGTATAATGGAATAGGGTGTTGGATTCAAAGTGTGATTCAAAAATATTCACTTAGTTCTACAATTATTACTTATAGTTTAATCTGGTCATTTAAGATGATTACAACAAGTAACATACTTACTTTTATTTAATAAGTGTATAATTATAATATTTATATATCTATGAAAAGTGTAGGTATACTATTAAGTACACATTATACATTATATCTATTAAAACAAATGATACACTATGTGTCTACTGATGATGTACAATTATTGACAAGAATCTTGCTTCTGGTGGTGATAAGTTTTGTGTGTGTGTGTCTAAATTTTTAAATGTAATTAATAGCTATAGCTAGATTTTGTTTAAACAGTCTTAACAATAGATCTATATGTTTTATTGGCTTATGTTTTTTTACTGTACTTTTTACAACTAAACTGTAGGCCTAGCCTTTTATTTTCATATAATTGTTTCAAACAAAGTCATCATCATTGGTAAACAGTATAACCACTCAAACCTATAACAGTAACTAAAATTATAAGGACAGTATAACACTTTAACTTAGATGACAGTAAGATTACATTCCACATTTAAACCATGCTATCCAACATACTTGTGTTCTGCTACCAATCTAACAAAATTAATATTATAATATAGAATTTTGGATATAACCAATTCGTTATAGAAGTTTGGACAATAAACTGTAATCATTATTACTTCAAATTCAGTTTTATATTTATTACCATATAAAGTTTACTACACAATTAAATCAAGTAACATTTTTTACCTGTGACAGATGTTTTTATTTAAAAAACTACTCAATTTCAAACAATCTTTAACTATTGTTTTACTATTCTGACTCATTATGTTTTTATGTGATAGAACCATTCCTTAGCCTTAATTTTAATATTTCTTTTAGTTTGACATAAATATTTCATTGAGCATGTATTACATTTTATTTGGGACCTATTTTTTTCATATATTTATAGAATATAACAGATTGAAAAAATTAACTTCGATCATATAACTATATTCACTGATGATGTTAATTCAATCATTTAAACTCATATAGCAAAATTAATTACTGGTTATGAGTTAGTGTTTTTTTTTATTTAACTACTTCTTGTTATTGCTTTATGTTTAGGTTTTACTATACCTATTAGGTGAATAGTTTGTCATTTAGATTTGATATGGGTTTGTTCATTTATTAATTATGTTTATAAATTTGTCAATTTTATCAAATATAGAATGGATTTAACACAATTTTATGACGATTGACTAAAATACTTTGGTCATATTTTTTTACTGTGTTTTAATTAATCCTCAATATATTTGAAAGTAGTTATCACAATTTTATTTTTTCCTACCACTGCATAATAAATAGGAAAATAACACAAGAGAGGTCATTATTCTCTGGTGATAGGAGATAGGTTTGTATTAGATAAGAGAAAGCGCCAATTATTAAAGGTAGATAACTCCCATATTTTCTCAAATAGAGTTATGGAATGAGTCCAATTTCTTCGCCATTTTATTAAATAATAAAGTAAAAGTGATTTTAATAAAAAAATATGTTTTCAGATTTAGTAATGTTAATCTGATCAACAGTGTAATATATATATATATATATATATATATGTGTGTGTGTGTGTGTGTGTATGTGTGTGTGTGTGTGTGTGTGTGTGTCTTTGTAAAAAAATAAGCAAGAGCAGAATTCATTTAAGTTTAGCAATAGGTTATATATATATATATATATATATATATATATATATATATATATATATATATATATTATGTTTCCTTGTTTAATAATCTAAAACAACATAGGTTATTCAAATACAAGAATATTCATTTATTTGAATAACCTATGTTGTTATATATATATATATATATATATATATATATATATATATATATATAAAGCTTACAGACAGATAATTTATTACATGTACAGTTTAATGAAACTATATAATAACAAACACCCATCATTAACAGTGAATTTCATTTTGTCATCTTCACTCCATTTGTAAAATTTTTCATTCTGTTTTAATATAGCATAAAAATAGGAAATACACAATTATAAATATGTCATACCATTAATTAAAATATAAATTATAATGCATTAATACTTTTTACTTATGTTAAAAACCAATCAATTAATTAATTCTCAGAATAAAATTAATTTGTTTTTCCTGATCTGTAAAAATTTTGTTCAGTTAGCAGGATAAATGTGAATTATTCACTTGGACTATATAATTACTATAATTGAACAATATGTAAATTTATTAATTTTTTAAATTATCTTATGTATAGAACATGCGAAAATATACAATCGATCATGAAAAATATAATTTGTTAACTATCACTATATACATTTCGTATATCTATTTTTATAGTTTGAACATTTTCCGCTTCATATAATTATTTCTGTATTGCGTACTGTCCAAAAATTAGCCTTCAGGTAGCTCAAAGTGTCTTGTATTAATTAACTACTATGGCTCCAGAAATAGCTTCTGCTGGCTAGCCATTGGTTATCTGCTCAGTGTAGTCATGTTGATTTCTCTCAAAATGATCGTCTGCAAATTTGGACTAACGCCATGAGCACAACTGCAAGCCAATCTTTTCAGTTTATACTTCACCCATGCTTCTCTTTACTGCTTTACAGTTACAAGACCTGTAAATATGTGATGTGTTTTTTGTGTGTTTGATATAGTGACACTTGGAGTTATATTGAATTGAGTACTTTTTCAGCAGGTTTTATTTTCCAATAAGAGCTTGAAAAAATTAAATTTTAATTTGACTAATTTTTATTGGTTTGCAATTTTATCTGGAAAATAATATTTTTACAAATATATATTTCTTTGAAGCTTTTAATCTTATCTTATTTGAGTTAGGTAATGATGTCATAAAGATATAAGTTGGATTCCAGATTACATTAGTTAAACTGTGTTAGTTTCCGTTCATTATTTGTTATAATCAAAGTTGTAGTTTATATGTCATCAGTAAATGTTTTGGTGTAATGTTTTCATCTTCTCTAAAGAGTAAAACAGAAGATACTTATTAAAACTTTGAGATTTAAACAGAGTTTGCAACATGCAACTGACATTGTTATTACTTTTTAATTGAAGTTTAATTTCAGTAGTGTAAACTAAATCAGGAAGGGTAAAAATGTTATGCATATCTCTATTTCTGAATTTTCATTTCAATAATGATTAAAAAGAAACATAACACTTGCTGAAATGGATTTTACAATTGAACAGCTATCTTCTTTAAGTGCCATTTTAGCATTAATCATTTTACTATGGTCATGGCTACCAGGTATTTTCTTACTGGCTGGAGGATTCAGTTTCATTGTTGTAGCTTTAAACTCTCCCAAAAAGAAAGAGCATTCATCACATGAAGGTAATTTGTTATAATTCAAAAAATGAATAGTTTTTAAAGTTGTAGTGTTATTGATATGACACGTAAACATTTCATGGAGGAATTATAAAACATTTGTTCAAAAGAGACTGAATGAGTTAGTCACATGTAAATCCTTCGTTCAATTTATGATTTCAGGTATATTTATTTATTAAAAGTAATACAGAATTTACTGTACATTGAACGAGTATATCATAATAATAAATATGTAACAAATAATTTTCTATTACTCATTTATAAAAAATAAAAATTTTATAATACCTCAAAACAAGGTCAAATATCACATGATATAGTCTAATTAGCAATAAAAAAAGACCAGAATTTATAGTAATTTTTATAATACTGGAAATGTATTAATGCAATCTAAATATAATAAATATAATTAAAAAAGTTTAAAAGGAATATATTATTTTATTTTATTTTATTGTTAGCTTTATAACTATAACAATTAAAGAGTTACTTTAAATATAAATAGATGAAAACTGTTTTCTTTTGCAGCCAAAAGATGGCTCCGGTGTCTTGGCAGATTGTTTGAAGCCATTGAACTTTTTGTTGTCAGTCATGAAAAAATAAAAGTTTAAATTAAGTGAAATTTAATAAGAAAACAAATGAGAGTTTAAAATGATTAAATTTTACAAGATTATAATTATAAATGAAACTAATTTGCTTTTATGTTAGAAATAATCATTATAGAGAATAATTGTTGAGAAAATAAGACAAAAGGACGTTCTATTTTGCAGGTGTGTGGTAGTGTGTATGTGGTTGTGTGTGTGTGTGTGTGTGTGTGTGTGTGTGTGTGTGTGTGTGTGTGTGTGTGTGTGTGTGTGTGTGTGTGTGTGTGTGCGTGTGTGTGTGTGTGTGTGTGTGTGTGTGTGTATGTGTGTGTGTGTGTGTGTGTGTGTGTGTGTGTATGTGTGTGTGTATATATGTGTGTGTGTAATTATACCATTGGTTTCAATGTTTATTCATATACAAAAAATCAAAAAGGTTTAACATTATTATGATAAAGTAAAAAATGTTAGTACAATCATTGTTTTTTAAATATATTTAATATTTTAAAATCATTTTATTAGATTTTAAGAGTATTTTAACTTAGCAGTAAATTTCATATATTGATGTACTTTTCCACAGACGAAATTTCTTAAATATCATTTTATAAATTCTTCTCATTCTGAAACTATTTATGTTCAATGATTTAAACAGAATGTACATTTCATTCCAAACAAATTTTAAAGCAATTTTAACAAAATTATATTCTTTAAGTTGTCACTGCTTACATGTAAACATTACATAGGTTTAGGTAAATCCTTTTAAATTTTTCAATAGGAAAAATTAAGAACTATTCTGGCTTGGAGTCAAGTTTTAGTATTCTAGCCGCATACCTTCATTTTAAATATATTCCCTATGCTCGCTGTACTGCTTTATGAACATAAAATTAATTAATTTCATGTTCTGTATTGAATTGATTTTAAGATATTAACTAAATTTAAAGTTTTATCTAAATTTTCAGCCAGTAGACTTAATGAAATATTTAGTAAACATTGAAAACATTGTAAAGGTGTAATTGTTTTCATGACTGTACTTCAACTAATTAGTATTTTACATGATAATACATTTCTGTTTATGTGAGTATAAAGCAGACATTTTAAGAGCTGTTATTTACGTGTTTAATTTGCAAATTATAAAGATATTTAAAACCTGTATTTCTAGAGATGAAATAAATATAATGGATTATATTTGTACCTTTTTAAATATTTTAATAAAAACACTCTGTGGTTACAAATACACTTATTTGTCAATGAAATATTAAGAAATACCATGAAGAGGTTAGGAGTGTGCGCGTTCTTCGTTCTCTAGCATTAATAAACCAAAAATAAAACCAGAATAGTGGCTCTATAATCAAGATTTTATAGTTTCTAGTACTCTTTTATAGCTGGGTTTCAAGTCAGCCCTAATACAAGCAGGAATCTTGTTATAAGTGTCTGGACAACTTATAAAATTTAATAAAATAATTTGGATTCAACATTTGTTGCTTCCAGCTTCACGTGAGCTACTAGTAATCACTAAACACTTTTAAATGTTTTAACTTGCCTATAGTAGTACTTACTTTGCTTGTTGAGGCTGGCTGTTTCGGGAGATGTGTCCCTTTGTCAACTCAGACCATAACTGATCTCAAGGTTTACGTAGGTTAGGGGGGGGGGATATTTTGGTGGTGTGGGTGTATTTTGTGTGTATTAGGAGTTATGATGTCAAAAAGTGCGTGTGAGTTGTAATGTAATTGTGTATTGAGTATGTGTGTAAGATGTAGTTTCAAGTGCCTGTATATTTCGTATTGTTCGGTTGTGTAGCGTTGGTAACCTATATATATATATATATACACATATGTGTATATGTGTGTGTGTGTGTGTGTATATATATAATGTTTTTGTAAAAAACATGCATTACAATTTATTTATTGAAATTTATTTATTTGTTAAGGAGAATTGTCGTCCAAAAATGGAGAAGAACCCGTTGGCAAGGTAACGAGAACTGAATACTCTTACAAAAGTCCACACCTGGAAGACAATGACAAAGCTGTGAGTAAGGTTACAACAACAACTACTCACATTGGAAATCGAAGGCAGTCTGGTCCAAAGATTACAGAAATTGAAGATGAAGACAGTTACAGAAAGAAAATAAAATCTATTAATGACCGTAGACTATCTTTAGAACAAGAAGAAAATGAAGAAATCACACAAAAGAAAACTTCAACAAGACGTAGTTCTGTTCAGAAAGATGATAGTGAAAGTACTACAAAATCATCCATAAGAAGATTTTCGGGTCAAAAAATAACTGACGATTTACAAAATGGAGATGACCATAATGATGAGAATGTCAGGAATAAAGGATACAGTGGGAAATCAGTAATATCATCGACGGTAACAACAAATGTGAGAAAGTTTTCCAGCCCAAAAATAGTGGATGAAATAAATGAAGACATCGTACAACAGAAATCATCAAGCAGAGTATCTTCGTCCACAACAACATCAACAGTTAGAAGAACGGATAGTGCGCAGGTGCGAAGTAGAACACCAACTTCAATTACAAAACAAACATCAAAAGATGATGAGGAATCTCAAAGTCCTGAAGATAAGAAAAAAGGACTCGCTCGAGGGGATTCAGTTCGAGCCCTTCAGCATAAGTTTCAACAAGCTACAGGTAAATTTTAATTCTTAGATATAGTATCAAAATTTTTGTTGCATTTCGTTTAGGAGAAAATTATGTATGTAAACTAACAAGTTGAATTTAGCTTTGTATATATGATAATTTTTTGTTGTTTATACTTTAAAAGAAAGTTTTAATAATTTTAACATACACCTCTGATTAAAGAGGTGTAATTTCTCTCATTTAAAATAAAACAGTAACCTTTTTCACTAGGCTAGACAAATTAGTGTATTGAAAAATTGTTTATTAGCAATAATTTACTTAAAAAGTATACTCTAATGACAAAACATAAAGTACAAATATATAACAAAATACAATTTTTAAATGACATAATTTTGTGCTCTATTCAAATAAAAAAATGTAATATAGTGAAATAATGATAAAACAGTTATTGCAATGGAATGTAATTACAATGATATATTCTCCAGTTCTTTTTCAAATTTTATAAAATTCAATAAAAGGAATATTCCAAAGGAATAAAAGGTTGACTTTTAATCCATTAGTATTTTCTATAAGATTTAGGAATATTTTTTTCATTTTTATACAAATCAAATTCAATGGAAAGAATACTCATTTGGACGATGTTGAATCCATTAGTGATTTGAATAAAATATCAGATATTTTCTTTAATTTTTAAACTAATGATACTGAAAACAGTGAGCTATTGGGATGCTTTATCAGTAATCATTAACAGATAACCCATAGTAAATAATAAACTTTTTAATATCTAAATTTCATAGTAATTTAAAAGGTTTTTACCTTTTCCTTTATTAGTCGACTTGTCTTATGCTGTTCAAATTGCTTTTTTTTCTTTAAATCTCTTCTATTGAGCCTTATGTCTTAAGCATGTCATCATTGCTAGTAAGAAGAATATTTTGAGGATGTTATACAATGGCGACTTCTGCAAATAAATAGGTTTTCTGAAAGTAAAGGCTTAGGGAAAAAGAGTTTTAAATAAAATATTGCAAGAATTTAAAGGAGACAGTTTTATGCTTGTTCTGTTAGCAACTGTCCAACAATATTCCCTTCTTAGAAATTAAAAAGCTAGGGCACATCTGGTCTTGAAGCTGTTAAGCTAAAAATATTTGAAGGAACAAGATTATATAAAACCAAAATTTAGAAGAGTCTACTTATTTACTAGCACCAATATGTCAACAATATTGAATGGGAAAAAACTTCTTTCTCATTAAACAGAACACATGCTAAGCTCACCTGAGCCACAGAGTTCCAATAAAAATGATACTTAAAGTTACTTGACCTTATAACATTGAAAAGCATTACTCCTAAAACACAATTATAAAATTTACAGAAAACTTATAAACTTAAACTTAAACACATAAAACCTCTCATTTAAAACCAAACATGCTGTAGATATATGCTATACAAATTTAAAAATATGATAATTATAAAAATGATAATGATGGGCAAATACAGTTAAAAACATTCTATCTCAATAAATTTTTACAATTTGAATTAAATTTCAAGTTTGTGCATGTTTTTATAGAAAGTTTTTTTAGTCGTTAAACATCAAACAAAATAAATCAGTTTCTGAAGTCATGTAAAAAAGCTGAATTTATCTACTTTTGTAAAAATGACTGAATGAAATAGGTATTTTATGTATACAATTTTTTATTTAGAAAAAAACGCATACATGTTTGAATTTAAAAAATGGACATTATCCAAAATATTATTTGAATAAAATTTCTCTAAACTACATGTTTAAAACTTAGTTTAATATACCTTTTGTTTTTTTTTTACGTTTACACTTTTTGCCAAATGACACAGATCAGTTTAATGTGTAATATAAAGTAGAATTCTTACTTATAAATTAAAATGGCAATTTTTAAAGTGCTTTATTTAATAGGTTTTGTTTCTGTGGGTAATTGATTTGTGCACTTTGAATTTAATACAGTAGAACTCCATTAATTCAAACTCCAGTCATTCAAATTATTATTAATTAACAAAAATAAATTTCATTAATATTCACACCAAAGAAACAGAATATACTGCATTTTTATCCTGCAAATAGGGAATGTCTGCACCATTGGAAATCCTAGTATATAAATACTAAAAGTGTTGAGTACCACATAACTTTCTGCTGTTCCCAGAATTGGTGTATTTATATCTGTTGATAAGTTTTGGATAACATATCCAAATCTTTGCACTTACTGCTAGGAATAATGGAGATTATCTGAAATGCGGCAACATGAAGAATGACAAGGTTAGGAATGGCAGAAAATACTAATGATATAGTGAACAAGTAGAGCCACCATAAGTGTAGAATACTACACAAATATAAAATAGTAAATATTTTAAGTGATTATGAACAGTACTGCCAGGTTGCATTCCCTATCTCAACTAACTGTTAATCAGTTGTTTATTTGATTTGCATAAATTATTTTGTTATTGTAATATGATTTCTAGCAAAAGAAAGAATGTAGTGTCATCTATACGTGCTGGAGTAAAAATTACTAAGCCATTTAAAAATGACATTTAGTTCCTTTGGCTAAACAGTGTAAAATCGACTATTTGGGATTTTAAAAAAATTGAATTTTACACGTTTGTCAGTTTTTAACAATATGATATGATAAAAAAGTTGTGAAATTATCTGATGATAATGAATAAAAAAGTAAATGGTTTTTTCAGTGCTCATTGGGAACCCACTTTTGCCCCAATCATTTTTGAAAAAGCAAAACAATTTGTCTAAATTAATAAATTTGTAATTTTAAAGCAAACATTGTAATAGGGAGATGGATTTGATTAATAACAAAACGTTGTTCTAAGAAGTAAACTGAACACACCTAGCTAGTCTTTCTTATCTATTTAAAAACGTCAAGAATACTTATTTTAGCATCAAGTTTATCTTCTGCGGTTAAATTTTGGAATGAAGGGACTAGCAAGTGCACATTCTCATTGGCATGCGGTTCATTTAATGCTTTTAACAAGGTTTCGTCCATGTCTGTTTGCTTCAATATATTAGTCATCTTCTTTTGACGTCTTCAATCAACTTTTCTATGGACGTTTCCACATTCAACAATTGTGAATTAGGCGATGCCATTATAATATAAAATATATAATATAAAAAATTAAACGCACTACACTACTGTCTGAAGCCAATCGTTCGAGTTGGCAGACTAAACAGTCGTTGTATGTGTGCAAGAGGAAGTTAGCCAAAACTGATTAAACAGTCAGCCGATAGTTGGCCAACAGAATAATTTAAAGGGAATCGGGCTGCACATCAAACTTTTTTATTGGCCGATACTGAATCGCTGTAAAGTGCGCATGTTCATACTGATTAAGGAGCCGACTAAACTGTTGGAAAATAGATAGTATACAGTGTGCGGGGGCCTTAAACAATTTTTAATTCATAATAAAAATTTTCCAAATTACCACCAACTACAAGGTGATACTTAGAATTATTCTATAAAAATTAACAAATTGACGTCAATAATCCAAAACTTTACTACTGAAAATTTGTCACATTCGCAAAATACTGTTGAATTTTTTAAATTATTTATATCAATAAAATTTTCGTTAATGTAATAAAAATTTGCCCAGTAACAGCTTTAATGGAATTATTTATAGCAATCGCTTAATTTACTGTTCAATATGCAATTTGTGCAAATTTATTTTCTCTACCAACACATTTTTTTTTTGAAAAGCCAGAATTTAAAAGTACAAATAAGTTATTTGCATTTTTTAAAGTAAAGCTTTAGGCTAAACTTTGTGTGATATTCATGTCACATAAGTAAAGGGCAATTTTAAATTAAAACACATATTGATTATATTACATTGTTGAAGCACTAAAGGTTATTTTAAATTAATAGTTTTCTGTAGCAGAACTTTTATATGTATTTTTTATCTCTGTAATTATTAAATTTTTCTTGTTTGTTATTAACCTAATTAACATTTAACATTTGTTGTATTAGTCAATTTATTGGAAAAGGCAGTTTAAGGAAAACAAAATTATATTGGTACAATTCATCTTTTCAGCTCATTTTGAGATCATAGATTTCTTATAGAATTTTTAAAAGTTGACATGATTTATGTACATGGAACATTATTTATTATTGTTTTCTTATAATTACTTTTGATGCTATAGTAATTTAGGCTTTAATTGCTATGGTAAATGTATCAATTTGGAAACAATGTGTTTGCTAAGGTACCAATGTGTTCTAACAGCTCATGATAGATGTCAATAACAACTGATATTAGATGTCACAGTCCACCAAAATGTAATTATATTCTGTCTTATTTTTATTTGGCAAACTTGTAGCCATTCTTATTTTTAAAAAGTAATTGATTTTTATTCTAACAGTTTGTAAATTATTATATTGTAAATTTTGATTATTGATACATTTGTATTATTTTAACAGAGGTGATCGCTACTGGACCAGAAAATGAATTTTATTTTGTTAACCTTTTTTTGGCATTTAAAGTGCTTTATTTATAATATTTCTGTCGCAATTTTTACCCAAACATATCACTATGTTTTCCATTCACCTCAATGCAACACACACATACACACACAATCGTGTGTGTTGTATATAGGTATATGTGTATGTGTGTTGTGTATCAGGTTGTATTATTTATACAGTATTAAATGAACATTATTAAGTTTATTATTATTGTTATTAACATAGCAAATTTTTCTCTACCTTTTTATTTTTAAGTATTAATTTATGTATTACTGCGATTTCTAGTTTTAAAAATTTTAGCTAAACCAATATGCTATTGCAAACTACCTAAATTTTCAAGGTTTTGTTAAGGTTTGTGATTTCACCACTTTTATTATTGTTGATTGTTTATTGATTCAATAACAATAGGTAGCATTTTATTAAATTTATATAAAATTTTTATTAAATTATTCAACTTTTATATAGAAATCTAGTTTTATACTTTTATAAGACATTCTGGAATAATTTCAATTATTAAATTAATTCTCTGTTTTGTATGGTGTTCCTGTTTGCTCAAGTTTCTTTTATTACTAGTTACATATTTTAAACAATTCATTAAATGTATTTGTAATATAATAAAAAATATACATAGGTTTTATGTTTTGGAGGTTACAAAAATATCAGTTTACAATAAATATATATCTAGTTAATTTAATAAAAATTGCACAACAATTGTCGATTGAATAGTGATTGGATTGAAAAATTCTATGATCTTTACAGAACATTTCTTTATGAGCATAAAATTCATTTTTGATCATTTAATGAATTTTTAGTCCTGCCTTTTCCAAGTAGTACAGTAGTACATCGTCCAATATAAGTGTATAATAGCATGTGTTGTATATATAATAAAATAATATACTAATGGTAGTCCGGGTGGTGTGTGGTATGCATGTGATAACAGAAACAGCAAGTAGTCCGACCCAGAAGAATTTTCCTCGAGCAGGACTTATCCTTCGAAGTTCAAGTTTCAAAACAACTGATGAACTAAATTTCAGTAAGTTTTTTTTAACCTGATTACAATATAAAATTTTGTTTTTAAAGCTAACAATTTGTTTACACTTTTTATATTTATTTCTGATATTTTTTTTACTTTTAAATACTATAAAATACTTAAATATTAAAGAATACAATACTATAAGTAAAACTTGAGGGGTGAAAAAAAATTATTAAAAAATAAAGTTTATGCAGTGTAAGTAAAGATATAAAAATATACTATGATCTCATGATAATTTATAATATCTGATAATTTATACAATATAATTCGGACATTTAAATTAAGTTGTATCATTTTACATTTAAATAAAAAAATACTGAAAAAGCTATTTAATCAAGACATTATTTTTTAAGTTATTATTTAAGACATAATAATAAAAAATGGGATATTTTTAAAAACGGTTTTATTAGTTTGATTTTGTCATACCTGTCTGTCTGTTCAGCTGGAATTTTGCAATTGATTTTAAACTAACTTCCTGATGAACTGGTGACTTTAATTTTAAACATAGGTCAGAACTGGATGAAAATGCAATATTCACTTCGTTTCTTATCAGTAAGTTTATTTGAACAAAAGTTGTTTACATAAATAAAAATTGGCGGATGAGATAGAAACTTGAAACTTTAAATTTGGGTCAAAGATGGATAACAGGGCAATATTCACTTGGTTTCTTGTTAGTAAAATTGTTTAACTAATATTTGCTTACACAAATTAAATTTAACTTATGAGCTACAGACACAAAAAAACCAATTACATCAGGTCACAACTGGATAACAATGGAATATTCACTTTGTTTCTTGTCTGCAAGCTTGTTTGAACAATCTTTGTTTAAATGAATTGAATATGACTGATGAGCTTCAGACTTAAAATTCTACTGACAAAGTCAGCACTATATGTCAATATAATTTTCACTTGGTTTCTTGTCTGTAAGGTTGCTGGAACAATATTTGTCTAAACAAATTAAATTTGGCTGATCAGTTAGAGACTTGAAATTTTAAGCATGGTTCACCAATGGATAACAATGTAATATTCAATATTAATCATCGGAATAACAAACTCCTTGACGAGTTAGGGGCGCATTGCCTTAGGCAACGTTGATTGCAAAGTTCCGTATACACAAGACTAGAAAGCACTTAAGACAAAAAAACTTTCTTAGTACCACGTTTTAAACTTACAAAAAAGTATAAAATAGTTTGGAATTTCTGGGAGTGAACATTTTTAATGTCCATATGAAAATTCAGTGGGGAAACGTGGGACACATCCTATAGATAATAGTGTAAGGAATTGGACAGTAAATGCAATCCACTTGTTCTTTACTGAATTTTGATATCGACATTAAAAATGTATACTCTTATAAATTCCAAATTATTTTATACTTTTTAGTTTGTTAAATATGTGGCACTAAGAAAATGTTTTTCTTCAAACTTTTATTGGAAAATTCTACGTTTTCATATAACTACTACAAACTCAAATTGACTTCTCATAAAAAATAATAACCAAAAGCATTAAAAGTTGGGTTTTAAGCAAAAAATTCTTTAAAAAATTTATAAAACATTTTTCATTGTTACAGTAATAGAGTAAATTTTGTAGCTTTGACTGTTATAAGAACTTGTGAATTTTATATTGACTAACAAAACTTTAATATTATTGTTGATTTAATTAACAACTTGTTGAACTTATATTTTAATAAATTCATGAAAAAACAGAGACAACATGTAGCGCTATCCAAAAACGTTTTGCATCAAGTAGGATTTTTATAAATTTACCCAAAGTTTAACAAGTTATTTATTATTTTAATAATCTTAAAAGAATAAATATGCATAATACTAATGTTTTAGTAAACTTCCATTAAGTAGTTATAATAATTGAGTCTCAATAACATGTTTTAAAACCTAAAACATTCTATTCTCTCAGTGAAAACTAATTCCCATACTTTTTCACCGTTCTATTTGGTGTTTTTTCTCATTATAATTCAACCTTTGTATTTTAGTGTCATCAAAACAAAAACAGGCTTCAATAGACAAGAATCGTCAATCACCTGACAAGTCCTCTCCCACTGTACGAAGCCAAACAACGGAGTCCACAGTAAGCAGACGTTCAAGAATATCAGATAATATAGACGATGCTTCTACCGCAGAGAGTAACTATAAAACTACAACTTCTAGAGTTACAGAAACCACTTCTACAACTACCACTAGCAAAAGTTCCTTCCTTGACAACAATACTCGAGTTACAGGTGTTCAGGACATACTTGACAGAATGAGGAATGCAGATTTAGGTAAATTATAATTGAAAATATTAATACACTCATCTTCATTTCTGTTAGGAATATTTCTATATATTTGAGTAGAGTTTTCTCCCATTCGTAACATTACAATATTCTTCCCTGTTGATGTGTTTTGGAGTAACTCCATTTTCAAGACTTAAATTGTACTTTCGATTCGATCGTACTTCAAAAGTTTTCGATTCTGATTCTAAAATTTTTCTTTCGATTCTAGATTTTTAATTTGATTCTTGTTTCTTTAAAGTTATACATGCCTATATGATATTCTCTAATAATAAATTTAGTTAATACCCTGGTGAAGCTTTTTAAAAGTTTTTTTTTAATGCAATAGGTTTTAAAACGTTCAACCTTAATTTATAATAAGAGTTCTGAAAGCACGACAAACATATCAGAAAAAGTAGTGATTTATTTAAAATTACAAGCGGGAACTTCAGTGCACTGCACATTTACAATATAACTTCTGTAATAGCCATTTCAGTTTGTATAACTGGAGAAATTGGAACTACTTTTTCTTTGTGTTTTGTTTTGACATCTATAAAGTGGTACTAGCAAGAGATGGGGAGGGGGGAAGAGAGAAGATTGATAAATGGATATATAGATAGGGAGACTGTTGAGCCCGCAAGAGCAAGAACAGCGGTTGCCAATCAAACGAACCAGAAATGCTTCTGATTGTCTAGTTGTATCATAAATAACAATAATATTTTTGCTATCTGAAATCACCATTTGCTTTAATTGTTTAATTCATTTATAGCAACTAATACATAAGCAAGACATAGTTGATTAGTAATTATTTCCCCAGTAAATTACACTGTAAACATGTTTTAGCAGTTGAAAAAAAACCAGATTCGGAATCGGCATTTGAATCAATGGAGAATCAATTATCGAAGATTACTCGATACCATTAGAATCGAAAATTGCTGGAATCGAGTATCAGAATCAGCACATCCCTTCTGTAAAAATCAAGAATAATCATGATTCACAACTCTGATACAACTACAACTACTAAGTTGTAACAAAAAGAAACTTAGATGTACCATATTGTTTATACAAAACAACACCCTAGTGTTGTGTTAGTAATTCATTCTGAATTTAGAATAAATATAAAGTCACTGGTTTGCTCCATTTATATTAAGATTGTTTCTAAAACCTTTGAAACAATGTAAAATTATAGCTTTTATTGTCCATGAAGATCAGTGAAACTTCAATGTTATTATTAACAAATCACTGAACATATTATTTACTTAAACTGTAGTATTTACGTATTAACTACACTTGGCAAAAATTAACTGATGCTTTTCAGCAGATGTGTTTCGTACTAGATTAGTGCATTCTTTAATGTTGTGACTTATGGATTAGGATGTTGTGTATTTCTATTTCAAGACTACAGTGTGGACTCTTACCAAGGTAAGTCTGTCAGTCTCCTAGTCCAAAAAATCTAAATAATCTTTACCAACCAAAACTAACCTAAATATATATATATATATATATATATATATATATATATATATATATATATATATATATATATATCATTTAATATTATATAGTAATTTACATAAATAATATTTGCTAATATATGTAAATTGGTTTGTATATATTTCAAAGTTTTCTGTTGTCATAAGTTATAACTTTTTTTGATGGACAAACTAAATTAAAATTTTTGTCAAATTTATAGATTTGTGTAAATATTAGTGTATGCGTGTAGTGTGCTCTGTATATGTATACTGAGAGTTGATTTGGGTTGTATTTTGATAACCTATGTGTATCATTTTTTACTTCTGTCATTTGACAAAGTTTCTTTCTGTTTGATGCAAAAGCTAGGGCAATAATTACATATTAGTATTGTATACTCTTGCTTTATTATGTTTATTCTGGAGAGTTTTTGTGTCGTTTGAAGTTTGGAGGACAATTTTTATTAGCTTTTCAGAATAATGTAGCTATTTTTTGTGACGTATTGTCACATGTTAATGTTATATAGTTTTTTTTTGTATTGTTGTTTTTTTGTATTGTATATTGCTTTTTTCCATCAGGGTGTGTTTGTGTATGTTTTTGGCAATATATTTTATTGTGTTGAGTTTGTTCATTCTGTCTTAATACCAATAATGCATAAAAACAAATGTATGTAAAATTAACATATCACAACAACACATAAAAAATAGCTTTATCATTCTAAAAACTCAAATACAAAGTCGCCTAAAAAACACCCAACAACCAAAAATCACCCACACAACACAAAAGCTTGTGGGAGTGTACAAGATCACATGTTATGACTGTCCTAGCTTCTTCATGGGTTAAACAGAAGGAAACTTCACCACAAGATAAAAGGAACACATAAAAACAAAAAAAAACACAATATAAATCTAATTTCACTATGGACTTACGGAATATGCTCACACATACACCAACATTGACATAAATCTAAAAATTCTACACTTCTTCTAAAAAAGCAATAAACTAAATGAAACAGAAAACTTTGAAATATTCAAACACCACAAACCAACCGCAACATATTCTAAACAATAAAACATAATCACAGTCAAACATTGTATTCGAATACATAATTAACAACCCCTCTATTAGCAACAGCACATCACAGAAAATTAAAACACCACAGACACAACAACATAACAGACCTGTGCAACCATCTTATTAGTAACTAAAAGTATTGAACAATACACTGATCTAGTGCGAAATATGTCTACTGAACAACATTATTTTTGCCAAGTGTAAACAGTAAGTAAATATTACAATTTAAATAAATAATAAGTTCGGTCTTTCGTTAAATAGTTTTATAATAACAATAAAGTAAATATTACTAAAAAATCTAGTTTTTGTACAACCCAAAAACTGCTAGTTTTAAATTATAAGTTTGGCACATTGTTAATTAGTTTAATAATAATATATCAATGACAAACAAGCCAAACTTCAAATTATTTTCTAGCTACCTTATTCATGTTTTGAAATAGAAGAAGTTAGAAGTCACAGACTTCTTTTTCACTTTTGTAAAATTTATTTTAAAAAAAATTTTAATCGGACCAATTTTTTGTCATGGTATTAGAAATCACACAACAGCATTAATGATTGTATAACATTTAGTGACCAAATGTTAGGACAATCACTACCATGTTGCATTTTACAAACAGTATAACACGTATACTCGCAACTATCATGAATCTCCTTCAAACATGCTATCTATAAGCATTCTTCCACTCTGTAGGTTAAACGTTAAATTTTGCAGAATGTTATCAAAGGCAGAAGTCTTTTTAGTGCCGAAAATGGAAGAATTTGAAATGTTTGTTTTTTTATTTTCATGTTTTCTTCAATCGATTATGTTAAGTTTGTTTTATAATTGATTTGCAGTTGTTGAGAGCAGTGACACCAGTGAAGATACTGAAGCTCGAGCACTTTTAAATAAGTTTCTTGGAGCTTCTGTTATTCTTCAAGGTATGGAACAAGGCATGAAAGCTACTGGGCAAAGTACTGAAATCACTGATATCACACCAGGCAGTGCAGCTTTAGTCAGTAGGGTAGAGAAGCAGAGGATGGTGAGTACATTTTATTACTAATGCATGAATTAATTAGTAAATAATCACAATTAAATTCTTGAATTTTGTAGTCCATTACGTTCAGTGAATCTTATTAATCACTTAAACAATAGTTTATGACTTTCCGAACTTCAAATTTTGTTCAAATTATGCTGATAAAGATTGGTACATAGCAATTGAAAACACTCTGTCTCAGTAAGTTTTAACAAATTTACAAAATTTGAAGTTCGGATAGTCATAAACTATTGTTTAAGTGATTAACACAATTAAATGTTGAAAATGTATGAAAAACACATTAAATTCCTATATATGAACACTGGTACTTAGAATATTTAAATTCATTGTGTATGTTTCAAATATGTACTTTACTGCAAATTTATTAGTAATGAACAAATCCATATGTTTACCGTTTCAATATTGATTATGCAATAGTCACATCGTTGAGCTACAAGCATCTGCAGTAACATTACTGATATGTTTTTTTATTTACCTTGAAGCAGTGTGTGACCTACTTATTTTTGTTAGTGAACTACCCTGACATATTTAATGATGTCCCCAAAAAAAAAGGAACAAGATGGATGTGCAGAAAATATGATGCCACCTTGAGCCTGTCCATACTTGAATGCATCCATACTTATACTAAAAATAACATTGGTATAAATATTTCAAAAATTAATTTTCTCTATGATGTAGACCAATTCAGTTAGAATGTCTATTTACAATTCAAAAATAAAACTACCATAATATTTGTATAAATCCTCTTCTTTATTTTTCCTATTAATTACTATTTAAATATTTTTTTTTAAAGCTTGTTTCATATAAAAAAGTAGTTAAATGAAATTTTTCTCACAAAACCCATGATCTCTGAACAATTATAATATAAAGTATTAATATAACGATAAAAAAATTATTGAATTAATGTTGTTACAAAAACTTACTTTTTATCAATTACTTGGATATATTGAAATTATACGTTATTTGTCCATTGAAAGTGAGGGGCCATGTTCATTAGACCACAAAAAATTGGAGCTCATCTGTAACTAACATGAGTAACAGAATATTGTTTTTCATTTGGTTCACATCAAATCCACTTTTTGTAATGTAAACAGTTTTAATATCTGATTTACATATGCTTCATTAGTTGTTACATCTATTGCATTGTCAAAATGCATTGCGGATAGAACAATTACATATTATTTAAATTTTATCATTTAGAATTTATGAAACTAAAGTACCTTGTTTAGTTCTTGCACAAAAGCAAATCAATCATTACAATCCCTTTTAAGTTTGTAAATTCTGGAGGTACATATGATTATTATAGTAGAGAAAATATAAAATGTATACTCACATGATGAAATACCACTAAGAACCACTGAACAAAAGAAACTGTATCGTAAATAATATAAATATGTGAAAAAAACTCGCGTGCTGAGAATAATCTTCACGTTTCCAGTGACTCAAAGAGTCATGTGGTTAAAATTTGACTGGCAGCGATGGAGTAGTTACTTTCATTCCTTCTACTCCAAGTAAAGTCACTCCACCAATGAGTTAACACTCATATCCATTCACAGATGTAACCAAAAAGGTTACATAAAGTATTAAAATTGTTGTAAAAAAATTTTTTTAAATTATATTTAAAAAACTGGGAAAATGAAGCTTTATCCAATCACAAACATTTGGCAGATTAAGTAAATTAATAGTTCGACAAATTGTTAATTTGTTTAATTCAAACAGAAAACTAAATTAGTATAATGCCAATGAACCCAATTGTATTTTTCTTAAAGTTGTAATTATAGTAATAACAAAAGTCAGAAAAATCTTAAAAGAAGAAATGGTCTTATATAAATAGATCTTTTTAACAAAGGGAAAAATAAACAAACAAATAGACTAAATCAGAAATAACATCAACACTTATTTAATCAACAAGTCTTATAAATTAAGAGAATTCCAAGGTCTAACAATTCTATAAAAAGAACAGGCCAATGTCCATAGCCACAAAGACAGAACTCAATAAATTACTTCTGATATGCCTGTTGAGATGTAGAAACAAAATTTTGTTTTCATTTCTTTGTACACATATAAAATAAGATACTGAAATACAACGATCATCTATATTGCCCCTGAGTTTTTTTCTGTCTCTAATTTAATGAATTTAAAATGCTGTGACAAAAAATAATGCAATTAAAGTACAATAATTTCAATAAATGTGTGTGTGTGTGTGTGTGTGTGTGTGTGTGGGTGGGTGGGTGGGTGGGTGTGAATAAGAGATTAATTAAATAGACATTATTATTTTAATCTGTCTTTTGGATATATGGAAGAACCTTTTTTGTATTTTCCTATACTTTTGATAAAGGGGAGAGCACCTCTAGACCTACAAATCAATTATCTTATTCTTTATAAGAACAGTGTTACTCCATAATATTTACTGATATAGGCCTAGGCTTTCTTAAAGTAGTTTTAAATTATAAATTTAAAGTTAGTTTTAGTACAATAAAACATTTCACAGATTCTTATAAAATATACATTGTTTAACATAGATAATCTTTATATATTTTGTTAGTGGGAATATAATATTTGCTAAATTTAAATTTAGCACTTTTAATAAGTAATAATTACAGCTGGAATTAAAAAACCACCTTGATGATTTAAGTTCCTTATTGGTTTCTAGAAAAAGCTAAGGCCATTCATAAAATTTTGCCTGTACAAAATCATCTGTAATCTTAAACACTAGTATTTACCATTTTTCAATTATTCAGTTACAGTTAATCTTTTTAGTTTAAAAGAAAAGAGATATTCTCTTTCAGTAATATTTGAGAAGCAAAAATACATTTGTTTATCTATCTTAATCTTTCTCAGGCATTTTTAGATGAAATAAACTATTTATGCCAAACTTAATTTGTAAAGGCGTGGTTTATATTTCAACCTAGAATGTAGATGTTTAAATGTTAATTTTTGTAAGACAGGAAAATTATGTTTCAGTAGACAATAAGAACATATTTTGACAGAAATTACAATTTAACAACACAAAACCTTTCATTAAATAATATAGAATTAATTTTTTTTTAATATTATAATAACCTTACAATGGTTTAGTTTTTCAAACTTTTTCTGAATGTGTAAGACTAAATAGTTTTCATGCTGTCCAGAGTTCAGAATTTGGCAATATTCCTAGTTCCCTGTTGAGTCACACTTCCTCTAACAGTTTGGACAATGGCCACTGCTTTGTGCTCTGCATACTCTTTGTGTGAATCTTTTTATTTATAGAACACAAACTTTATAAGTGCGATTATCATTAATAATCCCTCAATATTTTTGTATGTGTGTATTGAATAGCAATTCCAATTACTGTAATTGTAAAATAACCATGGTTAACATAATTCACAATACCATGAAATACTATACAATGAAAGGGTATATTTTGTTAATATAAATATTAAAACTTTTTTCCAAGCTCTTACAAGTTATAGTTGTCATAAGCTTTCTCTTAAAACTTTTATTACTGGAATTTATCAATAAGAAAAACATTTAAAATTTTAAGTATTACTGTTTGCAGACAATATACATTACAGGAAATTATTTCTACTAGTTGTGATTAATCTTTATGATAATCATATAAACTACAATGCAAATTTTCCAAAATTATATTTGAAAATAGAATTTGTCTCCTCTACAGTTGTTTGTACATTGGGATAACTGATTCTTTTTTAACTAAATGAATTAATTCAATTTCTAGGTTAAACAGATTTTCCCAATTATTAGAATCTTTTCACAGATTCTTTTATTCTTAGCAAATGGCAAATTTATTTAATTAATCTCTTTCCCTCCTTATTAGTTGTAGTACATTAATTTTTTTTGTTTCTTTTAAATTTAACTCATTGCAATTTTTCATTGTAATTTATTAGTTTTGTTAATATTTTTGGCAAAAGAATGAGAGCAGTATTCTTTTATTTCATCTTGCAGCTGTTGGATTTTACGTTTTGATATTTCTAAATAATATTTATTCATTAACCACCTAAAACATTTAATAATTTTGGTCTATAATTTATCAATAATTTTTATGAAATGCCCCATTACAGGTTATATTTTTCATTTGTAAAATTAAATTTTTCTAAAATATTTTGATAATTTTTGAAAACTAGTAATAATATTAACCCAAACTAACTCGAGTACTAAGATAAATAACCATATAATTGTTTTACATAATTACATATTTGTTTTTGCACAGTTTAAATTTTTTCAACAAATGTGTGTATACAAATCAGATGTTTGTATGTATATTTTACGTTGAGTCTAAAAGTAATTGTTACATACTGCTGAAAAAGGTCTTCTAAAAGTATTTCTTCATATATATGTTATTTAATAACTTTTAAATTATTTTATAATGATCCGAACTTTAATTTTTACAAAACTTACTTACTTACTTACTAGCCAACGCCCACTCTTGGCATTTCTGCCATTCGGTGACGCGCTGACCAGTAGAGTATGGCGATTCGCTCCTCAGGTTTTAGATGTGCGCCCTTCTTTCGCTCCTCCTCCAAGGCAGGACATGTGCGCAGGTGGCATGCGTCAAAATGAACATAGCTACACAGCGGGCATTCTGCAGAGCTCATGGTGCCGAAGCGATGCAGGTGGGCTGGTAAGAGGTCATGTCCTGTGAGGATACGGAATGAGGGGACCGCTACGAATCGATCTTCGTGTCGTATCGGTCCTGGTTTTGCCAGCCTTTCCCAAGATTTTCCATTGGCGATTTCGTGGTATGCTGCCATCATTGTCCGCTTTACTGAGGCATCGATTAGCGCTTTTGCGGCTGATAGGGGCATCTTGAGTTGTGGCTGCCACAGAGTGGTTCCTCTTTTGGCCAAGAAGTCAGCCCTTTCGTTACCCATTATATCTACATGACTTGGGACATGACTTCTTATGATAAACGATATTATTGCAGCCATCCGCGCAGTCCCAGGAGTCAATACCCTTCTTTACGCAGATGACCTCCTCCTGTGGGCCACTGGTAGTGGTCTAATCGGGCTTCAAGAGGTCCTCAACGCCGCACTGCTTAAACTACACCAATGGGCTACCAAAAATTCAATGACAGTCAGTGGTAGCAAAACCGTATTCCAGCTGTTTACCCTTTCCACAAAGAAAACTATCAAACCCAGTCTTGAATATAATGGCACCCAATTGAGAGAAGAGCATCTATCAACCTATCTAGGGGTCCAATTAGATAAAAAAACTCACCTGGAAACAACACGTTGAAGACGCAGCGCAAAAAGGTTCCAGGCGCTCTCGCATTCTAAAGAGGCTAACAGCAACAAAGTGGGGGGCAAGCCAGGATGTACTAAGTTTAGTATACAAAACATATGTCAGGCCTGTCATGGAATATGGCAGCGAGGTTGTGGGAACAGCCAGCAATAGTATCTTGTCTAAACTTGACAAAGTCCAGAACGCTGCTTTGCGCACGATCACAGGAGCGGTCAAGACCACGCCCATCGCTGCTATGGAACTTCAAAGCGGTATTGAACCACTCGAATACCGACGAGACAAAAACTGTCTGAAATTCTGGGAAAGGAATAAAAGAGCGCACAGTCGCTACTGGTCAAACTACCGCCCAGCATGTAAAAGGTTAAAAACACAAAAATCGCCACTAGCTCACGCAGAGTCATTAATCAAGAAGTATAATATCTCGCTGGGAGAACCGGCAGAACAGCTGAGAATTTTTACAAAACTGATGTAGGGTTTGCTTTTTTCTCTGTAGCTGGTATGATTTCTGGAAAATGTTGCTCAGCCAGCCTTAGTAGGCTTAGTAGAATCTGACTAGGTCTACCAGAGTGGGGCTTCATTGTATTTGAATAATATTTCACCATAGACCTCTAAATTACTTAAAGTGTATGCAAGAGAGGACTCAAAATGTCATCACTCTTTTTATAAATAGCATGTAAATTCCGAAGAAAAATCTAGATGGTTGAAAAATAATTTTTACCACTTTTTTACCTATTTCCTTGATTGGAAACATGTTATTCTACCCAATCAACATCCGTCATTATAGTGTAATAACACATTCATTTTAACATAACTCATTCAGGTCTTTTGATTTCCCCCCTTTTAATACCCCTTCTTTCTACGTCAGCCATTTTTGTGGTATAGATTGTTGAAAAAAGAAAAATGATGTTTTCTTCCATGCCATACAGTTACTTTTTCTTGTTGGCAACTACTATATCTCCTTTCATAGGTTTTTTTAGTTCTTTTCTTTTTATTTTCAAATTTTTTTAGTTTTTTTAAAACTTTCAAAGGGTTTTTTGGGCACAATTTTACCATACCATAAGAGTCAGTTTGACGGTAAACAAGGATATCATCAAGCTGATGAGATGAATAAAAGTTGTATGGGGGTAAGTAATGCCCCTTACCTAATTACCCCTTACACAGCAACAATACCACCTGTAATGAATTAAGACAATACTTGGAAGTTGTCAATGCTTTTTAAATCAAAAAAGGTATATGACTAAATCCTAAACGTAACAACTTCTAGACTAAATAGTTTTTTATGCCAAAACAAACCCATTTTAGGGAAATGATCAGTTTGCATGAAAAATTGCCCTTGAACCAAGGCAAGCTTTCATCTACAGTTATGTCTATATCCTGGGTAAGGGTACTTTGGATTTTTCCTTTAGTTTTACTAAATCAACCACATTTTTTCAAATTTGGGTTTATTCAATTTTTGGATTGTACTCATTATTTTCTGAAAAATGTAAAACATTTTTCATTTGTTTGTAAAAGCTATTGCTTAAAGGGAAAATGGTCTAATATGATAGAGATTTTGTTGACCAGAAAGTTCCATTTCCTTTTTCTACAATTTCCTTGTAAAACAACTAGAGCCAAAAACAATCCAAGTTCATTAGGGTGCAATTCAGCAAATGATTTGGTTATGATCACTTTTCAATAATCACTCAAATAATCATCAGCGTAGCGATTTATTCCTTCAAAAATAAGATTTATATTGCCATCTGAAAAAAAAGTCTTAAATGAACTGCTTAATGTTTCTGTCAAGATCAAACATTTATAACTACCATGGCAGTCAATGAGAAATGTGGAGGAGTATGAGGTTGGCTGTTTTGGTTTATTTCCCTCCATTTCTGGGCTTCTGTTGGATCAACTGAACCTAGTCAGTCTCACTTTCATTCTCACTTCCAATACCTCCTAAGTTCATATTTTCATAATCATCTTCTTCACTATTAACTTTTTCATATTAACTAATAAAAACAGTAAAATGAACAGCAGACAAAAACACAAAATTGTGTTAGTAAACATAATTATAAGTTGTAGGCCTAGTAAACTCAACTAATAGCCTCCAAGCAAAGTATAGAAACCGGATCTACCTAGGAGAAAACAAAGAAATTATAGTAGCAAATAGCACCTCTAACATATACAATTGGCAAACTATATTGTGTGGAGCAAGGAAACTCAGGTTATTCTGAGTTGGTACTGAATATCTGAAGTTGCCTGAGATGACTCGAATTAGTAAACTTTATAACATAACACCTGCCTGAGACAACTGGTTAGTTCATTAAATGGGCAGTTCATTTGGCAAAAAACCTTGTCTGTAGGTGTGTGATGATTTCTTTAGATCACCTATCCATATTATTACTTAGAGTTGTTGGCTTGAACATCTTGAGGCTTCTGAATATTTATTTAATATTTGACGTATCAAAAAAACACTAGTTACTGATATTTCTCATCAGATGCATTTCATCTTTAGTCAGTGCATTTTTCACTGTGAGTCACGGAAAAGACTGAAAAATATTAGCAAGTAGAGATTTTTACTAAGTAAATTAATAAACAAATCTTATTTTATGTTTACACTAGATTCATATTTAAAATGTTTATAATCTTCTTTATTACATTAAAATTATTGTATCTAAACTACCATTTATGTACTTGAATAATATACATATAAAATGTATGTATATGTATGTATATATATATATGTATATATATATGTATATGAAGTTATTATTATTACTTGTAAATAATTTTTTCCACCACTAAATGTAATATTTTACATTATGTGATGAGGCACCTTTTGGTCACTTGACCATTGTCGAATCACTGAATTATAATCACTGTTATATATATAGTATTTGAAACAGCATAAAAAGCATATATATATATATATATATATATATATATATATATATATATATATGATATTATTTTAATAATAAATATATAACAAAATAAGGAATAAAGTTTCTTAATATATAGTAGTAAAACACATCTTTCCTAAGGACCAAGGCAATATATGTATAAAATACTGTAATATTTATATATTAATGTAATTTACATTTTTCTAACTTAACATCATGATTTTCCTGTTTTCACTAATCATTAATACTTAACTGAATGTACTTAATCAAGAATCTTAGAGGTCGTGCGGAACGAGGCGAGCCCTGAGTAGGGGAGGAGGTAGGGTTAGGTGGCAGTGATCGCCGGCGTAGGGGAAGCGCGGCGCGGCATGCCGGCAAATCGGCGATGTACTACCCTGAGTTTAAATATTGCCTATAAATAAATAACTACTGCACGTATAAATACTGCACGTGTAATATACCGTTTATAAACCAGTAAAAACAAAAAGTACCGCTGATAAATTTAAATGAAATAAAATTATATAAACAAATACCGCCAGCCTATTTGAAAATTCTTATTCATACAATTTATTTAGTAAATAGACACATATGGCGTTACTTAATTCTTACATTAGGCCTTGTTAATGAAGTTCTTCCACTACTGTCCCCACCAACATTGATGATGAATCTGTCTGTGATGACATCAAGTGATATTTCGTATTCCATATACTTCTGTTCAACGTCTCGAGCGTGCTGACATCTCTTTGCCCATTCCTCTGGTGTAATGTCTCGAACCTTTTCTTGTACAAGTTGGATGCAGTCATTTACATTGAAACTCACATTCTTTAGAGCAACGTGGTTTTTTATGAGAGACCATATCATTTCTATCGGGTTCAGGTCGGGATGGTAAGGAGGAAGGCGCAAGACAGAGTGGCCGTGTTCAGCAAGGACACCATCGATTTCGAAGGTTTTGTGAGGGTTCTTGTTAAATTTTACAAGTTGGTACAGTTCTGTTTTTAACATGCTGTCGTGGAAGGAGATGTTGTGATTTACTAACCACTGCACTATGTCTGCTTTTTTGGAATTGCTAGTTGGGGCCGAATTTACTTGCTTGTTGTGATATGATGCATTATCTATAACGATCACTGATTTTGGAGGTAATTCATGGGGTCGTGGTAATCACCTGACTTTTGACCAGACTTGAAAATAAGCAAAGCATTATTTACAAACCCATTCTCATTTCCTGCATGGACTATTATTGCACACTGACCCTTAGAAATTGTAGTTACAAGGCCTTTGTTACTACCGTCTGACCACGATTGGGGTTTAGTATGGGAAGCATGCACGTATGTCTCATCTGTGTAAATAATGGGTCGACCTTCCTCTCTATAGCGTTTTATTTGCCTAAGAAAACGGACCCTCTGTTCTCTTATTTCATGCTTTTCCGTCAGCAGCTTTCTGTTATCTGCAGATTTCCTCCATTTGAAGTTTAGTTCCTTAAGAACTTGTCTCAGAGCCCATATGCCTCCCCTAAACCCAATTTTTTCTTTCAATACAGGAAGCAACGTTTTTAGCGTAGGGCGTTGTCCATCCATCTTGTGGAACTCATGTACAGTCCGCCTAATAACAGTCTTGTCGAAGTCGTCATAAGATGGTTTTTTATTTTTTTTATTCCATGTTTTCCTTGGCGTTGAAAAGCGAGGTCCTGTTGCCGGCGCGGCTCTATGTTCACTCAAAATTTGTCTCACAGTTGTCTTGGACACTCCCGCAGCATTCGCAACACATTGTTGAACTTGTTTCAACAATATTGGTCCTTCTTCAGTTTCTCTTTTCATAAAATTGTGCAAATTAAAAATTATTTCTCTTGCTTGGCTATGTAGAATTTTACCACCGACCTTATTGTTTGGCCTGTTGACAGCCATTTTAATGTCACACTTAATGGAAAACAGTCAACGAACTAGTAAAACCAAACACTACACTACACTAAAAATTAAACTTAACACTAACTACTTAAAACAAGTAAGACTAGATGTTTAACAATGTTTTTAGCAAGACGCTTATTTACGATGTGAAACCGGCGGGTGAGAGCAGCAGACTGACGACCTACCGCCCCACCACTCCAAAACCAGTTGTATAACTGTTTTCCCGTTCAAGGATAGAGCTCGCCTCGTTTCGCACGACCTCTACTTAGTATATTTGCGAGTTGACTTTAGAAGGTTATTAATTGCAGTGCTAACACACTTAGGCAACCATTACTTATAAGATCCTTATAAACTTTAGGTTTAAAATTAAGTGACAATATACTTAGGTCAATTAGACTGTAATTTTTTCTTGGTTAAAAGTAGTTTTTATATGTAAGTTTAAGGCCATCAAACAGGATGAATATTACCCTGTATGAAAGATAGGGAAGAATTATGAATATCTTTAGGTAGAATTACACCCCTCGCCCACACAGAATGTTGAGGAGACATGACATAAATAACAGATATTATTGAGTTATTATAAGGTACAATATACATTACATTGAGTTGAACATTTTATTTTGAAATCATCTACAAAAATGAATTAGTTGACTTTAGTTGTATTGAAACCATTGGATTAGAATTCAAATAAGAAAAGAGCCTCTTAATATAAACTTTCTTTACATAAAGAAATCAAGAGTAGTAAAAGTTAAAAAAATATTTAATGTGGGCATAACCTTGTAACAGCAGCAAAGCTATACACCTGTTGGCAAACCTAGTCATTTAGTTTGAGTGTTTAACTTGCCAAGTATTTGCCACTTCTCTGTACAGTATGTTACATGTAGTTAATATCTCTGCTCCTTCATCCTGAAGTAGTTCTGAGAAACTGAAAATAATTGGATTTAGTGCTGTCTAATGTAAAACCATAAAAATATTCTAAACATTATGAAGTTTAATTATGTGTGAAAAGTTAACAAACCATGTAGAGATTCTTACACAAAGGTGCAGAGGTGAGATTTCAATATTTGTGTAAAAATAATTATAGAATATTGCTATATTAATGTAATTAAAAATGTTTTACAACTCACAATAAAAATAAAACAGTGGTCAGATTTTTTTTAGCTTTTCTAATAACTTTAAAATCGTAATTTTCTTTTACTGGCAATTTTATATAATCAGATTGCAGGTAACATATTGGTACAGATAACATACTATAATTAAAAATAAATTTGAACAAAATACTTAATTTTTTATAAATCTGTTATAAAATCTCATTGGTAATCAGAAATGTTTCTTACTATAACTAAATATTTAGTATTTTATGTTTAATAGTTTCTAAAGAAATAAGTTTTTTTTTAAAAAATCAACACTCAAATATATTCTTTGTGTTTTTAGCTCATTTTGATCAAGGTAGTTGCTAAATAATTTTAGATTTTATTAAAGAATACATTTAATTTGAAGATTATTTAGGCTTTGTGTAGTTTTAATACTAAAGTTATAATTGTTGCTCATACTATTGGTCTAACAGCTAAACATATATCTAAACAACAAACACATTTTGTATTATACTCTTGGATAACCCAAATATTTATTTTACTTTCTAACTCTAGTATAAAGCCACATTTTCACTGATTAATTAATGTCTTTTCTCTTGTCTATGACATTGCCTATGTTTATGCTTTTACTTGAATATATAATTTTTGCCTTCCACTTCACTTATCATTAAAATTTAATCAATCATCTATCTCATGATTTTTTTGCCCCTGAACCTTAGTTTCTTGATCATGTGTTATAATACTTTACTTGCCATGATTGCTGTTGGAAAGTTTGTACTAAATGTGATGATTTTTGTTGTCGTTCCCACATGTAATCTAACAATCAATAATAACATTGAGAACTCAATAAATTAATTACTGAATCAAATATGTATGATACAAAATTGAGATATTTTAACCATGTTGGTTTATATCAACAACTCTAATCCCAACAAACCTTTGTTATTTTTATTTTAGACCCTTAATATTGAACATTCTGCTGTTAAAGCCAATATGCCACCTCTAAGGGAATAAGTAGCCTACAGTTACTGGTCTTCCTTTATGTTACTAATGACTTTTAAACTTTCCAATGTTAAATTCATGCTCATTACACAGTTTGACTTATGACTTTGAAGTGCAACTGTTTATTAAACAAATAATATAAATTTTATTTTTAAAAAGTAAATTCCTAATCAGGTCAACAAAGAAAAATTTGATCATTGTATATTTATTTCTAGTTTGTTTCTTTGTTTTATTCTTAGATTCATTTTTAACCTTAGAGTACTATTTATATTGTGTGATAACCATAGCAACAGTTCAAGGTAGTGCAATTCAAATATATCATTGAGCAGTAGATGTATTGGAAAATTAGCGCAGTGACAAAGCTTGCAGACTCTGAACATGATTCATTCACAATTCAAATCCCGATATTCCCCCCCCCCAAACTTTTTAAATCTAATCATTGAATAAATATTTCAAAAATTTTAGTAACACCATTTGTCATCCACTATAGGTTAAAAAAAATATTTGCACTTGAATGGACGAATAAAAACGTATTTTATTAACGATTGAAAATTTGTACAAAATATATATCAGGAGAGTGTGGAACTGATAGAAGGAATTTATAAAGACTGCATGATTATTTTTAAAGTTAAAATAGAAAGAGGTACAATCATACATTTTGCACAGACTGGCAAACAAAAGCTGGATCTATAAGATAGATTAATTTGACTCAATTTCTTGAAGCAAAAAGTCACAAAACTTTGTTATCAGATATAAGCCAAGATATGACATTTGAAGATGTAGGCAACAAAGTAGTAACTTCTGTTTTTTGAACAATAAGGAAATGCTGTATGACAGTAGCAGTTCCGAATCTGAAGAGAACATTACCACAAATAAAACTTCACAGATGCTGAAAATGATTTGAATTTTCTGCCTGGTTTTTTAAAATTTGAGGAGTCTATAGAAGAGGTGTTTTAGGGATAATTAGACACAGGAATAGTTTTATAAATGTATTATATTTGAAGAAAACTACTCAAACAACAATAGGTACATTACTCTATATTTAAAAAGTACTTAAATAAGTGGATACGTAATTGTGTTGGTTTCAAAATGTCTCTGATAATTTAATATGTTTTTTTTTTTATCTGTTGCGTAGTGTTTGTATATTTCGTATTTTTCTAAAGTTGTTAGTTTTTTACTTTGTTTTAATGTGTGTAGAACATTTAAATTATTATTCATGTCCGTGTGTATGTGTTGCGTGTTTTTTAGATGTTTTGCGTAGCTGGATTTTAGGTTTGTTTGTTTTCTTTGGTTGAAGCGTGTTTAAAAGGACCTGCCGGTTTGGCTGATGTAATAGCTGGGACGATCGTTACATGTTAATTTGTAAATACCTGATAGTTTGTATTTGTCAGTTTGTTTTTGAAAAGGTTGTATGTGCTGTCTTAAAGTGTTTGTTGTTTTGTAGGATATTTGGTAATGGAGTTTTTTTAATGTGGAGGCTATGTTGTGTGTTTTTGTTATGGTAGGTGAGAGATATGTATTTGTTGTTTTTTGTGTGGTTTGTTGCGTGGCCGTTTAATGGTGTTAATTTTTCATTTTCCTGAGTATTTTGTCTATGAATGTATGTTGGTAGCCGTTTTGTTGAGCGATGTATTTTTTGGTACTGAGTTCTTTGTCATAGTCTTTCTGTAGCATGGGTATATTGATTAGGCGGTGTAACATATGATTAAATGCAGCGTGTTTGTGTTGTGTGGGGTGATTAGATGTATTATGTATGGCAATATCGGTAGTTTTTGGTTTTCTGTATATTTTGAAATTGTGTCTGGTGTTGTGTTTGGTGATGGTAAGGTCTAGAAAGTTTATTTTATTGTTTTCTTCTAATTCAAAGGTAAAAATGAGGTTTTGGTGTATGGTATTAATGTAATTGTGTAGTTGTTTGATTTTCTGTTTGTTGCCATTATATAATATTAAAATGTCATCTACATATCTATGGTAATAAATTATTTTATTTGTGATTGTTGTTCTGTAGAATGTATTGTTGTTCAATATGATGTAGGAATATTTCTGCTAGGATGCCTGAGATGGGGGAACTAATAGGGAGGCCATATTTACGTGTGTAGAATTTGTGTTGGAATTTGAAGTAGTTTTGTGATGTGATGAGTTTGGTGAGAGTGATGATTTCATGTGTGATGAATTGTTGTTTGCTGTGAGCATATTTTGTAGTATTTGGAGTGTTTGTTCTATTGGTAAATTAGTGTATAGGTTTTTTATGTCGAATGAGGCAATGGTGGAGTTGTGTGGTATAAGGATGTCTTTAATTTTGTGAATGAGGTCTGTTATTGTGTATGGATGTGTGTTTGTGAAAATTTATGTTGTCTCTGATGAGTTTATCTACATATTTGGTAGCTTATGTGGTGGTACATGTGTGTGTTTCGTAAAAGGAACAAATGTTTTGAAACGCATCAGCAAGTAAGCAATTACGTATTCACTTAGTTAAGTACTTTTTAAATATAGTTTAATCAGTGAATTCAAGATGATTATATCAAGCAACTTTAATAGGCATATTTTTTAAATAATTGAGACTTTCATATTTTCTGTTGAATATAAAATAAGTTTGAATATTCAAAGTATAAGTTCATTCTTTGTAATTAATTTTTATTTTAACATTAAATTATGAATTAATAATATAATTGTCATTTTAGATAATTTGACCATAAAAAAGGACATTTTAGTAATGAATTTAGTGTAATGGAATACATCAGTGACATAAATATGTTGTACATGCTATTTTAGTAGAAAATCTATCCATTTCTGTTCATTAGTGAAGTTGGCAAATGTAAATTAGCAAGCATTGTGTACGTTCCCATATCTGTCATGAGAGCTGCTGCATGTTGCA
This sequence comes from Prosapia bicincta, assembly GCA_036971475.1. Classification (NCBI taxonomy): domain Eukaryota; kingdom Metazoa; phylum Arthropoda; class Insecta; order Hemiptera; family Cercopidae; genus Prosapia; species Prosapia bicincta. The sequence continues at coordinate 241,870,848 of JBAIZL010000001.1, forward strand.
TGAATCATAATGCCTGGTGAACTACCTCAAGTTTATTCTTTCTGAATACTGTAACAATCTTTTCTTTATGTGACAGCATAGAAAAGTTCCATTAATCAGTAAAATAAAGATGATTGCATTACCCATAGAAATGTTTAATAACTTGGAGCAACTGTGGTGTAATTTTTAATTATAAATAAGAAAAACCTTTTAAGCCATAAAAACTTTTTTGTTTATGTCTTGATTGCAAAACAATTAAAAATTTATGTCTACGTTATGATTGGAAAACAATCATCTTCAGAAGAAATTACTACAAGACTAACTACATTTGGTCTGTTACACTCAATATATATATATATATATATATATATATATATATATATATATATATATATATATATATATATATATAATTAATAAAATAAAATATTTCAAAAACAAGAATACTTTTAATGAATATATTTATTCAAAGCTTTTCGCCGATAGAATAGTACCAGCATCTTCAGGAAAATAATTATCTAATAAAATTTAATACACACATGTGTATAACGATATATATATATAAATATAAAATACGTTTTCTTGTTTAATAATTTAAAACGTATTTAAATATATATATTTAACGTAATGCTTTGCAATTGAAAAGTACATCAGGACCATAAATAAACAGTTTTTGTGGTTTAAGAGGTTTCATATATTTTTAGTTAATAGAACAGTTTGTTAGTTTAACCTAATAAAATTTATTTTCTCAAAATTTTGATAGTATTTAACTACAGCATTTTAAATATTGCTTCAAATTTTCTCAATCGGATCTTAAAAAATTGAAGATTCCCAATGTTATTAAAAAAAAAAATCGTATACATTCAATCATAAATATATATTAGATATACACTATTAATAAATTTCACATGATAAACAAACTTAGTAGTAAGTATAATGGTTTCTAAAATAGAGGTTATCCAAAACTTATCAGTTGAAAGTATATAATATATTAGTTGAATGATAAACAAGCAGGACATATTTCAGGACAAACCTTCAAATGATAAAAAAGTACATTAATTTAAGGTTCCTGCAAGTCATTACCAAAGTTCTCTACTTAAATTATAACAAGTTTTCCTTTATTTACAAGGAAGATTTTATAGAATCTTATTTATTGTATTCTTTATATTTGAATGTCTGTATTTTAACATCTAGAAGGTCATTAGCTTTAGCTACACAGATAATAAATAAAAGCATTGTATAGGTCAACTCCTTCATTAACCAGTCATAGGTCAAAAGCTTTTGAATAGTTGCCACTTGGGCTAGAGATCTTTCAAAATTTAAAAGTAGAATAGAAGGAATAACATTTAAAGACACATTAAAGTATATGTTAAAAGTCTTATGTAAAGACAGGAAGAATTATGATTTCAAAATCAGTATTATAGAGGCCTTAGACATAGACTACATAATTAAAGCTATTACAATCATTTGTAAAGTACATAAATAATGGTTTGTGATTAGATATAATTTGAAATTCCTGGATGTACTAGAAGTAAAAGTTTTAAACAGTTTTCACTCTTCCCTTATTATTGTTTGTACAATTTCGTTAAAGTTTGTATTTTAGATATTTATTTTTTTAGGTTATAACTTGTAACAAACAAATATTACTACTATACTAATTTCCGGTTTATTTCTAGATTTACACTTGGAGCTATTCAGGTGGACTTTTACACCCGAAGTAATTTTTCCCAAAGACCCTAAATCTATGTGTATAATATGATTTTTTTTAAAATTACAATTACAAAAATTATTAGAGAAAAATATATTTATTACACTTTGATATTACTTGATATTACTCCAGACTTTTTGTTAACTAAAGGTTGTTAAATTGTTAACTTACACTTTCCAATATATTGGACAAACAGGCAGATCTTTTGCGAAAAGATATAAAGAACACAAAAGCGCACTGCACACTACTATTGAATTCTCCTTCGCAAATCACCTCATGGACACTAAACACTCATGCAAAAGTATGGAAAATGACATGAGCATCCTTCACACATGCAACAAAGGCCATAAATTAAAAACACTAGAAGAATATTAAATATACAGACTTAGCAACACACATAAAAATGACACCCTAAATGAACAAACACGACACAAATCACTCATACGCTTTGATCACATCACTTCTAACTTTCTAAAATTGGTACCAAAGAAACACAACTGCAGGAATCCTAGGGGGAAAAATACGAGGCTGAAGAAGTTGTAAGACGAAAACGTTTCCTCCAAGTGTAAGTTAATAATTTAACAACCTTTACTTAACAAAAAGTCTGGCCGCAAGTAATATCAATGTGTAATAAGTAATTAACAACCAGCTCGTCATGAACAGCAACAAGTTTTCAATAGAAAAATATATTTGTCAAGTATATAAAATATGTCTTGAGGAATGCCATAACTCTAATTTTCTATTAAGGTTAATTTTGTATTATTCCATCTTCAACTAGCTTCTAGTATAACCACCTTAACATATGTTGGCCGGCTGTGAAACACCATTTTAACACCTGACGAGTGTCAGGTAAAACCAATTACTACAGTTACTTTAAGTAAAAACACATCTGTAGTTGATTTTCGATGAAGATTTACACTTTATAACTAAAAAACAGTTTTTTCATGATGTATATAGTATGAGTAGAGGTTTAGCTTCGTAAAAGGAACGATTGTTTTTAAACGCGTCAGCAAGTAAGCAATTACGTATTCATTTAGTTAAGTATTTTTATAATTAGTATATAGTTTGATAAAATTTTTACTACAACCCATAATATCTCAAGTAATTATATACTAATCAATTTGAAAGTTTTGTATAATACTCTATTGACATTTCTATAAACAACTTATAACAAAAGGAATAACAAACAAAACAGTGGTTGTCCTAATGTTTAACTGTTGGATTTCTGAAGTGTTTTTTAAGTTTTCAAATACAGTGGTTAAAAGCTGATATGAGACAATGAGCTTGCAGCTCTAACAATCATGTTTTGTACTTAGGGCTATGCATATACCTTAAGGTAGCAGTGCTTTGGGCAATTTAAAACCCGCTCCCAAGTCAAGGAAAAAAAATAGGGCTATGCATATTGTGTGTGTATCTGGGTTTGTTTGTTTGTATTTGTGAATATAGCTGTAAGTTTACTTATTCATATCATCAAAAAATTCATTTTATATTTTAAACGTATTTGATTCATATAAAATTATCAAGTCTGAAAGTGCATACTTCATTAATCTGCAATAAAACATTACACTACTTTACAGATTATCCAAAACTTATAAACTAACCAACACATTTTGTCAATGTAATTATAAAACGCTTACTTTATACATAACACCCTCAAGCAATACTTTTAATCTAACATCATAAACAAAGACATTTACTACTCTGTGGGCATATACAACCTGGCCCAGTTTCTACATAGGCAAAACAGAAAGGTCATTTTCCTTATGCTACCAAGAACTCATAAAAATACTTACAAACAAAAACACTTAAACTTTACCGAACACATCATGTCTACAAACCACAAATACACAAACATAATATCAAAGCTACAAATTCTACACAAACAAAACAAAAAAAACTAATGCCATACAACAGAGCAGTATATACACAAGTATGAAATATACAAACATTTAAGCTACATATTCACAATCATATACCTATACATACCCAATTACATTACAACTATCCATTGCAAACTAACCCCCAAAACTCCTAAAAACAATCACCTAATATCGCTATCCTACCCCAAATTACACCCATTCAAATCAAATATAACCAAGAGGTCAGTTATGGTCTGAGTTGACAATGGGATACAACTCCCGAAAGGGCTTTCCTCAATAATAATAAAAAAGTGCTACTATAGAAAAGTGTAACATATCCAATATATGTTCAAGTCTTTTACTTTAAAGCTAGATAGATAGGAAGATATTATAAAGATAGTTAGGGAGATATATGAAGATAGTGATAGGACAGAATAAAATAATATTATTCTGCAATATTTTCTCAGATGTTGAATAAATGCAAGGTGTGTTAATGGAAAGCTTTTTATTTCTACTGAAATAAATGTGAAACCTATTTATACCTGCATGATTAATTTATATGTTTGGGATAAATCATGAATTATAGCTATAAATCTTGTTTAAAAGATCTTCATTAGTAAATTTCAAAGCCGATCTTATTTTAACAATTACATGAAATATAAAATGAAGATATAACCACATCTTGATAGTCCCTGTATTGACAGGAGTACAAGGCAAACACGATTTTCCTAACATTTTGATTATATCGATTATACATTGTCTCAAATCCAGTTTTGAAATAATTGTTTTAATTTGAAAACATACTTGAGTATGCAATCCAATTTTGGTACTGTATAATGAAAAATGGCAAGAACAAATATATCGGTATCTGTTTTGTTATCACAATATTTGCATTAGAATCATTTAATACAGAAAAAGTGTAATACAAGTGTGTTATTATCCATGAACCTGCATCAATTCGTTAAAAGAAAAATTTTGACATTCTCGAGAATCATTTTTAGTTATTAGATTAGTTTATTTTCATACATATCAGCTAGTTAAATTCTTGTTGTGTGAGGTTGATTTACTCTAAACTCAATATTTTTTTCTGTATTGCAAAGAAAAAATATGATAGTAGATTATATTGCATAGTTTAAAAGAAACTTGTTCTGGTCTAAAGGGAGATGATTAAGAGTAATATTATATTGGTGCACATTTTTATGATGTCTATAGATTCCCATTTGTTATTTTGGATTAAGCGTGTAATGATCAAATACTGGATTTCCATGTCACTTGAGAGTGAGTTTTGCAGTTTTCCTAATGGAAAATTGACCAACATTTTATGTTTTTTGTGTTTAAACTCTGGATTTCTGGCATTACATCGACTGTCCGTATTGATGGTTCAGTAAAAAATAGTTGGTTTTTGCAATCACGAATTTTTTCTCCAATAACTTGCATTAGATTAAATTTTCAAGTCATTCTTCTACCATTATCTTCACAATATAATAGAGAAATATCAGTTATTGATAAAATAAAATACTAAATTGACTTTTGGCATTGGTGCATTGTCCATTTTTAAATTGATATCCTTTCTTCCCTCCAGCTTTCCAATTGGATAAATAAATATTTATTAGGCCTAATCATATGATACTCCTCTATAGCAGTACTCAACTCATAGGATATAGCAAGAGATTTGAGGTGCACAGAAGGGGAGTCTGCAGCCAAGGAGAGTGCAGTAGTAAACCCCTCTCTTCCATCCAGGCATCACGGTAAACAAAATACAACGTTAAAAAGAAGTGATACACGATAAAAGTTCAGAAATCTGCAAAAGTATTTAAATGACGAGCGTGATCCTAAGTGGTATAAATTGTTGTCAATAATTTTTTTTAATACAGTCTTCTACTAGGTGTTATTTATGCCATAACTACTGTGAAAACGCGGAAAGAGCTAAGCATACAATAGATGTGACAGGGTGAGAGATGACTTGGCATTGTTAACACAATGGGTATAATTGGTGGTGGGAGTGGAGTAGAGTTCAGTAAGCTGGCTGCAACACTGAATTAGATGATTTGGCTATGAGTAACCATTCTTTTCCATCTTTTGAGTTTTTTGTACCTCTTAGATGTTTACTTTTTAATAACTTAAAAAATATATGTAATTATTAATTTTAAAAATGTTGGTTAGTCATCAGTGCATCAGATGGCTACTCCCTTGCTACCAAGTTAACTATTTGCCGAACTTATAGACTTAAGTGAATTTAGGAAAAACTAAATGAATTTTTTTCAATTTTACAAGCCAATTTTTTTCATAAATGTATTTGGATTTATAAGTTCAGCAATTCGACAATTAAATTAATAAGTAAATTAATGATTTAAATTAATTAAATAAAATTTCACCAATCATCATACATAGTGAAATACATGAAAAAATAAAACTGTCATTCACTAATTCCTTTCAGACCAAGGTGTTTTACAGGAAACAAATTTCTTCTTTTAATTATTTTTCACCTTGTTGCAGCATATGATTTATTTATTGCTATTTCTGGTGGTGTAGCCTTCAGCAGAAATTTCTTGCTCATCCAATTTGTTCTTTTTTTTAACCAACTTTTGTTCTTTTTCTCCCACTATTTGTCAAAAAAGTTCTCTTGGAGGAAATGAGTGTCTCAACATCTGGTTAGCTACAAAATTCGTTACTAATACACATTTTTTCTTCTGTCTTTCATGATGGAAATGTTGCTTTATTATTTTCCTCTCTGTTGTAAATATATCTCGTAAACTAAAACAGCAAAAAGTCACATATTTTCTGATATGATTGCCTGTGTGATCCGTCTTAAAATTTTATTTTGGCCACTGAACTAATGTTGCACTGCAGTTGATTCTGATATGTTTGGCCCTTACAAAATGTTAATTATACATAAGAATGCTTTAATGAGCTTTGATTGTGACGTTGGAGTGGTCAAAGAGCATTGCACTCCGTTTTGGCTGAGTGCCTCTTGCTACAGCCACATATCACTTGCTTCCTAACAAGTTTCTTTTGATTTATATCAATGTAAAATGTAATTGGAAAGGTGTAGACTTAGGCAACATAACTATGTAATTTATACTGTACGTCTTTCTAATAAAATTGAGTTGAGTTTATTTAATTTTAATAAAAAGGACTTTTTAAAACGGTTATGTTTGTATAAACAAATTTTGAAAAATGTTCGCAAAAAAATGGAAAAGTTCTATATTGAGCTCAAAATACTTGAAGTATAATGTATTCGGTATATTGGTCCCGCTTAAAAATGTCAGTATGTCCCGACGAAAAATTAAAATATTGCTTACCAAAAATGTCTAGAAACTACACTTGTTTGTATTATCTTGCCAAAAAAACACTACTTACTGATTTATTCTGCAGATGTGTTTTGCGCTAGCTCAGCACATTTTTCAATGTTGTGAATTACTGACAAGACTGTTGCTCAGGTGTGTTGTGTTGATGTGAGTCTGTGGTGTATCTATGTTCTGTGGTGTGTTATTCTTCATAAAGTAGTTGTTAATTATGTGCTCAAATATAGTGTTTGATTGGGAGCGCGTTTTGTCATTTAGAATGTGTTGTGGTATTTATGGTGTTTATATATCTCATAGTTTTTTACTGTGTTAAGTTTTTTGCTTTTATTGATGTAATGTAGGATTTTTAGATTGGTGTCTATGTCAGTCTGTGAGTGTAGTGTGTTTTGTATGTGTATGGCGAAATTTGATGTAGGTTGTGTCTTTCTTATCTATTTTACGTGTTTTTCGTATCATGTGGTAAATGTTCTCCCTGTTTGTCCTGTATAAAAGCTGGGATAGTTGTTGCACGTAAGTAGTGTTTTTTTTTGCAAAGATAATACAAACAAGTGTAATTTCTATAAAAACCTCAAGACAACTAGAATTCTATTTCCTCGTACAACACAAAAACTGCAAGTCTAGAAATTGAATAAAAAGAAAATATTTTATACTAACCATTAAATTTGTTATATACAAAAAATATGTTAAAACAACTGTATAATCAGGGGTGTAAGCAGGAGGATGTAGTGGGGGGCATGCCTGGGGAAATGTTTACCTTATTTTATCTCTAGGAATCATATTTTTTGTTATTTTGACACTTACAATTACACAATTGTTGGGTCATCCGGAAGGTGTTTTGCTAAAACATACTTGGTTATGAAATATATTTTTCTAAAAATAAGCTACAGTATTTTAATAATCTAATCGCCCACAAACAATAATTTTTACTCAAAAAACAAACCTAACTTATCCTGAAGGAAAAGAATAATGGAATATGAAAAAATTGCTCTTGCTATATAAAAGCTGTAGCAACTGTAGGCCTATAATAGTATTTGGGAGCATGTGCTCCCTTGGCCCAATGGCTACGCCCCTGTGTATATATTTTTTGATAAAGGGACTTTATGTAAAATTATTACATAATTGTTTTATCCTACTAAGGCAAAATTAGGAATCGAATGTATATTATACAAAATAAAAAAAGTAATTTCATTAGAATGTAATAATTTATATAAGCTTACTTTTGAACAATAGCAATACAGTATTACATAACTTTAAATTGAGCTAATATCATAGAATTTGTAAAGATCTATCAGAAGGCATTCCAGTGTTTTAGCGTTGGTTGAAATTTGGATTTGGCATCAAGTCAAGTCTATTTGGGCTGCAGCTGGTCTGTTTGGCTGCATTCGGCCTTAAGTTAGTGTTTGCTAAGGGTTTCAAATCTCTTCCGTATTCGTTGAGGATAAGTTCAAGGTCAAAGGGAACTGCGCTATACTGTATTTTTGTGTAACCAAACCTTGAAAGTAAGTTTTGCTTTTTAGTTAGCCAAAACTGTGTAAAATACTGCCTTTGATGAGTTTATTCTGGGCGTTTTTATGGTTATAAGCTAGAAAAAACCTTGTGTCTTTTTTTTTAGTTTAAAAATAAATTTTCATAAAAGAACAAACTAATTTTACAAAAGTTAAGCATCATAACTTCTAAGAAATTTTGTGCAATAGTCTACTTTTGTCTTAAAGAAGTCTGTAGGCTGTTTAGAAACTGGAAATAGGTTCCCTATTTATGTTCATCATAGCTCGAAATTATACCGTGTTATTATGAAATTAAACGAAACCCAGTTTAAATGTATGTCTACATGGCTTCAATTTTCTTCTGTAAACTTCTGCTTTTACTAGCTTTAAAATATTGGGTTTGCCAAACACGTACATCTAATATATAAACATAGTATAGTATAAAACAACGTTAAAATAGACCCATAAAGAAGTATATAAGAATTTTACCTTATAAAACATTTCAACAGTCGATCTATACTAGAATCTTTATTAAATATACAATTGTATATTGAAAAAGTATAGCACTAATCCAATAGGCCTACAGAGCGAAAAATATCCTTATTTGTTATAATAACAAATATGAAAACTTACAGTTTTTCATTTAATTTTTATAATTTAACCTTTTTATGAAATTTTAAATTTACTTTTAAATTTTGCAACATAGGCCCTAATAACAGAACTTAACGAGTTGGGGTTAATAAATATGGCTAGGAGGTAATATAATTAACATACTGCTAATGTACAATACACAAAATAACTTAACCATTGTTGCATGAAATCATACGCTATCATATTATTTAATCAAATATACGTTATGAAATCACACGCTATCATATAATTTAATTAAATATACGTTATTTCTGAATATTAAGGAGATTTAATTTGGAAGCTATTTAATTATAACCTCAATGTAAAGCCAAAAGCGTTATAAATTACCACCACCACGCTTTGCTTTCTGACATGTTTACAATTCGTTCTTAGGAAATGTGCCGTTATATTACTAGGTCGGGAGCTGAGGGGGAGGGGTTTACCAGGTACCTCAAGCTGCACGCAATTTGTTTTTATTTAATTGTTGTTAAACGAAGTAGAAACTCCATGTTGTCGCTTTCCAATGTGGTCAACAACCTGGGGGTGGGGGCGAGATGGCTTCATTAGCTGTTTAAAGAACCGTGTGTAAATCGGAAATTATAGTAGACAGAAGCTTTCAAAAAACACCAATAGACTCGAAAAAACTACAAAATACAGCGTTTTTTGTAAGAACTTTTTTAAAGAACCCGTTTCCCCCCTCTATTAATGTTGTTTGCATGTTACTAACTGCAGTACTATCATTCCTGTCCCTTACCTCCCCCCTCCACACGATTGTTGATTAGAAGGCGACAACATGGGTTTCCTACTTCATCTAAGTGGTTATAACAATGGAAAAGAACACTTCGCGCAGCTTAAAGTACAACCTGTAGTGGATGACAATTGATGTTAACAGCATTTCAAATATTTATTTAATAATTAAATTATAAAAATTTGAGGGGGGTCTAGGTCGGATTAGAACTTAGTATCCTCCAGTCCTCCAGTTCTCTTTGACACTGAGCCAACTTTCCCAATAGCTATAATGTATATCTCAAAGATATAAATATATGCATACTTTTGCTCCCGTCTGGTTGTCATGGAAACTTCCATTGCACAATCTTAAATTGTTGCCTTGGTTACCACACAATATCATAAATAATGCTCTATGATTAAAAATGAATGAAAAAAATAAAATAAACAAACTTGACTAACGGAATAAACACCTTGCTTCACTAATGAACGATGTAAAAGGAAAGCGAAACAAAACTACAACACAATGCAAAAGACGAAAAAAGAAAGTGTATAAATAGTAACAAACAAAAATAATAGCCCAACACCATACATAGAAATTAAAATGGGAAATTGCAATGAAGTTAGCTTTCTATTTTGTCACTTAATATTGTTATTCTAACATATGAATATAAATATTTATAATAATTGTAATTATAAAATAGTTATAACAATTTTTAAAAGAAACTAAAGTAATTCAATTTTATTTAAGCGGAATTGACTTTTTAAGTAAATATATTACTTGTTAAGAAAATAACTGTAACTTTAAAATTACTGTTTAACCCAAAACTGTAATAACAAAAACAACAAAATTTAGTATTATAAACTCTTATATTTAAATTTTACAATTCGTTATATTACAACTTTGGTGACCAGGTAATATTACACCTTATGCTGAGACTAGTTAAGTCTCTAGACACGGACACAGGTCGCTATTTATATGCAGCTCTTTCACTTTCACAGTTCTACTCTTACTGCCCCAATATTTGGGTTACAAAATAAAATTAGTACTACATTCTTTCTCAGAACAAAAAAGAACGCCCTAAGAAAAACGCGGCTATTCAATTATTTTCTTCTATCACACGAAACGGTAAAATTAAATCCAATACAGTAAAAGCTCTAATAACTGCCAATCTCAGAGTCCGCACGTTGCTGGTTATCGAAAATTTCCGGATAATCGAACCTAACCTATACAGACTATACACACTTCGTATTGTGCATGACGCTATGGCACGTATCACAGAAGATTCTGTTGATTGTTACAGAAAATGTTCTGTTGAAATCTTACCTTCCATATTTGTTTGCTTCCAATTACTGTATTTCCGTACGTATTAATAAAAGCACACGCTCGCACGCACAAAATTTATACCAACAAAATTTAAGAAAGAAAACAACTGTAATCCCTAAAACGCTTTTCATTTTGTACAACGTTAAGATAAAGCATTATATATATATATATATATATATATATATATATATATATATATATATATATATATAGTATATATATATATATATATATATATATATATATATATATATATATATATATATATATATATATATAGTATATATATATATATATATATATATATATATATATATAAAATATATAATATATATAATGTATATATAATTATATACATATATAATATATATAATATATATATATATATATATATATATATATATATATATATATATATATATATATATATGCAGATACGTATTCCTTCACGGATGGACAAATATGATGAATAGTTAATATCTGGAGTACATCCGTTCATTCTGCAGTCCATAAATTCGCAGTTCAGACGTTTCGCCAGAGTCTCATCCACCATTGACGAGGTGAACCCAACAACAGTAGAAGAGCGAGTATATATATATATATATATATATATATATATATATATATATATATATATATATAAAATATACAAAGACTAACGATTGTATAATGTTTTAATGATTTATTTTTAAAATCCTGGATATCTGACAGCCTTATTAGGGGATGGGTGTCTTTCAACAAATTTTGAATAAAGCATATGCAGCTGCAAATCCTCCTGAGTCGAGCAGCATTTCTCACCTTCACAAATGTTAACAGCGTTGTAAAAGCAGCTGCAGCGATACTCCTTAAAACGTTTACTTTTTCTTGACCTATTTCTTTGTTAGGTTTGTTAACTGACATCTGTATTGTGCTGTATTTGTGATCGGTCACATCTTATAACAACAAAAAAAGTACGGTAGTGATTTATTTTTAAAATGTACCGGTTAATAGAACGTTCCGGATGATAGAATGCCGTATAAAAGAACTTTTACTGTAGTTCGATTTGAAAGCACTAGTCTTGGAACGCACACGTGTCTGCCGTGACTCAGGACTAGTTTTATTCCTAGACAGGGCTAGGCTAGTGTTTATTGTTATTGCGACTCTTTCACATTTGTTTACTCGGAGCATATTTATTGCACCGGTCTCGGAATTCCTTTACAGAGCCAATACATTACTTTACCTATAACATTTTATTAACAGCTTTCTGATTGGTAATGACTAGGTAAAATCAGTGTACGGAGGCAAATTTGGTTATAGCTTTCCCTTTGTAAACTTTACAGTATTATTATTGGTTTTATTAATGCAAACTATGGGTTTATTTTTTTATTTTTTACATTTGTTTCACTCAAAAATATATTCTATAAAAGAAACCAGTGATTACAAGTGTCACAAAACATTAATAGTCACTAAAAATCACTTTAACATATAGGCCTATTAGTATATTACACTTGCCTACAGACCACTTAGATTTGTGATTATTGAGGATTATTTCACTTTCTATAAAAGGGAAAATGGGTCACATATACCGAAACAGCCGTCCTCAATAATCAAAAACGTACGAAATACACTTGAACATATATTAGTATGTTACACTTGCCTATAGTATCACTTAGATTTGTGATTATTGAGGATTATTTCACTTTCTATAAAAGTGAAAATGGGTCACATATACCGAAACAGCCGTCCTCAATAATCAAAAACGTAAGAAATACTCTTGAACATATATTGGTATGTTACACTTGCCTACAGACCACTTAGATTTGTGATTATTGAGGATTATTTCATTTTCTATAAAAGTGAAAATGGGTCAAATATACCGTAACAGCCGTCCTCAATAATCAAAAACGTACGAAATACACTTGAACATATATTGGTATGTTACACTTGCCTATAGTAGGCCTACCACTTAGATTTGTGATTATTGAGGATTATTTCTCTTCGTATAAGAGTGAAAATGGGTCAAATATACCGAAATGGCCGTCCTCAATAATCAAAAACGTAAGAAATACTACTTGTTGTATTAGTGTTACTTATTACACTTTTGCTATTACTTGCGACCAGACTTTTTGTTAACTAACGGTTGTTAAATTGTTAACTTACACTTGGAGGAAACGTTTTCGTCATACGACTTCTTCAGCCTCGGGAGTTTCCTTCAAGTGTTGTTAACAATTTAACAACCTTTAGTTAACAAAAAGTCTGGTCGCAAGTAATAGCAAAAGTGTAATAAGTAATTAACAACCAGCTCGTCATGAACAGCAACAGGATTTCGGTATTAGTATTATTTGTAAAAATCTTGTAACTCAAGTGAAAATAGAATCAAATAACATAAATAGCGATTAAAACTCTTTATCATCTTAAAAATATAACCTCTTTGGTTAAATCACACCACTTTTCCAAGTACGTTTTCACGGATTGCTTCACCACATTGTTATATAGATTGATTAAATATAGGTATGAAGTATTTCGTTGGGATAGATTTTCTTTAAAAAAAATAAATGAAATTTCCTAATGTGAGCCAGCCGCATTGAACAAGCGGCTCGGTCTCCCGACTTCGAATGACCGAGATGTCTACGGAGCACTTTCAAATTACCAAGCTGTCAACTAACCAAGAGGTATATGCAACGTCCAAAGAACCAAAATGTACGCGTCCGTCAACTAATCAAGATACGCCTCATTCGACTGACCAATATTGTTGTGGGTTATCGTATTGCCGCTCCGCGGGCGTTCTTCGATCATTTAAACGTAACGTATAACTAGGTTAGTTGACACCTCGGCCATTTGAAAGCATGCGTAACGTACGTGTGTTGAGACGATCCGGGATTAGTTAGCGTTAGTTTAGTCTTTTTTAATACCATAATCCATGCTATTCGAATACTTTGTAGCTATATTATGGTATGTAGCTATGTAACTATAGGCTATAGTAGAATGTACTCTACATTTAAGGAGAAACTTCTACTCTACTGTTTTATTAATAAATTTTGAATTCATAAAGAATTGTGTTAAACCAACATCAACCGTTTGCCGAGTTCAGTGTTATCGTTAGTAAATTTATTATTGTTTTACATTATACACAAATAAATAACTATCAGGCATTATGTAGATATATTGTGAAATAGCTTCATTTAATTGTATTGTAAAATACTGTTCCGTTTAATATTAGTTATATTTGAAATTCTTAATATACTTATCATCACTCCTGATGGGATATTAGTTTACATTTGAGTACATTTCCCTACCTTTCCTAACAATAAAATTTTTTTTGACGCGTTTCGTAATTACTCCATTTTCAATACTTTGATAGTTCTGTTTAAAGTTTTTTAAGAATGGATTTATTCCGAAACGAGTCAACAAAGAAAAATATTTTCATGTTAGGAAGGTCAGGAAAATGTACTCAAATATATATAACTTATATTTAATATCGAAATCTTGTTGCTGTTCATGAAGAGCTGGTTGTTAATTACTTATTACACTTTTGCTATTACATGCGACCGGACTTTTTGTTAACTAAAAGTTGTTAAATTGCTAACAGTGTAAGTTTTACAATTTAACAATTTTTAGTTAACAAAAATTCTGGTCGCAAGTAATAGCAAAAGTTTATAACTTATATTTACTTAATACAGTGTTGTTTGTTTGGTGTTGATGTTTAGATGTTTTTTCTCTAACTGTAATCATTATTTATGTTTAGCGACATTTAAAATGACTTGTTTCTTATTTAGATTGTAAGTATAACACACTTTTTGGATAAAAAATGCGAAAAAGAAAACCGTTAGGAAAAAACCATACTACATTAATTCGGAGAATATAGAGAGATGAAAATTGCAAATAATAATAATAATAATAATATATATATATATATATATATATATATATATATATATATATATATATATAATATATTATATATATAATATATAATATATATATATATATAATATATATATATATTATATATATATATATATATATATATATAA
This sequence comes from Prosapia bicincta, assembly GCA_036971475.1. Lineage (NCBI taxonomy): Eukaryota > Metazoa > Arthropoda > Insecta > Hemiptera > Cercopidae > Prosapia > Prosapia bicincta. The sequence continues at coordinate 241,885,879 of JBAIZL010000001.1, forward strand.
TATATATTATATATATATATATATATATGTATATATATATATATATATATATATATATATATATATCGCAATATGTATTCTTGTGTAAACAATTCAATTGTTTAATATTCCTGATGATGTTGGTACTGTTAGCCAACGAAAAGCTTTGAATTGTAAATTCAATTATAATTCTTGTATTTGTATTTTGACTCAGTTCTTTATATATATATATAATACAACCAGTACGTAGGTTGTAAAAAGACCGGATTATGACGCATTACAAATGATAAAAGAAATATTAACGATTTTTAAGTATAACCGAAGTACAAAGAGTCGAGATTACCAATAATGAGAGTAGAAGTGGAGCTAATTATAGAACTGAAGAAATTGCGTAGCGCGTGCGCAAATGGGGGCATTTTGGTATAGAGAGTTAGCGATCGTTGGCAGAAAACCATACGATGGTGACTAGTGGAGCCGACGTTAGAGCCATCATCTGAAACGAAGCTACGCGTCATTCCTTAAACAGTCGTAAAACGACTTTGGCACCAATATGCTAAGCACTACTTCCGCACTCTCGCGGGTATTTGTAGACTGTTTGTAAACTTACTACAGTTGAAGGAATGTTTGTGTGTGTAGATAAAGAGTAAATGCGCTGTTTAGCCTACAAGTAGCCTATACTAGAATGGGATACTGAAAGAATGATGAATAATACGTAGGATTAACAATTTTTATAACCTTAACTGGGGTGGGCTTGTGTTTTCAGGATCATTATTAGGAAAGGTCATTGATGACATGAAGAATATCTGCTGTGATTATTTGTAAAGTAATAAATATCTTTAAACTGTTTTATTCAGTACAATTTATATTTTATCTAGTTACTATTGTTGATTTATTTGTAGGATACTAAAAAAACATTTGAAATTAACTACTTAGGCCTAATAGAGTTCTTGTTAATTTTTTTTATTAAAAAGTACAAACATTGAACAAAGTATATATATATATATATATATTTTATAAATATACACTATTAACTTTACAGTACTTCTTGTATTCTTGTATTCACTTATCACTTACACTTTATGTACTTAAACAAGAATTATAGTAAAGACTTTTAAATGTTTTAAACTTGCATATAGTAGCACTTACTTTGCTTGTTGAGGACGGCCGTTTCGGGAGATGTGTTCCTTTGTCAACTCAGACCGTAACTCTGAATTACGGTCTGAGTTGACAAAGGGACACATCTCCCGAAACGGCCGTCCTCAACAAGCAAAGTAAGTGCTACTATAGGCAAGTTTAAAACATTTAAAAGTGTTTAGTGATTACTAGTAGCTCACACGAAGATGGAATCAACAAATGGCAAGAATTATACTTGGTATATATGCGAATCGGCTCTCGAATAGTATCAATTACGTGTTCTCGTTTTCGAGCTTATGATACTGCACTCGAATAGGATACAAAATAGCATACACAACTAATAACAAGTTACAATACAAAATACAACACAACACCAACAACAAGGATAAACTACAAGCACCAGGCGTATACAAACTGAACTGCGACGAATGTAACAAATTCTACATTGGACAAACAGGTCGCAGCTTTAAACAAAAAGTCGAAGAACACAAACAGAACACAAACTCAACATTTTACAACCACATAAAAGATACAGGACACAAATACACAGACATTTACCATAACCTAGAAATCCTACACATCGACAAAAAAGGATCTCAACACACTAGAACAATATGAAATTTACAGACACACAAAAACACAAAGTACAAACATATTAAACGAACAAACACAATACAAATCACACATACTCTTTGATACTATCGAAAACTTACCATTAAAACCGTCACCGCTTGACCCGACATCTCCAAGCAGAAGACACTGATGATGATCAGCACATAGCGATCGAAAACGTTCTGTCTCAGTAAGTTTTAACAAATTCAAAGTTCGGATAGTCATAAACTATTGTTTAAGTGATTAATAAGATTCACCAAACGTAATGGACTACAAAATTCAAGAACGTAACTATTAGTTTACGAAAGTCGGCTTGCATATGTACGAAATAAGATTTTTGTTAAAGTACATTAAAGGGTACCTTTATATATGTAATGTTCTTATGGAGACCGAAAGGGCTCTTGGTCACCCTTTTTTTGGGAGATGGGATTTATTTGAACCCTCAAATTTCCCCGTTAGACACCACTCGAAATATAAATCCTGGGTACATCCCTGGCAACCAATAAATACAATATATCCGCGAAAGCTAATTTTGCATCTAAGTACTTAACAAGTAATATATATATATATATATATATATATATATATATATATATATATATATATATATATTGTAACATTTATAGAATGGGCTATATAATATTATTTAAGAATTGGAAGAATATATTAGAAATAACCCACACAAAATTTAAAAAAAAAAGAAATTCATTAAAAGATTGGTTAGGTTAAAATTGAAACTAAATTCTGGTAAAAGCCTAGGAATTGTAAACAAGGTATTTGAACTGTAAAATCCATTAGGAAATTTGTTATATCAAATAACCTAACACATAAATTAAAACAAGATAATCTAATAATAGTTATGTGTAAACAAATTTGTAAACTGTAGTAACATAGGGCATAAGTAATTACTTGAAGGAAAAGTGAAAAACGATTGTAAACAAAAAATTGAAAGGTTATGTTTGGAAAAGTCCAGTCAAAACACACACAATTCAGAACTATTTCAAAAGTAAAACACAAAGACACTTCACACACTAATAATATTAATAAAATAAACACTGGAAGGTTTGTTGAGGATAGGAAATTAAAACAGTAAGTTTCAACCAGGTTTAACCAAGTTAAAACGCCATTCTAAACAAGCTCATTGTGGACGCATCAGCTGTAAAATGGTGAAAATAGTTCGTTGACATTAACATGTGTGAAAGTCAAGGAAACATCAGCTGTAAAAACAGAAGAAAGTAAGTCTGATGTAAAGTCTAGTGGAAAGAAATCGAACTAAATTATAACCCATATGTGTTTTTTTTAAGAAGAAGGCCGCCATATTTGTAACATTTTAAAAGAAAATCTAAGGACGCGTAGTTAGAGCATTTTCTAGCGTGGGTGACGCTACTAGAGGAAGCAGACCTTGCTGTGCAGTCAAAATTCTATTTATTTGGAAAGAGTTCGTCTAAATTATACCGTTTTGTTAAGAAGATTGGCCAAACTAAATTAAGGAGAAGTGAATTACAAAATGTAATACTGTGTTAATATAAAGTGAAGTAAATAAAACGAATTTAAGTGTGTAAAAAGTCAAATTTGGAGAGAACGGAATCTTACGTAAGCTAACTGAAATTTCGATATTTGATAAGTTATTAGCGCTATAAAAACCAATTTTAGTGGACTTTTAAGATAATAGAGAAGTTAAATTTGTACATTAGAATATCTTGTAGTTAATTAATAGTAAGTAATAAGAAATAATCCAGTTCAAATAGTTTAGCCTTTTTGCATTTTCAAAATTTAATATTGTTTGTTCAAAATTTATTTAAGTAACCTAAGAATTAAAAAAAAAATATAGCCCATGCTATAACCCCGAGATATCAAGAGATCTTAAACTAGCCAAGGGTATTAAAATTGTGTAACTCTAAAATTAAAATAAAATAAGAGTTAGTATATTTTGTTAAAAATTGTTAAGTTGTAAAATTTTGTTTTGTGTGTATTGTTTAATGATGAGATGAAATGATAATAAATAATAATGAATTGTTCCTGAGTAGTTTTATTTGTCTTAAATAAAAAATTCAATTTATTAAATAGTAAAACATAATTATATTGTATTGTGTCTCTTTAAAAATTATGTTATAATTGGCGCCCAACGTGGGGCACGATTATTAGAAAAATGATAATAAAGAATTAATTATTCGGGAGTTTGTGTTTTGTAAATAGAGAAATTAATTATTTTCTCGATATAAGAAGATATAAAATTTATTTAGAGAGATTTTGAAATAAAATTAATTTAGAACTTTTTATATGAAAAACATTTGAACTGGAAATAGATTTAGAAAAAATTTTGTAAAATTAAGCACTGAGTTGAATAGAATCAAGGCTAGGTTTATAGTATATATAAAAATTATTTATGTTTGTATAATAAGTTACTTACAGAAAAAAAAAGAAGAAAATATTATAGGCGAGCTGGTAGTTGTAGGGGACCAGGAAAAAGGGACAAGTTTGGAAATGAAAGAAATGGAAGGCACAGATATGCCAATAGGAGACATTGAGGTAGAAGAAGCTAGGGGACTACCACCTATGCAAACTCAACAAAAAGAACAGGGAAATAATGATAATGAAGAATTGAGGGAAATGATGAGATCTCTCATGGAAATGAGTCTAAAAGGGAGAGAGGAAAATAAGGAGATGAGAGAAGAGATGAACAGAGGATTTGCCTCAAGTAGGTTGGAAATGAGTAGGTTGGATAAGAAATTCGAAAGCCTAAAGGAAGAAAATAAGAGAATGATAGAGGATATGAGGGAACAGTGGAGAAAAAAGAATAATGCTGTAGTAGAGGATGAGAGAAGAGACTTAGAGGAGAAAGATGGAGAATTAGAGGAGATTAAGGAAAATTTTGAGAAAACAAATGAAATAATAGCTGATGAGATAGAAATTAATAAAAAAGAGATAGAGAAAGTCGAATATATAACAAAGAAAAACACAGAAGAGTTAGGAGAGTTAAAATTAAGAAATGAAGTAGGAAAGATGGAGGTACTGCCAATAAAAAATATAACAATTCAAACCGCAACTAAAAGGAAGACTGAACAGATTAATAAAATGAAAATGGTAATAGGAGAAATGGAAGGAGTTAAATATCCGTTTCAATGCATAGTGGTACAAAGCTTGTTGAGAGAAATGATCATAGGTACGGATATGTTAATGGATGTGGAGGCACAACTCAAGTGTGGAAAATGGGAAATGGAATTTAAATATGAGAGAAACACAGAAAATAGAACTTATGAAGCAGATGAAAGATACAATGGAGATGTAAACGGTGTTAAGGCAAGGACAGGCGTGGGGACAAGAAAAGAGCAGCTTGCCCACAGTCAATCGGAATACTAAGACAATGAGAAACCCAGGAATAGAAATTAAATAGAGGAAACAAGTTTACAGGCATTAATAGACACAGGCAGTAATATGACAGGTATCAAGGAGAACTGGAAAAGAAAAATAATAATAAAATAGGAAGGGAGATATTAAATATAGGTAAAGGAAGCAATATGAATAAACTCTAGGTGATTATGTGTATAAGAAAACGTTAGCAGGAGATAAGTTTTAAGGGATGGTAACTATATCTATGATAATTTATTAGAAACTTCGTCGAGTAATGAATAAAGATAAAATTATGTATATTTAAACTTCGTCGTATTGTAAGGGAGAATCTGCGTTGATAAATAATGGAACTTCGTCGTATATATTATATATTATAAAAGAAATATGAATCTATGATAATAAATATTAAAGCATCGTTGTAATAAAAATATGGTAATTGTGTATTTAAACTTCGTCGTATTGTAAGGGAGAATCTGCGTTGATAAATAAGTATTAAAACAAAATTTATATTCGTTGATATAGGGATAGTGTAATCGAAGGAACTGTAGATATGATCAAATAGAGGATATGAAATTGCAACCTTTAAAAATATTAGATGTTAAACTTCATACAAAATAAACTGAAATGATATAAGAAAATAATTGAACTGGATGTGAGATTGGAAGGGGAGATAAAATACTAACTTAGAACTGAGAGTTAGATGAAGCTAAAAGCAAAATAAATATGAGATAAATAATAAACAAGGAATAAACAGAAATAAGGGAAAGAGAAATGTTATAACCAATTTGACCAAATCTAGACATACTATGACTCGGATAGGCTGGGATTTAAAGACACGGTATCAGAGAATATATGTTAAATAAATATTGAATCAGACTTATGATTGGAAGGGTTCCAATTGTAATAAATGTAAAAAATAATAATAATTATGGAAGGAATTGTAAATACCAGAACATGATTTATATGTTAGAATTGTTAAAGAATTGTTGAATGAATGTTAGTTATAAGTATATTGTATTGTTAGAAGATATGTTAAGTAATATGTAGCTTGAAGTGTTCAGCTCAGTATTTGATTGTTAAAGAATTAAGATAAAATTGTGTCGTAGGAATTAAGTATAAATGGACAATTTAAAGTATAAATGTTAATTTAAATTTAATTTAAAAAAAAAATATGTATATTTAATCAAGCTTGTAAAATGTAAAGAATGTGTAATGTAGAGATTAGTAATATTTTTTATTTTAATTAAATTAGGGGACATTGTAACATTTATAGAATGGGCTATATAATATTATTTAAGAATTGGAAGAATATATTAGAAATAACCCACACAAAATTTAAAAAAAAAAGAAATTCATTAAAAGATTGGTTAGGTTAAAATTGAAACTAAATTCTGGTAAAAGCCTAGGAATTGTAAACAAGGTATTTGAACTGTAAAATCCATTAGGAAATTTGTTATATCAAATAACCTAACACATAAATTAAAACAAGATAATCTAATAATAGTTATGTGTAAACAAATTTGTAAACTGTAGTAACATAGGGCATAAGTAATTACTTGAAGGAAAAGTGAAAAACGATTGTAAACAAAAAATTGAAAGGTTATGTTTGGAAAAGTCCAGTCAAAACACACACAATTCAGAACTATTTCAAAAGTAAAACACAAAGACACTTCACACACTAATAATATTAATAAAATAAACACTGGAAGGTTTGTTGAGGATAGGAAATTAAAACAGTAAGTTTCAACCAGGTTTAACCAAGTTAAAACGCCATTCTAAACAAGCTCATTGTGGACGCATCAGCTGTAAAACGGTGAAAATAGTTCGTTGACATTAACATGTGTGAAAGTCAAGGAAACATCAGCTGTAAAAACAGAAGAAAGTAAGTCTGATGTAAAGTCTAGTGGAAAGAAATCGAACTAAATTATAACCCATATGTGTTTTTTTTAAGAAGAAGGCCGCCATATTTGTAACATTTTAAAAGAAAATCTAAGGACGCGTAGTTAGAGCATTCTAGCGTGGGTGACGCTACTAGAGGAAGCAGACCTTGCTGTGCAGTCAAAATTCTATTTATTTGGAAAGAGTTCGTCTAAATTATACCGTTTTGTTGGGAAGATTGGCCAACTTAAATTAAGGAGAAGTGAATTACAAAATGTAATACTGTGTTAATATAAAGTGAAGTAAATAAAACGAATTTAAGTGTGTAAAAAGTCAAATTTGGAGAGAACGGAATCTTACGTAAGCTAACTGAAATTTCGATATTTGATAAGTTATTAGCGCTATAAAAACCAATTTTAGTGGACTTTTAAGATAATAGAGAAGTTAAATTTGTACATTAGAATATCTTGTAGTTAATTAATAGTAAGTAATAAGAAATAATCCAGTTCAAATAGTTTAGCCTTTTTGCATTTTCAAAATTTAATATTGTTTGTTCAAAATTTATTTAAGTAACCTAAGAATTAAAAAAAAAAATATAGCCCATGCTATAACCCCGAGATATCAAGAGATCTTAAACTAGCCAAGGGTATTAAAATTGTGTAACTCTAAAATTAAAATAAAATAAGAGTTAGTATATTTTGTTAAAAATTGTTAAGTTGTAAAATTTTGTTTTGTGTGTATTGTTTAATGTTGAGATGAAATGATAATAAATAATAATGAATTGTTCCTGAGTAGTTTTATTTGTCTTAAATAAAAAATTCAATTTATTAAATAGTAAAACATAATTATATTGTATTGTGTCTCTTTAAAAATTATGTTATAATATATATATATACGCCTATATATATATTAAGTCAATTCCTACTTCAATCAACAAAGACAAATGTTATTTTAGTTTCTTTTTAGTTTATAATTACAATGAACATAAATGTGTTTATACACATGTCAAAATTATAATAATAAGTGGCAAAATAGAAAGCGAATTTCCTTTCAATTTTCCATTTTCCTTTCTATGTATGGTATAGGACTATTATTTTTTATTTGTTACTATTTATACGCTTTCTTTTATTTCGTCGCTTGCATTGTGTTGTAGTTTTGTTTGCTTTCTTTTCTCATTATCCGTTTGTGAAGCAATGTTTTCGATAACGTTAATCCAGTTTGTTTATTTTATTCGTTTCATTCATTTTTAATCCTAGATCATTATTTATGATATTGTGTGATAAAAATGGCAACAATTTAAGGTTATAAAATGGAGGTTTTTCATATAGATCTTAGAGAACTTCATTTCTAGTTACGGAAAGTTAGCTTAGTGCCAAAAAGCACTAGACTTCAAACATGAAGATACTCAGTTCAATTCCGACTAGACGCCCTAAATTTTTATATTTCAATTACTGAATAAATAATTGAAATAACTGTATTAACATCAATTGTCATCCACTATAGGTTAAAAAAATACATTTGTACTTGATTGGATGAATAAAAAAATAATTTATTAACGATTGAAAATTTTACAAGACATATCAGGAGAATGTAAGCTAATAGAAGGAATTTTAAAATCTTCAAAAGTAAATTTATATTAGAAAGTATTTCACTATCTTCTTTTCTTTGGAAGTATTTGCAAAGAATTGTGCAGTTAAAAACCCTTACCTTATGAATTTAATGAGAGTTTGGATAATAGTGCTGCCAAGATCGCCCGTTTACGAATTGGATTTCCTTGTAATTTTTGTTAACGTAAATAGCAAACAGGTTCTAGGAAGAAAACTTCTGAGTAGTTACAATTAAAGTTAATAACTTGTGTACGCAGTTAAGAGAGTTTGCAAAGTAGCAGTGTAACCAAACAGACGCCCGCCATTCCCAGAATATTAAGAGTTGCACAATATGCTTCCTCGCCATAGAAAACCCATTTACTTCAAAGGGTTTAAAATACAGCTTGGGAAAAACTGCAATAACATTGGTTGGGTTAATAACTACATTATATATATATATATATATATATATATATATATATATATATATATATATATATATATAAAGAAATAAGACAAATTACAAATACAAGAATAATTATTGAATTTACAATTCAAAGCTTTTCGTTGGCAAACAGTACTAACATCATCAGGAATATAAAACAATTCTTTAATATGTTTGATGATGTTGGTACTCTTTGCCAAAGAAAAGCTTTGAATTGTAAATTAGAATACATATATATAATCTCACAATTCTGCACCCTTATTGCTCAAAATTGATAGGATTTGAAATAAACTCATATATTTGATTATATTGATAGATGATTATTCGTTGGTAATATTTGACAAAGGGTGGTTCAACTCCGTTTTTTTGGTTTTTAAAAATGTTTCTCAAAAATACCTTCTAAATAAGGAAACATTTATATCCTGTTTAAATGTCTTAAGCCACTAATAGTAACTAAAACATACACTAATTATCGTAATACAAACTTAACCTTAATACATATCCTTATCCTTATACAAACACATTCTTACAGGAATTACTGCAATATTATGTGAAACTATATTACTATTTAGCTATATTAAATTATAACTAATAATTATTTTTTGTTTTTTAATAAAAATTACCAACGTAAACTAAAGTGACGTGATGGAGCATACATATGTAGCCTATTTGACAGATTTCTAACGGAAGCTGATCGATTTCTGAATTGAATATTAAGGCTATAAATATTTAAAACTATTTTAAAAACCAAACCTGTCCTAACATTGTTATGCTCGTATGGTAATTTAATGTAACAATAAATAGTGATCTGTTTATTAAAGTAGTCATGATTCTAAACAGCTTCGTGTGTTTGTAAATTTAAGTTATGTTTGTACATTTTTCAAATTAACTCTATTTATGATTAACGACATTTTATACATTTTTATCTTGCTTTGGATGTTGTACTTTTATTATCACGCGAAAAAAATCAGTTTTAATCAAGTATTACTCATCCATCTTGATAAAATCAGTAGATTTATAGGCTACACATATTTATAAAAGTTTTCATTTGGAGACGAATTGTAAACAAAATGTTTCTCAGTCAGATTTGTATTACAATGAAATAAAACAATTAAATTGAATAGTTATATTAAATTTGAATATAAATAAGTAAAAAGCAAATCTTTTAATTAGGTCTAAGAGTCGTATAACATTTCATTTTTTTAATAAACTGCTTGTTCCAAATTTGTATGGTACGCGCTAAAATAAACCCTGACCTGCCCGTTCTTGCACGTAGTTTGGCATAGGGCCAAGAAATAGGCAGGTGTTGGACGCACGTTTTTTTAAATGACAGCAGTTAAAAGTGTTATTGAAACAAATCTATGCTTAATCACCAAAACATCAGATTATTAAAATCGCCTGTGTGTAGCCTATATTTTGTGTGCAAATGTTATGAAATGTTCATAACACTTTCCTAATTTAGAAATAAAGCACTGGCGAAACGGACAAAGGAAAATGTTACAAGGTTTCGCAAACAAAGAGCCTCCGAGATTTATGATGGAGTTGTGAGTTTTGGCACACGGACGCACTTTTGCGCACACTATTGCGTCTGAACTGAAGACGCAAGGTCAGTAATCGCGAATCTTCCAATACGCGATCTGCCACAGGTCGTAGCACCGAATGTTTAAAGCGTGGTGACAGAAAGTTATTTGATTCTTTAAATTTTATGGTTTCTGTTAAATAGGGAAAACATTCGGCGAAAATACTATGAAAAGTTTCAAAGAAAATCCTTTATTATTGATACAAAAAGTTGTTTAAGGGATAATTGTGTGTTATTTATGGCACCGCCCCCAATGTTTCAGGCTCGTATGAGTTAGTAATATGTTACTTATAAAGCTGTAATAAATGTCGCAAATAGTAAATAGTTGGAGAAAATATCAACATAGCCTAGATTTACAAACTCGAGTAGGCCTACACACATGTATGTTCTGCATGACTGGGGGGAAATTGTTACTCTCTCATTTGAGCAACCGGGTTAGCTTACATTAGTCTCGTTTCTAACCAAATCCATCCTCACCGGATACTTTATAGCTATATTCTAACGAAGAATCTCACGTTATAATACAACACGATGTAAGTTATGTTTCTAAATTTATGTAAGTTGGTGTATGTAATTTTTTTTCAAATTTCGACCACTAATTTCTGATTTGTGATATTCACAATAACGGTTCCCTTATTTAGAATACAGCTGTAAAAAATTTAAACCTCAAAAAAATTGCAGGTGTCGCCCTATATTGTACTACGTTTTTGATTGGTATCAGCCCTTTTTCGCTAATTGCCTGTCATTTCATTATTTCATAATTACCTGCCAGTGTCATTTGTTAATTTTATAAAGAATTTTTTGAAAGAAATTAATAACAATACGAAATACGAAACATTTTTTATATAAATTTCGGAGTAGTTGTAACATTTTTAAATTTAAGTAGATCGTGGTAATTTTGTAAAAAATATCTGAGTTAGGCAAGGACAAATTTAAGCAGGGATATAAATACATTCAACAAATAATGATAAATAGTTTAAAAAAATTTTTAAACACCCTACTGTAAATAACTTATAGAATTAGACTAATAAAGTTAAATTCTTTTAAAAAAGTTATATTTATGGCCGTTATTCACAATATTTTGTATAACTGTAAATAAATATAAATCTATTTTGCAGACTTATTACAGAAAAGATCCGTGGTAACTTTCTAGAATTTTCTCGTAAATGCAAGATGAACATTTTTACCAATAAGGAATAAAGTAAAGGTATTTATTCAACTTGAAAAAAAATTCAAAGAAAAAATATGTTTTATTATCTAACAAATATTTAACAAACCGTAGAAGTCGTGATTTGTAGTTTTTAAAATATCTTTTTTAAAATAAAGTTACGAAAATAGGTTACAAAACGAAATCAATTGGTATTTGATTTGTTTTGAGATATCGATAGATGACATCACCAGCGTTTACTTTAATATCGCGATGAAAATTAATAACACAAAAACCTGTTAATCTATCTCCCATCTCCTCATTCTCAACCACGTTTGCAGACCTTCAATGCAAAAAAACCTCTGTAGCAACAAAAATAGGAACGGTTTAACGTAGCTTTAAGAATATGTTTAAATAGGATAGCACTTTTTCATTATAATTGTCAAGTGTATCTGTTCTGTTAATTTCTTGATACATTTATTTTACTGTATTATATTTCCTCTCAAACCACCAGAGTTTTTTTGTAGAGCCACAAGTTTGATATTTTGTCCAGGTTTACACATACGTGTATAAAAAATCAGCTTAATTGATTAATCTTTAAAACCACTCATTTTTCCAACAAGAACACTTGTAAATGTGGATATTGTTCCTTTTTAACGACTTGAATTAGTTGTGCTTTGGCTTTGCTCGTTGCATTAGGTTATGTTGCACGCGCTATTTAAATTTGTATAACTGTATATTGCGAACCACGTAACCGTGCACTTGGCCTTGAAAGATCGCAGTAGGCGAGACGGAAGGTATAGGGTTAGTATGAATACTTTCCTACAAACATGATAAGAACTATCTAAACACTGACTTGCATTAGACGACCGATATTAGATAAATTAGCTGATACGTTTGCTTCGGTATGATATAACAAACAATCTTGAAATATGTTTATACATATCTGATGCAGAAGCTGTTGATGTATAGAACATTTTGAATAAGTAAAATGTTTTAAAAAGTTGTACTACACGAGAAATCTTGCGCGATCTCAGTGCCAAGCGCACGGGTACATGGTCCGCGCTATACACTGTAGGGCCAAGCCAGTAGTTTTGCATTAAAAGTTGGTGCCTTGTTTCAGTACAATATTATTATCATCAGACTGTTTACTAATCTCCAGGGAGTAATAGTAAAATACAGAGCCTTTGAATGGCATCACTTTCACGATGGGCTGATAAGAGCCACCAAAACTGGTTATCCGTTACAAATTTACTTTTAACATGGAAAATAAATAATTTTCTTCTCATCCTGCCACACTTTTCTTCACATGCAGTGAGCAACTTCAAAAAAAAATGTTTGTACTTAAATTAACGACTGGTCGAACGTACTAGTATATTTATTTAACTTATTCCTTAGTTCAATTGAAAAATTTTATCTCAGTAATTCACCCGTTTTTGGCCAATTCTTCGTCTTGCAAAAGAAATGTTTGACCTCCTCGAAGGTTCGTGTTACAAAGCAAGAAAAATGGCATGGACAACGCAAATAGTGCACTTTCAGATAGCGAGACTGTTATATATATATATATATATATATATATATATATATATATATATATATATATATATTTATATATATATATATTTAAAGAACATAAGTCAAAATTCAAATGCAAGAATTATAATTGAATTTACAATTCAAAGCTTTTCGTTGGCTAACAGTACCAACATCATCAGGAATATTAAACAATTCAGAATTGTTTAATATTCCTGATGATGTCGGTACTGTTAGCCAACGAAAAACTTTGAATTGTAAATTCAATTATAATTCTTGTATTTGTATTTTGACTTATGTTCTTTATTAATACACAAGAATACATATTGCAATATATATATATATATATATATATATATATATATATATATATATATACATATATTCTTATGTTATAAAAATACTACAGTTTAACTTTAAAGGTAACTCAAAATATTTTACCTTAAAATATTTTACCTCACTCTCTCTCCTATCCTGACATCCCCTCTCCTCCCCCACTATCTTTACTCCCCGCCAACCCCCTTCTCCTCCCTTTCTCTTCTACCTTTCTCTCCCTCTATATCTCTTTGTCTCTTTCGCTATGCCCCGTTCGCTGATTTTGTTCGTACGCTTTTTATGTATATACATTTGTGTTTTTTGATAAAATAAAATAATAGGATGAAATAAAAGATTTATATTAAAATTCATTTGAATTAAAGATGATAGATATTTCAGTATTGGAATTGTGTATCTCATCATAAAACAAACAATTATATATATATATATATATCACTTACATGTTAATGTACTTAAACAAGAATCTTACTTAGTAGGCCTACACATGCGAGTCAACTTTCGAGAACTATTAATTACGTGTTCTCATTTTCGAGCCTATAATAAGCATTAAAGCATCATAATAAGAGAACATAATAAAATGAGAACACGTAATTAATACTTTTCGAATGTCGACTCGCATATGTACCAAGTAAGATTCTTGTTTAAGTAGATTAAAGTGTAATTGATAAGTGAATATTAGAAAACAGTGTTGCAAAGTTATATATGTGTATATATATATTTATATATATATATATATATATATATATATATATATATAAATTTATAATATTACATGTTATATCTATTGTTATCATCCCACGTATATTTGTAATTTAAAGAATTCTTTTTATTGTGGATAATAAGGTTTTTAATATTTCAATAACCAAAACATGAAACAAACAATGCATTGATTCCATCCCTTTTCATTTCACAGTCGGAAATTAATGAATTTAATATTTATGCTTTCCATACTTAAAAATGTCCAAAGTCTAGTTCACAGTTACGCCAACACGTTACTCTAGATTAAATAGTAAACTACGCAAAGTGGGTTTCTATTGTTGACAAATCCAAATGCAACCCAACAATATGCTCAGTCGGTTATGCGCACTCGGCCAAGTGACAGAAATAGCGCTTTGCCGCACATCTCGCCTATTTTGGTCACTCTACAACGTGCACAATTTGCCGCAGTCTTCTCGTACAGGTACAAATAATAGGGTCATATCTTGTGTTAGCTTTTTTAGGGGCGAAAATGTCGTTAAAAAAGTTGTTTTAATGTGCCGGTTATTTGAATAATTTCGGTACAGTTTTTGTGATATATTTGTAAAAGGTTGACACACATCAGGTGAGCATTTTGGAGGTTTAAAGAATATATTTGAACATAGAATAATAGTTGAGATTTTACGTAATAAATATATCAACTATAAATTTATAATTTTATAATATAAAATCTAACTCTTATTGTTTAAATTAAAATAATATTAAACCAATTTACGTATTATTAAATGAAGATGGGCATTGATAGATATGTTATCAATTATTGAAGTTTTGTCCAATTTAGAAATTTTGAGTAGGTCTACTACCCATTTTATAATTTCAGATGCTGAACATTCATCGATTTACACATCTGTATTGGGTTCTCATTTCTTTGATATATCTTTCACAAAAACCTTTTGTTTGATATGTGAATTACGACAGGCTATATTTATTCTTATAGAACTCGTTCAAATATA
The DNA here is from genome assembly GCA_036971475.1 of Prosapia bicincta. Taxonomy (NCBI): domain Eukaryota; kingdom Metazoa; phylum Arthropoda; class Insecta; order Hemiptera; family Cercopidae; genus Prosapia; species Prosapia bicincta. The sequence continues at coordinate 241,901,168 of JBAIZL010000001.1, forward strand.
AATGTTTTATGGTTTGTAGAAAAATGTCATCGTTTTAGCAAATTCCAAATATTAAAGAAGTATTAAAATCTCAATTAGTACTTAATTAGTAAAATCTAAATTGGAACTGCCAACGTTGTGGCCAGTAAATAAATGGTTGTAAAATAGATGTAGGAATAATATAGTATAAAATAAATACACTAATATTTTTGGGCAAAATGTTTAAATTATCAAAAGATCAACAAATGCTCGTACTTCGTCTGTATAAGAACAACAGAAACAAAATATACAATTTCTAACTAATTAAAAACATTCAATATGGTTTTAGAATTTGAAATAGGAATGTATTATTTTTTTGCTATTTCAGTTTCCTGATGTACTTATTTACATATAATACAATTTCTTTGTGATTTATGTAATAGAAAACTGTACAGGTATAGGCTACGATTTAGTTATGCTAATATTTCCAACACACCAAGAACTTGTAGTAGCCTTTCTTGCCTTACATACACTGGAATAAGTCTAATATTTGATAAATTTTGTACACTTGGTGAAAAAATAGCATTGCCTAGTTTGATAAATTCTCTTTTGAAACATGTTTTTAGGAGTTTTGTATAGTTTACTGTAACAAACAGATGACTAAACTGGTATTTTTCTTGACATAAAAAATTTAAGAGTTATTTATTAAAGATTTGTTTTATAAAAAAATATTAGACATGACCAATTTTTGAGAATTTTTTTAAAAATGCATTAGGCCTCTACACGTTATATTCTCAAGAAGCCAATATTTTGTAATGCTTGACAAAGCGCCAAAAACTGCAAATTTTTTTTTTTGCATATGTCACTCAAAAACTAGAAACAAAAGATTTCAGGACACCCAAATAATGGTTCAAGGTTAACATTAATTTACGCCTTAAACATTAAAATACACTCCTTTATCAAGTTAATTTACGCCAATTATCTCACTATTGAAGTTGCTTGATGTAATCTTGAACTCACTGATTAAACTATATTTAACAATTACTTAACTAAGTGAATACGTAATTGCTTACTTGCTGACGCGTTTCAAAACATTCGTTCCTTTTACGAAGCTAACCCTCTGCTGTTTTGAAACGCGTCAGCAAGTAAGCAATTACGTATTCACTTAGTTAAGTATTTTTAAATATAGCTACCCAAAATCCGGTAAGAATAGGTCTGGTTAGATATGGTAAATTGAAGTTTCCTACATAAATGAGCAATAGGCGTATTGTACGAGTGGTCAAAAAGCCTCGTACATACGAAGTCATTTGTTGCCATGTGGACCTACTTACTAGCTTATGTGATAAACTTGAATACATGCATACGCAATTGTGTCCTTTCTAGGCGTATGACCCGTCTTAAAGACAAGATTAAGTTTCTTTTTCTTTGATCCACGTAAAAGGATACCCTCTCTCTGTCCGAATGTTGGGCAGTTTACAGCTGTAAGGCTACGCTTCAATTATTGGACTTAAAAACGTACTTGCAATCCTTTTCACCATGACATTAATGTCACAATGGCTTCTCCAATAAGTACTCCCGGGCTACAAGTCAATGTGTCGAAATCGTTGCCATTTAGAAACAGCAATTTCCTTTTTTTTATAACCAAGTGTGTCCTAACCATTACTTTATAACTACAGTTACGGTGACTGAGTCCCGGAAAAATCAAGGCCACAGTCCCGATTTTTAAAGTTGTGGCCCGGAGCTCCGTAAAATAATATATTTGTACTGAAAGTAATTTTAATCATTAAAATGAACTGTAATACTTCATGCGTAGACATATAGTCCTGTAGGATGAAATCAGGAAGAACAAGGCCTTGTTGACAACTTTGACTTACAATAAAAAATACGATTCTAATGAGAACAATAGCCAACTATTGTATCAAATACTTTATATATATATATATATATATATATATATATATATATATATATATATATATATATATATATATATATATGTGTGTGTGTGTGTGTGTGTGTGTGTGTGTGTGTGTGTGTGCGCGCGCGCGCGCGCGCGCGCGCGCGCGTGTGTGTGTGTATGTATGTGTGTATGTATGTGTGTGTGTGTGTGTGTTTGTATGTGTGTTTGTGTGTGTGTGTGTGTGTGTGTGTGTGTGTGTGTGTGTGTGTGTGTGTGTGTGTGTGTGTGTGTGTGTGTGTGTGTGTGTGTGTGTGTGTGTGTGTGTGTGTGCGTACGTGCGTGTGTGTGTGAATATAAAATATGTTTTCTTCTATAGTAATCAAGACAACTAATGATATTCAAATACAAGAATTATTTATTTAAAATTTAATAGTAGGTTGAAATTAATTAAGGAGGTTGGCTTTTGTTCTTATTAGAATCATATTTTACAATGTGATACAACTCTAATAACTTTTTTGAACTTTCGGGGACCAAAGTGTTCCTTACATTCTATTACATCCAAAAGTAGGTTGTATAGTAATGGAATATAATATAG
>JBAIZL010000001.1:241908620-242168620 GCA_036971475.1 Prosapia bicincta
CACTTTGCCTAGTAGTAAAATAGCCCTCCGAGGCAAAATTCTGTGCTTTTAAAAACTTTTCAGTTTCGGGGAAAAGCCCTTTAGCACTTTAGTTCTTATATGAAACCGCCAATGCTGACATGGAAATGTTTATATACTCAGACGGCTTAACTGATTAACTACTTGAAGCCGGCTCGAATTTAACACAATCTCGAAACATCAGGACTTGGAATTTCGAGACTCTACTGTATTTTTAATCTGGTTTACAAAACCCTTGTAACCCGTTACAAATAATTCTATTTATACCAGTAGTTTTATAACGCGGTCACTAATACGAGTGCCATTTTATGTAGGGCTACATTATGCGTAACCGAATCAGCTGTAGGCCTCTCAGCTTCTGGCAACATTCCATCTGTTTAAATATGGCCGTGACTGTATCGGCACCGATTACAGCCAAATACAACAGTTTTGTTGGCTCACCTTAAAATAATATATGCGACGAGTTACGTTTTTTAAAAGTGCATCTTAGTAAATCTCAAGAAAACAGTTTGCGTTAAACTAGGCTACTATCACAATGAAATTATTGGAAAGAACCCCAATACCACAAAAATAAAATAAAAGAAGTTACTTAAGATTAAACCCTTATGAACATTTCAATGGCCATGTCATGATCATCAGAGGGTCTTATTACAAAATTACAATCTATCAAACAAGAAGTTACAAACTAGAGTGATGCTGTTCTTGAAGGAGAAGTAATGTAGACCTACATCACTTAACAGCATTTTGTATTTCATGTACTGGAGCGCCTTCACAAGGGCCGCGAGCACAACTGACGCAACCCGCATGACGGCAGGCAATTTTTTTTATCTAGACTAGTACAGCTGATGGGTCAAGGGCCAAATTATGTGTAAATATCTATACAGTTCTATCTCATCATTTTTGGGGAGCATGTCACTATATATACATTGTCAGCAGCCATTTAGGTACTACAAGAGGACATCATATGCAGCACTTGTTTACCTCTTTTGCAGTTTGGTAGTGATTTATCTTAAAAATACAGTCCGTTACAAGCGATGGCCGGTTTAACAGGGCCCGTTATAATGAAGTTCTGTATGATAGTTGAAAAAAACTAAATTTATGTTTTAAAAATTACGAAAATGAAACTAGAACCTATTCAAAATGAATAACATAGTTTATTAAGCATATAAAGTCAGTTTATAAAATAGCGCAAAAGTTTGAAGTATTCAGAGCTTAACACATTAACCTCTTTAAGTATCTTAAGAGTTTTAATCAGAAATCCATCTTTTTAAAAGTAGTTTTAATTAAATCATTCAGTTAAATAAAAATATGTCATTTTTATATTAACTTTTAATGTAATTTCATATGGCTTTTAAAATTAATATGGTGTAAAAAAATGATATTGTAAAACGTTATAAGTGCTTAGACAATGCTAGAGGGTTTCGTCTTTGGTTAGGACGGAAGCATTATAATCTACCGGTGTCCGTGGTTAGACAATAGTTTCCATATTATTTTAATTTAAATTCACTGTTTATCATTTCAATTTCAGGAAAATCAATTAATTGTGTACGTTATTAGACATTTCGAATTACATGTTGTTTCTCGAACCTTAATTTATAATGAAATTTGTAGAGTGTAATTTATCTAGTTGAATGAAACAAAATTGTCTCTGTTAAATTTAAGTTAATTAAATTTAGAGGGATTGTTTGACAATTGCTTCAAAAACCGATGTATGTATATATGTATGTAACTCATAGAGGCCTAAACTGCTGAACAGAGTTGATGAAATTAAATAAAAACCGTTGATGCGGGAGTCAAACAAATCAATTTATTAGGAATTTGGCAACATCTCGATGACTAAATTGTTTTCCTCATTCAGGCCTAGAGGTATAATAGACAGAATTAACATCTACATCATGAAAATTCACAACAAAATCAACGTAAAATCAAAAACAACATCATGCAAGTAGTTGATGAAATTTGAAGGAATTGTTTAACAAATTGCCATGATGGTTTGTGTGAGGTTTGGTGTAGATCCATCCCAGGGCTCCGCCCCAGAGGCTTAGGATGGTTCAGTGTACAACCTTCCATAAGTCTAATGTTAAAATGTATATCTATACTAGTGTTACTTAATTAATTTGAAAAATGTTTAACCTAATCTAAAAATAGAAATAGATTATTAATTATTTAAAATTGTTTAAAATTGCTAAATTCTATGTACAATTATTGCCACCAGACTTATTGATATTAAAAGTAGGATCGCCGATAATACTCTTGCAATATTTGAATCCACTAAAGCTGTGCAATGGAACCAGACTGACAACAAAAAAACTGACACCCAACTTGATCGAGGTAGATCATCATAGGTAGGAAATTCAAAAGAGAGATGGTCTTAATTCCATAAATACTGATGATTTAAATTTGTATGTTAGTCGCCTAATGAAATTACGAAAAACATTGTCTACTTTCTAGCAGTAAATGAAATATAATTATTTAGATGTTTCATTTGCTTTTCTTTTTGGAAAATTAATTAATAATTTTTCATTTTCCATTATACAATTATGATTTTGAGAGCAGCAACGCACGGCGGGTAACCCTAGTATATGTATAATGAAAGTAGGATTAATTGGGTCTAATACACAATTAAATATACACATATAGTAGTTTTCAATGTGTATGGCTGGAAAGACAGTATAACGTATAACATTTACATTTCTGACAGAGTAACATTTAAAGTTTGGACTATTTCTGCAGAATTAGAAAGATCGTTTGTAGCAGGACTTCGCAAAATATTTTTTTCCTTCTTGGGGTATAGGTCCAAAATACATTGTCTTTATAATTTTGGCTCTGTATTGTTTTTCCGTTGCCTGTGGATGTTTTTTTTCAATGGTTAAATCTATTCGACCATGTTTATTTGTTTTCCGAGGTAGCATACTTTCCATGGTATTTTAACATCTAACGGTATTTTCTTCATATTTCAGTCATAATTATAAAAGAAGTAAATAGCTGAGACAATCTAAAATATTTTTGAAAAGGATTTACTTTAGGCGGACAAACCTGTCCTTTTTTTGGTGTTTCTTTGGCGTTGTTTTTGTTGCAGTTGTACTTGGAAATTTTGAAATGTCCATGATTTTTATGACCTACCACCCTTTTTTTTAAACTTGGATTATCGAAAAAAAATAATTGGCAGCCAGTTCCGGTTATGCTACATATAAAAAACTTTTTAAAATTTGTTGTTAAATTAAAATTGTATAATATAATTTTAGTTATTGCTCTGATATTAATGGTCTACTCTTTGCATTATAAACACATACACACCATGCTCATTTGTATTTTGTTGTATTCATAGTTTTAATTGCAAGATGTAAAATCATATTTTTTTTGTTTTTTGTTTTTAGGCAACTTCAACACAAAAACAAGAAGATATCGAAAATATCTGGGACGAAAAGCAACTTCGTACTTTGGTAAGTCTGCTTTTCACTATTTTTCAATAAGTTGCATACAATTTTCAGATATCCTGAACCACTGTGAGTAAGTACCATTAACTTTTATAAATGCATTATTGTTTTAATTGAAGGTATCTCACACTTCATACTACAGCAATTATATTGTGTTTGTTGATCCTGTTAGTCACCTATAACCATTTGATTTTGATTATTTTTTTCAAGGGGATTGTTGGTTTACAATACTATATTTTTAAAAAATATTGTATTAAAATGTATTATACATCAAAAACACCAATGTTACTTTTTTGAAACCCTAGGAATTATATACAAAAAATATGGAACATAATATTTTGAATGATGCAGTCTGCAAGGGATAAAAAGAATTTACTAGGCAGTGATAGTTTATTGAATGTTTTGACTTCCTCACGGAATCTGAAAGTGAATACATTTAAAAGTTTATCAATAATTCATTTTCCATTTTAAGTTTTAAAATTCTAGTTTGGTTCAATACTGTTTAATATAGGATTATCCTTACATTAACATTTATATTTATAGCGGCATTTTTCTGCATGATATTTTTAATCTAAAAACACTTGTAAATATGTTACAACTTGCCTGTAGTAGCACTCACTTATATCTGTTAGCACTTATTTTGGGAGAAACGACCGTCCTCAACAAGTATAAGTGCTATTTCAGGCTTGTAACATATTTACAAGTGTTTTTAGTGAAAACTAGTAGCTCACTTGAAGATGGTTTCAACAATTATATATTTTTAAAGTTTTTAAAACATCCCCATTTTTATCTATTCTGCCCAACACGGCTATATTTAAAAATCTTAATGAAGTTTGAAATAGAAATTAGTGATTTAGTGTTTCACTTATTAAAATATTTTATAACCAATTGAAAAAAAACTTGAGTAACTTACTGCTGAAATGTTTTGAAACAGTTGATGAAGCATCATCAACTGCTTTCATTGATGAATCATCAAGATTATTTCAACAATCGACCTTTCTTCGTTTTGTTTTTTCACTCCAGCACAATATTACACCCAGCCAAATATCTTTCTTATAATAATTGCATTAGTACAACTAAAGTGTTTGTTGTTTGATATTCAAGTGGAAAAAAATCAGAAAAATAATATATTTTCAAGTAAAAATAAGATGAATTATTTCCTTGAGCCTACATTTTTTTTAAATCTATAATTTTAAATTATAAATTCAAACTCGATTTTTAAAAGCTTTTATTTTTTATAGACTTATCATTTCCAGCATAACACGATAGCTTTTCATTTCCAGATCCAAATGTGATTCACTAACTTTCTTATTGCATATTCCGCAGCAAAATTAAATAACAATGATGATAGATGATAGATAGTCATTATCATACTACTTTTGATTTGAGAAATTATAAGATTTGAATTCTTATATTCCAACTTATAACTTCATTTAAGTGCATCTTTATGAACCAAACTTTTAGGAGTTTAGTCAGGATATTTAACAGTCTTTTTTCTATTATACTTTTCTAAGAAAATACTTTATTTTTAAACTAAACACTTTTAAATGTTTTAAACTTGCCTATAGTAGCACTTACTTTGTTTGTTGAGGACAGCCGTTTCGGGAGATGTTGTGGTTTGAGTTGACAAAGGGACACATCTCACAAAACGGCCGTCCTCAACAAACAAAGTAAGTTCTACTATAGGCAAGTTTAAATCATTTAAAAGTGTTTAGTGATTACTAGTAGCTCACGCGAAGATGGAATCAACAAATGACTTTATTTTTATTGTCTAAAAATTTCATAAATATTGTGGTTTTCTAGATATTTTCTAGATTATGATATTTAAAGATTAATGTCTTTAAAAAGTTCAAAATAATAATGTTATGTAATTTTGATATAATGTTTACTGAAAAATATTTCATTTAATCCTCCCCTAATTTATGTCTTTTAAAGTTTAAATACTTATTTTATTTTAAACACTAAATTACTTCCAAAACGTTTTCAAAAACATTTGGATAATCAGAAAATCCCAGTTGATCTGTTTTACAAAACTTCTTGTTTCTAATTTCTTACTATTTTGCCTGCTATATATTGAGCAGAAATGTTGAGAAAAATGGTACGACTCAGTAATTATTGCAGTCAGTTTTTTTATGCATTGTAAATTGATAACTTATTCATGGTAAAGATTATAATAAAGCAAATTCTTTTTTGTTACAAAAGAAAAATATGAATTAATGCATCTTAACATAAATCCCCAGTGTCTGCCTTAGTTTAACTGAAATTTGATAAATAGTTAATTCAAATTTCACTTCACTAAAAATAACACCTTGAATGGACCTACCTCTTTTACCTATTTTAATTATTATTTGAACGTAAGAAATTAACTACTTGATGAACCAATAATTTAAGTAAATTTATGAAAAAGTTACTGACAAAAAAATTTTTTTCACCAATTTACCTAAATTAACATACAGCAAGTTAATATCATACGTCCAAATGTAAAGTATTCACCAATGGTCATGGACAAAATATCCATAATATTTTTATTCTAATTAAAATTCATTCACCATATTCAAAGATCTGCTCATATTTTTAAAAAAGAACTATAGTTTCTTACAGTTAATTACTAACATTATTAATTAAGCAAGAATCTGATACCAACAATTCTGAATATTTTTGTTTTTGCTATGCCTTTTGTTTTAAAACACATACAAATTAATTTGAAATCATCAACCTAACACTCATTTGTCTATTTAAAATCTACGTAACAATGGACTGTCAAAGCTGTTAACCTAGCTTACAATTTTATTTACAGCTTGAAGCTTGCTCCGACTACGAAGGGAGACGCCAGATAAGAGCTAGACTAAGAACAGTCATGGCAGAACATAAAGGTAACAATCAGTTTTGTATTATACTTTGTGTTTTCTTAGAAAAGTCTGTTGGTGTTGTGTAAGAGGCAAATATCACTTAAAAATAAAAGTACATTAATGTTTTTTTATAACCACATACAGGTTTTTTTAAATTTATATTTGGTAACATGCTGTTATCTGATTTGCTCTTAACATATATTTCCAACTTATCATAGTTGTATATTATGATCTTAATGTGTTTACTCAGCTCTTAATAATTTCATCACCACATGAGTGGGCATGTTTAAATTGCAAACACATTTATTATTGTAACAATTTCTTTAATACTAGCCATATTCTTGTTCTGTAAACGAAATTTTGTTTTGTTCTATCCTTTTTAAAATTATTAGGCCCAGGGCTCGATTTGTGACGTTACGCACCAGTACACCGTACCGAAACTTATGATACAGGGAAAAAATCATTTAATCATACTTGCCTGCCTCAATATCAGCGTTTTTCCTGAGAGTTGCCAAAATATTTTAAGCTTATTTTTAAATCATGTACTTATTTATTGTTCTATCATACCTATAAGTATGAAAATATATTTCTTATCATTATATATGTAAACACGTATATGTAAACATTCCAGGCGTATTGGCCATAGTTTTTTAATATCATAGATGATACCTATAAAGACACCGTTTAGCCTAAAATATTGAACTGCCTATTGATCCTGTTGTTTTTTATGAACAACTATCAGAACCAATTAAAAAACAGAATGTTGATTGGTGAAGACGCAGCTTTGGCTAATTTACTCCATATAGTTGACCGAAATGATTGGCCCAATGACATTAAAGACATCACTTTTGGGGAAATGATATTGAATCATTAACCATTACCTATCAATTGAACCAAAGAGAGACACTTACAACATTTTGTGAATATGTTGTTAACAATTGTGAAAGCTTTAGCGAAAACTGTGAAAATAAAACAAAATATTCCAAGAATTTGCTTCTGCTGACAACTACAATCAAGACGATTCCAGTGTCTTCAAGCGAATGGGAAAGAGGGTTTTCTCAAATGAACCTCATCATAACTGATTATATAGCATCTTAGTTAACATAAACTGTCTACTAACTACCATTCGTAGAAGATGAAATGACTTTTAGAAACTTGACAAATGGCCTTAGTTTAATTAAGTAAAGCTTACAAATTTTGTAAAACATAGACTCTAACGATGAGTGTATTTCTGCCGCAAAACAATAAATTAGCAAGTTACGAGAAAATTCTGCGTGGGAACGAAAAATCTTCAATTCGTCAAACTAATTTATTAGATTTTATAAATCTTCTATCTCAAAGGTACTTCTTTTAACTTACTTCTATGCAATATGTATGTATATTATACAATTTTTTGTTGTATTATGTATTTAAGATTTTAATACATATACATTTTTCTTCTAAATTATTAGTTTTTTTGCTTACAACTTTTTTTTATGTGAGTGCATGGACAATGCATTTACAATGTGAGTGCATGGACACTCACAGATGTCATGTGTAAGAGACTGGAAACTTTTGTAATGTGGACCTACCAGCGTGTGCTACAAAACACAGCAGTACTCAATCAAAAATCATACAAACTACCAACAAGAAAAAACTAGAACATTTTACAAACAAAATATGAACTGCTTCAGCTTATTGTACAAACTGTTTTTTTGGTTTTTGGTCCCAATTAAACATGATCTATATGGGATTGTATGTAAAATTATACCCCGACTTACGCAAATTCGACTTACATGGCTATGGCGTAAGTATGGGGTATTACTGTACTTCATTTCTAGTAACATTGCTAAGCCTTGTTAACATTTTGTTTTAAATACTTTAAAATTTATTAATAAGCGCTACTTGTCTATGATAGTATTGCTTCCAATGTTTAGTGACGACTTTAAAGATTATGGTGTCAAATAGTGAGTGTGTATGTGTAAGTGTGTGTGTAATGATGTAATTGGGTGTTAATTATATGTGTTGGATCTAGCTTAAATAGTTTGTATATTTTGTAGTGTTCAGTTATGTGGTGCTGCTATTTTTATTTAGCTTATGTAGAATTTATAGGTTTAATGTTGTAGTGGTTTATGGATATGAAGCTTTTGGCAAAAATTTATTGGGTATTTTGTTTGTGAGAGTTTTTATTTGTTCTTGCTAATATATGTAAACATAGTTCGTTCTCGAAGGTATGTAACAAGTTTTGTTCAACAGGCATAAAAAGGTTAAAGAAGCTGCTTTAGTCTTTACTGGTATCAGAAAGCAAGAATAACAGTTGAAGTAGAGACATCACTGGGAAAAAACACTCAGATGGAGATGAGATACATAATGCAGGGAATCCGACTGGGCTGCGTGCTATCACCTCTCCTTTTCAACGTATACCCTGAAGAAACCTTTCAAGTAGCGTTGTATGAGAAACATTAAGGCATTATTATCAACGGTACAGTTATAAAATTAATTTAGATACGCAGATGATACTGTACTTGCTGCTAATACATTGGAGGACTTGCAAGAAGTTCTGAACTGCGTAGCAGACATATATGGTGAGATGGGGGTCAAGTTAAACATCAGGAGGATGATTTGGCTGGTGGTAAGCAGGCAAAAGGAGGTGCTTGACAAGTATTTGTGATGCACATTCAATGAAAATTGCAACACTATACAAGAAATAAAGTCATGGATAGTACAAGCTCAAGGTGCCTATAAAAATGAAGGCTGTAGAATGCAGCAGTGATATCAAACTACCCTTAAGGATTCATATTCTTAGGGGGTATGTGTACAGGATACTCACGTATGGAGCTGAAGCATGGACACTCACAGATGTCATGTGTAAGAGACTGGAAACTTTTGTAATGTGGACCTACCAGCGTGTGCTACAAAACACAGCAGTACTCAATCAAAAATCATACAAACTACCAACAAGAAAAAACTAGAACATTTTACAAACAAAATATGAACTGCTTCAGCTTATTGTACAAGGTAAAACTAATGCTACAAGAGGTCCGGGGCTGAAGAGCTTCAACAATGTTATGGAGTCAGCCCAAGGACAAGTTTTAAGAGCAGTGTACAAAGTTAAAATAGCCCTGATGATTGCCAACGTTCCATAGCACACAGCCCACTAAGAAGAATATTTGTAAAATGTTCTTCCTGTTTGGTCTATGTACAAACTGTAATTTGTTTGTTGAGGTTGTTGATTGTGGATTAGGCTATTATTTTTATGTACTCTTTTGGTTAGTTATGAGATCTGAATCGTAGTGTTATGTATTTTATGTGTTTGTCAGTTGGGTTTTTACTCTTGGCTTATTGAGTTTATCTTTCAGATAGTAATATAGTTTATCAATCATTGATGTATTTTATCCATTGGCTACAACATTTTTCTATAGGTTCATGCTATGTGTTTTATGTTGTTATATTCTTGGTACAAAGTAGATTACTCCATACCTCAACAAACAATTAAAACCCAACAACACAAGCAAAGACATTTACTACTCCATTGGTGTGTATGAACTAACTTGCAGTTTATGACCCAGCTTCTATGTAAGCCAAATAGGTCACCATCCAAGTACTAACTATGCCAAAAGTTGTTTGACTTCAGTGATGGGACAATGATATTTTACATGCATTATCAAGAACACATAAAAACAGTCTCAAACAAAAACACACAATGAAACTTCTCTGAACACCTTGTATCCACAAATCACTATTAAATGATCACAACACTAAACCTACAGGCTACATAAACTAAATAAAGTTATCTGACTACAAATAAGCAAACAAAACAAAAAGTACTAACAGATAAATCTACAACACTCATTTACATTATAATTTGTATTAATTTTTTTATATTAAAAACTCTCAAAAATCACTCAATATCCCCCTTATCTATTTCAAAATCTCTCTCCTAACCCTAAACAACCAAGAAGTCAGTTACTGTCTGAGTTCACAATGGAGTACATCTCCCAAAATGACCATCTTCATTAAACGAAGGAAGTAATTGCTATTATAAGCAAGAGTCAAGTATATGTTAAGTGACAGCTTCTTTGTAACTAATTTTGTTTGATAATTAGTTTGAAATATGTTAAGTCAGGAGCCTTTTTATATATTGTATAGAAATAAGATGTTGAAAAGTTTTGTATCAACATTTTCTAAGATGTTTTACTCACAAATGATTCCGCTATTGTTTGTAATTATATTTGAGCTAATAGATTTATTTTAAATAACCAAAAAAACTATTTTTATAATATATATGAATCAAAGCATTTATTATTTAATTTCTTTGGAAATACAGTACACTATTACTTGAAGAACTTAATTTGTTCATAAGCCTTATTTCATAGAGTAAAGTAATAGGCTACAGAATAATCTTTTCCATATAATTACTATTTAAACTTTTAAAATAGTAATTTGTGTTGAGGTGTTAACAGAAAATTAATGGAAACCATTAGATTTTTAACAAACAATATAATCACATTATGTAGATCGAATATAAAAGTAAATTTATTCCATCATATTTGTATTGAATATATCTAATTGCAAATTAAATAGAGTAGAAAATTCTTACACATTGAAATGTTATTGGTTGGAAGGATTTTATTATCTTGATACCGCTCAATTGTATTAAAAATCTACCTTAAATTCTTAATATTCTGGCTTTATCCAAACAAATTTTAGTTCATTATTAATTGTTACTGTTTACAATTTAATGGATTTATAATCAATATTTTGTAATTTAAGATGTTTTTTCATTGAAAAGTTTTCAGAAACATTATTACTGAAAAGCTGCACTATTGCAACTTACTATAAGTTTCTTGATGTAATCATCTTGAATTCACTGATTAAACTAATTTTACACTACTTAACTAAGTGAATACGTAATTGCTTACTTGCTGACGCGTATCAAAACAATCATTCCTTTTTCAAAGCTAACCTTCTACTAGCGGCTTCTGGCTCTTTACAAAAACACGCTGCCTTTAATGATATGTTACACCGTCTAATAAACATACCAATGCTACAGAAAGACTATGACAAAGAACTTAATACCATAAAATACATCGCCCAACAAAACGGCTACCAACACACACTCATAGACAACATTCTCAAGAAAATAAAACATAAACACCATCTAACAGCCACACAAACAAACCACACAAAAAATAACAAATACATATCCCTCACCTACCACAATAAAAACACACAAAATAGCCTCCACATTTAAAAAACTCCATTACCAAATATCCTACAAAACAGCAAACACGCTAAGAAAACATATACAACCTTTTCAAAAAGAAACTGACATATACAAACTCTCAGGTATTTACAAATTAACTTGCAACGATTTTCCCAACTATTACATCGGTCAAACCAGCCGGTCATTCTACACACGCTTTGATGAACACATTACCCAAACTAAACAAACAAACCCTAAATCCAGCTACTCAAAACACCTAAATAACACCCAACACGCACATACCGACATACACATTAATTTAAATATTCTACACACATTAAAACAGAGTAAAAAACTAACAACCTTAGAAAAATATGAAATCTACAAACACTACGCAACAGACAGGGAAAATATACTTAATGACCACACACACCATGAAGCCAATAGTCTTTTCAAATACATCACACAAGACGCCGACACCTCACCCAATGTCATAAATCCAACCCTGTCATACCGTTTGTAAAGAGCCAGAAGCCGCTAGTAGAAGGTTAGCTTCGAAAAAGGAACGATAGTTTTGAAACGCGTCAGCAGGTAAGCAATTACGTATTCACTTAGTTAAGTAGTGTAAAATTAGTTACTATAAGTGATATTTTTTACATTACATTACTTTACACATAATGATAGATAAAAGAAGTGAAAATGGTAGTAGCTATGATAAATACTGAATCATTGGAACTCTTACATATTTATTCTTCTACAGAAAATTGTGTAGTATACTTCTGATCTTTAAGGCTTTTCCCAATGGGTGTTTAAATAAAAATTTTAAACATTATAGAATAATAAAATTGGGTGCTACTTATAATTTTCAACTTATTAGTGATTAAAATTAATAGATGATTTTTAACAACTATTCTGAGTAATTTTTTAAAATATTAATTGAAAAATGATGTTATAACTTATTTATTTTTGTTTGTTTACAGCATGTGCAGATGTAGTGGCAGTAACAGGACAACATCATGGCGGCTCGACGCTAAGTCAGGGTGAGTGTGCTCTCGTCCTTCCATCTTCGTTGATGCGATCGCACTCCAGCCAGAGTAGTTGTGTTGATGATTCTGGCACTGAGTCTGGCGAAGATTTTAGATTATTGAGTCCTGAAATTTTAGCAGAGGTTCAACGAGCTTTAATTCGTCTTGAAGGAGCTCTTCCTGGCCTAGACCCAGTTAGGCGCGAGGCCCTAATTCAGCTCGTTAATAGGCTTCAATCTTGTTTAAAGTTACAACCTCCTAACCCAACCCCTCCCCACCCTCCCCCCAGAAGGTTTGCGAAACGTTTATCACGACAGAACAGACACACAGTAGGTGTAAGTAAGGAAGAGTTAGCAGATGCAAGGAAATGGCTGCAGGAGGCAGGATTAGAACCAATAGATACTTCTGTTTTTGACCTTGCACAGTTCCAAGATAAAAAGTCATCAAATAGTCTATCAAACTTATCGACACAGAATGTTTGTGTTCCTACTAAAGTTTTTCGACCTGTTATTTTTAATCCAAATTTGAAAAAATCTAATTTAGAAAACAATGTTGAACAATGTCAAGAAGTTCCTAATCAAGTGCCTATCATAGAACAAGAATACTCACAGCCAAAGCTTCATAGGTCTTCAGTTGATTACATTGATGAACCTATTCCACTAGCAGCGTCTTTATCTTTTAATGGAGATAAACGAGAACTGCAGGAGATACCTGTAGTAAAAGCCGATAGTGGGAGTAGTTTATTAGAGTATGATCCGAGTTTAGCTTTGTTTACACCTGCACAGTCAGTTCAAATTGCAGTTCACAAAGCAGCAATCAATAAACAAATATCATTAGAAGAAAGCAAAAGAGAACGAAAAAATTTGAAAGAAAGTATCACTTGCTCTCATGATAGTGATGACGGTGACATATCAAGTACAGAAGAAGAACAAGCATTAACTGTTCATCAGGATTTAGATGAATGTGTATCATCTGCTCAAAGACTTCTACAAATTGCATCAGATAATCAAAAGAAACAAACACCTGGAAGATTTCATGCAAAAAATAATAAAAAATTAAAAATGAAAAGGGCAAACACTATTGATATTCCTAAACCATGTCTTTATGATGACGAGTGTTCATCAGGTGAGGAATTTGGAAAAACGTCAGCAGATGAGGTTCAAAATAATAATGAAAATACAAGGATTCGTTCAAGTTCTGGTGACAGGAAGATAACTCAACTACCATTTGAACCAAAAACTGAAAGTGATATGAAGTTTCTAGCATTTCTGAATCAAACAAAAGGTGATAATTATAAAGCTGTAACATATAATCCTTCTGCAAGAGGCGGAAAACCATGGAATAATAGATTTACTAATATAAAAACAGCATTTGAACAACCTGTTAATAAAGAAAACAATGCCCCACCCCCTAAAAAGTCAATAACTCCTGTCAATCAGCAGTGGCCAATAAATAATAGTAGTGATCAACCAGTGCTTCGTCAAGCAGTCCAAAATAGATCTCCACAGCCTTTACAAACAAAACTACCATGGACAGAACAGGATGAAGGAGATGGTGTTGTCTATGGATCGTTAACAGTTGCTAAAAAACCATCAGGTATTGTTAATCAATTTTCCCATGCACCTAAGTCTGCATTTAAACCAATAGAAAAGAAACCATTAACTCCTTCTTATCAACCTACTCCCTCTGGAACAGTTAAACAATTAGCAACAAACACTTTTTCAGGAAATAATGTTCCTATGAAACCAGTTGTCAAACACTACTCAGTAGCACAAGATAAGGTGTTTAATCAATCAACAGATTTTGGTTCTTTGCAATATAATCCAGTTTATCATCCAAAACAAAGTGATTATGATCGGACCTCACATAATCAAAATAACCAACAAAAAGTTATCTTCGACAAGAGTCAAATTGGATTTGTTGAACAATATTCACCTGATGAAACAAGACATTTAGATAAAGTTCAGAAAAAAACTAAAGCCCAAATGAATTATGATAATATTTTAGATAGTGAAGATGTAAGAGGTAAATACAATAGAGAATATATGCAACATCCTCTTGCAAATAATAATGAACCATCAACAAAACTTTTTTCGAGCAGTAGCGCAACAGCTCACAAACACTATGAATTACCAAAGCACCAAGCAGAAAGTCATTATAGATCTCCAAAACACGACGACTTTAAACTTAGTGAATATAGTCCTCCTAAACAGTATATTTATTCTCCTCCTACGATGGGCAAAGCATACAATCACCCTCCTCAGTTTGACATGGCTTCAAACAACCAGGAGGTTCAAAATTTTGTTCCTTTATCTCCACAAAAACTTCATAATAATCATCCTGACTTGAGTTCAGGAATGATCAACTATCCAAGTAGTAAACCCATAAATCCATCCACTTCCCAGAGTATAAAGGAAGGGCAGAAGATTTCTTCACAAAATAAAGCATATTCACCTGTTACTTATGCTAACCCTAATCTTGTAAGTAGGGATGGCTATCCTTCAAATTTCAGTTCTGCACAATCTCAAAATCAGTCATCTTGGCAGCAGCCCCCATTTCAAAAGGAGAGTCAATACACAGCACATTCTCCTCCGAAAATAAAAACAATTTCACTTGCTCACAGTATATCTCAAGACTCTGATCCATCACCAACACCAAATTCGAATATAATATTATTTCCACAAGATAGAAACCAGTCGGAATTTAATAGTAATTCATCACCTTCAGGGCTACAATATGCAAGGTCTCCATATTTGTACGATGATAGTAACAATAGTTCATTTGTCCCCAGTCCCCTTACATGGAATAAAGACGAAGAAGAATATATCGAAACTAGATCATCACCTGATGGTTTAGAAATGCAAACAGCAGTAACAAGGGTCATGGGCCATGCCCAGTGTCAACAAGCAGTTACAGTTGCTAAAAGAACGAAACATCGATATGATGATGATAACTATGAAAAAGAGGTATCTGCTGCTAAAAAGCTAGGATCAGAACTTCGCTTGTCAGTTGCATCTAAATCAAAATCACCTTCTCCGTTCAATAGTGATAAAATAGAAACAGAAACTCAACCTCAAACAGCATCCAAAACATACAACCAGTTTTCTCAAACATTTAAAAAGTTAGAATCAGAACAGAGGATGTTGGCAGAAATAAAAACTTCTCATGCAGAACCTAAGAAACATAAGCAAAGAAGTGTAGAAAATTATAGTAATGCAAAGTCAGTTAGTATGGTAACAAACAGTGCAGCAAATGCAGGTGAAGTTGAAGCACGATTACAAGTTCCTATAAAATCTCCAGCTACCACATCACTAAAAAATATATCAACAAAGTTTGAACCTAATACGCAACAGACTGCATCAAAGTCAATACTTCGAAAAACAGAAGCTTCTTGTAATTCGCCTACAAAAAAAAATTATCCAGATCATTTACGAAATTCTCCTAAAATTCCTGGTTCTATATCTCCATCTTTTCCAAGTGTCTTACAAAAGTCTGAATCTTGGCACCAGTTAGTTAAGGAACAAATTGCTTCAGTTAGGCAACAACCCCCAAAAAGTCCTCGGTTGCCTAGAGCAAAATCAAGTCATTCACTAGCATTCCCAAAACAGTTTGAAGCCTCTTTAACACCAGATGTGATGTCTGTTAAGCAATCGACTATCGATCAATATTTGAAACAAACTGAGAAGAAAAAGAACACTGAAACTAAAAAACACATAGTTAAAGTGAAACAGAAAAAAGCAACAATTGTGAAATTGGATGACGATTTAGAAAATGTAGATGAAGCATTTGAAAGTTTATTTATAGAATCAAGTAGAAAGAGTAGTAGTAAGTAGAGAGTTTGGTGTATATTTTCTATTTATTCCAGTTTTTTTCTTTTTTTCCACCTACTTCCAACAAAATGATCAGCTATACAAAATGGTTGTAACTTAGAAAATCGTACTTTCAATTGGTCCCAACAGTAGAACTTTGCTATATCCCACATTTCTGCTTCCACTTTTACAGTTTATTAAACAATAGGTTATTGTTCTTTAATGTGTTGTTTTCTTTTGTTTCGGTGTTTTTTATGTTTTTTTCTGTCTTCTTAACCATGCTCGACTGCCAGTGCTTGATTAATTGATTGTTCTGATTTCATCTGAACGTGGGGCGTGGTCTTGGCTGTTACTCAAGGAGGCGTAGCCTATTCTTGTGAGTGACATTGTTTAGTTTTGTGTGAATATTTTTCTCCAGCAATTTGTTAACTAGCTTCACACACCTTTTACTGTAGCTAAATTCTTTGGTTGCCTTATGATTTTTGTAGTAGACTGTTTTGCTCTTACTTTTGCTTCGTATTGATTTTAACCCTGTAGCTAAATTTCTACTAAAACTAAACCATATTCAGTTTATTTTGATGTTTTAATTTTCTGGTTGTATTTTGATGGTTTGTTTTTCATCTCCATTTGCCTAAATATGACATTATTGTGTGTTCTGATCATTAATTTACTTACATAATTTAAACCTTAACAAATACTAGACAATGCCTAGTTTTCAGTGTTAATAATTTTCTGGTTAGCTTTAATAACCCAGTAGTATTTTACTTAAATTCTTGATTGAAAGTATTTTCTTTCTAAATAAAGTCTTTGTTATTATTTTAAGCTCACAGTTCCTACATATGAGCAGTGTGGTGTTTTTTGTTCAAGGAACCCGAAACAAAAGAAATTTGATACTTTTTATTATTTTAAGTTGAAGCAAGATAGAAATATTTAAGGGCCTTATAATAATACCTAAGTTTACTTCCATTGTTTGTAAGTTACTCAAGCAAGGCGTTAACTTTGGCAAAACAAAGTTTGATTATTTGGCCTTACGTTACTGTTTTAGTTTTTTTTAAAATACTGGTTTTATAGTAATAGGTGTTAATTAGTAGAGAAATAGTTTTGAATTTCTTAATAAAATTGTAGGTTTAGTGAAAACAATATAATTCTATCACTTCATTTTAAAACTTGTGTGGTTGCACTCATTACTAAATCACGGTTGGTTATCCATCAATACTTTTATTAATTTTAAAAAGACTTAACTAAGTGAATACGTAATTGCTTACTTGCTGACGCGTTTCAAAACATTTGAACCTTTTACGAAGCTAACCCTCTACTGGCGGCATCGGTTGGGTGTAAAGGCTCTAACGGAAATAGATTTATGAGTGTGGAATGGGGTGGATTGTTTGAGTTGTGTGTCATATGATAGAAAAGGCTGTTGGCTTCAAAGTGTGTTTAATACATTTTCTTTATCTGTTGCGTAGTGTTTGTAGATTTCATATTTTTCTAACATTGTTAGTTTTTTACTTTGTTTTAATGTGTGTAGAACATTTAAATTAGTGTATATGTCGGTGTGTGTGAGTTGGGTGTTTTTTAGGTGTTTTGCGTAGCTGGATTTAGGGTTTGTTTGTATTTTTTGGGTAATGTGTTCTTTGAAGTGTGTATAAAATGACCTGCCGGTTTGGCCAATGTAATAGTTGGGACAGTCGTTACAAGTTAATTTTTAAATACCTGAGAGTTTGTATTTATTAGTTCCTTTTTGAAAAGGTTGTATGTGTTGTCTTAAAGTGTTGGTTGTTTTGTAGGATATTAGGTAATGGAGTTTTTTGAATGTGGAGGCTATTTTGTGTGTTTCTGTTGTGGTAGGTGAGGGATATGTATTTGTTGTTTTTTGTGTGGTTCGTTGCGTGGCCGTTTGATGGTGTTAATGTTTAATTTTCCTGAGTAAGTTGTCTATGAGTGTGTGTTGGTAGCCATTTTGTTGAGCGATGTATTTTATAGTGTTAAGTTCTTCGTCGTAGTCTTTCTGTAGCATGGGTATATTGATTAGGCGGTGTAACATATGATTAAATGCAGTTTTTGGGTTGTGTGGGGTGATTAGATGTATTATCTATGACAATGTCAGTAGTTATTGGTTTTCTGTATATTTTGAAACTATGTCTGGTGTTGTGTTTGGTGATGGTAAGGTCTAGAAAGTTTATTTTATTGTTTTCTTCTAATTCGAGGATAAACGTGAGGTTTTGTTGCATGGTATTAATGTAATTGTGTAGTTGTTTGATTTGCCGTTGTATAATATTAAAATTTCATCTACATATCTATGGTAATAAATTATTTCAACAATACATTCTACACATCAATAATCACATACATAACATAATTTATTACCATAGATATGTAGATGACATTTTAATATTATACAATGGCAACAAATGGCAAATCAAACAACTACACAATTACATTAATACCATACACCAAAACCTCACATTTACCCTTGAATTAGAAGAAAACAATAAAATAAACTTTCTAGACCTTACCATCACCAAACACAACACCAGACATAATTTCAAAATATACAGAAAACCAACAACTACCGACATTGTCATACATAATTCATCTAATCACCCCACACAACACTAACACGCTGCATTTAATCATATGTTACAGCGCCTAATCAATATACCAATGCTACAGAAAGACTACGACGAAGAACTTAATACCAACATACACTCAAAGAGAAAATACTCAGGAAAATTAAACATTAACACCATCAAATGGCCTCGCACACAAACCACACAAAAAACAACAAATACATATCCCTCGCCTACCACAACAAAAACACACACAAAATAGCCTCGACATTCAAAAAACTCTATTACCAAATATTCTACAAAACAACAAACACTTTAAGACAACACATACAACCTTTTCAAAAAGAAATTGATAAATACAAACTCTCAGGTATTTACAAATTAACTTGTAACGATTGTCCCAACTATTACATTGGCTAAACCGACAGGTCATTCTCAACACGCTTCGAAAAACACATTACCCAAAAAAAAACAAACAAACCCTAAATCCAGCTATGCAAAACACCTAAAAAACACCCAACACACACATACAGACATACACAATAATTTAAATGTTCTACACACACTAAAACAAAGTAAAAACTAACAACCTTAGAAAAATATGAAATCTTTAAACATTACGCAACAGATAAGGAAAATGTATTAAATGATCACACACACTTTGAAGCCAACAGCCTATTCCAGTACATGACACAAAATGTAAACAAGCCACCCCATTCCAAAGTCATAAATCCATTCCCGTTAGAGCCTTTACACCCTACCGATGCCACCAGTAGGGGGATAGCTTCGTAAAAGGAACGAATGTTTTGAAACACGTCAACAAGTAAGCAATTACGTATTTCACTAGTTAGGTATTTTTAAAATTAGTTTAATCAGTGAATTCAAGATGATTACATCAAGCAACTTCGATACTTTTATTTTTTTAAATAAATACTTCATTTTTTAAATATATGCTTATTCATATTTTCAGTTGCTTGAAGCTGAAAAAAATATGTTCATTTACAATATATATATATAGGTTCAGTTCAATATATACAAGTTATAGGTTCAGTTCATGTACTATGTTTTAACAAAAAGTATTTATTTAAAAATGTTTACCTTCATGTTTACACTGTACTTGTACATATAATACATACTGAGAAATGTTTTACTGGTAATAATATTATTACATTTTTTTAAATAAGGTTTGTTATACATATATAACATATGTTACAACATAAAACACAATAACTTTCTCTAATTGATAAAATCTCAATAGATTTGAACTATAGGCCTAAGTGTAAGAGGATTGATTTGCAGTAAAGGAGTAGAAAGAGAATTTTGTGGTAGTTTCTTGTAATATTCTTAAAGGTCTTATGTTTTTAAAAATATTTTTCTTTAAAGCTGAGTTTCCATCAATATCAATATTATATATGGAATAAATGTTGAGATATCTTACTTCTATTTCATAAGGATCTTAATGGCATCACTAGAACAAATTTGCATTTCAAGTAGCTATTGTACTAATGTTCTTGGCCTTTTTACAATAAGAGTTTATTATTAAAATAATATTTGTGCAAAAACAATACACATTTTTAAAATACTATAAGAAATTGGGAGAAACTTAGCCCTGTAGATGACAATTGTCCTCAAAAATTAACAGACTTTTACAAATAAATTTTTAAAATCATAAACATCTTCACTATACTGCTGTACTAATACTAATCAATTGTAGACAAGTCAAAGGATGGTAGAATACTGTTCAAGGCCCTCACTGTTGGCAATAGCAAGCAGTGACAAAATAATTTCACCTGGTGGACAAGTCTTTTATACAGCCAATACAGTATTAGCAGATCTTGCAAAAGACAATTTTCTTCCTCCAATTTAAAACTTTTCAAAAAAAATTCCAATTTTGCTTTAGTGAAATAAACACTAATCAAATTTAGTTTCTTTTAAATAAAAACTAGGTTTTAAAAGAATTTAAAAGAAGTAAAACAATGGTAATTGTTAATTTCAATCCCTAAAAATTAAACGTTTTGAAAGAAACTGTATAACCTATAGTTATATGTAACTAAAAGTAATTAATAGTATTGTAGTATTTAGTTTTTGTTTAAATAAGTTTTGTTTTTACAAATTTCTGAATATTTAATTTATGTTTTCAAAGCTGAAGTTTTATAGAAACTAAAACATAACAGTAATGAAAACTAAACTGAAAAAAGTAGTAATAATCATACCTTCGGTTTTAAATTATAACATAACTGTAATAAGAGAAATTATTCTATTTTTATAAAACTAACAATTTTCCAGCTCATTTTTAATTTTTGGTCTTTCAATGTATTTAAATAGTCCTTCTATTTTTGTTTAAACCATTTATAAAAACTACAAGTAATTTAAAACTGTTTGCAATTGACTACAATGTTTACACAACTGTATAAGAATACATCAAGCTCTTGACTTTTTTCAGTTGAGTTTCTTTTTCAATAAATTGTAGCTTTAATCAATAATAGTTATAATTTCTAATAATGTGTGCATTTTTTAAATAATCAAATTGCATCACACCAAATTAATCCCATAAAAACAAGTAATGACCTTAGTAATGCATGTTGTACAAACAGATTTAAAAATATATTTGTATCGTTTCTTATTAGTTGATGAGCTACAAGGAAATATAGTTTATAGTGTTAAAAAGATTTTTACTTGATTCTCCTACAAATATTCCTCATTTCAACTAAATTACTATTTAAAATCAAATTAATGGAACTTGCTCATGTGCTATGTAGCTATTTTTCTCTTTATAGATTTTCATTGTTTCCTAAATACTATAGTTGCCACAATTTTGAATTGCTTTTTTAAATTAATTAATTAATTTGCTGAAATAAAGCTCTCATTCAAAAATTAATACCGAATATTTTTCTAACAAAATTGTTGAATTATATTTTAAAATGTAATAATCTTCCTTAATAAATTTCATTTCTAATTTAATTGTATTAATATACAAGTAGAGTAAAATGTTATAAACAAGTTGTGTATAATTATTTAGTAGACCAAAATATGTTGTTAGGGTTCTAATTTAATTTAGATTTATAATAAATATTTTAAACATTCTATAATCTCCAAAATCTTTTAGTTTGATGATTTAAATTTTAAAAATTATATCTGAGCAAAATATATTGATAAAATTAGAGTAATATATAAGACTATTGCTAGGGTGTAGATTTAATTTGAAAAGTTCAAATTTTCTTTTTTTTCCTAGAAAGACTTTCAGAAATTATTTAATGATGATCATTAAAATGTCTTATTTATATTTCATGATGTCAGAGTATCAGTATGTTTTGATGGTATAGCAAATAGTTTTATATACATTAACTTTGTAATACTTGTGAAATTCATACCAAATACAGCTGAAAACAGTTGAATTGAGTATGAAGATATATATATAGAGAGAGAGATAGCAGATGATTTTAAAAAAAATACATTTAAATCAATACCACATTGCACATAAAAATATTCTAAATGTATAATTTTTATGGTAAATGTTGCAGAGAGTTCAGAATCGAAACAAGTGATGACAAAAGGAGAAGGCTCTACTGTCACCCGTACTGAAGGTAAGTTTTTTTAGTCTTATTTGTGGAAGAGTTTTCAACACATTTTGTTATAAACTTATGATCTAATTACTTTAGGCAATGACAAGAAACATAATATATCTTTCTTTTCAATAGAAGATCAATACTAATAAAAGCAAAATCTTTAAAAAATTACATTACTTAAACTGCAATCTCAATTTATTTGATTATCCGAAAAATGGCTAAATATTTATATAGCATTGTAACACATTTATTTTTTTTTTTTAAATTTAGAAGGGTGTTAATTATTTTAGAATATTTATGCGCAATTTATGTGACTCATATTTTAGAAACAAACAAAACTAGCAGAGTTGCGCATTTTATGTAACGTAACTTAATTTTTGTTGCATTAATTCTTAAAGAATTAATGCTGGTTTTTAATATTGCAGTATTGGTTGCATAATTAAATAGTTGACCTGCAAAGTCAATGTTTAATTGAAAATAAGAGTTATGTGTTCAATAAATAATTTAAGGCACAAATGTTAATTTAAACAAATCAAATTTTACTCAAGTAAGCCCTATGTATTCACTTAGTGAAGTAGTGTTTAATTAGAGTCTAATCAATGAATTGAAGATGATTACATCAAGAAACATTCATAATAATTGTACCTTTAGCTAGTATAATCTCCCAATCTTCTATATTATATGTGTTCTCTATTCTATCACAATATAATACTACATTCTGTAGATACATATAGAGTTCCTCTTTCGACACAAATGCAGTGATTATTTTTATTAAGGAATATGTAACAAAATCAGAATAATGTACTACAAAACACTACCGAGTAGACAAAATTTTATCAAGAAATACATAAAAACCTCTTAACCACAAACTTTCTTTATTTTACCCTTATGTACATTTCAGTTACCAAGTAACCATCCTCAGAGGGATAACATACAAAGACTCTTTGCAGCAGTTTTTGTATGTTATTCCTCTGAGGATGGTTACTTGGTAACTGAAATGTACATAAGGGTAAAATAAAGAAGGTTTGTGGTTAAGAGGTTTTTATGTATTTATTATTAAATTCAACCACAGTATATTCCTAATAAATAGTAAATTTGTATTTGTGTTGAGTAAAGTTGAAACATAGTTTCTAGAATTAAAAAAAAAGAACTGGTTGTAGAAAAGTTAAATTTTGAAACATTGCCTATATTTATCAAGTACAAAAGAGTTATGAAATTATTATTTTAAAAATATTATTTACAGTAGTTTCAATTTCAGTTAAACAATAACTTGTGTTAAGCTACCATTTAGGTTTATTTCATTTAATTTTAAATGTTTGTAGAATTCTACCTCATGAGGTTAAAAATATTTCTGTAGTTTAAATTTGTCAATATTTCTTATATTTTGTTTTACAGTTCATACCCGAACGGTTTCATCCAGCAATCGACTGACTAAAGGTAAAATCAATTTTCATTTACAATATTGTCTTATTTGATTTTTTAAATAATTATTAACTGTTTAATTTAAGATATTTAAAAAGACACTCATTGCCTATATGTATATCTACAATAATTTGTAATAACAATAATAGTAACTGCATATTATATATATAAAAAAAAACTCTTTTTATCTAAATTATAATACTTTATCTTTTGGAATTCTGTCATCTTTTAACTTACCAACTCTTTTTTATATTCTAGTTAAGTGACGATTTGTTCAAGCTTCGCTATGAGGATTATTAAATTCTGCATAGCTCTACTACTTTTAATAATTTAGGCTAGTATATAATAAATCTGCCCTTTGTATTTATGAAATTACTGTTAGTGAAAAAATATAACACTAAATGTCTTAAGTACAAGAAAAATTTAAAACAAGCAGGAATTATACTAATAATTTACACAAGAACCTAGTGATCATGTAATATGCTTACTGCAACCTTTTTATTATTACAATCCAGTCCTTCAATGTTCACTGTGACTGTTATCTAATAAGATCCATGCAACTGAAATATAAAAAATATAATGAAAATCAACAATAACATTCAGGTGCGTTAAATATGTACTTCAGTTTGATAGCAAAATATGATGTAAACAACTGAGAACATACCTTAGATCCAGGCTATTTTCTCATTGGGAATAAAACCAATGCATTGAATATTATAATACTTTAGTATTTTGAGTTAAACATTTTATACAAATTATTGAAAAATTAGAAAATAAAAATTCTCTTAATGCTTGAAGATAATTACTAGTAGTATTACAAGGTAATATAGACGGTTTATTATATAATGCTGATCTAAATCATTAGTCCCTAAAATATGGTCCATGAGCACCAGGAATCCAGGCTGGCATAGTTTACAGATGTTGGAATGATGATATCCAACTAAGTTTATTATAGCATAGGTAGCCGGGCCTTTAAACCTTGACAGATTACCTGTAGCCACCTGATCCTGGGTGACTTGCCACCCCACATAATGAGTAGACCGCTCAGAATCAGGTCGACAAGCTTGACTTTTGTTTTTTATTTTAATTTTTCTCCAGCTCTTGCCGAAGAAAATTGTCTATTTGTGTAGTTAAGCGATGTCATTGTGAGCATGGTTTTTGTATTTGTGACCTTGATTTTTTAGTACCGTTTTAGTGAAAATCGTATTTTAACTGCATATATTGTTCGTTTTAATATATTGAACACTATAAAAGAGTTTGACAATTTTATTTCTGACTCTGACTCAGAAAGTAAGCGTAAAGAAGACTTATGTTGAATCTTCCTAATCTTCATAAAATGATACATTGGGTATAAAATAGAATTATTTTACAAAAATAAAAAAATTTCTGGTTTTTTTACCTGCTTTTAAATCTATTGACTAGTTTTACATGAAATTTGATACAATTTTTATGGAATTAGAATACAGCAACACTCACTAAACTGTCAGATATGGGGCTGGGATACTGCCGGATTACTGGAGGGTCCATTAAAAACACAATGTACATGGAACAATATTTAAGTGTATTGCTCAAAAGTTAAAAAAACATAGGAGACAGTCCTATGTGATAGTGTTACGTCGCATCACTCACTGTGTGTTTTTGTTTGAATCCATAAATGATTTGTAATTAATAAATTTTAAATTACGTATTATTTACAGATAAGAATAAATTGTAAAATATTCTGAAAACTTATGATAAAGAAAGTAATCTTATTTCATTTCTGAACACTTATTTTAATTCATATTTAGAAATCAATCTTTATTTGATTGTATTTACAATTGCAGTTTTCTGGTTTTAGCAAACAGCGTTTCTTCACCTTTTGCCAAATTCAAGCAATTGGAGAGGCAGAATTCAGTACCCAGGTAAATTAACAAATACTGACTATTTATAGAATTATTGTTATTTGCGATAAATATTTCATATCTTCTTTTACTGTTTTGATAATTTTTTTTACAATTTGAGGTGGATGTTATTTGTTCTAGTACGGTTTAGTATATTTTTAAAGACAATAAAGTAAAAGAAAAAAAACAGAATTATTAGGATTACTCTTGATATCTTTGAAACGATATTCAAACTGAATAGCTGTTTACATTTAATTTATTTAATTTTATAGTCCATTACGTTCAGTTGAATCTTATTAATTACTTAAACAATCGTTTATGACTATCCGAACTTTGAATTTAGTAAATTTGTTAAAACTCACTGAGACAGAACGTTTTCGATCGCTATGTGCCGATTTTCATCAGTGTCTTCTGCAGAAGACACTGATGAAGATTGGCCCATAGCGATCAAAAACGTTCTGTCTCAGTAAGTTTTAAAAAATGTACTAAATAAAAAAGTTCGGATAGTCATAAACTATTGTTTAAGTGATTAATAATTTATTTAACAGGAAATAAACATTCTGACTATAGAACTCTATATTTATGACTAAGAGTTGCGTAGTTACAGTTGCTTTATAGTTTATAGAAATGAGAAGTTTATGAGAAATGTTTAAGTTTACTCTACTCTTATCTAAATCATATAAAGTTATCAATAATTTTTAATCTATGAATTTACTAAATACAAACATATAAAATTCCAAGTTCTGAAAATACATTTTAAAATGAATTTATTCATTACAAACTCTTAGATCGATTTTACTTATTTATTAATTTACTTGGCAAAAACATTACTTATTTTCTATTTCCCACTCTTGGCCAGTACTTTGTTCAATGCTGTGAGTCAAAGAAAATACTATTTGCTGAGGTGTGTTATGTTATTATAAATCTATGGTCTGTTGGTGTTCTGTGATGTGTTGATGGTCTGAAAGTATTTTTCTATTGTATGTTCTCATATATTATTATATTGAGTTTGTTTTATCTTTTAGTATATGTTTTGGTGTCTGTATTTTTCAAAATTTTCTCTTGTGTTTGCTTTATTGCTTTTCTTGACGAAGTGTAAAAGTTTTCTACTTGTTTCAATATTGGTGTATGTGCAGAGAGTGTTCTTTAGATGTAAAACGAAATTTGATTTAGGTTGTTTTTTTATGTGTTTCTTGTATCTTGAGATGAGGATTCCTGTTTATTCTCTGTAGAAGCTTGGATAGTCATTGCATGTCATTTGTATACTCCTCTTTTGTCATGTTTATTCTGCAGCATTTTTGTGTTAGCTGTTTTGAAAGCAATTTTGTATATAGGTTTTCTGAGAGATGGAGTTATTCTTGTGATACACTCTACAAAACAATAACAAATAATACACAAGAAAAGTACTTAACCTTGAAATAACATAAGAACGCATGATAAAGAATAACTTCATCGTTCTAAATACTTAAATACAAAGTCACCTTCAAAACATCCAACACAACCAAATACTCCTACATAATATGAAAACATTCCAGAATAAACAACACAGGAGTTTACAAAATCACATACTATAACTACCCAAGGATATAAACAGAACAAACTGAAAGAAACTTCACCCCATGATTCAAGGAACACATAAGAGTCGCCAAAAACAAACAACCTAAATAAAATTTTGCCAAACATATTCAACACACACTACACACATACACCAACATTGACACAAGCCTAGAAATTTTACACTTTATGAAAAATAATAAACTAAACAGAACAGTAAATTATGAAATATACAAACACCTATCACAACACTTAATAAACAATAAAAAATATTTACAATTGAATAAAGAATAAAAATCTATACTCAGAGCAGTAATAAGTTACAGAATACCAAAACCCCACACATTCACAATAATTTTAAATACACTCGAGAAAAAATTGCGGTTCATAACTTACAGCACTGAACAATAGACAAGTTTGAAATACATTTGGGGAGAAATACCAATAAATAGTGGTTTTGTCCAAGGGAATTATTAAATAAGTATTATTCTAAAATCTCAACACATACAACTCAAAAACTGCAAGATTAATTTTAAATAAGGAATTCAAGGTGATATTTCATCTAAAAATCATTTTCTGGATATATTAATTAAATACTTTCTTGAAATGTCTGTAAATAGTTAGCTTTATTTTGCACAAATTAACTTACACTAATTACCAAACTTAAATTAACTAACAATAATTTACGTGCACTTAGTACTTACAATGTTTCCTACCTGGATATTCATTCTTGAATTTTGTAGTGAATCTTCGGATAGTCATAAACTATTGTTTAACTGGATATTCATGTTTGCATATGCATAATTTTTTTAAATATGTGTATGCATTTTGTAACAAAATGTTTTAGTTGAAAATTTTAGTGTTTTATAATACCTTAAATTCTGATATGACATGAAGTAGGATCTTAGATAAAATAGGACAATTGTTAAAAATTAAATTGTAAAGTAATTAAACCTGAATTTTAAATTTGTGTCAGTTATGACAACTGTGAAATGAAATTGTAATTTCTTGATGTGATATTTCTTAAAAAGTACAATGAAGTTGAATTATTAGATTTTAAAATCGTAGAAGTAATATTTACCTTTTTATTTTTGTGTTGTTTTGTTTATAAGATTTTCAAAACATATGAAAAATCATACCAGTTTCATGAATTTTTAAATTTACTAATCAATGAATACCTAAACTGATCTTATACATCGGGTGTACCTAACTTTTGTATTATTTTATATAAGAAATTTTATTTCTCATTTCATAGCATATTAAAAATGTAATAAAACTACAGAATTTTTACTTGTTCTCAATTAAGACGACGTTCATAATGCTCAAGGCATGAGAATAGATATGGATATGGAGAATAGATAATCTCCAACAGTATATGGTTTTTAAACATTTTTTCAAAAAGAGAAAACACTTTTAAAAACATATTGACATGTTTGAATACTTCAGCCTTTTTTATTTTCTGACCATAATAACAAGAAGCTTTTTATTACCTATTAAATCGTTTGTGCTTACTTTAACTCCAGAAGTGGAAAATTCTTCTTTTGATGTAAGGTGTTTGGTTAGTAGGACTTAAACATTAAAAACCTGTCTCATTTCAATTGCACACATGCTATAATAAAGCTTTTCATATTTGTTGATGTCCTCTACAATATTTTTCTTTGATAAATTTTCTGTTTTAATGGTAAGCGCTATATATAAATTTTCAATGATACAATTATCTACTGCTAAATTTTGAGAGAATCATACCTTACCTTACCAAACTGTAGTCTTTTCTGGAAGAAGCTTCTAAAATGAGTCCTTTTTTTCTTGTTGTGAAATATATAGAAATATTGCTTTGTCAGGCAGTAAGCAATTACAGCAGTATGGTTGCAAATTTGTTTATGTTTCACTTCAGCATATACCACAAGACCAAATCAGTTTTATTACTATTATTGTCTGTCAATGTTCATTGTATTTTAATATACCCAGAAACAATAAAAAAAAAAAAAAAAAAAAAAACAGGAAACCCTGAAAGTCAGTTCCAGCATATATATAGAACTTAACAGTTCAAATCATCTTTATTTCCCCCTGTATATTATACTCTGTAACTAGGGTACTAGGGTAATGAAAAAGTTGGACTTAAATTTAGAGAATTTTTTCTCCTGTCTTGGAGTTAGGGGTTTGTAAATTTAAATAAATCTGATTGTAACTTGTCTTTGAAACTGAAACTCTTCTATATTTTTTTAAAATCATTGGATATACAGAAACTATGAAGTTATTTGTATACTATATTTCGGAATCATTACTTTAAAGAAATTCACAAATTATGAATTTCTCCAAAATTCAGTATTAGTACATCAAAATATAAGATGTTTGATTATATGGCTAGGATAGAAGTTTTAAAATTTGTTTCTGGTAAAGTATCATAAGAGCATGAAATTCATTAAATTTAACCTTATATTTTAATTACTGTTCACAAATGTTTGCTTAATTTCAACTATATTTAGTAGAAGTAACCTTTCAGTTATTCACTTTATTGAAAAAAACAACTAACTGTAGCATAATTTTACTTTAGAAATAAAACACTATTCCAGGGAATATGTACAATATGTATTTGTAATGAGAATTTTTTTTACATTATGGTTTTCAAATTTTGACTCAAAAAGTCTGACAGCAGAGTCATTTTGTTTTATTACATATTTTATACGAAGAAATTTTTTCACCTGAATAATATTTTTTGTCATGGTTCACTTCTAAAATCATTATTTAGTAAGTTAGGTAGTATATATATATATATATATATATATATATATATATATATATATATATATATATATATATGTGTGTGTGTGTGTGTGTGTGTGTGTGTGTGTGTATATACTTTTTTCAAAATTTACCTTGCGTATTATGTATTTTTTTTACTGCCACAAAGTAATACAGAACTTACTAGTATCTAAAATCTATATAGCTTGACAGTTCCTATATTTCTATGAAGAAAATTTATGATACTAAAATATAAATTTACTGTATTGGAATCTTTTTCCAATTCTGAGGCTTATATTTTTCTTCTGTGTCATTGAATCTTTATTTGTGCGTCATTAATTTCATTAATGTTTTAAATCTTATTTGCATCATAATAAATAGTTTAGTATTTGTTTTGCAAACTATTTTGTACACACATGATAACAATAATCATCGAATAATATCTTACCATCATCTAGAATAAATTATCAAGGAATAACATAAAATGTATATTCTATAAAACATTGCAGACTAAACTTAAACAGTCTGAGTCAGTTATTAAGTATCTTTAATTTTATTACTTTTTTTTTCTTTAAATACTTTGATAACTAAAATCTTTATTAATAATATTGCAGTTTTAAATATTTTTTTAAAAAATCAATAAATATATTTTACCCATAATTAAATGACTTTACTATGGTTATGATATCAGAATTACTCTTTAAGAGAAGTAGGATTCAATTATTTTTTTAAAACATTAAAGAAAAATTTTAAACTATTTTCTGACTTTTCCTTTGTAGTGGAACCTTTATGATAATAAAATATCTCATTGAACCTTAATGATAAAGCTTTTAGCATTCTCATTTTCATTAAAGGGATATTTAACTGTTTGATGGTGGTCAACTATAAAGGGATTATTCATGCACAGCTAAATGTTTATTAAAGTACTAATTCTTTTTCCCTGGGTTAAGAAATTAATAAATTAATTTGTTAAATTTTTTTTAGTTTCTTGAAAAATGTAGATATTACTGACGTTCCTTTAAATTGTATCAAATAGGCATTTACAAAAAATATATACTGTTACATAAATTCTCACAATAAATTTTCTTTAATCATAACACGTTTTTCGCAAATATGCCTTCTACAATGAAAAATTTACAATCACTGGAGTGAGTGGTTGACAAAAACAAGATTAAAGAATGTTTATTGTGAGAAATTTTTTCAATGTATATTTAATCTCAAAAGTTAAACTCCAGCCTTTAATATACAAATAGAAATATAACACTGTTTAAAATTGAAACTGTTTACATATTCCTTGGAATAGAATTTACATAAAATAGAGTATAAAGGCATGCGAGTGGGGCGATATAACTTGGGGCTTTATTGCTTGTAGCAGTGGAAGTGCCCCATTGTTTAAATTCACCGACCCTAAGCTGGTACGCAGTGCATCCACCATCAAAGAGAGACTACTCAACTGGGTTCAGGCTCAAACCAAGGACTATAAGGTATTGATTGCAAATGGTTGCATGTTGCTTGCATTTCATAAACTGCTTGTTTAAATTGGTGAGTTGTTGCTTGCTCTTGCTTGCTTTCTATTGATTTACAATTAACTGTACTTTCAGAATTCAAGCACTGCAAGATAAATAACCAGATCTGTGAGACAGGTTTCAGGTAATATTATATCCTTATTACACTTTTGCTACTACTTGCGACCAGACTTTTTGTTAACTAAAAGTTGTTAAATTGTTAACTTACACTTGAAAGAAACGTTTTTGTCTTACAACTTCTTCAGCCACGTATTTTTGCTGCTAGGAATGCTGCAGTTGTGCTTCCTCGGTACCATTTTTTTGAAAGTTAAAAGTGATGTGATCGATGAGTATTTGTGATCTGTGCCGTGTTTGTTCATTTAGGATGTCATTTTTATATGTGTTGCTATGACTATATATTTCATACTGTTCTAGTGTGTTTAATTTATGGCCTCTGTTGCATGTGTGGAGGATGCTCATGTTATTGTCCATACTTTTGCATAAGTTTTTAGTGTTCATGAGGTGATTTACGAAGGTGGATTCAATAGTAGTGTGCAGTGCGCTTTTATGTTTTTTATACCTTTTGGCGAAAGATCTGCCTGTTTGTCCAATACAGAACTTATTGCAGTTGTTGCATTTTAGTTTATATACTCTTGGGTTATTGTATGTGTTGGTATTGTTATTAACGTTGTGTTTGATTAATGCTGTGAATATTATATCTATGTTTGAATGTATGTTAGCATCAATAGAAAATTATATTTCTACTTAATTAAAAAATCTTAAAGTCTCATTAAAGAGGATAAATTAAAATTTAGTTGTAGACAGATATAAAAGTTAGACATGTTTGAAATGGAATTCTGATTTTTTTTTTTCAATAAGGCTACAGAAAAATAACATGTGGGTTACTCACAAAATTTGATATTTAAATATATTTGAACTAATAGGAAACATAGATATTATTGATAAAATCTCTTTTCAGTTGGATACTTAATAGCTTCATGACAATAACAAAATTTCGGATTTTTAATGATAATTGATCTAAGTTGTA
Source organism: Prosapia bicincta (assembly GCA_036971475.1). Taxonomy (NCBI): domain Eukaryota; kingdom Metazoa; phylum Arthropoda; class Insecta; order Hemiptera; family Cercopidae; genus Prosapia; species Prosapia bicincta. Next base: position 241,941,228 of record JBAIZL010000001.1, read on the forward strand.
CATTATAAAAAGCCCTAAATGGTTTTGTTTCTTGTGTAGTTATCAAACTTGATTTTTAGATGTTGATCTTCATTTTTTTAGCATATATTTAGTTTCTATTCGTGGTTGGGGGGGGGGGGGGTTGTGATTTTACTACTTTTAGTTAGTAGATACTATTATGAAAAATTAATTATGTTAAATTTGCAATATTTCTCTCTTAGTTAAAAGAATACATATAAAACCATGTATATAAAATAACTGTATGAAACCACTATCAAATAAACCTTTTCAAATCAAATAATTATTTCCTATCATACTTTAAAAGAAGTTTTAAAATTAGGATTATTCCATATGCATGTACATTTTGTTTTAACTGAACAATTTATTTGATATTGGATATGTTTAAGTGTTAACAATACTGTAAATGTATTCAAGGTAGTGGATTTATTTTAATAGTGAAATTATTTCAGTGCTATTTTATTTTTAATTTTGTTATTTCACTGATTATCAATTTTTTTAATGGACTGCTACGAAATACACTTGTTTTCAAAATGCACTACAAAATATCCAGTTGTTTTCTGCAGATACGTAATGACAATTTTTAATTTTTGTATATTTTTTTAATAGGGGTTTTCCTGGGCTTTAAGGATAAAGTCATTTTCTGTTTATTTTGTTTAATGTTTTTATAAATTTAAATTAAAAAATTGTTTAGTTTTTAAAATAAACGAAAATATGTACTTACCAGATTATAATTTAAAATAAAACCATTTGACATCTTAAAACAAGTTGGACTTCCATCATAATAAAGTGAAACTATTGTTTGCATTGAAATTTGTTTTAGCAATTACTACTTAAATTTTAACGGAGTCTTAAGTTTTAGTCTTATTTTACTTTTCTGAATCGTTAATTTTATTTTATGAAATGTCAGTTTTTATGGCTTTGTGCTTTAACTTTTGGTTTGACTATAAGTGTAAGCTGTATGTAATAAATATGTAGCATTCTATATGGCTTTGTTATGTTTAATAACTTTTTAAAAATAAATCAGTGTTTTGACATTAAAGTTGTGAAATAAATTAAATAATATGTTTGTTGACTGTTGTTAAAAATGTGAATAATTAAGCTGCTACATTATCTAATTTGCTTCTTGGATATAAATTTTCATAGGTATTACTATATTAATTTTTTTCACTCTTGAAATAAATTACTCATGAACTGTTTTGCCCATGATGGTCGGCAAATTAATATTTTTACCAATCAAATTAATGCTTGTCAAAAGTATACACACTCAGAAACTTATTAAATTCTTTAATAAAAACAATAATCTACTCTTTTCATTTTTTTTATTATGTAGTTGAAAATAAGAAGGAAGTAAATTGTCTGTTAAATAAATCTGCAAATCATAATTTACATGTGGATTTTATTCTCATTGTCAGTAGATGAATATTTTAAGTTGAAACTTTGTAATATTAAAAGTTACATAAACTTATAACTAAAGATATTCTTTTTTTCAAAACTCGAGACAAGAAATTTTTGATTGGAATAGGCAATTCATCAGTATCTTTTGACAGTGTCAAGAGACATCAGTTGTGTGTCATTGTGCATGTTTCGTCCTAGTGTAAGTTTAAAAAAATTATAACTTCATGAATATTTTAATATTACAAAATTTTAAGTTTTTGGTATCCACCTTATAAATCTACTAGTATATCTATAATACTCCTATGTTACTTCACTGATTTATTCCCTTGTTTCACAATAATTATGCAATACAATTAGGTAGTTAGAGTTTAGTATACAGTTATAATAATTTATACAGTCTTACCAGTTAAATTATTGTTACTATTTAGCTTACTTTTTAAATTATATATAATTTTATATAAAAATGTGCATTTCTACAAATCTCTGTTCTTTGTTATAAAATGTTAAGGCAAAATACATATTAAAATTATAATTTAAAAAAAAGTTAATTTAATTTTCTCTCATTATTTATTTTGAGGTTATAATTTTATTTCCAATAGATGTTTTTAACAGATTAGTTGTTTGATTTCGTCTACTCATTTCATATTTATTGAATAACAATATGTTGTGAGCCTAAATAGTGATTAATTGAATCAATTGTGACATAATCTTTAATTTAAATAAATGAAACCTCTATACACCAAATAACTTTTTCTTTATTTAAAACCTTAAGTACATTTAAGTTGCATAGGATTCATCCTCAGAGGTAATTTACAGAACAATTATTTAAGTTATTTGTGGCATAGAGGTTTCATTTATTTAAACTAAGTAGTGATTGTTTTACCATAATATACATTTGTAAATGTTCCCTTGTTAAACATAGTTATAATAATTCCACATAAAAAGTATCTTATAAAATCTAATTTTTTTAAAAAGGCATATTCCTAGTACGTTCAATTTTCACTGAAATTGAACAGTTTTATTATAATTTGATGGCATCTTAGATGGGTTAGTCTTGATGTAGCATCTACAAACATTAAGAATGTAGCTCCTAAAACATTAATTTAACTAGGCTATTTTATTTAATGTTACAGAACATACAAATAGACAACTTCTCAACAAGTTGGAGCAACGGACTGGCATTTTGCGCACTTATCCATCATTTCTGCCCTGATGCTTTTGATTATGATAAACTGACTCCTGAACAACGAAGACATAATTTTGAGTTAGCATTCCGTGTAGCTGAGTAAGTACATTAGTCTTTTTTTTTGTCAATATAAAATTAGGTATTGACTCAAAAGAAGTCATTACCGTCTTCCTTCAACTGTCATTAATGGTTCAAAGTATATTTCGCAGAAATAAAAATATTCAGTTGCTTAAAAATCTTTATTAATTTTTGATTCTTCAAAAATTAGGTAATTTAAACTAAATCCCTTGAACATATAATATGTCACACTTATTTATAGTAATACTCAAGTTTTTGTTTAATGGGGGTACCCATTTCAGGGGATGTATCTGTTACATCAGACGTTAACAGTCTATTACAATCTGAGTTGGCAATTAAAATATATCTCCCGAAAACAGCCGCCTTCACCACAAAAAATATAAGTACTGCGTATAAGCAAGTGTAACATATTATATGTTTAAGTATTTTAGTGTAAAACTATTATATCAAGTTGAAGACGAAATCAAATAATATTAAGATAATTTAATTTCAAAAAGGTATTTATTCAATTCTTTTGTTATAAATCATCATTCAATTACGAATTATTTTCTTACAGCGTTATTTATAAAATGTTTTTGAAATTAAAAATCATCATTTCTGTAGAGTTTCTGAAACAGTAACAACATTAATTGTAAAATACCTTTCTAAATATTTCTTATACATTCATTTGTAAAAAATTGTGATATTTCGTGTTGTCCATTATTTTCCCGTTGCACTGACTTTATATAGTTATTATTCTTGTAAATAATTGTTTACAACAATAATAACTTTATTTGTAAAAATATGTAAGATTTACCAATAAACACTTTTAAATGCTTTAAACTTGCCTATAGTAGCACTTACTTATGTTTGTTGAGGACGGCCGTTTTGGGAGATGTGTCCCAAAACTCAGACCGTAACTGATCTCAAGGTTTACACAGGTTAGGGTATTAGGGTGGGGATTGGATATTATGGTGGTGTGGGTGTATTTTGTGAGTATTAGGAGTTATGATGTCAAAAAGTGCGTGTGAATTGTAATGTAATTGTGTATTGAGTATGTGTCTAGGGTGTAGTTTGAAGTGTCTGTATATTTCATAATGTTCGGTTATGTAGAGTTGGTTATTTCTGTGTTTATCAAGGATTTGTAGGTTAGATGTTATGTCTATGTAGTCATGTTTTGTGGAGTTGAGATGATCAGCGAAGTTTGATTGGTAGCTATTAACTTACTTCAAACTACACCCTACACACATACTCAATACACAATTATATTACAACTCACATGCACTTTTTGACATCATAACTCCTAATACTCACAAAATACACCCACACCACCATAATATCCCAACCCGACCTTAATACCCTAACCTACGTAAACCTTGAGATCAGTTACGGTCTGAATTGACAATGGGACACATCTCCCGAAACGGCCGTCCTCAACAAACATAAGTAAGTGCTACTATAGGCAAGTTTAAAACATTTAAATGTGTTTAGTGACAACTAGTAGCTCATGTGAAGATGGAATCAACAAATATTAAGATTTACCATTAAATAGCTTTTATTGAAGTTATAAAACTCGTAACCGCAAGGAATATATATAAAATAAAAAATGAAAATAAATTACTCATCTGTTGTAACAGATTTGTATTTATATTAATTACAAGTTTTGTTAGTGGTGAGCTCTGACAGTAAATTAATATTTATATACAATTTTGTGTTACAACTCAAAACTGTATTAGATTATCAAAATAAACAGTATGGTTTTACATAATTAAAAATTTCCCAACCATGCAATCTTTTTACATGTATACAAACCATAACAAATATAAAAATGATAAAAACAAGTAATAAAAAAGTTTTTTAAAATCTGGACGGGAGCCCTAAGAAGAATTTCAAGGAGAGGCATGATTTGTATGAGGATCTAGTGTTTTTATTATGTCACAGATGGTTTGAAAAGGTTCTTAATGTCAAAACATTTTAAACAACAAAACCAGTTTCTCAATTCCAAAAGAATTTTGGAAGTGAATTACAAAAATAACTAACACAAATTACAAACTATCTATGAACAACAAATCATCACTGACTACAGATACAAATTAACATATACCTAATCAGAACAACGAGTTTAGTTTTATACATCACTGGGTATTCACAATTACTGCTATTCAACATTCCCAATAACTTACTTAAGTTTCTCAATATATTTTTATGGTAGACTGTAACTTGTACCTATGCTATGGCCTTCTGTGATATGGTATCTTCATCAATACCATCTATGTTTTATGTGTCTTTTTATTGTATGACCCGACAAAACATAATCTTTTACTGTTTAATGAAAGAATCCTTTTTTATTTATCAACATAAATCATTATAATAATCATTGTGTTCAGAGTTGATATTTTTTTTAACACCAGGCAATCTTCCTTCTGGACCATTGACAGAAAACAGTAAATACAGAGTTAGGCAGGAAGAACGGAGATTTTTGAAACAGATAGTATTCTGACTCGGGTAGTAAGAGGAGGAGGGGGGATTGGTCATGTATTCAGTAGCTCCGTGTCAGTGTCATGGAGCTGCGAAACATCATATGTTTGCTTAAGACAGTTATGCAAATAATGAGTATTGCTGCAGTTCATCATGAGTTTTGTTGGCATTTCAATCTTGTGAGAGATGACATTGCACCCACTCGTAACACAATTTTACGTTGTGTTGAGTTATTTCATGTATGAAGAACAGTGATGAATAAAATACCGACAGGGGTTGTAACACCATTTTATGTTGGATTAAATGATTTCGTGTATGAGGAACAGTGATGAATAAAAAACCGACAGGGACTCCTCGCTTAGTATGCACTCCAGAAAATGTGGATATCTGGTAAACCATACTCCATAGTTCTGGTCAATCTGCTAAGAGACATTTTGTTACTAAGTAATAGTTCGGTAAGGCGTATTTTGCATAGTTGTCTAGGCTTTCATCCTTACAAAATGTCCATAGTGCAACAATTGAACTCTAGAGATTATGTCCAGCGGCTAAATTTTGTTCGAGATATGGAGGCCATACTTGAACCAAATGACATTCAGTTTATGACTAATGAAGCGCATTTCCATTTGAAAGGTATTATAAATCAGCAGAACTGTAGTTATTTGAGTAATGAAAATCCGTAACTAATGCATGAGAGACCATTACACAGTTTGGTCCCCAAGGTAACAGTTTGGTTGGCTGTCAGCAGTAGAGTTGTTATTGTTCCACATTTTTTTCAAGACAATAGTGGGAACACTGTAACTGTGATCTGGGAACTTTATAGGCAGATGATCACTTAATTCTTCCTATCTGATCTAAAAACAAAATGTATTACTATACAACAAATATGGTTTCAGCCTGACGGGTTGACAGCTCACACAGCAACATTTTCAGTGGTAACAATTAGGGCTGTTGTTTGTGGTTCCATGATTTCCTGGTTTGGTGATATTAATTGGCCTCCTCATTCCCCAGACCTGTCCATGTGCAACTATTTTTTGTGGGCTTACTTCATGTTACGTGTATATGAGCATAAACTACATACACTTGAAGAACTGAAGGAAGTAATTGGTATGGAAGTCGTTCAAATTGACAGGGCAATGTTAGAGAGAGTAGAAGCCAACTTTTGAGAGCTGCTTGTAAAGTGAATAATTCAAAATGGCCGTCACCTGACAGAAGTTGTTTTCAAGCATTAGTTTTCTATGACAACAATTTTAGTGTTATTATGTAAATATTTTTTTTTATTCACAGGTAAGCATATACTGTTTTTTGTAAGAACATCTGTTTTTTCTGCCTCATGAATTGCTCGTGTGTAAAATGTAAATTTCATTTAAAACAAGTTTTAAAAGATTACATAAGGAGACTGTAAATATAAACATAATTTTTTGTTAAAAGATTTAGACTTTTGCTTAAATTTTTTAAGCAAAGTTTATGACATAAGAGTTTGAAATTTCAAAAGCAATATTAGCATTATATTTGAAAATGAAAAGCCTTTTCAAAAAAATAATCAGATCAATCATTACACATTCGCTATTCACATCAGTAAAGTCAAAACAAATCTCTGAGTTCAGTGATTTGAAACAGTATAGAAATCATTTGAAGTAAAGTTGAAGTTCAGGAAACATTTTAAATCAGGAAAAGAAATCTCTTTTGTTTTGGATCCCAAAATAATAAGTGTAGACCATATCACTTATATAGACTAAATTACAAAAATAGAATTTTTTAAAACATTTTGTTATATATTGAATTTAGAAATTTCAGGTATAATATTTTCAATGAATATTTTTTTTGCAGAGAAGAAGCCGGTATCGCACCACTTCTGGATGTAGAGGATATGGTTGTGATGAGAAGACCAGATTGGAAATGTGTCTTCACTTACGTTCAGTCTATCTATCGCCACTACCATGCAACACCAGAATCTGTACGATATTGAACAGCTTGCTTCTTGTCTACTTTTTTAAATGTCTATTTATATTTGGTTTGGCTTTTTCAGACAGAAAATACTATTTTAAAAGGAAAAGTAGGCAAGCAATTATTTTGGAATGCTACAGTTTTCCAGTTATAAAGACAAATTTTATAATTTTTTATTTATTTTTGTAAATCTTGTCAATTATTTTTGTACGAACAGAACATATTTATTTTGTTTAAATTCTAGTCCAACAAGTCAGTTACCATAATTTTACATCAGGTAATTCCTAAACTGTTCCTATCATTAAAGAAGTCCGTGCTCTCTAATAAAGTAATTTTAAACCAAATACATTTGTGTACATCATCAAATTTTGTAATTAATAAATGTAAATTTTTATATATGTATATTAATACAAAGCACTTATGGATTTGATTTTAAAATTCATGGAAACTCAAAATGATCACAGATGATGGATAAGTTTTATTATTATATAAACCATAAAAACTAACCTATGATTAACTCAAGTTGCTCCAACTGTAGTCAACCGTCTGCTTACTATGTTATTATTTATTTACTGTTTGTTTTAAAATTTGAATTAGTGCTTCTTGTAATATTGTTAATAAATAAAATAACAGTTTAGTGTATAGTATAGGCTTATTGTAAAACTGATATTTTTAATGTATAAACAAGCATTTTAACGTCCAGTGATAAAATACAGCCTCTTTAACTTTAAAAAGGGAATCGATCAAAGAGATACATATGTTATTTTTCTAACTAAATAATTTATTAGATTTTCTATTGCGCATTAGTTATACTATTTTGATACAGGCAGTTGTGGGATGTGCTATTTCTGTTGCTTAAAATGTACATTTAATGGAAGTTTTTTTTAAAAGAGAAATATTAAACATTTATGTAAGAGTTATTCTGAAATATTTTATTTTTAATTCCTTATCTTACTGGATTGCACTGCATTGCACTACATGTAAATAGTTCAACATATAGTTAAGAAAAGTGCTCTATAATGATTATACTGATTACATATATATAACACAAATAATATAGTCTACAAAATTTAGTAAAATTTCAATGTCAATGATTTAAGAACGAAATTGACCATTTAACCTTCATTTTAATGACTAGAAAATAAAAGTAATTTTAGAAACTTGATATTAAATACACAAATTTGCATTTTTTTCATTTTCTAAATATTAAGCTACATTTGTCACCATAGTCGTAAAATGACATATTTTATAATGACTCACACTAAAAGCAAACTGTAACAGATGGCTTACATGGTGTTTTTATTCTATGACCATATACAATTGTATATTTCATAATTTTTTGTCTTTATCTGGAATTTCAAAATACTAAAAAAATATTTGAAAAAAATGTACAGAATATTTATAAAAACAAAAACATCCTTCTCAGAATTACATTTTAATATGTTTAGCAGAGTCATTTCTTCACTAACATACCATACAGTTGACATATTCTGATATAATACACAGATTTAGTAGATGACATTGCTAGAAAGGTATGCATGTATTTTAGGAAGGAAGTATGGTTACTTTTGTTTATATTATATAACTTCATTCAAATAACAAATTCATAATGAAATATAATTTATTTCATAAACGAATGATTGTGGAGTCAAAACAAATATAGAAAAAAATTATATTTTGCCTTCATATATTAGACATTTGAGTGTTGAATGTGAGGTCCTAGTTTTCTATAGTAAAACAGTTTCATACTTGAAAAGCTCAATGAGTTATTGAAATGTTTTTGTTAATATAAATAAATACGATTTATAAATATTCAACAAAGATAAATATTAAAAGAACGTATTCAAAATCACATTAAATAAAAGTTTATTCATATAGTTTGGCATTTGGATTTTAAAAACAGGATTATCAGATGATAATGGATGCGAGTGTAATACGGATGATCAACATATTCCCAACTTGATTTATGAGCTTCAGCAAAAAGAAATAAAAGTGAATGTAATGTTTTAGAACATGTCATAGATCAAAATCATTCTGACTCTAATAACATAGAAGGAAGTGAAAATGAAGGGCCACAAAAAGGCATAGTCAGAACAATTACAAAATGAATGAATAATTTACCAATGCAAGACAATTATGTAAAACAATGATAAACACATTTAATATATTTGTAATAATTGTTTAAGAATATGCATGTTACTGTTTGACAAAGGTATGGTTTATTTAATTTACCAGTACATCTGATGTCAGTGGGGAAATGCATTCCTAAGCAAGTAATGGAATTACGATACAGTTAGTAGTTTGAAAAAAATTTGCAAGGATGCTAGTTTTTAAATTGTCTAATTTAACGTTAAATAATTACTGCTGATATACAATATATCTACCATTGGTAAGAAACAAACAACTTATATATTAATAGTCTTTTAAAATTATTAACTACAAAAATTTATAGCTACAAACAAAAAAAAAAAACAATTGAGAGTATCCCCTCTATGTGTGTAATTATGTACATAATCTTTGTGTCTTTGTAACCAAGTGTTAACAAATATATGGTTGCACACGTGAAAATTCTGATGCACATGAAATTCATACAGTGTATTGTGGATACTCAATAGTTCCCAAACATTTTCAACTAATAGCTCCCGTGCTGTAAAATATACCTTCTGTTAGCATCCCTACAGAAAATTGGATATTATTTTGTTGGTAGTAATGTTTTAGGTAAATGTATATCAATTAATTGTTTTCTCACTACTATATTAATACAGTGCAAACATATAGGCCTACTAATATATTTTTTTTAATAGTTAAAATAGTCAATAAACAAATTTGGTTTAGGCCTGACTAAGATAATAGTCATTATTCACCACAAGATCTGTTATTAAAAACATCTATTCATTGTGTAGTAAATAACTACAGTAGTATTATATATCATAGCAGCTCTTTACTTTTAAAATACAGTAGAACTCCTCAAATCCAAGCCCCAGAAATCCAAACTCCCACGAAATCCGAACATAATTAGATGAAAACCAAATTTTTTAAAAGTATCTAAAATTTATTAAAGATGAACTGAAAGTTTGATACTTATATAAAACAGGACTGAGATGTGTAATATATTGCAATTGACACTGAAAAAACATGATATAATACGAAGACCTATACTGTACTACTGTATCACTTCATTAACATAGAATTTATTTACAGTAAAATGTAAATAAGAAAGACAAACACTAAACTATATGTTTCACTTAAAAAAAGACACAAACACTTCACTATATTTTTCACTTTATAAAACCAGTAATCTACATCTGGCGAAGAGACGTAAACATTCCCATAATGCAATGTTGTGCCACCGTCACAATAATACTTTTAGTGGGAAGAACTTTAAAATTCAATCCGGGCCGGTCCGCATTATACACTTACTGGGGTAATTTTCAGACAAAATCAAATCTGTGAATTTGTCTAAATATTCTTTTGCAGCAAGATTATCAGCTGATACCTTCTCCTCACTTACCGTTAGTTGTCTAATTCCGTGACTTTTCTTCCATCTATTGCTAGCAGTAAATTCAAAATCACCCTTCATTAATTTTTTTAACTGTATTGCCTTTTCTTGCATTAATGGGTCACTAATACGAACTCCTTTCTGCCTCTCTTGTGTAAACCATAAAAATACAGCCTCGTCAATTTTTTCATTCACAGAAACTTTCGCATGATGGCATTGTTCAAAAGACTTTTCACTTGTAGCACGGCGAAACTGTTAAATTTTTTATACAGATATACGTAATGAATCCTGTAATATTGTTCGTTAATTAAAAAATGCACTTCTGTCAAATGTTAAATACAGAGAAAATCCGAAATTCAAACTTTTTCAGCATATTCGAACAGGCTATAGCCCCAATTAGTTCGGATTTGAGATTTTCCACTGTGAAACTAAATTAAAAATTTCAATCCTAACTATAACATTGTCTACTATCACATTTGTAATTAATTTTGCAACCACGATATTTTTAATTAGACTATTCGATTTTGAGGCACGTTGACAATGATTCGTGGCGCTCCAGGTAAACATGGTTACTTGCTTTGGGAACCACTGCTCTAATCCCAAACATGAATTTTGGGCGTAAAACAATAATTGGCGGGCAATAGCATATTTTTATAACACCTATGTATATATGTGTGTATATAATTGCTTAGCTTCCATAAAACTCCTATGAAAGACAGAAACCAAATCCAATGTTTGAATAATTCTCTGAGGAATTTGAACCCATAAATTGAAAAACCCTTTTTGAAAATCCTCTATCATGAATCTTGTCATTTCCTAAATTGATAGCGATAAGAGTTGTCTTGTGGGGCAAAAATTGAGACAAAAAATAGATTGCCTTAATTGAATTACTAGAATGAACAAGTAGCCTGTTGCCATACACAAACTTGCAAGGAATATATAGCCAAAACTGTAAAGTGGCTCTTGCTATTTTTCTAAAATATAAATGTTGACTTAGAATCCAATACACTTTATTTTACTAGCTCTAATGCAAGTTACTACAGTTTTTTAAAATCCGTTATTCTTATACTTTTTGGATCTTCTTCTTTTGTCATTTAACCCATTCATTTTAATTGCCAAGATTTCTGCTGTAAGTAAATAGTGGTAAAATTGCAATATAAAACTTTATGGATAGATGTTCATAGTTGATACCCACTACTAGTTGTTTTAGTGAAGAAAGATGTGATTGTATTAGTTATTGAATTTTACTTTTATTATTGTTTCGGATTCTAATGAAGAAATATTACTCCTGAAAGCGGTTTTCTCAGTGGTCTTCTGAAATTGATATATAACTTGGTATAACTCGAATGAGATAAGATGAAATATATACCATAAAAATACAATTGAGTTCATTTATTATAAACAAGGTACTCTCGGGTGAAAACTTCATTAGTTCACTAAATATCAACAGATAAATTCATTAAATATAACTATACTATTAATTTTCAATTAATTTTTTATTTGTAAAAAAGGTTTTTATAATAATTATTAAAGATAGTATTATTGTACTTTTACCTGAGATTTTCCATTACATAATTATTAACACATTTTTAAAGAAAAAAGAATAATTGCAAGATAAGAAATAATATGTAGTAGTTTGGGAAATTTCCGATATAAATTACTCAATGTAAATCCCTGTCGAACTGATACTTTTATCGTTTTGTTTTAGGGTGTATCAATTATTTGAACAATTACTAAGCTGAAGTTTCTTGATGTAATCATCTTGAATTCACTGATTAAACTAATTTTACACTACTTAACTAAGTGAATACGTAATTGCTTACTAAGCAATGCCATTAGAGGGATATAAACATTACAAATTTTTATGGATAAATATTTCCAATTTTGGCAACATAATCAAAGGCATGGAACAAAATTTGATTATAATGTAGACAGGAATTACAGAACATACTTTAAAAATGAAGAAATAGAATTTTTTAAAATAAATATATAATTTTTACTTATAAAAAAATTTTACAATAACAAAAACATAACTTATCATAAGATTATTACCCACAAAATTTTGAAGTTGGCATTGCAACCATGCCTTCAACAAGTAAACCCTTATGTTTTCTCTTAGGTAAGTATTATTTAATAGTTTAATCAGTGAGTTCAAGATGACAAGCAACTTTAAACGTATTTTAGCTGCTATTTTTGCTTGTTTAATTACCTTTTGAAATACAAGATTTTTTTGTGGGTCCTGTATTATAGAGTGTTTAAAGTTTTAGCCATGGAATATATGTTTGTTTTGTCAAATGGAAAAAAAACTACCTGGCATCTACATCCAATGACAACAACAGTACTTCTTACAAATAATTAGTTAGCCTACAGGAACAGATACAGTAGCACATTAATTAATAACCAATGAGATAAAAAAATAAACAGTATAATACATAAAAGATATAAAATTCCCTGTACTAACATATATAAACAAGACCTCTCATAAAATTGAACAAAATCTTCAGCATGCATGGTACAAGGAAAATAAATTGACCTAATTACAATATGCAACACTATAAAAACGAAGTTGCTTGATGTAATCATCTTGAATTCACTGATTAAGCTAATTTTAAAAATACATAACTAAGTGAATTCGTAATTGCTTACGTGTTTCAAAACATTCGTTCCTTTTACGAAGCTAACCCTTTACTCTTTTGAAACGTGTCAGCAAGTAAGCAATTACGTATTCACTTAGTTAGGTATTTTTAAAATTAGTACTATAAAAACATAATAAACAAAAAATGATGTAGGTGTGTAAGACACAAGTGTCTGATTTAATGCTTATGATAAGATGTAAGGTTGAAAGTCATTAAGAATTTAATAAAATAAAAGATAACCTTATAAAAGACTTTAATCCTGCAGAACATATGTATCTAAAATAATGTTGGAAACTTCCCAGGGTCATTGAGTTACTGTAAAAGTTCTCTAGATGAAAACAAATCTATTCAACATTATTGTAAACATTAAGTGCATTCATTCAATACAAAGGTATACTTCTTTAGTCAATAGAACTTTTTTAATGTTTATGAAAACTTTTTATTAAACTATTAGTAATTATTGTGTGACTAAGTGAATACTTTAGCCTCTTTCTAAAAGAGTGGCTCCTATCAAGATGGAAGGGTTGACATTTCCTCAGGAGCTTTTTACTAATCTCCACTGGCCACAAAAAAATTAAAGAAAAGAGAAAGCATAAATAATCAAGATGATACAGTTTCTTGTTAATCATCAACAAGAATCAAATTTATATTGCGTAGAGCTTTTAGTTTAAAAACTATTCAAGGTGTTACACAGTGTCTTGATGGGGACTGTACAGTAAAGGTAGGGAAGTGAAGAAACGTTTTGTTTATCTAACGAATGCTTCAGGTATAGGCAAACGGTGCCAGTCTGGACACCAAGGCAGAAGGAGCAGAAATGATTACATACGCACGCACTCAGACACACACATTACACACCATACATTCTTAAATGCCACAAAAACTATGCTTTCTCAACTTTGATGAACAGTACAAGCAAACAATTGCAAGATAAATATTTAAATTAAAATTTTGTACTATAAGTAATTATTGATAACTGAGTGAATACTTTAGAACTTAAGTGCTGATGGAATTCGAAAGAATTGTTTCATTTACGAAGCTAACCGTCTATTGACGACTGTCCCACAAGGTAAAAGGTTTGTGGGCTTATGATTTATGAGTGTAGGGGGTGGGTTAAGTGGTTGTTTACTAGTGGGAAAGGGTGTTGGATTCAACGTGTGTGTGTGGTCGTTTAGGATATTTTCTTTACCTGTTACGTGATGTTTGTATATTACATATTTTTCTGCAGTTGTTACTTTTTAACCGACTTCATAAAAATAGGGGGTTCTGTATTCAGTCCAAATGTTTTTTCCTGTTAGTTCCACCTTAACTTTGGAAGTATTTAAACTATCAAAGTGATTTTTTTGTAAATATAACAGTAAACCTTCCCGGTGGTCCCATTATGGTTACATCCAAATCCATTTGATTTGGAGACAATAATACGTTATTTTAAATTTTTTTAAAACATTTTTTTGGAGGGAGAATCTTAAAAAATTTTAATAAGGATTATAAATTGAAGATAGTTACTAAGCGAAATAAACAATTACAACCGACTTAAAAAAAAGAGGAGGTTCTGTATTCGATCCTTATGTTTTGTTTCTGTTTGTTTCACAATAATTTTGGAAGTAAATAACCGATTAAAGTGATTTCGCTTGCAAATAAAAGAGTAAACCTTCCCAGTTCTTAAATTCTATTTTAAATTCAAAAATAATTTTTGGAGGGAAAACTTTCTTAATTTTTTTCATAAGGATTGTGAATTATAAGATATTTAATATGCAAAATAAACAATTTATTTAATTTAAGTAATTTTATAAGAAATAGCATTTATTTTATGCAGTATTCTAACACACATAAAAATAACATAGAAAAAAATAAGTATAAAACGAATAGGTTTTTTTTATTTCTTGCTTCATAAAGCTGCTTAGAACGAGCATCATCGGATACTAATGAATAAATTTTCTTCATTAAAAAGCACCTTCTTCGATGGTCTACCCATATTGATATGTAACTTGATGTAGCTCAAATGAGATAAGCCAAAATAAATACACTGAAAATATGATTTTGTTCATTTATACCACAATAAAAATATTCAATAATCCTCAGGTGAAAACCTCATTACTTCAATAAATATCAAGAGATAAATTCATTAAATATAACTTTACTATCAATTTTCACTTAATTTTTGTATTAAAATTTTATGAGTACAAAATGTTTTTCCTAATAACTATTAGAGACAGCATAATTGAATATTTAGCTGAGATATTGCATTGTGTGATTATTAACACGTTTTTAAACTGAAATGAAAAAAAATAATTGCAGCTAAAACGCTTGTAAATATAATTAAAAGGTACTTAACTAAGTGAATACATAATGGCTTATTTTCTGACGTATTTCAAAACATCCGTTCCTTTTACGAAGCTACTAACCCTTTTGAAACGCGTCAGCAAATTATCCATTACGTAATCACTCACTTAAGTACCTTGTTAAGTACCTTATAGTTTAATCAGTGAATTCAAGGTGATTACATCAAGCAACTTGTAAATATATTTGTAAACTAGTAGCTCACGTGAAGATGGAATCAACAAGTATGAATAATTGCAAGATAAGAATAATAAGTAGGATTTTAGAAAAATTTGCCAAAGGAATTTCAAACATAAATTCCTCAATGTATTTGTGTGACAAACTGATATGTTTATCGTATTCTTCAAGGGCATTTCAATTAATTGAACAACGATCAAGCAATATGGTTAAAGGGATATAAACTTCGGATATTTTTGTGGATAAATATTGACAACTTTACCAACATAATCAACAGCATGAAACAAAATTATATTATAATGTAAATAGAAATTAATAAAGATCATACCTCTAAAAATTAAAAAATAATTTTTTTTTTAAAAACAAAATCGACTTCAAACAAAAAACCCCAAAACATAATTTTTAGCTACTAAAAAGTAAAAAATAATTTTTCTGATAACATAAACATAATTAATCATGAGCTTATTACGCTCAAAATTTTAAAGTCGGTGCCGCAATCATGCCTGCTATTTGCTAATCCATAAAATCTGTTCCAAACATTTCCGAAACAATCAACTTTTTGATTGCTTGATTTCCCATAAGTACTTCTAGCAAACCATAGAGTCTTCTCATGTAACAAAAATTTTATGTATTCGATATTGTGTTAATATGTGGGACGATAATTGATCTTTGTTTTCGGCAAATATCATACAATATATGTTTGCATATTTCTCATTTTGATATACAGATTGGGGACAATTCAACCTTCTTTGAATGATTTACAAGGAATGTAATGACTGTAGATGCTTATAGAAGTAGGGGATCATATCTCCTTAATCCTTTTGTATCATAAATTCAATATATTTCTTATACTGTATCTATTGCATGAGTGTATAGAAGAAATAAATGAATAACCTGTGTGTAAATCATACTTTTTTTAAAATCAACATGCCAAGGAGCTCCAACATCATGTAAAATCCTATTGTTTGTTATGAGTCCCATTGTTCAGATGTTAAATATGAGCCCAAATATGAAATTAGGTGCCAACTTCAAAATTTTTTGGGTAATAATCTTATGACAAATTATGTTTTTGTTATCAGAAAATTATTTTTCACCATTTAGTACATAAAAATTATTCTTATTTTGAATTCGGTTCTGTTTTTAAAAAATTTTAATTTTACTATGGTTCGATATGTGGAGAGTATTTAAATTAGAATGTATGTTCGTGTATGAGTGTAGCAAGTTGAGTAGCAAGATTTTGGATTTAAGCTCTTTATGTCGTTGATGTCTTCTTTGAAGCGTGTGTTGAATGATCTACCAATGTAGCACTAAATATAGACTATTATTTTTCATTTGTTGATTCAATCTTCACGTGAGCTACTAGCAATCACTTACACTTTAAAAAAGTTTTAACTTGCCTATAGTAGCACTTACTTTTCTTGTTGAGGACGGCCGTTTCGGGAGATGTGCCCCTTTGTCAACTCAGACCGTAATTCCAGTTACGATCTGAGTTGACAAAGGGACACATCTCCCGAAACGGCCGTCCTCAACAAGCAAAGTAAGTGCTACTATAGGCAAGTTAAAACTTTTTTAAAGTGTAAGGTATTATTTTTCATTAATCAACACAGACCATAAATTTCAACAAAGGTGAGAAGTCCACTAATTAATAATGTTATGGACTAATTTTTTGTTAATCTCATAAAAAACACGGACAGCTATTACAAAACCATCAAATATGTACAATCTAGAAATTTACCATTTCTACAAAAAAGACCGAATCTCAAACAACTTTTCATTTGAAATTGCAAAGATTTCAGAATATATAAATGAAAACACTAAACGAATAAATCCAAAATAAATCACAGGGGTTGTTGTTAAAGGTAAATCTACCTTTAGGCAGGGTGTAAGCTGAGACGCAAGCCACGTTTTACGGTGCAGCACACACAACACATGAATCTTTTACCAGCGCATGTTGAGATGTAGCACACGGCACATGTATGCCATTTTTTCCTTGAAAATGGAAGATACCGAAACCAACTCATTTGAGTTCGATATGGAAATTGAGGAATTGGTTCTATTGCATAGTGATTATATGAAAAAACGAAACACACACATGGGTATGTTGGCCCACAAAGAGTCTTTATATACGTTTTTTGCTATAACCTTCATTATTCACACCATATTGTTCATTATTCACATCAACTATGGTTCATTGTTTGTCTATTACTGACTATATCAACATATATCAACCATATATGTTGACACATGTATGGCATTAAAGTTTTTAAAAGTATGAGACTTAAGTACAATATGTAAACTACTGTTGAGTGTTTGTCCATTACTGAATAAGACAACTTAATTGTCAAAAAATGTGTGGCATTAAAGATTTTAAAAATAAAACATTTAAGTACAATGTGTGAGCTACTGTTGAGTGTTTGTCCATTATCAGCTGAATCAAACTGTCATTTAACATCTTGGATCCCTAATTGCGTGGCGTGTGTCGTCAAATCTGTGTCTGTGCTACAAACTGTGACATACTGGCCCATGCATGTGCCTCAGCTTACGCCTTGCCTTCAAACTGGCGTCGTTCTATTAAAAAAGGACACCTGATTTCCAATGATGAGTAGAAAAATGTTCTGTTTTAGAAATGTCTTTTATTAGTTCGTATAAGTCGTTAAATTACTAATATTTAGTTTAATACTTATCGGTAACATAAACTGTCAAATAGAGAAACAGTTTTTAAAAAAATATTCAATGGAATATATGATTAGAACTAAGTATTGAAGTTTATAGACTTGAGTAATATTTTGTAGACATTTAAACTAGACCACAACCATTAAAAATAAATTAATAAGATTGAATTAATAACTTGAGACATATGTACATCCATTTAAAAGAGAAAAACACGCGTATCATATCATTAAAAAATTTCTTAATAAGTAAAACTCACAAAATAAATTAGGACTAATATTTGAATTTAGTTAATAAATACTTTTTTCTGTTTAAAAATACATTATAAAACATAAACAACATTACTATTTTATATTTTTGTTAAAACACGCATTTTTATATTGGAATATATCATAATTATTGAAAAAAAAACAGTTTCTATTGAAAGAGGTTGTTTTGTGTTATCGTGTTATTTTGTAAAAAGAAGTTATCATGTGTTGAATATATCTCATAAGCATTGGCCATCGTATCAGCTGATAGAAATATACAAACTAAGTCATGGATTAAGAAAAAAGAATTTACCTGATTTTGCTTTTGTCTCACAAAATTAAATTAGGTTAAAAGTTCATTTTGAATTTTGTTTTTAGAATTATATTAAAGTTAGTGTCGAGTTTTTAGTGCATAGTGAATGGTACTACTACCTTAATAATTGTGATTACTTAAAAATATTGAAACCATTTTATCTACAGAAATGGTTATTGTAACAAATATTAATTTTTTTTATTTATTTAAAGTGAGTTAATAATGTTTTATATAAAGCCTAATAATAGTTTGAATTTTACGTTTATGTTTTATTCTAATAATGTTAAAACCATGTACAGAATGAATGTTTTTAATCATAACCTTGACCTCTTTGTATTTCCTCAGTCTATGTTATCAGTTTTTTGTAAAGTATTTTAAAGAAAAAATTAGAAATTTTCGTTTTTTGAAATACAAACTCATTTATATAAATAAACGTCATGGTACCTAGTTCTCCTTCAGTCATACATTCAGATTCACGCCAACAACTACAGGATGATTTACTGCTGGCAGTTAAACAGTGTCAAATTAGATTTGGTGGGAAAACTGAACTGGCAACTGAATTTGATTTGTATGTATCAAAAATATGCAAATGTTTAGAATCTGTCTTAAGTCATGGACTTCGGCCAAAAGCAGTTATTAAGAAGAATAATTCAGCTATAAAGTAAGTTATAAAAAGTCTCTCGTATGATTTTACTTTTATATATTGTAGACTGATATTTTATAGTCTGTGTAGTATTGTATATTATAGTTAGTTGTAAGCTAGGTGTTATATCTTATTTAGTAAAGCGTAGCAGTAAATCAAGTATTAACTTCATTTATAAAATTTTTGTTGTAATAGTAATTACAACAAATACTAAAATTAACTAATGAGGTAAAGTAAGGACTTTACATCCACTATATGACCTTAGAATTATTGCAAATAATGTTGAAAGCATTAATTTTAAAAGTTGAAATGTTGTTAAAAAAAATTATCTCATCAACATAGAGCTCTCTCTCGATTAAAATATGAGATTTAAGAACTGACTTACAAGAGGTCTAAAGAATAGTTTTTACGTTATAACTTAAATAGATTAGTCTAGATTTCAAATGTTTTATTGTTTTATTATACTTCTTATCCCCTTAGTCAACATAAATCTCCTTCTTAACACTCTTCACATAATCTGGCGTGCACCCCACTATAGAGCAGGTGTACTTTAGGTAAATGATGTTGCCCCACATAAGATATAAGAAATAATTATTTCTTTAGTGGCTAAGAAGTTGTTAGGCGAAAACGTCACCTCCAAGTGTGAGTTAATCATTTTAACAACCTATATTAATAGAATGTCTGGTCACAAGTAATGTATATTGTGATGTGAAATAATTCTCTTTTATGTCGAGTATCAGAGGAGCAGTTTGCCTGTTATTAAGTTCTACATTATTTCACCTGATCTACCATTTTCATCTATTTTTACATTGGAGTAAGAGTGCAAAAATACAATCAAAGGAAATGAACTGACTCAAAACTATTATGTTTGTTTTATCAATATCTCAATTTTAACTGACAATACCTAAAAGAACTAAATTTATATACCACTATGAATTCAATATGAAGTAAAGCTAGTCCAGATATTCAGTGTTAATACCATAATCACACATTTTACAAACTTCCTAAATCTAGCATTTATAAAAATTCTTTTGTTTTAATGAATCAAAGATAATTATTTAACAGGACAATAGTTCTACAACTAATTTGATGTCCTTTTCAAGTGTGAAATACAATACAATATAATAAGGAGTATATAGTTAATACAATAATAAGTTACAGTTTGTCGTAAATTGAATAACAACTAATTAGAAATCACATATATTCATAATTAATTATTCGAGTCATTATTTTAAAATAAATAATTGAGGTAATCCTTGACAAAAATAGAGTTTTGTTTACAAAAGTTACTCAATATGTTTTAAACAAGAACGTAAATTTTAGTTGAGGGAAATACTGCTTTAAAATTGACAAATAGTGAAACATAGCTTCAATGTAAAAACATTTTAAAAAAATGTTTCTTATTAATAACTTTACATTAGTTTATGGCTATACGAACTTTAATTTTTGTGTGAATTTGTAAAAACTTACTGAGACATAACATTTTTAATCGCTCTTGATGATCTTCATCAGTGTCTCATTTTGACACCGATGAAAATACCATGAGTGATTTAAAATGTTATGTCTCAGTAAATTTTTATAAATTTACAAACAAATTAAAGTTCGGATAGTCGTAAACTAACGTAAGTCCAAGAAACAAGTATCTGCATAAAACAATTTAGTAAAACCAGATAGACAATGTAACCTTTATTATCAGAATCAATAAATAAGATTAGTAATTAAAATATTTATTCATTTAATTTTATGTACAAGGGGTTTATAAATATATAGGCCTACAATTTATCAAAATCATTTTTATATTAATTCCATTTTTTTGAAGATGTATGTGTATGGTTTCCAAATAATTCCTCTTACACCAATCATATTTGTTATTAAGAGCTTCAAGTTTTCAATATCGAAAGCAATCATTTATATGATGAAAATTACACAGAGAGTAAAAGGTTTATCTTTCAAGCTGTTTCTTTCATACACGTAAACCTGCCACTTTGGTTCATCTGCATACAAGGCATGAAAATATAAACAGCTTATTTTACATATCACGTTTTACAAAATCTTTGGGTGAGTTTTGTCTTTTTCTATTTTTATGTGATTTTATAGGTAATTTGAAATTTTTGGAATGGTTTTGAACACAATGGTTTTAATTTTCTCAAAATATTTAACCCATTAACATATGGTGAACTTACAAAAGAAGAAGGACTGTTAAAACTTGCAGTTTTTGTAACACACATCTTCCGGTTTTCTATAATTACACTTTCGGTCTTAACTTGGCAAAAAACCATTACTTACTGATATTTTTCAGCATACGCGTTTCACACTAAGTCAACGCATTGTTCAATGCTGGGAGTCACAGACAAGACGGTTGCTTAGATGTGTTGGATTGGTGTGAGTCTGTGGTGTATTGGCGCTCTGTGATGTGTTATTGTTCATAGAGTAGTTATTGATTATGTGTTTAAATATAGTACTTAATTGTGAGTGTGTTTTGTCATTCAGAATGTGTTGTGGATAGTATTTCTACTCGTGGTATTTGTATATCTCGTAGTTTTCTGTTGTGTTTAGTTTGCTGCTTTTTTTAATGTAGTGTAGGATTTTTAGATTGGTGTCTGAGTGTAATGTGTTTTGTATGTATATGGCAAAATTCAATTTGGGTTGTGTCTTTTTTATATCTTTTATGTGTTCTTTGTAACTTGTGGTAATGTACTTGTTGCATGTAATCTTGTATACTCCTGCTGTGGTGTGTTTTTGAACTGTGTAGGTGTGATTTAATTGTGTTGAATGTTTAAAACGCTACTTTGTATTTTAGTTTGCGGAACGAAGTTGCTATTTTTTGTGATTTGTTGTTGTGATATATTATGTACTTTTAAGTGTTTGTTTGTTATTGTTGTTGTTTATTGTGTTATGTTTGTTATTGTTGTTGTTTATTGTGTTATGTTTGTGTGTGTTGTTCTTTGTGCATTATGTTGTCTATCAAGGTGTGTTTGTACCCGTTTTTATAGGCTATGTATTTTATTCTGTTTAGTTTGTTTTCATTGTTCATGGGTAAGTTTATTAGTCTGTGTATCATGGAGTAAAAGGCAGCATGTTTCTCTTGTATGGAGCCATTGAAAGTGTTGTGTATAACTCTGTCAGTGATGGTGGGGTTTCTCTCTATATTTTGAATGTGTGATTGTTATTGTGAGATCTAAGAAGTGATTTCGTTCGGTTTCCAGTGTGAAGTTTATGTTATTATGTAATTTCTTTATATAATTATGGAAGGCGTTTATCTGTCTTATGTTGTCGTATAGGATTAGGATGTCATGATTAGATGTCGCCTTCCACTCCATGATTCACAGACTAATCAACATGCCAATGAACAATTAAAACAAAAGAAATGAACTCAACAGAACAAAATACATATGTGATAAAAATGGATACAAACACACCTTGATAGACAAGATAATGCACAAAAAATAATACACTCATAACAACAAACACAAAAATACATAGCACTCACATATCACTACAAAACAACACAAACAATACCTTCCTTGTTTTGCAAACTAAAATACAAAGTAGCATTTAAAACATCCAACACAATTAAAAACTTCTACATAGTTCAAAAACACACCAGGGATGGAGTGTACAAGATTACATGCAACAACTGCCATAGCTTTTAGATAAGGCAAACAGGGAGAACATTTACCACAAGATACGAAGAACACGTAAAACAGATAAGAAAGACACAACCCAAATCAAATTTCACCATATCTATACAAAAACACATTACACTCATACACCAATATAGAAACCAATTTAAAAATCCTACACCACATCAAAAAAGCAACAAAATTAATACAATAGAAAACTGCGAGATATATAAACACCATAAATACTATCTACAACACATTCTAAATGACAAAACACACTCATAATCAAATACTATATTTGAGCATATAATTAATAACTACTCTGTAAATAATATCACTTTACAGAACAGAAATACACCACAGACTCACACCAACACAACACTCCTGAGCAACAGTATTGTCAGTGATTCACAACATTGAATAATGCGCTGACCTAGTGCGAAACACGTCTGCTGAAAAATATCAGTAAGTAGTGGTTTTTTTGCCAAGTTGATACAAAAAAGTGTAATTTATGCAAAAAACCTCAAGATGTACAACACAAAAACAGGAAGAATCAAACTATGGCCAAAAAGCAAATAAATTGTTTGGCCTTGAAATACACATTTGTTCCAAAACTTAAGTCATATTAAAAATGACGGTTATGAAGGTTGTGTTTAATTCGGATTTGAGTTAGCTTCTGTAAGAAACTTCATCTTTTTCCTTATAAAATACCGTATTATAACTAAGTTGGTGGTTAAAATAATCTAAAATTGTTTAAAAAATATGTTTGTAAGTCTCACACACGCATGTGCATGCACATACCCACACACACTAGAAATTAAAGTTAATGCACTCTTCGTCAACTATTATAACAAATATTTTTGTCAAGTATTACCTAATTTTGTGTTTCAGTTGTCTAGTAATGTGATCTGCTTTTTAAAAACAATTTCCTATTTTATAATTTTATTCAACTAAATAAAAGTATAATTTAAATCAGTAAATAAAAGCAACACAAAATGAACATGAGTCCCAAGTACAATTTTGTGTTATATGTTGTTAGGCTTGTCACAGAACGAGTCCTTGGAGTCACTGGATCAGAACAGCTTGTATTTTGGCATTATGTGAGAGAGCATTTAACGAAACACGAGAGAGACAGATATGAACAGCTTAGGCATATTTGGACAGATAATGGAAGAGGAAGAGCTTGGTTGAGATCAGCTCTTAATGAAAGATCTTTAGAAAGGTACTTGCTTTCTTTACTGGATACAAATTCAGCTCAAATCAACACATTCTATGAAAGTTGGGCTTTTTTGCTAGATCAAGAACGTAGCAATGTGTTGCCTCAAGCTGCTGCAGGTACGTTTAATATTTTTTGCTATAATTAATATTAATTTACTTTAATTACAAATATTATTGTGTTGAAAATTATTAATTTTATGCTTTACCTAATCTTATAATTAAAATACATTTTTTTAAACTTACTCAGACAAAAAGATTTTGACCATACCAGTAATGATTATTACCTAATGCAGTTAAATATTACTTAGTAGTAGAAGTATGTGCAATTCATTATTATTAAGTTTCAACACAAACAGTTCTCTATTCATGTCTTGGAAACAGTTAGTAATTAACTATTATTTTATATATGTTTGAGTACAGTTTTCTGCGATTCGTAATGTCTCAATATTCTCCTCTGTTGATGTGTTTCGAAGTAACTCCATTTTCAAAATTTCAATCGTACTCTCGAGTACGAGTCGTTTTGAAAATGGAGTTACTCCAAAACACGTCAACAGAGGAAAATGTTGAAACGTTAGGAATCGCAGAAAACTGTACTCAAACATATAGAAATATTCCTAACAGAAATGAAAATGAGTATATTAATAATTTCAACTATTATTTTATTTACCATACACGTTTTTCAATTATAGTGGTTATTGTTCAGTAGTTGGGCATGCCAATTCTAATTATATTGCATTCATTAAATGAATTTGTTTAAGAAGATTGCATTGAGAAATTACCAAGGAATATCATAAATAAATACTTTGTATTTGGATTTGTTGTAGAAATACAAGTGTTTTGCAATCCATTAAACAAAACCTTCACATTTTACTAAATAAGTTTAAAAAAAATTTTGTTATGGAGTGTCTCTTCAATAGCCTTAGGCTCGATATCTTTTAAAAGACATCTCATCAGCAATTATGACATACTCCAGTAGTTCTGCATTGTTGTTGATTTCATCTAGCCACTTACATTCACAGTTAGATGTTTTCAAAATTCAACAATTTTGATCAAAATTTGTTGCCACAAGTTACATTCTCAAAATACCTGAAAAGACTTCTTGATATTATCCAATCAGTATGCCAACATCAACAGTTACTTCTCTGATTATAGTTTGGTGATCATTAATAGTTATTATTTTACTTTTCCTCTAATTATTGGCTATTGTTGTGCTGTGGTATCCAGAGCATTTGTCATTTTCAATAATAAATTCATGGTCCTTGTGGAAATGATTATCTTTTTAAAACCCTTTGTTTTATTTATAACATACCTATCAAAAGCAATGTCCAATATTTTTAAAATTTTCTATACTTAATTTTATTCTTAAAGTTAAATTTAATGAAAATTGTTTATCTATTTTTTACACTAATCAACAACCCCACCTAAACAAATGGAACCTAAATGTCCACAGCTTATAGTGTCAGTATGACTAAAAATTTATATTTGTCTCTACCAACTTTAAAAGACAAAAAATTGGGCAAATTGTGCATATCACAAATTAACACAGCTGTTATGTACAAGTTGGACATAAAAGAAAGTTGAAGGTTTTATTTTCTCTGTTTAAACTTAAACTTGATCTAAAGTTGGGCCAAAATTACATGATGAATTTCCATACCTATTCTGTCTCTTTATTATTAGTATTTTATACCAAATTATTCACATTATTTATTCTATGTTTGCTTTCTTCTACTAAAACCTGTATACTTATATTCACAATTATTTCATTCTTTGAATGAAACAATAGTTTTGCTGGCCAATTGCCTTGAATTTACAACAAAAACTATTATTTTGTTCTTTGAAATTGAAATAATTTGTTTTAATATTCATGTATCACTCACAAAGTATTTTTGTATCAGGTTATGACGTTATTTACAACAATAGAGCGCTAAATAAGTTTAAGTAAATAAATAAAAACACATCTAATCACAATATAAAGTACTATTTCTGAAGGTAATTACCATTTAATCGAAATGTGCATAAAATAATTGTAATAAAATAAAAGAGTTTTATATTGTGACTAGTGGGTTTTTATTTAGTTAGTTAAAATTAGTACCAAGTGCTCAAAAATATTTATTAACGAATGAACTCTTTAATTTTATTAACCTTATTTATGAAAATATTTTTGAAGAATTTTTTAAAATATTTGTATTTAAATTTATTTACCCTAGTTCATTTCATAAAAAATCTCACTTGGCTCAAACAAAATTTTAAGTACTAAGTATATTTAATATATAAAATGTTTTCACAATCTTTATTTTAAAAATTAACTAGAGCAAACAAACAGTTTCACAAACTTTAGTTATTCCTAACCTTGTTATTTAATTACACATTGCTTAAGAGTTGTTGTTTAAGTAGGTAAAATAGGTTATCTTTTGAGATAAACATTTTAATGACAAAACAATGTTTATATGTCATACAACAAACCAGAGTTCAGGTTTTAATGAAATTAATATTAGAAAATAATATTGCAAAAGCTACTGCATTTCAAAATTTTTCTGAATGAAAAATTATTACTTATCTTCTCAGTTCTGAAGTGCTGCAATCACGAGGAAGGGCTTTAATTATTTTAATTGTATAACAGTCATCGAAAGGTGTAATCTTATGACTTGCAGCATGTTCAGCTGTTACCTTTTTTTTATATTTATAGTTCTAACCTTATGTCTGTGACCATTTATTCTGATATTTCTCTATGGTATGAAAACAACAAATGGTCTAAATATCAGAATGAATAGCCATAGATGTGTTATTACAACAATAAATATCGATAGGCTAACAGCTCAACATACTGCTAGTCACATCACGTTCGTTATACCACAAAACTAATTGAAACAACCCTTTCTAATTGCAACCCCATTTACATTCCCTCCAACCTCAACATCAGATAACTCTATTCATTTTCCTACTGACAGTCGTAAAATTTTGTAAACAAATATCTAAGTTGTAATCATCAATATCTATAAGATTATACAATAGAGCTTCGATATTTTGGACCACTTTATCCCATCTCTCCGCATAATTCGGACTCGATTTTGAGGTATTTTTAAAAATGGTTTTTAACGTTAAAATTGTAGTTATTGGCGTTAAAATATTAGTTCTGGATATAGTACTGTATGTCTATAAGCATTACAGTACAGTAAATACCGTAAAAGTATTTACTGCTATTAGCAGTATAGTATGTCAGTGCTCCGAAAAAAATGCCTGGATGTGAGTGACATTTTTAAAACGTGGTTTTTTGATCGTTTTATGCCTTCTGTAATGGAATATTCGAAGAAATGTGGCCTCTCAATAAAAGTAGTTCTCTCGATAGACAACACACCTTTGCATCCTAAAATGAAGAACTGGTCAAAGAAGACTTTACGGTCAAGTTCTTGCCACTTAATGGGACAGCGCTAGTGGAGCCCAAGGACCATGGAGCTCTTGTAAACATCAAGAGAGTCTTCAAGCGACAAATGCTCAGCCAAGTAATTGATGGGAAGGAACATGGAGTTGTAGAAATCTTCAAATCTCTCACAATGTTAAAACTGTCATCTTATGGTAGCTGAAGTATTGAATCAAGTGGCTCGAGCCACTCTCATAACGTTTTGGAAAAATTATTGCCTGAAGTATGTGATCTTCCAGAAAACCAAGATGAACGAATGAAAGCAGAGGAAGTACGCATGAAAGGCCGGCATGAACAGTTCCTGTACATGTTGAAAACAATTGACGATTGTTCCGATATCGACCTTGCTGACATTGATAACTGGCTAAAACAGACAACGATGCAGACAATATCAGAAATTTACCTCCAAAACCTTAACAAAATAATCCCACAAACCATAAAAACACACGACCCCAACAGACATTGGATACGATATGTTGACGATGTATTATACATCTCACAAAATAAAGCAATAAATAATAATATCATCCTAAATGAAATCAACAACTTACACCCTAACATAAAATTCACCATGGAGGAAGACATAAACAATAAAATAAACTATCTAGACATAACAATAACCAGAAATACAAGTAACATTGAATACTCAATGTTATAGAAAACCCACACAAACCATTAATACAATACCAAACTACTCTAACCATCCCCTACAACATAAAATGGTTGCTTACAACTCACTCTTATACAGAATGCTAAAACTGCCTCTAAAAAATGAAGAAAAAGCCAAAGATAAACAAATAATATATCAAATAGCCCAAAAAATGGATACAATAAAAAAACTATAGATAAATAGAATTTAAAGTATTACATAAATTAAAACAACCTAAAATCGAACTACAAACAACAACAAAATGGGTCACATTCAAATACACAGAGTACAACATAAAAGGAATAACTAAAACACTAAAAAATAATAATATTAACATAGCTTACAAAAACACAGAAAACATAATCAATAAAATACACCAACCTGAAAAAATATGTCCCACACTTAATAACGGAATATACAAAATCGATTGCCCAGACTGTAATAAAATATACATAGGCCAAACAAAAAAGAAATTAAAAGACAGATATCAAGAACAGCTCAATGCATACATCAAACCTGAAACTTATAACTTAAACTTAGCTACACACGCCATCAAAAACAAACACACATTCCCCACATTAGAAAACGTACACCTAATAAAAAAGTACAAAAAGACCTCAAAATGACAATCTGGGAACAAATACAAATAAAATAAAAAAACGACAAATTATTCAACCTAATAGACAAAATTAACCCCTAGACAAACTTAAAAGACTCCCACAGTGCAGTGAATCCAAAAATAGAACAATAACGGTACACCACACTTTGTGACAACGGAAATTCCACACAACTCGCAGTCTACTACAACCTCCGGTCAGTGATGCTTGATGATTTAGATACTACCAATCTTTGAAAGTTAACTCGCATAAATACCAAGTAAGATTCTTGTTTAAGTACATATAGTGAAAATGATATATATATATATATATATATATATATATATATATATATATATATATATATATATATATATAAGGTTAGTTTTGGTTGGTAAAGATTATTTAGATTTTTTGGACTAGGAGACTGACAGACTTACCTTGGTAAGAGTCCACTCTGTAGTCTTGAAATAGAAACACATAAAAGCACTTAAACAATGATATATTACTGTGTATATAAACAAAGACCACTGTGTGGTTGAAATATATCATTGTTTAAGTGCTTTTATGTGTTTCTATTTCAAGACTACAGAGTGGACTCTTACCAAGGTAAGTCTGTCAGTCTCCTAGTCCAAAAAATCTAAATAACCTTTACCAACCAAAACTAACCTAATATATATATATATATATATATATATATATATATATATATATATATATATACAGTAAACTCCCGATTATCCGTGGAATAGGGTGGCCCGGCAAAGCTGGATAACGAATTCCCCGGATAATCCGCTATGAACAAAGAAGATGCAAAACGATCGATAATCGATTATTATACCATAAGTTACACAAATAATGACCCCGGTTAATGCAATTCACAAATAATCTTCAGAGGACAAATTAAATAGACTATAGAAAATAATTTAAAAAGTCGATGTATTATAACATGTACATTTATAAGTCTAACCATATACAATACGAATATAAGTATATGTCAAAAGTAAGTATGTATGTACATATTTAATTTCCTTTACACATAATACAAAAAAAATCTGTCACTTTCGTTTGTTTTTTTTTGTGAGCATTGATTTTAGCTTTAATCTGAGATCTAACCATTTTGTCGCACAGTGTTTACTTGTGTCACAAAGCCATAAAGATCGATAATGTATATGACAGGCATGGATAATGCATAGGTTACGTCCTAGACTATTTATAGCCGAGATTAGCTGACATTTGTTTATAATCTTATGATACGCATTAGGTTTTCGGGCGTCCAAGCATTTTATCATTGTCTCTTATATATACAGTAGTCTGCTCGCCCTTTTATTTTGCTGACCCGCGTCGGGATGCTTCCCTTTCAATGTAAAAATTAGTACGTACATATCTATTCCCTTTATCTTAACTTCTATTAAGCCTAATATGTATTTACACCGTAATTCACCGTTTGGAAATTTAAACACATGAATCTGATTGAAATAAAAACTGGATATATGTAAAACAATGGCAGACCCCGGATAATCCGCAAAACGGTTAAACCGTCCACGGATAATCGGGAGTTTACTGTATATATATATATATATATATATATATATATATATATATATATATATATATATATATGTATATAATCAGGATAGGCTCCGAATTACTAACATTTAGTCCAAATTATAGAGGTTATACCTGAAATTATTGAGGTCATAAATTCGTACAAATTATGAGTGTACAAGCAATGTATGAAACAATATACCTTTGAAAAATATATCTGTGCATCCATGAAATTTGGGCATCTATACTTGTATACACACCTGTACTCACATCATTTTCTTTTTCTGTTTGACCAAAAGGTCAAAGTTATCCAAAATATATCATTTTTTTAGTTTCCATATGTGATTATTTTAAGATTACAAGTAGGACTATTACGAAGGTAAATATGTCAGTCTCCTACCTCTTCAAAAAACCTTAAATACGTTTTAAGCTCTACCAGAACAAACATATATGTATTTAATTCAAAGAAAACGAAAAACAGATGTGTGGGCAGTGTTGGTTAGTATCCCTAATGTCACTTAATAACATGATTCACCAGTTGAAATCAGTGTCTGTTTTATTTAACCTTTAAGAATTGACAGGTCATTTTGTTTTAAAGAAAATTCCATACATCAAACATGATTTATAAATAAAAATACCTTGCATTTTTATTCTTACTTTTAAATAAAAAAAAATAGTTTTAAAAAGTAAATTTGTTTAAGCTTTTAAAATATGCACTTCTTTTAAATTAAAAAAAAGAAACCTTAGTTAAATATATTTTTAAAATTTGTTTCTTCTTGCCAATGTTTTTTACACTTCCACTCAATAAAATATGCATATAATTAAAATTATGTGAATTTTTAAATAAATAATTTTAGTTTTATATATTATAAAGCCAGAATAAATTTTTGTTTTTA
Organism: Prosapia bicincta; assembly: GCA_036971475.1. NCBI lineage: Eukaryota > Metazoa > Arthropoda > Insecta > Hemiptera > Cercopidae > Prosapia > Prosapia bicincta. The sequence continues at coordinate 241,972,759 of JBAIZL010000001.1, forward strand.
AAGCACTGTTGTCTAAATAGTGGTGTAACGTTTCTATTATAGGACAGTTCTAATACTTTGTATTGTTTTATGCTAGTCGAAGGAAAAGAACTAGACTTGTTCATTAGTTTTTCTGTCATTGCACTATAATTTATTTTGTGATTTAATGCACAGTTAATTCCAAATTTTCTACAGTTTTGGATCAGAAAATCATTGTGAATTATCTAGAAATTATAATTCAAATTAGTTTAATTTTGTGATACAAAATTGAATTTAAGATAAAGTCTAGCATTTATCTTTATTATAAAACAAGCATGGACTATGACAAATTTTTTTTGGCCCAAAGATTTTTAATTTTTTAATTTTATTTTGGGAAATCAACTAAGCATTGGTCTCAACCTTGGGCAAATTTAGGATTCCGCTCCAGTAGCTCCTAGAGTCGCATTTATCCTTATGAAACTAAGCACAGGCCTGGATAAACTTTTTTTGCCCATATTTCTGAACTTTCATATTGCAGAGGATCACACTCTCATAAGACCACACTTTCAGAGGGCACCATGATTTATCTTGAACAAATTTTCAGTTCAAAATAGAGAAAATAAAGTTTACCCTTTTCCCCTTTAATTGGGAATGATATAACTGCCACATAATATAACAAAATGAATCAAGACTATTTAAGCGCCTTTGACGTGAACTAGAAATGAAGACACAGAGAAAGTTTTTAATTCATAAAAACTAACTACTGGTAACCATGAATATAAACAAAAACTCGGGACTCCATGTTAGCATGTGCTGCACTATTTCAGGTCTGCAACTTGATAAGTCCAGACAGCTATAGACTTGTTGCTTTTATCTTATGCATCACCCTGCAGGTATGGGACATCATATATGAGAGGAAATAGTGCTTTTTCTGATCCATGCAAGATTTTCCAGAAAGTAGTCATATTCTCCTAAGGTGTAGAGAAAAAACGACATGGTAGTAAAAGTAATTACAGTTTGAAATCAGAATGCGTAATTAATTATAGAACAGCTCAAAATTAAAACTCAACAGAAATTGTGCTTCAAATTGTTCGCTAGTGTTATCATACATATTGAGTATAACTGAGAGGTTCATACAAATATTTTAATTCTACTTGCAAATCACTTATCTTTCAGAATAAAGTATAGATATAATAAAATTTATAATATAACTATGTTCTGGTCATATGTTGTAGCATATCAGAAAATTAGTTTCAGTATTAATTTCATCTTATATTTGGAAAAAATACAATGATTATTTGGTTTGAGATTTAGATCCTGTTTCAGTATAACTTAGATTTAGTAAGACAAGATAAGTTTTTATACTAACTGTGCAAAATTGAATGTTTTAGGTTTAGCTTCTATATTATTTGCTATAAGTATAGATAGGCCTGAGTTAAATGAAGGAGGAGGAGGTTTAGTTCATATACAACAAGAACCCGTTATACCTGTTCCTGAAAGCATACCTGGTATGTGTAAATGTTAACTAGCTTTAATTATAAATTCATGTCACGTTTAATTGTAAAACATAAGGTTATTTCAGCTTAATTTTAGCAATATCCAACACTTGTATGGTAATGCTTGACACTTTTGTGGTTTCGACTGTCTTTTCCTTTTCATGTGTTTTACTCAAATATTCATTGTACACAGGAAATGAGTAATTTTAAGTGTCAAAATCCATAAAAGTCATTAAAACCTATTTATTGTCTTGGAAAAATAACCTTACCATTAAAACACTTCTTTTTCAAGTAATACTTTATGATTTTTCTTACTGTATCTGCCACTTTAAAAATTCAATCACTGTATTTTTTTATTACACTTCGTATTACTACTTAACGTATATTGTTAAAATGCATCCAGTTGGAATACGTAACATTATAAAAAAAAATTTGTATGTAAAGTAACTCTTAACATCAAAGGAATGACCTTGTTCTTACAACAACATTCATAGTTATCTTGAAATGTTTGTGACTTTAGTTGAGAGACTTAATTGTGTTTTTATAGAACCAAATCTTTCTGTACTGGATACATTTTAGCTACATTATTATGCAGCTTTATAGTAATGTGGTATAGTATAGGGTGGCGCACATAAAAGTAGCCCCGTAAAAAGAAATGAAACACAATTGAAATTAAATCTGTTTATTTACGTCATATCTTGGATTATTGTTACAATTTACAAATACAATAATAAAGGCCATGTAGAACTCTGGCAAGATCTGCGTCACAGACCAACTTGCTGTGATAAATGCCGAGTCGACTTACGAACTTTGTTCTATACGAGCTGCGATGTTAGCAACAACTACAGAAGTTCGGACTAAATTAGGCTTATTTCTCGATTTATTTACAACTGTGCTCAAACTATGCCATTTTTTTAATAATACTTGAATAATCCTCTTGCCAGGAATGGTACTCTGGGTATTTCTCACAAAACCTTTCATGTGTTTCATTAATGGAACAGCTTCGGACATTGCACTCTACTATAAAAACTTTCTGTCCCACTGAATACGTCTGCACTATGCCAAGTAACCCGTCTGTTTTTTCTACACTATTATGAGAATGATCTACACTTCACTTTTGCAGGTTGTACACGTTAAGTGGAAAATAGGGGAAATTTAATTTGATTCGGCATATACATTATACGATCTCGGCTAAGTTAATTTTATGTACACCACCCTGTATAATGATGTATTTTTAAAGATATTTTTAGTTTAGTGCAGTGCATAAAGTCATATATCCATTTGTTTGAGGAGTTCAATGAAACTTATATTTTGTATATAATTAATCCTATCCTAATTGGACACATTGTAGGCATGATATTGTAGTATAAAATAGTGTCTGATTTATAAAATAAACATTCAGTTTATACAGTTTTGTGTGCGTTGGAACTTAGGTTATGTATAAATATTTTCAAATATAAACTACTATTCTCAAGTATTACTACTTAAAATAATTTTATCAAATCTTTTAATTTGATGATATTATTTCTTATAACAAGTTAGAAATTTATCTGTAAATTATCTATGCTTTATCAATTTTCTTGTCTTGTGTTATTTTGTCCTCTTTAGAATTCTGTACCCAACTTGTGCACAGAAATAGTTAATTCTGGTCCAATATAGCGTTTCCTCAATATGAAAATGCTTTGACTCAAGTCTAAGATTACAATCTTGGTAACATGAGCAGCAAATAGTCAGAAGCTTTGTTAAAGTTAAAGTGTAATTTCTAACCTTCTTCCTTTACATTTGTTTATTTACAAACACTTCTAATTTTGTACCCTGTTGGGTATCAGCATTTTGTACACCAGATTCTTAATTTTAGTATGTATTTATTTACAAATCTATTTATATATTATGCAACTAAGATTATAACACTTTCAAATTCCCTGTATTTCAAAGTTTTTTCCGTCTATTGTGTTTTTTACTGTCCCTCATTCTGAAATGGCAGGAAACCACCTTGATTACGATTTTTTTCTTAGTACATTTAATATTTTCTTCAAGCGTGCTGTTAGGATCATCACTACAATCGACTAATAAGACTACTGCACGCTCTATAAACCGCAAGGTTCTAATGTTTTACAGATATGTTTATAGTTTAAATTTCTTGAAACTATACTTGTTATTAGTCATAGTTTTCCATTATCATTCAAACAGACTATCACAATTTTGTTCCTCAAAGTTGGAATTCCTTCAGGTCACAATTCTTCAAATAAATTTTACTTGTCCATGTCTATATAGAGGTCATAAGAAATAAGATTAGCATATAATACAAGAAACATTAAATTATAAAAATATTTCAAGTCACCAAATAAACTTTTGATTTCAAGTATTCTTTAGGCCATTAGTTTTGAGGTATATACAATTAAAAGACATGTGTTCTGTCATTTTCCTATCACTCCATAAAATGGGAAAAGGAACAAATTGTTTCTTTAAAATGTGAGCTGAAGAAATATAAAAACGTTATAGGATTAGTACAGTTGAATAATGAAGGGTAGGTTAGTTCAAATACAATTTAACCCTGTGATTAGCATTCACGTCCCAGTACGTGAAATCACACAACACCCAGCGGGAACATTCCCGTATATGTACGTTCTACCATTTCTCTCGCATTAACATTGCCATACGTTTACGATTTATTTTCCTGTGTATTGTGCTGTATCTTAAGTTAAATATTTGCAACTATCTGGACAATAAATACTATACAGAGTACATAGTCATCATTCTTTTGTGTCCAAAGTCTATGGCTTTTCCCACGTATTACAGAATGTTTTGAAGTTTGTGCGGTATTTAACAATGAATAGGAAATTGAATATTGAAGAAGTTCTTGTGTGTCTAAAGTCTATGGGTTTTACCATGTGTTTACAGATAGTTTCAAAGTTTGTGCGGTTTTTACAATGAATAGGTATTTTACGAAAAAAAAATTAACAGATATTAAAGAAATTGTCAGTAAACGTAAGGTAATGTTTGGTCAACATAAGAAAATAAGCAAATAAAAAAAAACAAATATTACTATAATTTAAAAAAATTAGAGGAAGGAAAAAGTGTAAAAATCTTTCAAAAATATGTTGTTTCCGGGGACCTATCAAGGCAGGGACATGTTGCTAATCAAAGGGTCAAGATATAGACTAAAGATTTATGTGGAATTGATCAGACTCAAGATGTGTGTCTCATACCAGAAAATTTTTTAAAATATTTGTTTCCATTGCATAAGATTCCAGTTTATATTAAAATTTTGCTATGAAGTGTTTATAACAGCGTAGAGGTTAATTACAGGTGTATTTATTTTCAGCTGTTAAAAAAATAAATGATGGAAAGAGACGCAAACGTGTTCCTACAAATATTATTTCTTTTGACGGTGATTATGATGAAGCCAGTCCAAGTTTATCAACATCCCCACATCAGCCTGTAGTAACGCCTGTAGTAACATTAGAGGTAATAGTCTGTATACATTCAAAGGCATGCGAGTTAATTTTTTCTGTGCATAAATTTCTGCTTTTAAATCAATCCAGATCAATGTATGAGTAAAATTTAATATTTTGACTCTAACACTAGCCTATATGAAGTTGGAATGAACAAACTCTGAATTTACAGGGTATATTAATTATAGAATTCTATATAACTTGTAAATTAGTTACTATTTGATTAGTAACTTGTATTAGGTTTTTTGTTAATTATATTAATGGCCACTATGCTCATAGAATTAAAGTAGTACAAATTAGTTAAAAAAACAAATAATATATAAAATTTTTTTTTTGAAAGTCAATTCTTAAATCAATCAAGAAAAATTTTATTTTAGTTTCTTCTTGTTTTATAATTACAATGAAAGTAAATATGTATATACATATGTCAGAATAAGAATACTAAGTGGCAAAATAAAAAGCAAATTGCCTTGAAAATTTCAATTTTACTTTCTATGTATGGTGTTGGACTATTATTTTTGTTTGTTACTATTTACATGCTTTCTTTTTTTTTGTCACTGTTGCTCTGTGTCATCATCATTTAGGCCTATATCCGTGACTCAGAGCATTGAACAATGTGGTGCAAAACACGTCTGCTGAAAAATATCAGTAAGTAGGGGTTTTTTGCCAAGTTAATACCAAAGGTGTAACTATATATACTGAACAATTACCCCTATAGCTAAAACAACCGCGTTTTGTATAACTATAAAGTTGTTTTATGTTTATTTATATATTGAGTGATTTTCATTTCACCTTCATATTTTGGCCTTTCATATTCATTCTTGAAACTTATTATTTCCACAACTAAAGAGTAGTGTCTAATTGTTCCTGATTGATTTCCTTATTAAAATACTCTAGATCTGCCACGAAAAACGATTTTTGTTTTAGTTGCTTGACTGTAACTAATGACATTTCTTTCATCTCTTCTGACCTGTTCATCTCACAATCGCAATTAATTTTAGGGATTTGGTTTTTCCATTAATTTTTATTGCAGTAGTAGTATTGCATAAATTAAATGAACTGAGTTCATAATAATTTTAAAAATTAAAAAATGGTTAAAAAGTTTCAGGTATTTTTGATGAAGAAGCATAAAAGTGTTGTTTTAACATATTTTTTCTTATAAATTACTACTTTTAATATCACTTGGAAAAAAACCACTATTTATCGATATTTTCAGCAGACATGTTTCACACTAGGTTAGTGCATTGTTCAATGCACTGAGTCATGGACAAGTCTCTTTGGGACACAGAGACTTGTCCATGACTCACAGCATTGAAAAATGCACTGACCTAATGTGAAACACCTCTGCTAAATATATCAGTAAGTAGTGGTTTTTTTACCAAGTGATACCAAAAGACCTCACTTAGTATCACTTTTTGCCAAATTTTGTAAAAAAACCCTGAAGATGTGCAACACAAAAATTCAAGTTTTAATATGGATTGGCGATCCAAGACTATCAACGAGTATAGACGGACTGAGCTCATTTTAACCATCACATTACAACATATCTCATTCAACAAAAAATGCATCACATATGACATAACACCTAAATATGCACACATAAAAATTAAATCTAACACTACATCAGCACAAAAAAGGTAAAACAAAAAAAAAAAATTATACAAAGTCTTGTCCATGACTCATAGCATTGAACAATGCACTTACCTAGTGTGAAACGTGTCTGCCAAAAATATCAGAAAGTAGGGTTTTTTTTATTAAGTGATACCAAAAGGAGTAATTTATAAAAAAACCTTAAGATGTACAAAAAAACCTCGTATAACACAAAAATTGAAAATTTTTACCTATTTATAATGGTCTCTTGGTTAAGATCAAAGTATGGTAGTACTGGTTTCCCCTAAAAGAAAGCTGTTAATTTAGTTGGTTTTTTGTCTTTATTAATCCAAATATTTTTAAACTTCAAATTTGCCTGAAATTACAACTAATATATTTGCTAGTAAAATTGAATAACATAAAATTCTTTAATAACAATAATAACATTTCACATAGAAGGTTATGTAATGCTAAGTATATACTCAAACAGGTGCAAAGTGAATTAATGAATAAAAATTTGGAAAAAGAAAAATAGTTTTCAAGATTAATGACTTCCTCATTCTGCAGCTCTGCAATGAAGTACCATACATACTGTTATGTTCTTAGTGTTCAACAAATTATAAGGGAATTTTAGACTAATACACACTTTTGTGGTTACTATTAGTTATACACTTGACACTTAAACCTTTATACCTCGACTTGTCTACTCTAGTACTTTTTAACTGTTTATTACTAGAAAGTTCTAGAACAATGTAGGTGTTGTGTCTGCTCAAGTAAGATTTGTGCTTTCAGTAATCTCTAAAAGGTTCTCGCATTATGAAACAGGATACTCTTGTGTCCTTTCAAGTGTGTCAAGCTGTATGCCATAAATCACAGGCGAGATCTTGTTGTCACAAAATTTGTAATCTCATCAGGAAATGGTTAAGTAAAAGTAAACTGATGCAAAGGAGTTGGTTTTGTAACATCTTTGTATTTTAACCCTCGGTTGATAATGCCATGGTCATCGAAATGTACATAGATCTTTAATCTAGATAACTTTGTTAGTGGTTTTTTATTATATAACTATTAACTTAGCTATTGATTATATTTTGTAATATGGTATAACCTTGTACACTTGTCAAAACACAAACTTTTAACAAAATTCAAATAACTTAAAGTTGATACAAAAATTGTAAATATAAATCTTTCCAATTGAACTAATGATAAATTATGCCAAATCTGGAAACCTTGTAATTTGCACAGGTCTTAGTCATAATTTGTTTTACATTACACAACTTTGCTGTACTTATTTACATTTTATTAGTACTAGGCTTTTATTAATTGAAATATGTTCTAAATATATTGTCTTATCAGCCAGTAATCGTAGTTGGGGAAGAGTTTGTTGCTGACTTAGACAGTGGAGTGAGTGATCATGATGTGAGCACAGAGTCTGACGCACCAGCTGAAGTGGAGACTGGGTAAGAAAAATATGAACTAATTTACCAACTATAATAATCAATTCTAGTAATAAAGATTTGGATAAACTAATATTTAAACTATGTTTCAAATATAGCTAACTGGTTGTGTGATTTAAAAAACCTGAAAGTTCAACTTAACCCTAGATTCATAAGTTTATTTTTCTAAACTATTATCCATAAGTGTTAGTCTGTCAGACTGAACTTTATCTTCCATTACTGACCTTGTTGAGGTTTTTTCTAGACACCTGGAATCATTTCACCAAGGATGTCCTCTATTTTCAACTTAAGGAGGCAGTGTAAAGTAGAGTTTTAGAGTCTTTCTTGAAGTGATGGGAGCATAAGTCTTTTGCTCATTAATTTTTGCAAAATCTAGTATTAAACTCGTTTCTTTTGTTTTGAAACCATGTTTTGCATATCATTGTTAGTCTCACAGAGAAAATCAAAGATCGTAATAAAAAAATACTGCACATATTAACTAAACAAGAAACCAAGCAATAGTGAAAGGACAGTGATATCGAGGATTAGACAGAAGGTGACATCCTGGGTGGTTGGGGAACACCATTATAAAATAAAATTTCCCAAAACTTGCCTTGTCTCTTGTTAAAAGCTATTTAAAGTTGCTAGTTGTAATCATCTTGAATTCACTGATTGAACTATAATTAAATAATACTTAATAGCTTACTTGCTGCTGCTTTTCGAAACAATCTTTCCTTTTACAAAGCAAGCCTCTACTGGCAGCATTGCGCAAAGTATAAAAGGTTGTCGGCATAAGATTTATGAGTGTAGTGGGAGTAGGTTGGGTTAGGTTTTCACTATCTAATGGAACATGGTGTGGGCTTCAAAGTGTGTGTGGTCATTTATTATATTTTTTTTTGATCTGTTTCGTGGTGTTTGTATATTTTGTATTTTCTATGGTTGTTAGTTTTTTTTTACTTTATTTTAATATGTGGAGAATATTACCTAAACCCAAAACCCAGCTACGCAACACATCTACAAAACACAAAACACTTATACATGGACATACATACTAATTTAAATATTCTCCACATATTAAACCAAAGTAAAAACTAACAACCATAGAAAAAAACAAAATATACAAACACTACTCAGCAGATAAAGAAAATATATTAAAAGACCACACACACTTTAAAGCAAATCCTCTGTTGCATTACATAGTAAACAACCAACTTAACCTAATTCCGCTACACTTATAAATCTTGTGCCGACAACCTTTTATACCTTACGTGACACTGCCAGTAGAGGCTTGCTTCGTAAAAAGAATGATGGTTTCGAAACGCATCAGCAAGTAAGCTCTTAAGTATCCACTTAGTTAAGTATTATTTATTTAAAGTTATTTATCTGATAGTATCATTTAGTACTACTCATATATTTAAATGTACTATGAAAATACAGTAAACTCCCGATTATCCGTGGGCGGATTAACCGGTTTGCGGATTATCCGGGGTCTGCCATTGTTTTACTAATATCCAATTTTTATTCCAATCAGATTCATGTGTTTGAATTTCCAAACGGTGAATTACGACGTATATACATATAAGGCTTAATAGAAGTTAAGATGAAGGGAATAGATATGTAAATATGTACGTACTAATTTTTACATTGAAAGGGAAGCATCCCGACGTGGGCCAGCGAAATAAAAGGGGCGAGCAGACTACTGTATATAAGAGACAATGACAAATGCTGGGACGCCCGAAAACCTAAAGTGTATTATAAGATTGTAAACAAATGTCAACTAATCTCTGCTATAAATAGTCTAGGACGTGACATATGCATTATCCATGTCTGTCATATACATTATCGATCTTTATGACTTTGTGACACACGTGACACAAGTAGACACTGTGCGACAAAATGGTTTTCAAGAAACTTGCACATTAAAGCTAAATCAATGCTCACAAAAAAAAACAGACGAAAGTAACAGATTTTTTTGTTAAAAAGTGAAAGTATTATGTGTAAAGGAAATTACATATGTACATACATACTTACTTTTGACATATACTTATGTACCTATTGTAAATAGTTAGACATATAAATGTACATGTTATAATCCGTCAAATACATCAACATTTTAAATTATTTTCTGTATTTATTTTGCATTAACAGGGGTCATTATTTGTGTAACTTATGGTATAATAATCGATTGGCGATTGTTTTGCTTATTCTTTGTTCATAGCGGATTATCCGGGGAATTCGTTATCCGTCGTTGTTGGGCCACCCTATTCCACGGATAATCGGGAGTTTACTGTACAGTATAAATCATCTGCTGTAACTCATTTTTATGTTATGTATTAACAATAAGACACACCTCTGAAACAACTACTCTCTTTTAGACAAAATTAAATGCCACCATAGGCAAGTGTGTATCATAGTCTTATAAGTATAAGAAATAAGAATATTTAAAGCATTGTAAGAAATTGTCTTTTTAAAGATTCCAGTAAACTAAAACATTATCTTAAAAATATATATCTATATAAAGACGTGTACTCGTTTAGACTTATATGACACAGCAATATTATAAAAGTGTAATGAAAAGTAATATTTGAAATGCTCGCATCTCATATTTACTTTCATTGTATAAAGTTTCTACATTTATAATTAATTTATTCCATAATTGTATTAAATAATTTTTACATGTATTTTATGCTTATATACACTGACAGAATTTTGAAGAAAAACTAATACTCTGGACAGTTTTTCTTGTAAAAAACATAAATTGGCTTTAAAAATCTAGACACTTATTATTTTGATCATATGTTGCAAAATGCATTTAGGCATTTAAGTGGTAAGAATTACAGTATTATATTGAAGATTCAATAACTTCAAATGTAAACTGAAATATTTTAAATTAAGTGCATCATATGTCAAGGAGTCATAAATGATGAACATTTGTATTTTTTTTTTTAATGTATCACTAAATATATATAAGGCTAATAAGAGATTTGTGTATAGACATTACAGGTAGCAACTGTATTGTTGTATAAACAGTTACATGCTAATATTTGATTGTAGCAAATGTTTATGTTCGATACTCTAATGTCACTAATACACTGACATACAATAAAAATTTTTTTTTGTTTAATAGCTGTATTAATGGTTGAAGAAGGTTTAGTGTTTGATTGATTCTGTGTACTTTAACCAATCAAAAGTGATTAATTATTGATATTCCATGATAAGCTGTTATTGTTATCTTTGTAAATATGATAACATCCACAAAAATGTAGATATTTTCATGAAATTTGTTTTTGCAGAAAACATAGAAATCATCACATATTCATTACAATAGCTACTTTATTTGCTACAGTTTTATACTTTTAGAATAGAATTTAGTATTTTATTGTATATAAAAAATAATAATGAAGATTTGGTGACAAACTTACATCATGAAACCATTTATGTTTGTTAAAAATCCCATTTTATTTATTAGGACATTTTTAAACAAGGTCAAAAGTTTTTAGTTTTTCATAAGTTATTATGGAATATTAGTTCCAAGAAAATTTTTGAAGAAATTTTTTCTATTATGGTGTAGTAAAAAAAATTGAGAAAAGTAAACCATCCAAGTGTTAACAAATCATTTCTCTTCATTGTTATCAGTGAATAACAAAACTGATCTATTTTTTTTTTCAGTTTTGTTAGCTAGAGATAACAGATAGTATACGTTCAGAACTGTGAAGAAGGGAAAACATTCCATAAAAAATGTATTAAAAGTTCAGCTGTTGCATGAGTTCTATGGGGATATGCGTTGTTCCTGCACTGGATAGCTTGAATGAAGCATTTATTGTAAACATTCTACCAAAAGTGATTTCTTACTGCCCCAAAAACAATACCTATAATTTTTTGTGCCACAAAATTTATTTTGTGATTGAAGCTTAGTATTAGGTGTATTACCTTCTTCAATGGGGCTTTACTGAATTGATTGTCTTATCTAATCAATTTCAGCCATTTTTTGGATAATCCATGACGCTAAAACTAAAGATTTTTAAAAAAAAATTAATATTTTTCTGAAAATGTTCAAGAAAAGCTGGTCACTATTAACAAGAAGAAAGTAGCTTTGTGTTGATCACTGAGATTTTTTGTATCACTATAAAGAACAAAGTTTTCAGTTAAATGTTCAGAAATGGTTTTGTAAAGAATGATATTTAACTTTTTGGGACACATCTAGTGAATTTCATCAAAAATAAAATGTTTCTTAAGGCACTTTTTTTTCCACTTTTCTCATAAATTCATCAGTATGTACATGTTTGCCCATTTCTTTTCATCATCATAGTCTTTTTCCTAAATTGATAAACATGCCCCAAATATTTTTTCGTTTGAATTTAAGACGCATGAAATATTATTTGGAGCTTATTTCTGGCGCGTCTGAGATAATGAGACCTGCTATACTCTTACTACTTTATTCAGCAGTGCAGGCAATCTGAAGCTATGACCTCTCTGACCCTCTGAAATCCTTATGTACTGAATATGCAATATAAAACAAATCAAAACCTTTTTATATTGTCTAAACTAGTTCATTATGAAATTTTTACAAGATATAATTGTAACAAACCAACTAACATAATTATAATGAAGTTTTTAAAAAAGTAAATATTATTTTCTAATTATTTGCTTTTTAAATATTTTGCAGCAAAGGACTTAGACCAGTAAGTAATAGTAACATTGGGGAATTAATACCAGTTCCATTGACAGAAGAAACCCAAACATCTGAGGATTCTCTATCGGTACCTAGTGTTACTGAGGTACATTTTTCTCAAGTATAGTAATTTAGGTTATGAATTCCAATTCCTCAATTATCTTGATTCCATTAATATTTAGGAATTGACAATTCTTGATTTTCTCTTGTTTAAGAGTTTGGTTCTAATTTTTAATTAAAAACAACAAAAAGAAAATATATCACAATTTATAGAATACAGTAGAGTCTTGATAATTCGTGATGAATGGGATCCCTTTGGAATACCAAAAACTCGGATTACACGGGTATAAGTTCCTGTGCATTAGAAAAAATTGGACTCCTAATGAACCCTAATACAGTAAAACCCCTCATATCCAGATCAATTGGTGACCTGCCCAATTCGGATCTATTAATTGCGGGAATAAAGACCAGTCCAGCTCTTCATGAGTGTTGTCATTGTTTGATTGATTTGTCCTTCAAGAGAGTTTATTTTCTGGTATGTCACACACAAGAGTAGACATTTGTGCTTTCTAAGGGACATTTGTCAACTGTCAAAACTTACAGCGTAAATAAAGAAAGATATTTATGGCCCATTGATCTGTCATCTAAACATAACTGAAAAGGACATTCAAACACAACTGATGAAGTTGGGCTAATACACCAATCTGTAAAACACCAGTGAACTAAATGATACAACAGAATGGGGAGGAAACAAATAAATAAGGTATTGGTATAAACACTCCTTGGAATCTTGACTCATTTCCTATGCATGACGTATTGATGTAAATATTTCTTGTGCACCCAATTTATTTTCGTTATGGCTATAAACATTTCTTGGACGTCCGACTCATTTCTGTCAAATAGATTAAATAGGCTCAAATAGAAAAAGGCTCGAATTTAACGGAAGCTCGAAAAATCAGAACTCAGATTTTCGAGACTACACTTTACATACTATATTTTTTTATGTGCATTAATTTTCATATACAAATATTCAAAAAAAGGTGCTACATGAGTTTTTTTAAAAATTGAGCTAGAAATTATGTCAACACTGGTTGTGTGAATAATACTGGCTTATTGAGGTAAAGGACTACAAGGCTATATGTTGCATCTGCTGCATGTAGCATCTGGTTTACTTTATATAAAACAAGAACTTTAATTATAATCACAGGCTACTTTTATTTGTAAAGTATATTTAGTGCGTACGTTTGCATTTAGAAGCATTCCCAATTGCTATTAAGGAACAATTTTATCAATTGATTTGCTAACATTAGTGGGGTGAGACATCAAATGTATAATAATATACTGTATTTAGGCTGAATAGTGATTGATGATTAGGGTCACCTTAGGCCTACTTCATTTGTGGATTACAGATCTTAATATTTTCTACTTTGAAAACATTTTGTTGCAAAGGTTGTGCTGGATATGTAAGAATTATTTTATTTGTATTTGAGATGTGATACTTTAATAATTAAACAACAATAACCCTTCTTACAAATATTTAAACATCCTTGATGTACATTTCGCAAACACCGTTAGCACCATCAGAAGGTTACAAACATACTGGGATCTAAAAACTAAAGACCTAAAGACTACTCGTAATGGTCATCACTCCCACTGCTCTACCTATCGATCCGTTGGACCAATATATATATATCGCAATATGTATTCTTGTGTATTAATAAAGAACTAAGTCAAAATACAAATACAAGAATTATAATTGAATTTACAATTCAAGTATAAGTATTTTAATACAATTAAGTATTTTGACTTATATATATATATATATATATATATATATATATATATATATACACATACATATATATATTTCAGGTTGTCCATAATTCTTCCGTTGCACTGACTTTATAAAGTTACTATTGTTAATTGTAAACAATTATTCCACCACTAAGTGCAACTAATTTCTACCTTATGTGATGAGGCACCTTTCGGACACTTCACTCGAGTGATTCAACAGTGGTCAAGTAACCGAAAGATGCCTCATCACATAAGGTAAAAATAATTGCACATAGTGGTGGAATAATTGTTTACAATTAACAATAACTTTATTAAGTCAGTGCAACGGAAAAATAATCAATATATATATATGTATATATATATATATATACATATAAATATAAAATACGTTTTCTTGTTTAATAATTTAAAACAACATAGGTTATTAAAATACAAGAATATTTATTAATTTATATTCAAAGCTTTTCGTTGGTAAACAGTACCAACATCATAGCTCACCAGCATATACCAACATATATGATTTGTCAGCTCAATTTACGTAAAACTTAACTAATAAAATAAACTCAATTAATGCCCTAAAAATTTCAGTGTGAGTTATATTGAGGGAGCTGAATATCAGGTGAAATCTTAGATTCTGTATAACTCGCTAAAGAAGCATTTCCGGCCCCATGTTCATATGAACTTCTTTCGTTATTTTGGTGAGAAGAATAAGCTTATGCTGTATTCTCCTGAAACACCCTGTATATGTATTATATAAAATTATAAAATAACAATAATATTTTATTATACTTAATAATAAATCTGTAGAAACCTTCATTTAATAACAACCAGTTATGGCACATAAACAGTAGATAAACAAACAATGTAGTGTGGAAAGTTTTTGTTTAAAACCTGTCAAACAATAATGTTATTTTTTATAAATCTCAGGAAGAGTATAAAACTTACACAGATTATTTTTTTAAAAATTGAAATTGCTGTGAGCCAAAAGATCGATTTAAAATTATGTATTATATGAAATAATTGTTTACTCTATCAACTCTGATAATTAATTCACATGTTTTGTTGTTGAGTATGTAGTCACTATGTAATCCAAAAGATCAACCTAAATATTATTAACTATCCTTTTTTTTTTATTTCTCACTAATGAAATAGCTTTATTGTGCTATAAAAAAAAAATTATGAAATTATTTTTTAAAATTGCATATTTGTATCAAAGAGTTATAATAATTTCTTATAAGAAAAAAAAACACACAGATGAGAGCAACCTCATTTTATTTGTAAAGTGATATACTCTTTGTGTTGTATAGGAGGCAGAATGCACTAGTGTTGGAGGGAGCAGTATAGAAGCTGTGGAAGCTTGTTGTGAAGCAATTGGTAATTATTGATATTAATAATTATTATTGATATAATTGGTAGATGTTGATTTGATGGGAAAGATATCAATGAAGAGGGGAAGGATGCCAGGGAAAGGGAAAGAAATTTTGAGTTTACATGTTTAACCCAAGAGCGGCAATAAAATCAGTCTCATTACTTAATGGCACACCTCGTTTATATTATTATTGGTATATTTGATGTAAAATAATAAAAGGTTTCATTTTAAGATATATTTTTCGATACTAATCCTGAATTTCAGAATAAAGTTGCAGTATTCTCTACAAATCATACAACAAATTATAATATTACGTGGTTTCAGGAGTCTTAGTGTCCCCTTTATTCATTCTCTACGCCTTTTTTGTAAAAACTCAAGTAACAATTTACTATTGAGTTAACAAATAGATTAAACAAGATAAAATTAAAGCAGTAACGTAGTAATTTTTAATTAACACATACATTTTGACAGCTATGATTCATGCACCTATTGGATGCAGTGATACAACTCATTCTGTTTTTGTCAAGATTCAAAACTTTTTTTATTTTTGTTTTGGCACTAATACTGTTGGGATTTCCAGTGGGATTTTTTTCAGTTCGATCTTTCACACTCTTTTTACAAATTGTTGTCGCAAGCCAGTAAATATTGATCCAAACAAAATAAAAACCTTACCCCTCTTTAATGGCAATATGAAATGCTTTTTTAGGAATAGTTTTGTATTAAAATTAAAATTAGTATTTTCTTGTTACTTTTGTACTTAAAATCTGTAAAACTACATTTTTATAATGATTAAAAAGATGAATATTTGATTCAACTCAGCACATTGACTACAGAAAAGTTAGATTCAAAGCCTGAAGAAACAGAGCAAAGTGCTACTGGGACAGTCAAGATAAATAATTTATATTGGGTGAAAATGTCTGAGGGTTATTTATTGACATATAATCAGTTGTGGTTCCCAGGAACACACACACTTATCTTTTGCCTACATCATTTCTGAGAACTGCTTCAGTTGATGGATATTTATTTACCAACTACTAACTTTAAGCCCTGTAGTGTTACGTATCATGTCCTAGTGAAAAAAATTTTAAAAGAAATGTTTGTTTATCTAAATGTACATAAAACACTAAACACTCATGCAAAAGTATGGAAAATAACATGAGCATCCTCCACACATGCAACAAAGGCCATGAATTAAACACACTAGAACAGTATGAAATATATAGACATAGCAACACACATAAAAATGACATCCTAAATGAACAGACACCGCACAGATCACACATACTCTTTGATCACATCACTTCTAACTTTCAAAAGAGTGGTATCGAGGAAGCACAACTGCAGCATTCCTGGCGGCAAAAATACGAGGTTGAAGAAGTCGTAAGACGAAAACGTTTCTTCCAAGTGTAAGTTAACAATCTAACAACCTTTAGTTAACAAAAAGTCTGGTCGCTAGTAATAGCAAAAGTGTAATAAATGTACATTGCTATGTGTTTCCTAGAGCAAAATCTGTGGTCAAAGATACCTATTTCAAGTCAATTGCGGACATCTAAGTGACCGTGATGATGGTACTCGTGGGTATTCCAGTCGAAGCATTTCAGAAATGTTATGAAGTGTGGAAAACACGCTGGAATCATATAGCTGCCCAGAGAGACTACTTTGAAGAGGATGGCAGAGTTGTAGAATAATTTTTAAAAATATGGTTTTTATGGAATCAGTCTCATTACTTAATTGTCACATCTCTTATATGGCTTTTATAACAATAATATATACAAGGTCTTCAAACGCCAAACCAATTTATAAAATATTACCTGATCAGTGTCAAATGTATATTTCATGTATACCGCTCTCGTAAACACACTCGCTAGTTACAGTGTAGCTCTAATTATCCGAGCTCTGACTATCCAAATTGCTGATTATCCAATTCGCTTTCAGAGAAAAATCAAGACTGCAACGTATGCAATTTCCAAAATAATGGTACTGTCTACATATGCTATTGGCCTTTTGTCTGAGATGGTGTATGTGCAGCTCAGACATTATTTTGATACTTTCCAAGTGCAGTTCTATATAGTTGGGTGTCATTTGTCACCAGTTAAATGAACTTAAGCGCTTAAAAATGAAGATAATAGTTCTTCAAGAAAATCATTTAATGCAGCCACTTACAAATAATAATAAGATGGAATTTTCAAGTAGTTTTAGCTACAACATTCTATGAGAGGTCCAATGCAATTTCAGGTGCAATTCTTTGTGAAAAAGCTAAAATCTTAGCTCAGAAGCTTAGTCACTCATCCTTTAAAGCAAGTAATCACTGGCTAAGAAATATTCAGTTCAGGCACAGGGTCCGTAATTATATGTAAGAGCTGAGTATCTGTAATTATATTTACCAGCAGACTCCTACTAAGGAAACAAGAGAAGGGAAAGAGAACCTCAAGAAAAGTAAAGGATAGAGACAGGAGAAGCTAAGAATGTGTCGTTTGAAGAATTCAGAAACCTTTTTTTAAAAATTCATGAATATTCAGAAGTTAACGCTGAATACATAGAAGAGTAAATTCTAAATTTGAAAGAGTAGATTTGGCTTTCAAATTCTAAATGGTGATGTACCTATTGAGAGTGTGAGAGAGGAAAGTATTGATGAAGAGGATGACCTCAATGTCACAATTGAACCATATAAAACATTCAGCTAGTGAAGCATTTGTCCATAGTAACTTGAAACTGTGTTGAAGAGGATGGAGTGTCAGCCTGAGTGTGTCCAAATTTCACTATTAAAGTTGCCTGAGCATGGCAACTTTTAACTATCAAGTGAATGTGTGACTTGGCACAAGTAAATATAAAAGCATTTATTTATTTAGCTTGTTACTAGATTATTACTTTGTAAAGATTAAAACCTAACATTTCAACATAATTGTTTTGATCTGTACCAAATGTACTTGTGTTAATATATTGGTTACATTACATAAATGTTTTGAAAAAGGCCATTGAAATATGTAATAAAGGCAATGAAAATTACTAGAACAGCAAGCTCATAATGCAAATATTACTATCAATAAACATTTCTGTTATACATCTGAAATTTTAAACACATTTAATTTTAAATATATACTAGTACATGCAAAAAATGTGATCTTTAAAATAGGTATTATGTGAAAAAAGTTATGATAGTAGGAATATGAAAAGTAGAAGAGTGTATTCAAAATAAAAATAGCCCTAGAAAAGAATTAAAGCAAGATAGAACTATGAGAATCTTAATTCCTATCCCAATTAAATGGAAGTATATACTTCTTAAAAACAGCCGGTCTCTAAATGTTTATTAATGAACGCCATACATATTTTTCCCAGTAAAACGTTTTGTGTAATACTTTGTATAGAAAAGGTGAGCATTTTTAATATCTTAGCATTTGTTTATTTGCTAGTTAGTTTGCCGAGAGTCTCAAAGTTGATGTAAAAAATACTATGTAATATTTTGTATAATTGTCAAGATAATTGGTCTTACATAATTGCTTCAAACAAATATGTGGAATACTTTGTATTAAACTTTATTTTTATTTCATGTACGAAATATATAAAAGATTTGCTTATAAATGGGTTTGGGTGTATTATTTATTTAAAATGTTAATATTTTACTCTATTAGATTATAAAAATCAAGGTTTTATAGAGCAGAGAAAATTTTAGTGGTAGTCTTATTAGGAATTTGACTGTTGCAATGTTTTACGGCAATTTCTTATCTCATTTTATATTTTTTGTATTATTCTCAGCAGAGGAAGGATCAAATCTCAGTGAAGTGGCAAAACTGAAACATGAACTAAATAAAATCAAAGAATATTGTCAAGTTTTGAAAATGCAGTATAGTCAAACAACTAAGAGCTTCCAAGAAAAAAATACAGCTAATGAGTCAAGAATACAAGCTCTCAATAGGTAATTTTATTATTACTATTATTATTCTGTTGCATAATATTTATAAGTAGAATATTTTATGCTTCTTAAAAAAGTATTTTAAAAGCAGTAGTTAATGATTTTTTTATTTTAAAAGATAAATTACCTTTTTCGTAACAGGGGTAACAGTGACATGCTATTATTTCAATACGCTAAATAGAATATGATAGTTTTTTAAAAGTTAAATTTATTTATCTTAGGTTAAACTTTTTTTCAACCTTAATGGGTTAAATTAAACTTTTTCATCGAATTTACATTATTTCACAAACATTTTTTCTTTAAAATTTTATGTAGCTTTCTGATGAACAATATTCTTTGTTTTTTTTTCATTTCAAATGATTTAGTTCAAGATGGGTTTCATAATCTTTAATATTTTATACACACATATATAAGAGTGTGATACTCTCTTAATACATCATTCTCTTAGGGAGGCATCATATATAGAATAAAATTGTATATCTTAATTGAAGTCGAGTTCCATTACTTAATGTAATGTTCAAATTTAAAATATAAAAATTTTTATGTTGAAGATTTACTATTTTGGACTTTGATCATTGTTTTCCAACAGTTAATTTTATCCTTATGATCAATCATACAATAAATAA
Source organism: Prosapia bicincta (assembly GCA_036971475.1). Taxonomy (NCBI): domain Eukaryota; kingdom Metazoa; phylum Arthropoda; class Insecta; order Hemiptera; family Cercopidae; genus Prosapia; species Prosapia bicincta. Next base: position 241,993,062 of record JBAIZL010000001.1, read on the forward strand.
GTTTTAATTATGAAAATTATTATAAATATCAGACTAGTTTATTATAAAATTATTGTTAAAAAAACTTATTTATTTTTTATACGAAGTCTGTTCAAAAAATACGCGGACTGTTTGAATTTTGCGGCTCAAGTTAGTTTCAGGAGAATCCGCTTGGTGTCGCTAGGTTCGTATAAATCAGCTTATTAAAACGTGGTATTTCAGTCGCAGATATCTTCATTTGTTGATGAGTTACACGCAATTTAGTAAAGAGTGTTTTTTTTGTTTGTTGGATTAATGGACAGCCTAAAGGAGCAACGAATTGCTGTGAAATTTTGTGTAAAACTAGGGAAATCTCCAACAGAAACATTTGCCATACTTAACACGGCCTACGGCGATGTTGTCATGAAGCGTACTGCATGTTTCAAGTGGCATGAACGTTTCAAGGGTGGCCGACAGTCGATTGATGATGATGGGCGTCCTGGACGTCCTTCAACATCAACTGACGACCCACACGTTGACAAAATCAACACCCTGATGCGCGAAAATCGATGTCTGACCATTAGAGAGCTTTCTGAAGAGTGTGGGATATCAGTTGGATCTTGTTACGAGATTTGGACTGAAAAATTGAAGATGCACCGCGTCGCTGCGAAATTTGTGCCACACCTGATGACGGACGACCAAAAAGCCAATCGTGTCCGGGTTTGTCGAGAACTGCTTGATTGTTCAAATGAAGATGAGAACTTTTTGTCAAGAATTATAACCGGTGATGAATCATGGGTGTATGGTTACGACATTGAAACGAAGGTCCAATCATCCCAATGGGTGACTCAAACGTCCCCAAGACCCAAAAAAGCTTGCCAAGTTCGGTCGAATGTGAAGGTGATGCTGACAGTTTTTTTTTTTGATGCTAAGGGTGTTGTTCACTACGAGTACCTCCCTGAAGGCTCTACAGTCAACCAGATTACCTACATTGAAGTACTGAAACGTCTGAGGGACACCGTCCGACGCAAAAGGCCAGAACTGTGGAGAAGTGATAACTGGTTTTTCCATCACGACAACGCTCCAGCTCAATCAGTACTGAGAACTCGTGAGTTTTTGGCCAAACACTCGATCACTGTTCTTAAAATTAGTCTTTAATTGAAAAAATCTTTTATTGAAAAATCATAGAGTAGATTTTTTCTTACTTCTTTTTCCTTAGTAATGTATATTGTGTGTGTTAATAAGCAGTAAAACCTATATACCTATAAATGTGAATTTCCAATATTCGCATATTTATGTTATCTTTAAACATTTTATAGAGAAAATGATTTACTTAAACATCAACTAAGAAAGTATGTGAGTGCTGTGCAGATGCTGAAGCAAGAAGGCCAATCTGAAGAAACAGAGTTATATGAAAAGAAATTAGTACAAGTAAGTAATTTCATTATAAAAAACACATTTACTTAATTTCATGCCATTATCATTTGGTAAAAATATGAACAGATATTCAAGATGCCAATATCTTAGTATGTCTATTATATGCAATTTGTTAACCAAAGTGCTAATGAATTTTCCATGGGAAATTTGTAATTGGGTCAACTAACCACATTCTTGGGTCAACTAATCTTATTTACATTAAATAAGATTGCTCATGCGTGTAATGCTGTCCCCTTGTAACCATCATTCATAGCCAGTTGTAATTTACATTACATTGCTACCAGACACAATTTTTTTTTTGTATGTTGGCACTACCAAAGTAGGAAAAGTAAAAAATTTTAATTATTAAAAATAATCTTTTCTTACTGCAGTGCCAATTTATTTCAGTTGCTAATATAAAAATTAAAAAAATAGATGTAAACATTCATTATTTTGTTAACAGTTGAAATAAAACCAATTTATTAGTGCAACAATCAATACTTTATACAGACATGTTTCATTTTAAAAATAATAATTCTTTTTGGTGCAGCAATCTAGTTAGTAGTATTCATCATAGTACAATACCAAATTTACAAAAAAAATATATTGTTCTGCACCACACAAAGTATCAAGTCTTCCTTCTTAATAAATAATGGGACTTTTTTGTAAGTAATAAGTAAATGCTAAATTCAAACATTCGGAATTTCTTCGAGGCCTTAACATACAAAAATAAATAAATAAATACATCTACAAAGGATATATAAACAACAAGCCTTATTTTAGCACCAGCCACCCAAAACAAAATCAAATAACAGTTTAAAATGTATGGTGGCTGGTGCAATCTTCCCAAAGGCATAAGCAAAATGTATCCAGTCGCAACATGCTCAGCTGCAACATTGTTGCTGACCAGTGATGCGAGTTACTTGGATGTTCCGGGACCATATAATGGCATCCGTCACCATTAACCTTTCATTATTTTGCTGTAACAAGTAGATATCCTCAACAAAAGGAAGACCTCGTTACGTTTATCCCATGAACCGAGGGCTCCGACCACCATGGCGTTAAGGGTCACCTCATAATGCTGTATACGGAACTCCTCCGCAAAGTGTTTATACTTTTCAATATTGCACTTTGTGCCTCGACCAATACCTGGTAGCGAGTTACGAAGGGAACAACCACATTTATGATTGAAACTGACTTTTCCCCCCTTGATCAACTATACAACTTTAGTCAGTTTTTCCATAAAATCAAGAAACTGCCTACTGCAACGACCTGTATTTACTAAAGTCAGTCCCAGCAATCAATAACATAATTTTACTTCTTCAACTTTGCATGCCCTCATAGAATTATAAACAAGTTGCATTTTTCATGTATTTCTATTTGCATTACTGATTGACAATAAGTGTATAAATATTGTTAAAACTTCAATTTTATAAAATAGGTAGCAGAAATGCATGGTGAATTGATGGAATTAAATGATCGATTACAACGCACCTTGTTGAGTAAAGAGGGTTCAATCAGACGACTAAAAACTGAATTAGAAACCTTAAGAGGACCTTTGTTAGAGTCAGATGAAGAAGACTCTTTGGGTCCTGCATTGGTTAGCTTGTGGATTCCTTCAGTATTTCTAGCAGGGAACAACTCTCCACATCATGTCTATCAGGTAATAATTTTAGCAACAAATTTCAACAATTATAATAGTGAGATGCTTTTAAAAATTCAAGTTGATTTGAAACCGATTAGAAATAATTTAGAATTATTTTATTAATTCAAAATATGCCCTTTTGTTAACTCATTAAAAAAAATAATAAATCAAAAATTTGAGCAATAGGGGAGGGGAGCCTCTCTGGTTGCCTGTCTGACACACTTGGAATGTTTGGGCTAATGCAAAACATTTTTTATAAAAATATATTTTTTTTAAACTGAATTTTTTTAACATTAACTTTTTATAAGCAAAATCATAACTTTTTCCAAATATTTTCTTATTGTATAGTATTTTAAATCTTTACAATAGAATCAATAATATCTTTTCATTTTCAATCACCCTCAACAACCAATGGCGTAGTACTCTACAGAAAAATTGTAATTTGTTCTTAAAATGTTGACACCTTTTAGATTTTGCACTTAAAAAAAATATATTAAAAACAATTTTTGTTTCGCTTTCGTTAAGAAACAGTTATACCTAGAAGTATAATAAAAAAGATGATGACGTTGAAAGAACCAAATAAATGCTGCAATGAGTAGGATGTACTAGTACTGACCTAGCACCATTGATTTTGACTTTGTCGGTGGGTTAGAGACTTCTATTTCCTCCTTTAGCACCGATAGCGTAGGGAATTAATATATTCCTCAGGTTAATAGGGAATTAAAAATATTCATCGATATTGGACAACTTTAAAATTTGTATATGTGTTACAACATTATCTTTTAACCCATTTGCTTACAATGACGGCGATCCGCCGTCGCGACCCAGTGTGCCATTCTGTGAAGCGACGGTGAATCGCCGTCCTCCAATATAACTCATTTTTGTCGAGTTAGTTCTCAATAAATCCAATAGATTGCATATGCATCTTATTCTACAGGCTTTGGGCTTTCCAATGGTAGTATTTTTATCTTCTTTGGACTGTCCTTTCTTTAAATAATTATGTTTTAATCTGGAGACCAATCAGCTGACATTGTCTGTAATGTTGTTTACTTCGTAGTTGTGTGGGATATGTTCATAAGCTAACCTAATTGTATTTAATTTGTTATTTGTATTCTTTTTAAGTTAAAAATGAGTGGATTTAATATTTTATTTGTTGATGAATGTGAGAAAGAGTTGAAGGATTGTGAAATTGAAAGAATTATTGGAGAATGTGACAGTGACAGTGAGAGTGATTTGTTTGATGAAACATTTGAGAGTGATAATGAAATAAGTGAAATAGGACAGTTGAACTTTGAATCTCAAATAGATAAAGATGTAAGTGATGAATGAAATAAAATCATAATAGACTGTAATATAACAGGTTCACCACATCATGAAAAATGTAATCTGCCTTGTTCTGCAATAAGTGATAAGTTGCAACTTGAGCAGCCCTCTTGTAGTTATGTTAGGCCTAGGACTCCACTAGATGTAAATAAGTTAATTTCTGATACAAATGTCCATGATAGACCTTTATTACCATCTAATTCAGATGATGAAAGCTCACAGATATCGATTCAATCTAATTGAGCTACTCGATCAAATCTACCGTGATGGAATAATTGCCCCTCTGTCTCCTACTGCTAGTGAGGAGGCTGATGACCCTAGTTTTCTTGATCCTTGTCCTAGGCCTATTAGAGTTAGTACTAGAGATAGGGGTAAACCAAGAAGGGGTAGGCCTAAAGAAAAAATTCCATGTTCCAAACCACCTAATCCCACTAAAAGGCCAAAGAACCAGTCGGTGGGAGCGTGAACTGTGCCTCGTTGGACTTCACGTACCAGAATGTTTCAAAGTATACCACACAAAAGTTAACTTTTCTTGACTCTTGTGAAATTTAAACATATTCTTTGAACCCTGAAGAATATTTTGGAGTATTTTCAAAGGTAATTTATGCTTTTACTTTAGGATAATTGAAATGAAAAAAATAAAATTTGATATTTTTCATTAAAACATTTTAGTTTTTTACATATTATTAAATTATAAAAGAAAAGGTATAAATATTAATATATATTTTGAAAGTAAATGTATTTGTGAATAAAAAAATAACAATAGGTTCCATAGGAAACATAAATATGAACTGAAAAAAAGTAATCAACTAGAACCTTTAAAAATGGTCTAAAAAATTAGTTTTTTATGGCTCAGTCTGAGTAAAAAATTGTAAGCGAATGGGTTAACAAAACATATAATGTTTTGTATTATCTAACATTCTCTACGTTTGACTAAGGACCCCATTTCGCTACCTAGTTAATTTGTTTCTATTTAACAAAACTTTACCTAGCGAGAAGTAATTCTGCTCAACACACAAATAAAGCCGAGAAATAAAAATATAGTTTTCTATATATTACCAGTAAAATTTAAGCAAACTATTATGTTTCTTAAATAGACGGTACTTAGCTCTATGCAATCATACCACTTTATCTGTTTCCGCACGATCAAGATAAGAAAAAGTAACTCGTAACCACTTGGATGCTTTGTAACTCATAGTTGTGTATCTAAACATTACTAACTTTCCATTATTTCTGTGAATCTCTCTAAATATCTTAGATAATGTATTTCTATTTTAAAATGATTTAAAAAAACATGAAATTATTCAGTATTGTTATTACTAATACTCTGTTCCACAGAGATATGGTTATCGATATATATATATATATATATATATATATATATATATATATATATATATATATATATATATATATATACTGACTTTATGAAGTCAATATATTACTATTGTAAGTAATTTTATCCACAATTAAGTGCAATGATTTTACCTTTAGTGATGAGGCGCCTTTCGGTCACTTGACCATTGTCGAATCACTGATTACTTTTTCTTAATTTTTCTGGTGCGGATGTTCTGTCTGTCGTGTTGGTAATTGTTGAACTGGTAATCAACAATTACCAACACGACAGACCGAACATTCGCACCAGAAAAATTAAAAAAAAATAATCAGTGATTCGACAATGGTCAAGTGACCAAAAGGCGCCTCATCACTCAAGGTAAAATCATTGCACTTAATCGTGGATAAAATTACTTACAATAGTAATATATTAACTTCATATATATATATATATATTAACTTCATATATATATATATATATATATATATATAAATATATATATATATATATATATATGTTGGTAAAGATTATTTAGATTATTTGGTTTTTTGGACTAGGAGACTGACAGACCTACCTTGGTAAGAGTCCACTCTGTAGTCTTGAAATAGAAACACATAAAAGTACTTAGATATATATATATATATATATATATATATATATATATATATATATATATATATATATATATATATTGTAACATTTATAGAATGGGCTATATAATATTATTTAAGAATTGGAAGAATATATTAGAAATAACTCACACAAAATTTAAAAAGAAATTCATTAAAAGATTGGTTAGGTTAAAATTGAAACTAAATTGAGGTAAAAGCCTAGATTAGTAAATAAGATATTTGAACTGTAAATACATAAAGAAATTTGTTGTATAAAATAAAATTTAAAACAAGATAATCTAATAATAATTATATTCAAACAAAATTGTAAATATTAGTAACATAGGGCATAAGTAATTACTTGAAGGAAAAGTGAAATACGATTGTAAACAATGAGATTGGAAGGTTATGTTTCTATGAATTCGGCTCAAAACACACACAATTCAAAATATTACAAGAGTAAAACACAAAGACACTTCACACACTAATAATATTAATTAAATAAACACTGGAAGATTTGTTAAGAATAGGAAAATTGAAACAGTAAGTTTCAACCAAAGTTTAACCAAATTAAAACGCCATTGAAAACAAGCTCGTCCTTGTTGGTATAATCAGCTGTAAAACAGATGTGAAAGTAAAGAAATAAGTCAAGTGGGCAGTAGACTTTAGTGAGATGAAATTGAACAAAATTACAGGCAACAGGTGTTTTTTTTTTAGAAGGAGAAGCCGCCATATTTTTCTTTAACAATTCTAAAAGTAAAACGAAGCTTTTGTTTAGTCAGAGATAGCGTGGGGACGCGACAAGACGGATCTGCCAGGACCAGTCAAAATTCTATTTATTAGGAACTTCGTCAAAATTATAAAGATTTGTTAAGAAGATTGGCCAAACTAAATTAAGGAGAAGTGAATTTCAAAATATAATACAGTGGAAATATAATGTGAAGTAAACAAAAAAGAATTTAAGTGTGTAAAATGTCTAACTGGAGAGAACGGGAATTTTACGTAAGCGACCAGCAGAATTTTGATATTTATTAAGTTGAGAAATAGCGCTATAAAAATAACTTTAGTGGACTTTTAAGATAATAGAGAAGTTTAAATTTGTACATTAGAATATCTTGTAGTTAATTAATAGTAAGAAATAAGAAATAATCCAGTTCAAATAGTTTAGCCTTTTTGCATATTCAAAATTTAAGTTTTTCCATCAGGAAAATATTTATTAAAACTAATTTCAAAATTTAATATTATTTTTCAAAATTGATTTAATTAACCTAAGAATTAAAAAAAAATATAGCCCATGCTACAAACCCCGAGATTGTAAGAGATCGTAAAATTAGCCAAGGGTATTAAAAATTTGTAACTAAAAATCAAAGAAAGTGGGTTTAGTATATTGTGTTAAAATTTGTTAAATTTATTTTTGTTCTGTGTATTGTTTAAAGGTTGAAATAAAAGAAATGTTATAATAAAGAATTTTAAATTATTCAGGAGTTTGTGTTTTAACTAGAAATAAAATATCTTCATTTAAATAAAATATTTAATAATATAAAACCCGTTGTATCGTGTCTTAAGGAAATTATGTTATAATTGGCGCAACAACGTGGGAGCTCGATAAAATAAGAGATAAAATTTATTTAGAGAGATTTTGAAATAAAATTAATTTAGAACTTTTTATATGAAAAACATTTGAACTGGAAATAGATTTAGAAAAAATTTTGTAAAATTAAACACTGAGTTGAATAGTCAAGGCTAGGTTTATAGTATATATAAAAATTGTTTAATTTTGTATAATAAGTTACTAACAGTTAAAAAAAAGAAAAAATATGTCTGATGAAAGGGAATCATACAATTTGCGGGGAGAAAAAGCAAAAAAAACAGAAAAAGGGGAACAATTAGAAAAGGGTAGGCGGAAAAGGGTGATAGAAACAGAAGGGGCTGCTCAGGGGAGATTTGTTAGTTTTCAGGAGGGGATCGAAAACAGGGAGGAAAATATTATAGGCGAGCTGGTAGTTGTAGGGGACCAGGAAAAAGGGACAAGCCTAGAAATACTAGAGACAGAAACGGAAGGCACAGATATGCCTATAGAAGAGAGTGAGGTGGAAACCCAAGTAGATGAGGCTAGGGGACTACCACCTATGCAAACCCAACAAAAAAAACAGGGAAATAATGAGAATGAAGATTTAAGGGAGATGATGAGAACTCTCATGGAAATGAGTGAAAAAGGGAGTGAGAAAATAAAAGAGGAGATGAAGGATATGAGAGAGGATCTAAATAGACAATTAAATATAAATAATGAAAAAATAAATAGACAATTAAATATAAATAATGAAAAAATAAATAGACAATTAGATAAGATAGATGAAATAAAAGGGGAAATGAAAGATATGAGTGAGGATATGAGGGAAATAAACAAAAAATTAGAGGAAAATAGAGACGAAATGAGAGAGATGAAGGAAGATTTCAAATTCATAACACAGGAAATAAGGGAGGAAAGTAAGAAAATGATAGAGGATATGAGGGAACAGTTGAGAACAGAGAATAATGCTGTAGTAGAAGTTATGAGAAGAGACTTAGAGGAGAAGATTAAGGAGAATTTAGAGGAAACAAAAGAAATAATAGCTGATGTGACAGAAATTAATAAGAAAGAGATAGAGAAGGTAGAAAAAATAACAATACAGAACAGGGAAGAATTAAGAGTTTTAAATAGGGAGATAGCGATTGAGAAAAACAATAATAATGATAGAATTGACCGATTGGAAACAGAAGGAAGGAGGAATAATGAGAAACAAGGGGAATTGACCCAGAGAATGGAAAAGGTAGAAAAGAAGGTGGAAGAAAGTAAAGGAGGAGAAGGCCTAAGGATCATACAGGTGTCATGCGGGAATCAGGAGGAGATGCCCAAATTTAATGGGAGGAATGGTAACCCTATGGAGTTCCTAAAAAGACTAGATAGGTATGTGGAGAGAAAATTTGAATGTAGGACAGGGGAAAGATTTGAAAATGAATGGAGAGGAATCATAGATAGAGCTTTGGAAGTAGGAGCGGCTAGATGGTGGGAATCAATCAGAGAGGAGGTGGAAAATTTCGCGGATTTACAAGATAGGTTTATAGAAAGATACTGGGCCAAAGAAATACAGGAAGGCATTAAAGAGAGAATAGAAAATGAAAGGTATATAGAGGGAAATGGAAGAGCCAGAGCAGATTATTTCATAGAAAGAGTCATAGTTTTAAAGAACATGACACCACCGCAAAATGAGGAAGAGATAGTCCGGAGATTAAGCCGGCATTTTAATGAAAGGATACAGTTGTCAAGAAGAGTACAAAATATAAAAACGATCCGAGAGATGGAAAGGATGCTGAATGAGGAGGATATAGAGGAGAGAAATAAGGAAATAAGACAGAGAAACAGGGGACCATGGAATAGGCCTACCCCTAGAGAGGAACAGAATGGAAATAGATTTCCACCCAGAAGGGGTGAGGAAGGGATGAGACAGCAGGGAAATAGAAGATTTCCAGGACCAGGAGAATTGTATAGAAGGAATGAATATAGGAATGAAGGGCGGCCATATGTCCAGTTCTTTAACAGAAGAATAGATAATCATATGAGGGGGAATGTTGAACCAAGACCAGGGCAGGAAAATAATCGAGAAAATAGAGGAGACAGGAATTACAGAACCAATGACAGGAGCCAGAAAGAAGTAAACAGCATACAGATACGACCAAAGGAATCAACCAGTGGAAGATGTGAGGGAGACCAGGGGACCTCGGAAAACTAGAGGGCACTGGTGATACCTTATTGCATCATGGGAAAACTACAGGGGATGCTGAAGAGGGAAAGCCAGTGCTAAAGAGCCTTGGAAATATTAATTGTGACAAGAATAAGGGTAACAATCAATTTAATGAAAATACGGATTTGGGGTTAGGAATAATTAACAACGTATTAATAGATAGGGAATTTTTGGAAAGTGAGGGGACGGAGCGAAATTTGAATATAGAGCAAAACAAAATATATATGAGCCCAGAAATAGAGATAGAATTTAAACAGGTTAGGGTTACAGCCTTAATAGATACAGGTAGTAATATTACATGTATTCAGGAAAAATGGTATAGTATACATAAGGGAAAACTAGGAAGAGTAGAAACGTTGCCAATCAGAGCAATGAACATTAGGACAGCAACAAATAAAAAGAGTAAAAAAATTAATAAAATTGTTCTGATAATGGGAAGATTAGGTGGGATTGATTACCCATTTCAATGTTTCATCATACCTGGCCTATTGAGAGAGATGATCATAGGGATGGATATATTAAAAAATACAAAGGCTGATATAAGCTGTGAGGATTGGAGTATAAAATTGAAATATTTGGAAAACTATATTAAAATAGATATGAAAGAAACGGAGGGTGAAAATGATGACGAAAGAATTAATAACAACGAGGTACAAAATTTAGAAAGGGAAGATAATGTAATTAACGAATTCGATCAAATTAATGAGGAATGGGAAAATTTAGATAATTTAGGACAGGGGGACCAAAATTATGAGAAACAAAATGAAACAGAAGGGGAAATTAGTGATAGAGATATTGTGGGAAGTATCGGAGATGACCGTGTAACAGATAGGCAAAAACTGGAGTTGGTGGAGATAATAAAGCAATATAAGGATGTATTTTCAGATAGGCCTGGAGTGTGTAAAGGATATAGACATGAGATAAAAGTAAGAACAGATTTACCATTTTATCAAAGAAACTATCCTGTGCCCACAAAGTATCAAGAAGCGGTACAAAGAGAAATTGACAAAATGTTGGAGATGAAAATTATAGAAAAAAGTAATATCCCTTATATTAACCCTATTATTCCTGTCATAAAAAGTAATGGAGAAATAAGATTGTGCCTGGACGCAAGGAAACTGAACGAAATCATAATACCAGATTATGAGTGTTACCAGGGTATTAATGAAATATTACATAAGGCAAGAAAGGTAAAATACCTGAGTTCTATGGACCTCACGAATAGTTTTTGGCAGGTGGAGTTGGAGCCAGAATCCAGAAAATTCACAGCTTTTCAGTATAATGGAAAGACATATCATTTCATTGTGACACCTTATGGGCTAAAAACATCATTAGCAGCCTTAGCAAGAGCTATGGGTAGAATAATGGGAAATGAATTAGAACCATTCACTTTAGTATATGTAGACGACATTGTATGCATGTCACAGAGTTTTGAAGAACATAAAAACCATTTAAAAAAATTATTTATGACATTTAGGGAAAATAATATCAAAATTAAATTATCAAAAACTGAGTTTTGTAAAGAAAACATAGCATTTTTAGGTTATAGGTTGACAACTGAGGGAATAGAGATAGATAAGGACAAAATTAAGGCTGTAATGGAATTCCCCACACCAAAGAACGTTAAGCAATTAAAAGGGTTTATAGGCCTTGCCAATTATTACAACAAGTTTGTAGACCACTATTCGAAATTAGTAGAGCCACTCCTGAAACTTTTGAGACATGAAACAAAATTTAATTGGACAGATTTAGAGGAACAAAATTTTAGAAAATTAAAGGAAGCATTTATAGATACCAACGTACTAAAACACCCTGATTATTCAAAAACGTTTTATTTACAGACAGATGCAAGCGAATATGCTATTGGGGGGCATCTGTACCAGGTAACAGAGACTGGACAGAAACAGGCAATTATGTTTATGAGCCGAACCCTAAAAGGTAGTGAAATACGATATTATACGACTGAAAAAGAGTTATTGGCTGTGTTGTTTTGTCTACAGAAGGCTAGACAGGTTATACTGGGGAGAAAGGTAGTAATACAAACTGACCACCAGGCTTTGACTTTCATAAAGACTTGCAGAATATTAAATTCAAGACTATATCGTTGGATATTGCTCATGCAGGAATATGATTTTGAGATTGAGTATTGTAAAGGGAAGGAGAATGTGGTGGCAGACATATTAAGTCGTAACCCATGGGATAAGATAGAGCCAAAACATATAGAGAATCAAAATAAGTTTAGTATCAATTTAATGGAAAGAGTAATAAGTAGGGAAGTAGTGACAAAATTGACAAAACTTAATGAGCTTCAGTGGGGTGATTTAGAATTAAGAAATATTATTGAAAATGTCCAGGAATACAATTCGAAATTCAAAATTGAAAATAACATACTATATAAAAATTGTAAAACAAGTTGGAAAATAATAGTACCCAGAGAGTTAATAAATGTATTAGTGATATCATGCCATGAGTACTATATGCATATAGGGGCCAAGAAGTGCTATAGTATAATAAATGAAATATTCACGTGGAAAAAGATGTATAAGGAGATTAAATACCTTTTAAAATACTGTGACACTTGTCAGAGGGTGAAACACACAAATCAAACTTGTTATGGGGTGATGAAAGGAATCAAGGTAGAAGGGCCTAAAGAGCAACTATCTATTGACTTTTGTGGACCATTTCATAAAAGTGAGGGATTTAAATATATTTTGGTTATTTTTACTAAATTTATAAAAATTTATAAAATAAAGAAAGCAAATACTGCTACAGCTATTAGATGTATAGAAGATTATTTAGAAAAATATGGACAGGTAAAAAGGGCACAAACAGACCATGGAACTCAGTTCACAAGTAAAAGATGGTCAACCTTTTTAGAAAATAAAGGAATCAAACAAATATTTTCACCAATTAGGCGACCTCAAAGCAATATAGTAGAAAGGGTAAACAGGGAGATAATGAGATGCCTTCGCACCTATTGCCATGGGAACCATAAACAATGGGCAAAGTTTATACATTTAATAAATGAGATGTTGAATGAAGTACCACATGAGACCACAGGGTTCACACCTAATCAGTTACAGTTAGGAAAAATAGATGAGAGATTTTGGCATAAGTATATCAAAATTCAAAATTCAAACGAACAAAGCGTTAATACCCAACTAGTAATAGATTTGGCAAGAGGGAGAATGAAAAAAAAGGCAGAACTTAGGGCACAAAATTTCAATAGAAATCATAAGCTTTTCACATTTAATTTAAATGATTTAGTGTTAGTAAAAGAAAACTGGCAGGCAAAAGGCATAGAGGGAGAAATGGGGAAATTATTTAATATTTATAGTGGGCCATATAGAATACACAAAAAGTTAGGAGAATCGACATTCGAACTATGGGATGATAAACATGATATACATAAGGGGATGTTCCATTCAACAGAACTAAAAAAGTACCATGATGCAAGGGAGATAAACTCAAACGAGACAAAATAAAATAGGAAGGGAGATATTAAATATAGGTAAAGGAAGCAATATGAATAAACTCTAGGTGATTATGTGTATAAGAAAACGTTAGCAGGAGATAAGTTTTAAGGGATGGTAACTATATCTATGATAATTTATTAGAAACTTCGTCGAATAATGAATAAAGATAAAATTATGTATATTTAAACTTCGTCGTATTGTAAGGGAGAATCTGCGTTGATAAATAATGGAACTTCGTCGTATATATTATATATTATAAAAGAAATATGAATCTATGATAATAAATATTAAAGCATCGTTGTAATAAAAATATGGTAATTGTGTATTTAAACTTCGTCGTATTGTAAGGGAGAATCTGCGTTGATAAATAAGTATTAAAACAAAATTTATATTCGTTGATATAGGGATAGTGTAATCGAAGGAACTATAGATATGATCAAATAGAGGATATGAAATTGCAACCTTTAAAAATATTAGATGTTAAACTTCATACAAAATAAACTGAAATGATATAAGAAAATAATTGAACTGGATGTGAGATTGGAAGGGGAGATAAAATACTAACTTAGAACTGAGAGTTAGATGAAGCTAAAAGTAAAATAAATATGAGATAAATAATAAACAAGGAATAAACAGAAATAAGGGAAAGAGAAATGTTATAACCAATTTGACCAAATCTAGACAGACTATGACTCGGATAGGCTGGGAGTTAAAGACACGGTATCAGAGAATATATGTTAAATAAATATTGAATCAGACTTATGATTGGAAGGTTTCCAATTGTAAAAAAAAAAATTAAAAAAAATATATAGTTATGGAAGGAATTGTAAATACCAGAACATGATTTATTGTTACTATATGTTAGAATTGTTAAAGAATTGTTGATTGAATGTTAGTTATAAGTATATTGTGTTGTTAGAAGATATGTTAAGTAATATGTAGCTTGAAGTGTTCAGCTCAGTATTTGATTGTTAAAGAATTAAGATAAAATTGTGTCGTAGGAATTAAGTATAAATGGACAATTATAAAAGTAGTAAAGACAATGGACGGTAAGTTAGCCAAAGTGTCGAGGTACTTACTCAATAAAAAATGTGTTCAATTAGTTATTAAATAAAATGTACAATTAGGAAATAAATGTTAATTTAAATTTAATTTAAAAAAAAAATATGTATATTTAAATAAGCTTGTAGAATGTAAAGAATGTGTAATGTAGATATTAGTAATATTTTTTTTTAATTTAAATTAAATTAGGGGACATTGTAACATTTATAGAATGGGCTATATAATATTATTTAAGAATTGGAAGAATATATTAGAAATAACTCACACAAAATTTAAAAAGAAATTCGTTAAAAGATTGGTTAGGTTAAAATTGAAACTAAATTGAGGTAAAAGCCTAGATTAGTAAATAAGATATTTGAACTGTAAATACATAAAGAAATTTGTTGTATAAAATAAAATTTAAAACAAGATAATCTAATAATAATTATATTCAAACAAAATTGTAAATATTAGTAACATAGGGCATAAGTAATTACTTGAAGGAAAAGTGAAATACGATTGTAAACAATGAGATTGGAAGGTTATGTTTCTATGAATTCGGCTCAAAACACACACAATTCAAAATATTACAAGAGTAAAACACAAAGACACTTCACACACTAATAATATTAATTAAATAAACACTGGAAGATTTGTTAAGAATAGGAAAATTGAAACAGTAAGTTTCAACCAAAGTTTAACCAAATTAAAACGCCATTGAAAACAAGCTCGTCCTTGTTGGTATAATCAGCTGTAAAACAGATGTGAAAGTAAAGAAATAAGTCAAGTGGGCAGTAGACTTTAGTGAGATGAAATTGAACAAAATTACAGGCAACAGGTGTTTTTTTTTAGAAGGAGAAGCCGCCATATTTTTCTTTAACAATTCTAAAAGTAAAACGAAGCTTTAGTTTAGTCAGAGATAGCGTGGGGACGCGACAAGACGGATCTGCCAGGACCAGTCAAAATTCTATTTATTAGGAACTTCGTCAAAATTATAAAGATTTGTTAAGAAGATTGGCCAAACTAAATTAAGGAGAAGTGAATTTCAAAATATAATACAGTGGAAATATAATGTGAAGTAAACAAAAAAGAATTTAAGTGTGTAAAATGTCTAACTGGAGAGAACGGGAATTTTACGTAAGCGACCAGCAGAATTTTGATATTTATTAAGTTGAGAAATAGCGCTATAAAAATAACTTTAGTGGACTTTTAAGATAATAGAGAAGTTTAAATTTGTACATTAGAATATCTTGTAGTTAATTAATAGTAAGAAATAAGAAATAATCCAGTTCAAATAGTTTAGCCTTTTTGCATATTCAAAATTTAAGTTTTTCCATCAGGAAAATATTTATTAAAACTAATTTCAAAATTTAATATTATTTTTCAAAATTGATTTAATTAACCTAAGAATTAAAAAAAAATATAGCCCATGCTATAAACCCCGAGATTGTAAGAGATCGTAAAATTAGCCAAGGGTATTAAAAATTTGTAACTAAAAATCAAAGAAAGTGAGTTTAGTATATTGTGTTAAAATTTGTTAAATTTATTTTTGTTCTGTGTATTGTTTAAAGGTTGAAATAAAAGAAATGTTATAATAAAGAATTTTAAATTATTCAGGAGTTTGTGTTTTAACTAGAAATAAAATATCTTCATTTAAATAAAATATTTAATAATATAAAACCCGTTGTATCGCGTCTTAAGGAAATTATGTTATAATATATATATATATATATATATATATATATATATATATATATATATATATATATATATATATATATATATTAACAAAAGTTACACGTCCTTAGTCCGTTATGTTTTTTTTTTTTTACGGAAGCACTTTCTTAACAACCGACTTTATTAACCAATTTATAAACCACTTTTAAACTATTTTATAAACTACGTTATTAATGACTTTATTGACCTCTTAAAAAAAAGTTATTTTTACATTGGAACAATTTTATAATTTTTAAGGATTGAATTACAAAACAAACCCGTTTACAGTTAACCTTATGAACGCTTACCACCGCATCTAGAGAATCTGTGATCACCTATAGTGTGTTTTTTAAGTACAATTTTAACCTTTTTAAAATGTAACTGTTCACAAATTAGCATGTTCTATTATTGTGTGGAATAACAACATAGAATTTTAACCTTTTTAAAATGTAACTGTTTACAAATTAGCATGTTCTATTATTGTGTGGAATAACAACATACAATTTTAACCTTTTTAAAATGTAACTGTTTACAAATTAGCATGTTCTATTATTGTGTGGAATAACAACATACAATTTTAACCTTTTTAAAATGTAACTGTTCACAAATTAGCATGTTCTATTATTGTGTGGAATAACAACATACAATTTTAACCTTTTTAAAATGTAACTGCTTACAAATTAGCATGTTCTATTATTGTGTGGAATAACAACATAGAATTTTAACCTTTTTAAAATGTAACTGTTTACAAATTAGCATGTTCTATTATTGTGTGGAATAACAACATAGAATTTTAACCTTTTTAAAATGTAACTGTTTACAAATTAGCATGTTCTATTATTGTGTGGAATAACAACATAGAATTTTAACCTTTTTAAAATGTAACTGTTTACAAATTAGCATGTTCTATTATTGTGTGGAATAACAACATAGAATTTTAACCTTTTTAAAATGTAACTGTTTACAAATTAGCATGTTCTATTATTGTGTGGAATAACAACATAGAATTTTAACCTTTTTAAAATGTAACTGTTTACAAATTAGCATGTTCTATTATTGTGTGGAATAACAACATAGAATTTTAACCTTTTTAAAATGTAACTGTTTACAAATTAGCATGTTCTATTATTGTGTGGAATAACAACATAGAATTTTAACCTTTTTAAAATGTAACTGCTTACAAATTAGCATGTTCTATTATTGTGTGGAATAACAACATAGAATTTTAACCTTTTTAAAATGTAACTGTTTACAAATTAGCATGTTCTATTATTGTGTGGAATAACAACATACATACAAGACACTGAGAACAGCTAAAAGATAAAACAGAAGCTGTTCTGTTTATTTAAGAGTAGCTAAATTATATTTAATGAAAAGAATACTAAATGGAGAGACCTCAGAAATATAGAGAATCTGTTTAAGAATTTTTACTAAAGTAACAATAATATTTTTGAAATTATGTTTTTCAAGGTTCATGTAAGGATTTGTGATGATGAGTGGAATGTTTACCGCAGATATGCTCAGTTCTATGGTTTACACAAACACCTTAAGCAGCAGTATCAAGTAATTGCTACCTTCAATTTTCCTCCAAAGAAAACTATTGGGAATAAGGTATATTTCTTAAATAAACGAGTACTATTGCTATAAATTGAATTACTAGTAAGCAGGTCTCTATAGTAAGTTATATACTATTTTTTAATCATTGTGGTAAGAGGAACAGGTCTGGAAATCTATTTTCATAGGAAATTTATGTCTAAAACAGTCAGGTTCTATCCGCTACAAAGACTCTACTTGCTGTTGGAAAGTTCACGAAAATAATAATTTTTTAATAGAAAAAAATATTATCTGACTGAAAATCAACTACCTGCCACATGTGACCATGATCAAATCTGTTGTGAGATGTTGTGGCAACTCAGAAGTCAATTAAAATCAAGAGGAGCGGAGAGTTTACAATTTTTTTGTTCAATGCTCGTCCACATGCTAATTGTCAGGCTCAAGGCCTGCCTAAGGAGTTTCGATGGGATGCCACTTGCCTTACTTGTCGGAGTTACTTCCTATGTCTACTATTGAGGCAAAGTTTTTGAGAAAGATGCTTCACAAATGAGAATGATTTTTAAAAAATGTTGAAAGATGATGGCTAATCAGTATGGAGACAGAATAATAGACATTGGATAGATATAACTTATGGAACTAAAAGTGTATTGAAAATAAATTTATTTAAAATTTTTTAAATGTTTTGAAAAAATAGTGTACTTAATTTTGAGATCACTCTTATTCATTATCTTTTATAAAATAGATGTTTTCGAAGTGAAACATGTATTGAAGATTGCTTGCATTTATATTCTTTCTTTAAACGAATTATTATTATTAATTTATTACATAGATAAGAGTATTTCTTGACATAAAATTTGTTAAAATTACTTACTTTGCGTAATAATTTGTACATGATATGTTTATCTAAAAGAGTTAAACTATTTTTTCTATATAGCTTATTGACAGTAGAATTATTATTGTTTTAAAGTGTAGGTATATAATACAAATTTCTTAATATTTTGATCAATTAATTTTTACAACTGGGATAAGAGGCATTAATCTAGAACTGATTAAATACAATTCTCAAAAAATATTCAGAATATTAAATGTTTATTTCAAGCTATTATTATAATAAATGGTACAGCAATACTAAACAAATAGAAAAAATGCTTACATTATATCCATCTTTAAAATGGGATATCACAAAACCCGTAACAACCTCAGCGGCATAAATAGCTACAATAAGAGGAATATATGGGGAAATAGTAGAAACAGAAATCGTAGCAAAATTAGTGAGGATAACAACCTCTGCGGCATAAATAGCTACAATAGGAAGAATATATGGGGAAATAGTAGAAACAGAAATCGTAGCAAAATTGGTGAGGATAACAACCTCTGCGGCATAAATAGCTACAATAGGAAGGATATATGGGGAAATAGTAGAAACAGAAATCGTAGCAAAATTAGTGAGGATAACAACCTATGCGACATAAATAGCTACTATAGGAAGAATATATGGGGAAATAGTAGAAACAGAAATCGTAGCAAAATTAGTGAGGATAACAACCTATGCGACATAAATAGCTACAATAGGAAGAATATATGGGGAAATAGTAGAAACAGAAATCATAGCAAAATTAGTGAGGATAACAACCCCTGCAGCATAAATAGCTACAATAGGAAGAATATATGGGGAAATAGTAGTAGTAAGAGAAATCGTAGCAATAATTAGTGAGGACTAAGGAGAAGTAATGGTTGGTAAATCTTGTACAGATCATATACAGTCTGCAACGATTCCTTTAGAAAACTTTTCCTCTGTTTTGATAAACCTATACATTTAGCTTACATATATTGAGAGAATTCTTGTAATTTTGTACTGTGAATTCAGCCAGGAGGTAAAAGAGTTTAGCATAAATATCTGAATGTTACAAACATAACTAAACAATGATTTAATGAAAATAATTTCTACAGAGATTTCTATTAAAATAGGTCAAGAGTTAGCTGAGCTAAGGGTGAGCTACTTATGCAAAGATGCCTAGTATCACCTTGACTATTTAAAACCTATATGGAAGCCATCATGGGTCCTAATTCCCCCAAAGGCTCTGAGAATGCACCCCTAAATTTGCACCTATTAATTTCTTATGCTACCATTTTAAACTACTTGAATTTTTGTTTGCCTGATTATTTTAAAGAGAAAGAAAAAAGCATTGGAATTATATAAAAATTTTAATATTGTTATACTGCAATATTGTTCAATTCTTACAGTTTTAAAAATGTTTATAATTAGTTTATTTCAACATTTCTAGTTTTATATGCTAAATTTTATAATTATTAATTGTCTCATTATTCTTGTGTAACAAATATTAAATAATTTCTTTATATCAACACAAGTTTCATTTAGTTTTGTAAGTGAACAATTTTTGTCCCCAAAGATGTATAGTGATTTCCAGCTCATCTGGCACTTGGCCCTGATGCGGCTCAATAAGCTGGGTTTGGGTGGATAAGCAAAAACCATACTGCAAACATTTCTGCTTACAATGTCGACATCCCAAACAGTGACTAATAAGAGATGGTAATGTTATGAAAAATCTCAGACATTCCTAAAGCCTCTTTAATAACCATTCATACGCTTTACAAGTGAAGTGTCACTGTGGGTTGTTTAGTAAAGTGTTTTTAACGTTCGATGTAGGTTTTTAAAGATGCTAGAATTTAAATCCAAGTTAGGTATTGGACAGAAAGTCTTAAATAGCCAAAATAAGGAAATAGTATCTAATGTTTATAAATTTATGGGGAAGAGTGTAAGAGTAGTGTACATTACCGATGCAGAAGGCAAAAGAGCGGACTGCCGCAGCAACCGGAGTATCTCTACTAACTATTTCACAA
This sequence comes from Prosapia bicincta, assembly GCA_036971475.1. Taxonomy (NCBI): domain Eukaryota; kingdom Metazoa; phylum Arthropoda; class Insecta; order Hemiptera; family Cercopidae; genus Prosapia; species Prosapia bicincta. Next base: position 242,013,782 of record JBAIZL010000001.1, read on the forward strand.
ATCAATAAGGAACTGGTAGACCCCATTAGAGTAAGTGAAGATAACCACAAATCTTTTTTAACACCTCAAAAAAACAAGAAGAGACCGAAGCACATTACTGGGCTGGACAATTTTAATGAATGTGTTGTTCTCAGAGTGGTGTACGAATTTTATGTAACAGAAAGAAAGCTGCCAATGGCAAAACTGTTGCAAAATGCGCTATAAAAAATTTAAAAGGAAGTGATTCAAAGTGTTCATAGGATTTTTTTTTTAAATAGGGTTTTTTTGGAAAAGGGTTTACCGGAGAATCCCCATTGAAAAGCCATAGATTAGGGAAAAAGGAATAACTTATCTCCCGTGAATAAAAACATTCAGGTCAAAGGGTAGACCCATAGTGTACACGGACAAGAGTTATCTATGTTAGGATCATGTAATGGAAAAAATGTGGTCAGATAGATCCACTAATGTTTTGGATACTATAGTATCTAAAGGTGAGAGATTGATTATAATCCATGCTGGAGGGAACATAGATTTGTCCCGAACGCTTTGAATATGTGGAAGGCTGGAAAAAAACCACAGCTCATCATGACAATATGAATTACACAAACAATATTCAGTGGGTTACTAACCAGTTAATACCTATTCTACAAGCTAACTCAGTATTTGTTATTGATAATGCAAAATACGACAACAAGCAAATTGATAAAGCTCCTACCTCCAATAGTAGACAATGTTTTTCCTTAGCCTAGTACAGATAGGTCAAGTGCCAGCTGAGCTGGAAATACATATGTCTTTTGTTTATTAACACATTCATTGCCAATCACACAATATCGCGTGATGTCAGATCTTACCGGATGGCCGATCACGTGGCAGTTGCTATCCAAATTCTAAGTGATTTTTTATAGTGATCACAGTGAAATTGTGCGTAATACTTATATTGGCCACTAGGGAAGTGATTGACCTTTTTGTAGTGGGGATGGCCACCAGCCATTTTGTTTTATTCTTATCAGCCAGTGCTCACAGAGGTAGCGTTCGGATAAGCTAACATCCTAATAATTTTGTTTAGTTATTCATTGATTTAGCGTTTTGAAGTTTGGTTTTTATTTATTTGAGTGTTGATTTTGAATTTCTAATTATGAGTGACCAACCAGGACCCTCGAAAAGGCTCAGTTTAATGCCGGATCGTCCAAAAAACATTTTTTTAAAAATCAGAGGTGGAAGAGTTATTATTAGATTCTGACCCACAAACAACACAGAAGACATGAGGAAACCGAGTTCAACACTAGTTAACTAAAACTGAAAAAGGCAAACTGCGATGTCTCCGCACCCGGCGAAAAATAAAGTGCAACTTCTAGAAAAGATTGCAAAAATTGCTATAAATATAAGATGAGGATAAACAACACAACTGAGTGTAAAAACTGCCCAGGTGCTCCGCCATTATGTTTTGACTGTTTTTTTGAATTGCATGATTGCAATGTTAATGTTTTTTACATTTTGAAACCATTTTGTAAATTTTGAATGTATAAGTGAATTATAATCTAGAGTGAGTTTTTCAAATTTTGCCTGAATATAGAAGTCAGCTAGTTATAGTCATCACTCTTAATACGTTTAAATGGTTTTTATTTGTAAACTATGTGCTCTTTTTGGCCGAATTATATATCGATTTTTTGGCCATATGGGCAAAAATCACATTATGTATGGCCAATCACGCTATATCGCGTGATGGATATTAGAGACCATAACTCCTAAGTACATAATAATAAAAGTTTGTAAATATTATATTTTAAGCACTATATAACTAAATAAAACAATAAAAAAAAATTGGCCACCACACAAAATTCCAATTTTCAGCTTGACCATGAACGTGTTAAAGATTGTGGAAAATTTTATTTTGTTTCAATCTAGTTATCAGCATAGTAACTAAACTATGATATTAAAATAATGTCATTTCTTACAATAGTTTTAAAACCTGTTCATGTATCTTGCTTTTATGTACTTTTGGTAAAAACTTTAAAAATTACTTTTCAGAAGTACATTTTCATAGTTTGTGACTATTATGATATTATTTTTATTAATTATTGTATGTAACTTTTTGTCATCATACCTTTCTATTCTACAGGATGCTAAATTTGTAGAAGACAGAAGACAAAAACTTCAGTATTACCTTCGCCGAGTGATGAACCATCTTGTAGCTTCACATACTGCCTTATCTACTGCTCCTAGCAAGCCTTTACTTATCTCTCTTATTCCATTTTTTGGGTAAGTTCATTCTGTTATTAATGGAGGTACTTTAATAGCTATTAAATTTATGATTTTTTATGTTGAAGTCAAGACACATTATTCCTTTTAGTGTGAGTATTTTTATATATATTTAACAAAAATAATTTTGTTACTTTTTGGCCAGGATTTTTAAATATTTCTATTTATCTAATCTGCCTATTCCTCCTTATCTTTCTATGTCCACCTATGGACACCTTTTTCTGTCTACAATAGTTGGTCCTGCACACTTTAGCCATTATCCTTCTCTGTATATCAGACCTGTGTGTTTTATATCTTTAGTTTAATTTATCTCTAGTCACAATCCTTTTCTTATCATTCAAAGGTAATAGTAGTCAGTTTGACTGATTATCTTCAAGCCAAAAAACTAAATAAAGTTGAAAAATAATATAATCAAATTAAATAGCAAGTAATTTAATACATAGTATGTTTATCATGAATCTAAATTTGCAAGCATATAATAAAAATTACCGTTTTGATAATTTAATTTTTCTTTGCATTATCTTCAAGCCAAAAGAGTAAATCAAGTTGAAAAATAATATAATCAAATTAAATAGCAAGTAATTTAATACATAGTATGTTTATCATGAATCTAAATTTGCAAGCATATAATAAAAATTACCGTTTTGATAATTTAATTTTATTTTGCATTATCTTCAAGCCAAACAAAGTAAATCAAGTTAAAAAATAATACAATCAAATTAAATGGCAAGTAATTTAATACATAGTATGTTTATCATGAATCTAAATTTGCAAGCATATAATAAAAATTACCGTTTTGATAATTTAATTTTTCTTTGCATTATCTTCAAGCCAAAAGAGTAAATCAAGTTGAAAAATAATATAATCAAATTAAATAGCAAGTAATTTAATACATAGTATGTTTATCATTAATCTAAATTTGCAAGCATATAATAAAAATTACCGTTTTGATAATTTAATTTATCTTTGCATTACCTTCAAGCCAAAAAAATGAAAATCAAGTTGAAAAATAATACAATCAAATTAAATAGCAAGTAGTTTAATACACACTATGTTTATCATTGAATTGAAATTTGCAAGCATATAATAAAAATTACCGTTTTGATAATTTAATTTTTCTTTGCATTATCTTCAAGCCAAAAAAGTAAATCAAAGAGAAAAATAATACAATCACATTAAATAGTATGTTTATTAAATGCACACTATGTTTATCATTGAATCCAAATTTGCAAGCATTTATAAAAATTACCTTTTTAATAATTTAATTTTTCCTGGCCATGCCTACAACCACTGCAAGTGTTTTTGTTTATTGTTTGATTTATTTCCTACAGAGATCAAATACTGTCATCTGAGCGGCGTAGAAACAGCCCAAACAATCTTTTATCAAAAAATGCTCCTGCTGAGAGTCCTCAGTATACTGGACTCTGATCCTATTAGCATAACATTACATGAGATCTATTATCCATAAAGGTGAACACATTTATCAGTGTTGATTAATACTAACTATCTTCATGTCTGTTTGTGAATTTCTGTTTAAAGTCTTAATATTGAAATTGAATTAAATGTTGAAGGTGTGGATCTCTTATCTCAGATAAACTGCTATGGTTTGTCTTTATGTTTTATGATATTGTTTATCAATACTCAGCTGAATTCAGTTCATATAGTTTCACTATTATACTGAAACAAAGAAGCTTTACAAATTTGTATATTTTATCTACTACTCTGCATAAAACCATAAAATGTATGTTAATTTTCAACATACATCTTTAAAAAAATATAAATTTCACATTTAAAAAAATGAACAAGTAAGTAATTTAATATGTGTAAATAGTTACTCTAAAATCAGCTATTTTTTATTTTTGTTTAAAGATATTTTCCTTCTATATTAATATATATACCATTATCTTGAAAGTTATTGTAAATATATTACTTTTTAATCTTCAGTGATTTACATCTTAGAGAAACAAGTATTAAGCATAAGTTTTTACTGTGTGAAAAGTTATTCTATTTAATTCCTTATATCATTTAGTGCATTCATTTGATTGAGACATCTTCATTGTTACAATATATGTTGTAACTCAGTTACAACCACAGCCTAAGGCAAAACTTCCTTTTTGGGTCTTTTATGGGTTATTGTTGGATTTGCATTGGTGAAGTTGTTCATAAATATTTCTCCATTTTCACCATTTCTATAGTTTTCCTGACTGTGACATATTATTAGCTTTTTTTGTGTGATAGAATTCACCAAAGGCTTTTCACTACTATACATTCTGTATACGTCTTAATCACCATCTTGGTGGTTTTATTCATCTTGGCCCTTATTTCTCAAAAACCACTAGGATGCGGTAGTTTTCTTAATAGTTTTCAAGTTTTCCAGAATATGTAAGGTACTCTCTACCTGCTGAGAAACAATTTTTTTAAGAGAGGAATGTATAAGTTGATACAAAAGACTGCCTTTTGGAAAGCATTGTCTCTGTTACTTTGGCCTGGAAAGGTAAAATTTATTACTACAATATTCCCTTGATAACTCGTTTTGTACCTACTCACTAATGTATATTATGAAAATAGATTGCAGTACACTCCAGCCCAGTTTCTAGTTTTGTCAATTTTACTATAAGTAGTATATACTTATTCTATTTCTTTTCATGGTTCAGCATGCTAACATTTCAGGAGGTCTGGGCAAGTACAGTTGTGCCTCTGTATCCACGGTATCAGTATCCGCGGTAGGCTGTCAAAGAATAGTTGATGTTCATCCTTTCGTAACTCGTAAACACCAATTTCTGAATCAGTTTGTTTTTATTTATACAGTACCGTGTTGTTTACACACAACAGCCTATAACATTTTGTTGTTGATTGTTGAGTCATTGGATTCCACAGCCTTACTGCTTTCCTCTGAAATCTCTTCACTCTACTTCTAGTGGTTACATTTTTAAACCTATCCGTATAAATTAGGCCTATCCACTGTACTTGTTCGTGTTAGTAGTAGGCCTACAATATTTGCGTAATTTACTTGTAGATATTTGTCTGTTCGGCCACAAAGCGTATCAGTAATGATGTGTCTAATATTGCTAAGTCTAAGAGAAGCCGAAGTGTTCTTTCATTAAGTGAAAAGCGAAATGAAAAGGAAAAAACAACCCTCTATCACAATATTTTTTCTAGTAGAAAGAAAGTACCAATTATCGATTCATCTGTCCCTTCAAAATCGTCTGCATCACTAAACTTAGTAGACTCCTCTTTTTTGAACACCGAATCTTTTTCAGTTTCAGATGAAGATGATTTTTACTAAAAATTTTTTGTTCTCAACTTCAACTTAAAACTTCTTTTCGTATGTAGGGATTTATTATATTGTGTAAATCGTGAAGTGTACTATTCATACATACTCTCTATACAGATCTATTAAATAAGTTCTCGAAGTCAAATAATTGCCTCAGTGTGTGATAACAAATGTTTGTCATTAGTATCAACAAAGGGAATGGAGTAGTCTGCACTTTGTGATGGTAAGTACATACCGTAATCACAATGGGCCGTACATAGCAATACTTACGTACTTGCCTATAATATTTTAATAATTATACAGTATATAATGTACTTATGCAATTCACGTATTTATGTACATGTACTTCTGTATACTGTACATGTCTGTAGGTATAGTATTTGTGCATTAACGCGGTTAACACACCTTGTCCTTATTATCCTCGGTTTTACATTACTGCGGTAATTTTGGACCCCATTACTCGCGGGTATGGAGGTACAACTGTATCACTTTTTTGAACTCTTCAAAAGAGCAGATTATTTGGTTTTTTAAATTCAAAAGTGTGTTATGGCCATCATAAAATAAGTGCTAGTAGGCTTAACTAAACTTGGAATTAATATGATTTAACAGTGCTTTATTACCACAATGCAAGATATTAATCAAATAAATTTTAATTACCAAAGAATATATAGATGTACATTTCGATGACCAACCCGCCATCATCATCAGAGGATAAAACTTCATCAAATTTGTTACATTCTCTTTTGTAACTTCATTGCAGTTATATATCTGGTCACTCATAAGCCGGTGCATAATTAATCTATAACAAAACCTGTACTAGCCCTATTCAAAAACATTGGTTTTGTAGTGCGTATTGCATTAAATGTCATTGGTAAGAAATTGCAGGTGTTGAATTCGTTTAGAAAACTGATATAATTGCATTTTTTCAAACCTCTATGTAAATGATCTGGTTAATATGACAAATCAAATAAAATTATATTTTTACCGGTCTTTCGGCCTTGTCAAATCTACATTATTATTATATAAATACTATACTTCATATTATAAAGTCTGTGGAACGGTCTTTTCCTTCCCCTCGCCTATACTCGCACTTCAAGGTTGCACGCCAGCCTAAGTGTGACCAGCTATACCCTCTGATGACAATGACGACTCGCTCCTCAGAATGTATATCAGGGTTTTATCTATATAACTTTTAGTTAGTTGTTATTCAATTAATATACCTTATTATGGCATTAGATTTATTATTATTTAAATTGTAATATTCCAACTATGCTCATTGAATTTTATTTTCACTTTGCATATTTAAGAGTTTGTCTGTGATTAGCTTCTTGTAGAGCTCTTGTGCTTATAAATTATTCATTTCTGCTGGTTTTTATCTTCACAACTGATTGGGGAATTTTTTACATATATTTTTTAATGGCTGTGACTTTATGTGTTTACTGATCCACATATTAATTTTAGTGTAGTTTTTGTGATATTTATAACAAAATATAAGTTTGACATTTCTGAAAAAATGGATTAATTTGTAAAATTTGTGAAATTGCCAACAAAGATATGATTATTCATTTTTTTAAAAAAATCAGCAATTGATGTAAGTAAGTAATTCTACATATTGTAGTTTCATGAAAAAAGAAATTTTTAATTTAGTGTTAGATTTAAATTTGTTAAGATAAATAATAATGGTTTTGTGATTTTTTATTATTGAATATTAGCTCAAATTAAATTTAGTTTATATTTATAAAAAAAAACGTTTTTAGTAGGCTTTTAGTCAGTATTAGAACTATTCAAATATTACAATTACTCATTTTGAAATATGATAAGCAAAATATTGTTACAAAATGTTGTTATTATATAATAATTTATTTATTCTTGTATGCCTTAATGACTAAAATTATAATATTGAAAATTCATTTTAATTTTTTTTAATGTTATATATAAAAAGTAAAATCTGTTTTGTCATAAAGAAATTTATATTTATTTTAGTTTTTATATAGATTTAGTTATATTTGTTTTGCTTCTTCATACGGTGGTTGTTCTTTTGTAAGCAATTTATATAATTTTTCACCAACTCTTTTAATCTTGTACGTTCTTTGTATTCTTCAAACCATTGTCTACTGACAAAGGTTGAGACTATAAGCAATGTTATATAGACTGTATAATTGGGACTTCTAAAAAATTGTCAGTTTAAATTTTGAAACCTCTCCTCGGTTCGGTTTGCAATGTTATAGAGTAGGGACAGTTCTGGGTAAGTTTAGTTTGTATTACATATCACCTGTTGTTGTTCAATGTTCAGTGATATCAACCAATACAATGGCCTTTTCCCCTCAATAAACTTCAGCCATAATTTTCTGTTGCAGTAAGAAGTTTTCTGTATGGAGTTTGCTTAAATTTGTATGCTTTTGTTGAATTTGAATGCCACCACTACATTGACTGTTTTGTTTTTACATTAGTGTAAAATATTCATCTCTCATAATCATGTGCGAAAACAAGTCATCTCATCATTTGCTTAACAATTTCATCAGTGTAAGAGGGTTGTTCAAAAAGTAATAATAGTTACCCTGTGGATAAATGTGTTGCAGAAGGTGGCATCACTGAATAACATATTGTTACCCATTCTCTTAGCCAGCAATAGGGATAACTTCAAGTTGACTAGTACGGTGAGAAGATGTATGTGACCCTTCAAGTAAAATATGGCATATTTTATACTTTTCTGGCCATGTTGAGCACAGATAAAAGGTTAGAGCAATATTGTAGCATGAAATTTTTAGTAAAACTTGGGAAAAACTGAAAAGACACTCATAAATCATTGACTAAGATGTATGGTGAAGAGGTTATGGAACTAGTTGATCTTCTACAGGAAGTATAAAGTGTTGGAAGAGGGTAGAGAGAACATCCTCGACAAAAGGGGTGACATTTAACATCTCACACTGAGGTTTCACAGAATGTAATTTTTGGGAAGAACATAGAAAGACCATTAAATAGTTTGATGTTTGTCTACAGATGTCTCTGGCATCACATTTTAGACTATGCACAGTGATTTGACTATGAGATATCTGTATATAGCAGATAAACACCATTCTTGCTTACGCCAAAAAAATGAAACATTGTGTCTCAGTCAAAACCTGCTACCTGGGTTTGATAGAGAATCATAGAAAGAAATGAACCGGATCATAATCATAGATGAATCTTGGATTTATCAGTATGATCCAGAATTGAAACAACAGAGTTCTCAAAGGAAAACTGTGAACTCTTCACCTCAAGCAAAGATGAGTTGTAGTGCCAGTAACGCTATCATGATAACCTTGTATGATTCTGAAGGTTTTTTGTGCGACCATACTGTCTCTTAAGGTCTTACAGTTTTATTACAAATCAGTATTGATCATAATGTTTCATCATTTTACAAAGGAACAGTTGCAAAAAACCAATTACAAAATTTTAATACATCATGACAGCGAAAGCCGCACATTGCTTGCACTGTAGTGGTTTTGTTGCATGCTCTAGGCGTTGCAGCTGTACTCCAAGCACCTTACAGTCCTTGTTGGTCTCTCTAAGACATTTGGCTATTCGCTAAACTCAAGATTGTGCCTAGGGGATAGAAATTCACCAGTTGATTGTACAGTCATTATTGTAGTGAAGGCTTGCAAGGAGTTTTGGGAAACAAGAGCTTGCGTTTGTCTATAAAAAGTGGCAGATATGATGGTAAAAGTGTATTAAAACCAAGGCTGGTTACTTCAAAAATAAAAATATTAATTTGTAGGATTTGGTAAATAATTTTTTTCTGTAGGGGATTTTTATCATTGTTTTTACAGTCCTTGAATTACATGCCCTAAACAAAATGTATGAACAGGAAATCTGTAGTCTTTAATAAATTTTACTAGTGTAATTTTTAGAACTTAAAATTATATCAGTTTATTATTTGTAATATTTTGGTGAAGTATTTAAATTTTAAACTTGGGTTTTTAGGGGGCAAATTTGTTTATGACATATATACCATATACTCCTTGTTTTACATGTTCTAATAAGAATTGTTTTTTGTTAATATTGTATATAGTAGTTGAGTGAAATAATGCAGTTATTTGTCTAAGATAACTCTGAATCTGGTTTGGCTAAGAAATTAATTTTTTTTAATGTTTACTGGCTCATTATCTTGGATCTCTAAACATATATATTTTAACACAAATAAGACACTATTCTATCTAATACTGGACTATGATCTACTAAAATCTTTGTATATCAGTGTAGTAGGCCTACTTTGAATATAAACTAAATAAATAAAAACACACTAACCACAAAATAAAAATCTGTTATTACAATTACTTTATGTGTATAGTCCACAGTGCTCAGGAACTTTATTAAATACTTTGAACATGGAAATGTATAATGTTTCAGTTTTAATTTTATTTTATGAAAATGGTTTGTATAGAGTACAATATAGAGCAGTGATATAACAAAAATAAAAGTTTTGGTTGTAAATAATTGGTCCTTTTACCATTCAAAAGCGTACAACATTTTATTCGTATTAACTAACATTAGTACAGTTATACTCAATAATTGCGCGATATGTGGGACCGAACAAAGTAAGTCGAATTTGTGTAAGTCCATGGCTGGGTACAAAACAGCTCTTCAAACTCATATCAAAACAGTATCTCCTAACATGAAGTGGATGCATCTTTGCCTTCATCAAGAGGCTTCCTACATTAAAACTCGACCTTTGAAGTCTAGATTGTTTTCTTTGTTGTGCAAAGAGATGAGCAATGAGCATGTGGAGATTCATATTCATGCAAAAGTAAGGTGGCTCTCTCGAGGTAGTATATTGAAAAGGTTTTTTGAGCTTAAAGGTAAGCCTTCTTAATATAAAGTATGCAGATTTTTGTAAAGACTTTTCTTGGCTTTGCGCAACTGCTTACTTAGCTAATGTGTTTGAAAATTTGAATGTTAATCTGTTAAAACTGGATGTGATTCAAAATAATGCATTGCGCACTATCACAGGAGTAGCTTCCTCGGAACCTGTAGGAGCCATGCAACTTCAGAAAGGCATAGAACCCCTGAAATCTTGTACAGATAAATTACAGGTCAAATTTTAGGAAAGAGCAAGAGTGAACCACAGCCACTCGAAGAACTATAGACCACTGCCACCATGACTGAAAACTCTTACAACACCACTACATTGAGCAGAAAGACTTCATAAAGAAGTATAACATCGACCCTTCCACAGCATATCCACTAAATCTTTACGACAACGTTCTCCAGCTACCCACGGGACATCTTACATTACAGGACTTCTATGACCCCAAGGGAGATAACCACCTTGACGGAACTGAAGCAAGCCTTCATTAAAAACCTTGAGTAAGTAATACCCAAAAGAAGAATGGTTACCTACTTACACCGATGGATCCAACTCAAAGTCAGGTGTGGGGTCTGGCTACTACTGCGACCTATTCGAGGAAGTAGTGGGTGCTAGCCCCAGCAACTTTGATGGAGAGGTGAAGGCTGTCGATGAGGCTGAAACAAAGCTGCTCGCTTTGGACAAACATCCCTCCCATAAACACGCTGTCTTCATGATAGGCTGAGTGCCAGAAAACCCTTTCGGCACTGCTCAAGTAGCACATGGACAGTGGCCCTACAGTGGAAACCCACTTATGTCGATATAGCAGGGAAGGAGAGAGCAGACCTTCTAGCAAAATGAGGATCAAGTCTACTGCAACTAACAATCTATGAATTTTGAAAACTGGCATTTTCTAATTGTAGAAAATAATTTGTTTTATTATTTACACTTGTTTAAAATGTATCCTTCACTATATTTTACCCCCAGATTTTTTTATACATTGACAAGCAACTGCTTCATGAATATTGAATCTTGTGTTTTTTAATATCTTGCTCTTGAACCTACTAAGATAGTATGTTGAATGTATTATCTATTTTGTTGTATATGTTTGTTCAGATGAAAAGGATTGTTATTGTAGGCAGGGTAAGTATGTATAAAAATGTACTTTCATCTGGTGTATAGGGAAGGAATTATGGTTCAAATTTTATATAAATGGCATATATATCTTTTCCATTATGAACATAGGTAGTAGTCAGTTACATTCCTGTTTATGTTTACTTTAGTGGACTCGATTTTAAGTAACACCCTTGTAATGATAACTGATATTATTCAGAGTTAAACAGCTTGGTGGCGATCGTGGCTAATTTGTGGTCAAAGAATGCAATGGCAACACTTTTTGTTTGTTTCTCTAATCCCCCATAGTTAAATATTGTTTGTCACTGCTTGATTACAGTTTATGTCTGTCAAATGTTTTTCTTTAGGATTGTGTTCCCGATTGACTGATCACAAATATTGGTTGTGATACTCTGTATGTGCTAATCCAACATTTGGTGGTACCCATTTAAGAGTAATCTTTTTGGCCAAATTCTTTAATATATTAACATTTTCTAAATTTCTGCTATATCTTACATCTGTTCTAAATTACAGTACGGGTCGCTGATCTCAGATCGATAGATATGAGATCTGTCCTCAGTCAAATGTTTGTCTATTTGCCATTATGCCCTTTTACATTCTGATGACATGACTTCACTAATCTAATCATGTTCAGGATTTTATAACCAGGTCTCAGAAAATAAAAATTTTTAAATAAAATATTTTCATTTTAAAAAGTTTTTTAATTTTTAAATAAGAATTAACTGAAGACGAATTATTTATTTAACACCAATTAAGTATATCCTGGATAGGTTTTCACAAAGTAAAAAGGTTATTGATTTTAGCAGATTTTCAAAGAATAATTTCAAGTATGAAAATTATTAGCTGATCAGTCATGTTTTGCAATTATAGTGTCAGTTAGGGAAAGAAAATGTAGAATGTTAATAATCTTATGAGATTTTAATTATAAAGAAAATAAAAACATTAACTAATTTTATTTATAATTAGGCATTTTTTGGATTTAGATCTGATTTGCATTAAGTTCTTACAATCATAAAATTTCTGTTTTCTCAAACTCTTTGCTCTCTATTACAAATTTTACAATTTAAAATATGAATTGTATTAATAAAGTTATGGTGTGTCAGCAGTAATTTTAATTATGTACCAATTAAATAAATGCTTAAAATGTAATATTCAGATATAAATATAAAAGTATAAGATAGGTTTTGGGTAAATGTAATAATAAATTTTGAAGTTGCTTGTTGCAATCATCTTGAATAAATAAGTAATTATTGAGTAACTGAGTGAAAACTATTAACTTACTTTGCAGGCAAAAACAAATAAAAATAAACACAAAACTCAAAAATTAATCATTTATTTACTCATACGTGTTTCAGTGACAAAGTCATCATCATCAGTGAGTGTTACTACTACAAACTCTAACTTACAACTAGGGCAAAAGTAAGGTTACACTTCCATATTTACACATTAGGTGTCTTTATTTAGAGTTTATGGTAGTAACACTCACTGATGATGACTTTGTCATTGAAACGCGTATGAGTAAATAAATGATTAATTTGTGAGTTTTGTGTATGTTTTTAACATAACCTCACAAGCTAAGCTCAAAGAATATTTGTACAAATATGGCACTCAAGTCAATGGAGCTTAATTTACTACATAAACTAAAATTGATAGAGTTTGTAGTAGTAACACTCACTGATGATGATGATGATGACTTTGTCATTGAAACGTGTATGAGTAAATAAATGATTAATTTGTGAGTTTTGTGTATGTTTTTAATTGTTTTTACCATAACCTCACAAGCTAAGCTCAAAAAATATTTGTACTTTGCAGGCGTATTGCGAAACAGTTGTTTTATTGTTTCACATAAGGAAGTAAGTTAATAGTTTTCACTAAGTTACTCAATTATTACTTATATAATAAAGTTTGTTCGAACTAAGATTGTTCTTATAAAATTATTAGCATAAATATATTAATTTTAGAAATTTTCATAAAAATATTACTAATGTAAAGTTTTATTAGATTATTTATGGTTATAGTAAATGAAATTTAATAATTAATTTATACACTCCAACATTATTGCAGATTGCTTAAAAATATGATAGTTATTTGTATATATGTATTAATAATCAGAAACCAAATATTGTAACCTATATATTATAATAAAGTAATTTGTAAAGTAAAAGAGTAATGTCATCTTTTATATATTTTTCAAAATATGTACACAGTTAAAAATAAATTATGTACTGTTGGCTTGTGTTTATCTTATCCTGGCAGATTTTGCCTACTCCTATTTTCTATGTTCTCACGTTTTAGTTTTTTCTTGCAACAATGTTGTAAGAAATAAATTAAAGTCTGTAAAATTATAATATTTTAACAGAGCTTTTAAAAACAAAATTTTTGAAATTTATTTTACTTTGCTTATATAATAATGCATTAATAGTTAGGACCCTTTATAAACAACTGTAAAAGTCCAGTTACATTGCAATTCATAGAGATTTGTCTGTTAAATACACATGAATATAGGAAACAGTTCTCTCACAGTTCTCCAAGATCCTCTATGTGACTTCTAATACAGTTAATGTTCCACTGTATCGTGAACTATTTAGATGTGGACATCGCAGATTAGTGAACAAGACTCGTGATTCTCATTGTTATTATTTCCTTCTGGGGAACCTGAAACATTAGAAGAAGTCTCAGACTTCAAATCCATGATCTCAGTGATGAAAGCTTAGGGATTTATTTACGAAGGAGAGAAAGATGTCTTTACGATTTGCAATTTGCGATCTCCTTATGGGAAAATGTCTTATACAGGAATAAAAATACTAAGTAACTAACAACCAGTTTGTCAAGAAAAACAAAACTTTTTTGAAACATTATTTTATTCTTGAATTTTCTCATACTTTTAACCCACACAAAAAGTCTACCCCCGTACAGTTAACCTCACTAATACCAAATTCACACAACACGAAATGAATTTAATAAATAAAGGCCTAAAATACAACCTACATTATAAATCAAATAATATAACAAATAGAAACATTATACTACAAACTGAAACAGCCATACAAAAACCAACACCAAAGACCAAGACTCACTTCGACATGACAAAAAAACTTGACCAAACACAAAAAACATAACCAACAAAATCCTGAACAATGAAATTAAAATAGCTGCAAACATAAAACTAAAAGCTCAACTAAACATCACACTCACTACAGCAGACAGAGGCAACACCTCAGTAATTATTAATACAAACAACCTAAATGACAAAATCCCATATCCGTAACCCTCAACTTCCTAGAGGCCCATTTAATACAGAATGACATACAAAAAACCCAAGCCACCGAAATCCTAAACATCTTTCAAACCATCACCAAACAAAACTATTTCCCCCATAACTCAAACTTCTATTCACAATCAGATGGCCTACCCATGGGAAGTCCTATCAACAGTGGCCTAAGCAAAATTTTCCTACAACTCATAGAAAACACCTAGATACTCACAAACAATACACACGCACACAAAATCATTTACTGGCACAGATACGTCGATTATATCATAACACTATACAGAGGCAACACCCGACAATGCGAAAAACTCCTCACCCACAATAATAAAATACACCCAAAACTCCACTTCCCCTCAGAGATTGAAAGCAACCGATCCCTAAACTTCCTCGATCTAACCATAACAAAAAGCCATACACAAAAAACACAGCTTCAACATTTACAGAAAACCCACAACGACAGACACACACTTATCCACAACACCTCAAACCATCCTATCCAACACAAACACGCAGCGTTAAGATCCATGCTCCATAGACTTAAAGAAGTTCCAATGACCACAGAAAACATAAACTAAGAACTAGACACCATTAAATATTTAGCACACACAAATGGATGCAACACCATAATAATAGAAAAACTATGGCACAATATACAAAAAAAAAACACTAAAACTAACACTACAGAGAGGGAAAAGAAATGCATCACAATACCATACATAAACAAAACATCAAATAAAATAGCCCCAAATTTAAAAAAAAAACAGGATACAAAATAGCATACAAAACCAATAACAATTTACAAAACAAAATACAACACGACACCAACAACAAAGATTAACTACAAGCACCAGGCGTATACAAATTAAACTGCAACAAATTCTACATTGGGCAAACACGTCGCAGCTTTAAGCAAAGAGTCGAGCAAACAGAACACCAACTCAGCATTTTACAATCACATTAAAGATACAGAATATAAACATAGACATTTACCATAACCTAAAAATCTTACACATCAACAAAAAAAGGATCACATCTCAACACTAGAACAATATGAAATTTACAGAAACACAAAGTAAAAACATATTAAACGAACAAACCCAATACAAATCACACATAATCTTTGATACTATCGAAAACTTGCCTTTAAAACAGTCACCGACTAACCCAACATCTTTAGGCAGAAGACACTGATGAAGATCACCACATATTGATTAAAAATGTTCTGTCTCAGTAAGTTTTTACAAAATTTAAAGTTTGGATAGTTATAAACTAATGTTAAAGGGATTATTTTTTTAAATTTTAACCCTTTTATCAGGCAGGCTCTAAATCATTAGAAAGTCAATTTCTGGGAAAGTGTATTTTCAGTAGTAATTACAATGCCCGTTAAAAATTTAGAAATAGCAATATAAAAATGGAAAACTATTTCTCTTACAGTATGTGAATTTTTTTAAGAGGTGTATAATTTATTGCTTTTCTTAAAATAATGACTTTTTTGATGAAAATAAATTTTTAATTTGTATTTTCTAAAAAAAATTGAAAGGAATTTATCAAGAGTTAGGCCACATATAAAATAAATGTTTCTTGGTAAAACAAATATCTTTTTTAGTAAAAAATCTTTTTATTTCTGGAAAAATACAAATAACAGGGTACAATTTTTTGACAAGCCTTTTAATAATTTCGAAATAGCATTATTTTTAACAAGTTGGACGTTTACAGTCTCTGTTATTGCTTAAAGACTTGTTAATTTTTCATTATTACCATGTGCGGTAGGGATGGGCCGGTATATACAATTTTTGTTTCCGATTCTTAATTTTTTTCCAATTCTTGAGTTTTAGATCAATTTTCAATTCAAGTTATGTAGGCCTACATGGTATTTTTAATAATAAATTTAGTTAATATCTTGGTCATATGGTAAAGTATGTACCATTTTAATTTAATACTCTACACAAAACGTTCATCCCTGGTTTATGAATAGGAATTTCTGAATGCATGACAAACATAGGCTATCAGATAAAAGTAATGATATATTCAAAATTACATTTGTGAACTTCAGTTCACAATTACAATATTTCAGTACTAACCCATTTCAGTTTGTATAACTGGAGAAATTGAAACTACTTTTTCATTGTGTTTTATTTAAGAGGGTGAGCAGCAGACGGAGGAGAGCGGTGGTGACAAATGGACAGAAATGCTTCCGATTGTCTTTGTTGTCACATCATAAATAATATTTTTGTTATCTCAAATCAGCCCTTGCTTATATCATTTAATTCATTCAAAGAAACTTACACATAAATAAGGCATAGTTGATAATTAATTATCTTTCCAATCTATTACACCACACTCGTATTTTAACATTAAAAAAAACTTTTAATGTCAATAAGTGTGGTGGCAATAATTGTACATAGAATTTAGCAATTTTAAACAATAATTAATAATGTTATTTTTAATTTTACATCATGTTTATAATTTTTTTAATTAATTAAGTAACGCTAGTATCGATATACATTTTAACATTAAACTTATGGAAGCCTGTACACTGAACCATCCTAAGGCTCTGGGGTGGAGCCCTGTGGATGGATTTACATCAAACTTCATACAAACCATTCTGAGAATAGGTTAAACATATCCTAAAAATATGTAAAATCCCTCTAAATTTCATGAACTTCTGTTCAGCTGCTTAGGCGTCCATAAGGTGCATACATACATACATACATACATCCCTTTTTTCACACATATATATGGGGTTAACTAAATTAAATTATTTTTAAATTGCAATTAAATTCACATAATTTTATACACTTTTACATTTTCTTAGGCAAACATTAAACTAAATTTTGATAAAATAAATAAATCAATTTAATGACAATATTTGATTATATTGTTCCTATTTTTGAGAATTAAGTTTTCAAATATTTACTTAATTAAATGCTAAATAAAGAAGAGTAAATGCTATATTTAAATAAAACATCTAAAATTTAATCAGCAAATTAACATTTTATATAATTAAAAAACATATTTCAATCATTATTTTTTCTAATATGTTTATTTAACTCTTTATTTATTGTTTATATGTTGCAAATGAATATGGACAATATTTGTATATTAGAAATAAAGGGAATTATAAAACTACTTTGCAAAGAGAAAGATTACAGTAGCCTACTTCTGATTTATTAATTAGGTTTCTGAATGTTGTTAATCTAGGAGAGTTTTTAAAAGCATTAAAAAAATATTGTACTTATCATATTTATCCTTTTGTGATTAGACTTTTATTAAACATAATGTTTAAATATTAAAAAAAAATAATAAGATACTTTATGTGCTGTGCTATAATTAAGCTAAAAAATATTGCTACATTACAGTAAATTGGATAGCGATAAATTTAAACATTAAAAAAGGCAAATCTTAAAGATAAAAAATAATTTACCTTCAAAAGTTAACTACTTTTTAAAGACAAAGATTACTTTGGATTTACTATTTACAGTAGAACCTCGATAATTCGTGCTAACTGGGACCGTGGCCCATCAGGGTTATTGAAAGACCGGGTTAACCAGACACTAGAGAAAACTTAAAAGAAAACATTGTAATTACAGAAAAACTCAGAGTAACTGAACTTACATATTATACAAGGCCTATACACTTGAACTCGATCGCGATTTAATTCTCGGTAAACAAATTTGTCAATTTTGGCTGTTTAATATTGAGAGTCGCTTTTGTGCTGTGCGATCCTGTAGTCAATTTAGGATGAGACGCACAAATCATTATTTTGTTTATCTGTGGGTCTTGGAGGTTTTTATTATTGTGTTAGACATTTTATATATGTACCCTGCTGTACTCATTTGATTTTTGTTATTTCTTATTTATTGTTTTATTCTACTTCAAAATCATTCCGGGTTATTTGGAGATCATAATTAAAGGAGTCTAATTATCGAGGTTCTACTTAGGTTCAATGCACAGACCTAATCAAAACATGTCTCCTGAAAAATATCAGTAAGTAGTGGTTTTTTTGCCAAGTAATACCAAAAGTATAATTTATAAGAAAAACCATCAAGTGGATGAAATGTATAACTTAAGTTTAATATTGTTACAGAGGGAGGAGAGAGGTATGTGCTAGCATTAAATAACTTGAAACACACTAAACACTTTTAAATGTTTTAAACTTGCCTATAGTAGCACTTACTTTGCTTGTTGAGGACGGCCGTTTTGGGATATGTGTCCCTTTGTCCTGACAACTACTATAGGCAAGTTTAAAACATTTAAAAGTGTTTAGTGATTACTAGTAGCTCACTCGAAGATGGAATCAACAAATGTTGAAATTACACGTTGAACCAGTATGACACGTTGAAATATCTTTTTATTTAATAAATAAACCGGCCCCATTGGTCCTTTGAGGAATTAATATGAACTAATTATTAATAACAAACTCAAATAAAATCTATTTAAACAAATTATTTAAACTCTATTAAACTTAGTAACTATGAGCATTATTGGAGAAAAATATGTGAGGAATCATAACCTTGAACGCGCTATTGCCACACTATAACTGTTCATTCCTAAGCTGGAGCATGATCAATCGGTAGAAAACAAAAAGCTAGCCCTATTTAAAAACATTTGTTTTTGTATTGTGTGTTGCTTCAAAGGCCATCGCTAAAAAATAGCAGTCGTTTAGAAAACTGATTTAGATCAATTTTGTTAAAAACTTTATGTAAATGATCTGGTTATGTATGACAAATTGAATAAAATAATATTTGTAACAGCCTTTCGGTCTTGTCATATCTACATTATTGTAACATAAGTAATATACCCCTTATATTATAATGTCTGTGGAATGGTATTTTGCTTCCTCTATTCCTCCCACCTATACCCGTTTTTCGAGGTTACACGCCTGCTTATGTGTGACCAGCTATATGTGTAATAATAATGTCGAAGAGTTTGAAAATTGACAAGAAAATTGTTTTAAAAGTTTAATGAAAAAGTATAAAGATGTATAAAAGGAACAAGCAATGCTGTTAAAATTTGGAATTCCATTAAAAAAAACAGTTGAATACGTTATCAAGAAAGTACAAGAGTAAAACATTATAGCTCAAAAGAAAAAAGCCAAATGATGTCTTTTTGGTTAAAAATAAATTTTATTATTTAAACATTTTTGAAGTGGCATCACAGATTTTTCCAAAACACTTATTGCATTAAACACATTGTTCATTATTAACAAGAGTCATGAGCTTCGTTAATGAACTTGAAAATGTCAAGTGAATGTTAAAATCATGTTGAAATATTTGCTCTGCAATGACTCTCATGTAAATCCAATTAAAATTTTTATATTTAAATTTTGCCGTTGAGCTTTTTATCGGTCAAATGAAATTTCTGGTTTATTTTCAATTATTTCTCGGTTGAAATGATTATATATATATATATATATATATATATGTGTGTGTGTGTGTGTATGTGTGTGTAGTTCCTTAGAGGTTACATCTAATGTCAAACCCGCCAGAGACGTTTATCCGTTCCAAGAAGGCACCCGTTAACAAAACAATTTTTTTAAATTCGATGGCAACATCTTTTCAGGCCGAACTAGTGAACTCAGAAGTATAATGGGACAATTTTATCTGTGCTTTTGTCCTTGAGAGATTGCAACAGGCGAGAAGGGAGGTGGAGGGCTGTGTTGGGTCAGTATAAAACTTTCCTACAAACTATCAAGACACTGACTTGTATGAGTCGGCCGATATTAGAAAAACTCATTGATATAATAGTTTCGGTATAAAATAGCAAAGAGTCTTGAAATATGTGTAGACATATTGGATGGAGAAACTGTAGATATATAGAACATTCTGAAAATGTAACATGTTTTCGGAAGTAATAGTGGACGAGAAGTGGAAGTGAGCAAGTGGACAGTTAGGTGGACGCAATTAATAATTGTAATAACTCACCATATTTTATAATTATGTGATAGGAATATTACATTAAAAAAATACTACTGGCTCTAGGGACTTCAGTGTACTGGGTTGGAAAGTGGAAGGGGGTGCCATCTTGGTTGGGGAAAACTGCTTCACTGGGTC
Organism: Prosapia bicincta; assembly: GCA_036971475.1. Classification (NCBI taxonomy): domain Eukaryota; kingdom Metazoa; phylum Arthropoda; class Insecta; order Hemiptera; family Cercopidae; genus Prosapia; species Prosapia bicincta. The sequence goes on from JBAIZL010000001.1 coordinate 242,034,577, forward strand.
TTTAGTCATGACATCTCTATTTATATTACTTTTGTTATCAATGCTTGTTATCATGCTCTGTGGGAATGGACATCAAAAAGAAAATACCGATATTCAATATTATCAATTAAACTACCAGTGAATATCAATATCTAGATATCATCTTTAAAACCAATCAAAATATCGGAACAAAATAATAAAAAAAGGGAATTCCCATTTTTTATAAAGGGAAATGTAATGTTAGTAAAGAGAAATTAAAATCAGAGTAAGCAAATGAAAAAAAAATAATAATAATTTTGTAAAGTTGTGTTTAAAAATACAGGAATTAAAATTTACAGTTACAAATTATACATTTTGTTGTTTTCTTCATAAAATGAACATTACATTCTGATAATTCTCTTCCTAGAGAGTCCAAGAAATTTCAGCATATTTGGATGATTGGGTTTTAGTCTGCTCCTTTCTTCCGATAACCCTCTACTGGCGGTATGGGTTAGGTATAAAGGCTGTAATGGGATGGATTTATGACTGGAATGGGGTGAGTTATTTTGGTTGTGTGTCATGTAATGGAAAAGGCTGTTGGCTTCAATATGTGTGTCATCATTTAATATGTTTTCTTTATCTGTTGTGTAGTGTTTGTATATCTCGTATTTCTCTAAGGTTGTTAGTTTTTTTACTTTGTTTTAATGTGTGTAGAACATTTAAATTAGTATGTGTTCTACACACATTAAAACAAAGTAAAAAACTAACAACCTTAGAAAAATACGAGATATACAAACACTACGCAACAGATAAAGAAAACATATTAAATGATCACACACATTTTGAAGCCAACAGTCTATTACATGAGACACAACCAAAACAACCCACCCCATTCCATAGCCATAAATCCATCCAGTTACAGCCTTTATACCTAACCGATGCCGCCAGTAGAGGGCTAGCTTCATAAAGGAACAAATGTCAGCAAGTAAGCAATTACGTATTCACTTACTTAATTACTTTTAAATTTATAGTTTAATCAGTAAATTCAAGATGATTACATCAAGCAACTTAAATAGATATAGTTGACAGTTTCCATCCTTGTTTTATTACTTTAACAAATATGAAATTTAATAATGAGGAAGAAATTTGAAAGCTTCAAAATATAACTAAAACAAACACAAGTATAAAATACTTGATTAATTTAAAACAAACATGTCACACTCCACTGTTTTATAATGTAAACATTAAAGTATAAAAGTTTTAATGAATACACAATCATATAAACTAATTTGTGATTAGTTCTTTTAAAATGATTTTTCTGTTCCACAAAGTCCAGTGTTTAAAAATATTTTTCAATACATATTACTGAATTTAAGTAAAGAAACATGATTAACAATTATCAGATGATTTTTGAAAATCCAGCTGACTAGAATAGTTTTTTTTAATATTTTGGTAAATTATATAACAAGGTGGAAAAATATATGTTTGTAGAATACATACTGTGTATGTCAATTAGCTTATGGTTTTCAGAAATTTGGTAACACTATAGAGTGTATATAGTTGTTTACACAGCAATCTAGTTGAGTTCTTCCTAATTAACTGTTTGTCTTTTAAATTATAAATAATTAGTTTCTACCAATATTGCTCTCTATTCTTAAACTTTACAAAATTTCAGTTGTCAGGTAACAATTTATCAAAAAAACCTTTAGGCCTATTGACTAAGATTCTCTTTAGATGATTTCAGCTGATTTTATTTTAAAGTTTGTAATTTATTTATGTGTATTTCCATTTATTATCATATTTATTTTGTTTAAGTTGAAATTTTTCCAATCTATTCTCAAATTCTATCTACACAATTTACTCACTTCAAAAAAATTATGATATACTGCTTGCATTTTTGTTGCAGTGCTGTTGCTTATTTTATATTTGAATGATGGAAGACGAAAAATTATATAACTTTGGATCGATTGTTGTTGGGATGAAGAAAACATTTACAGTTGAAATTACTAACAATAGCACAGTAAGTTTCTCAGATTCATATTTATTTTTATTGAGAAAAGTGTAACAAGGTTATAATAGTAGTAAGAAAATTATTAAATAGATCAATGAACTTAGAAAGAAATAGAAATAAGATGACATAGGTATTCATCTAAATCAGTAAAATTTATTACCTTGTAACATAGCCTTAGTTGACTCGGAAACATTTCAGATATAAAAATTAAAAAAGCTGAGAGGAAAATAAGACAACAACAAAAAACTTTTTTTTATTGTAAACAATTTTACCCACACCATTTTATCGTACTTGTAAATATAAATTTTTTTACTTGCTAATAAAACCAGCTAACTTCAACCTTTAGACCAGGCTATCAAACACACTTTTAAACAATGCAATAACAAAGACGTCAAACATATTCTGAAGCCTGACAAGAAAATATTCAATGACATAATGGTATAAATAAACATTTTTCTTAATCTGAAATTCGCTGGTAGAGCATAATACAAGGTAAATTAAATTATTATTTTTAAAAAATAGGAGGGTAAGAACAAAATTTATATACACTATTAAATTTAATTATAAATTTACAAAGAAACTTTTTTTTTACCTATAATATCAATGTTTAAAAACAATGTTTTACCCCTTTGTTTGCAGTTATAAACACTATGATTTATGGTGAAAAAAATAATACACAAGAGCTGTCTGAAACATAACTTAAACTTTTTAATATGAAACATTTAATTAGAACATTAAAATACAGTATGAGTATATGCTTCTGGCAAGAGATTTTTATATATTTGTTTACTTAATCCCCATATAAATTCAGGTACAGTAGCTTAAAAAATTTAATTTTCATAGAAATTTTCTACCTGACAGTAATAATTTATCTCATGCCTACCTGCAATTCTATGATGCTCTTGTAGCACCGTGTTAGGAGTCAGTTTTGAAGGTCATGGGAAGGTAATGAGCAACTGGTTGGATTTGGAGGATGATACCTCTTTAGGATGTACATTCCCTTAAACATATCAAGTATGGGATAAAGATTGTCATGCACTGTGATAGTAGTACAAAGTATATGGTAGATGCTTTGCCATACCTAGGTAAAGGGACTTGTCCACCTGACGTTGCTGCTGGTATTTTTTATACTGAGCAGTTAATTAACACTGTAAAGGGTGTTAACACCATTTACATTACCATAAACAACTTGTTTACAAGCATACCACTCGTTTGACTCCTTTTGAATGAGCATAAACTGTCAACAGTAGAGACTAAAAAGAAACAAACCCGATTTATCAGCCCAAGCTACTGACAAAAAATTTCAAAATTGAAAATACTTATGTCTCTCTTTCTATTCCACGAGGACTTGAGAGTTGTTTCGAATAAGCCAAGCAGTGACAAATTTGAACTACTTGTCTCTAGCATACATGATGCAGTAACCATCAATGACAGAAGAAGTCAGATGTATTTAGTGTTTACAATAACACTAAAGGTGGTGTTGATTTATTAGACCAAATGTGTCAGATCATGAAAAATGGTCACAAAACCAAAAGATGGCAATTTTGCTTTTTTTACAACATGATAAACATTGGTACAATAAATGCTTATATCGTATATGCACATAACTTATGTTTGCTAGGGCGGACACCCCTTTCCAGAATCGACTTTATGCTAACACTTCATAAAGAGCTGACAGAAATTAAGGCTAGAGGCAACCAGAAATGAACATCAAATTGAGAACTTCAATAGAAGACTTATTTGAAGACTAATTTAAGTAGCTGAAGAACTTGTCCTTGTCAACAAAGACCAACAATGTCCTCGCAAAGACTACAGTTATTGCCACTACTCAAAATGAAGATTCACAATGATTTATTGCAAATATGGTAAGCCTATTTGTCGTGAACAGTTGTCCTGAATGTTTGTAAAAAAGCTAGAAAAAACAAGGATTGTAAATTAAACAAATAAAATAAAATTACCGAATACTATCTACTTCTTGGTATGCTCAGGCGTAAAAGTCATTTAAAAACAAGTGAGAACAAGTTAATCATATGTTACACCGCCTAATAAATATACCAATGCTACAGAAAGACTACGACGAAGAACTTAATACCATAAAATCCATCGCTCAACAAAACGGCTACCAACACACACTTATAGACAACTTACTCAGGAAAATAAAACATAAACACCATCAAACAGCCACACAAGCACACCACACAAAAAACAACAAATACATATCCCTCACCTATCACAATAAAAAAACACATAAAATAGCTTCCACATTCAAAAAACTCCATTACCAAATATCCTACAAAACAACAAACACTCTAAGAAAACATATACAACCTTTTCAAAACGAAACTGACACATACAAACTCTCAGGTATTTACAAATTAACTTGCAACGATTGTCCCAATTATTACATCGGCCAAACCGGCAGGTCATTCTATACACACTTCGATGTACACATCACCCAAACAAAACAAACAAACCCAAAATCCAGCTACGCAAAACACCTAAATAACACCCAACACACCCAGACCGACATACACACTAATTTAAATACTCTACACACATTAAAACAGAGTAAAAAACTAACAACCTTAGAAAAATATGAAATATACAAACACTACACAAGAGACAGGGAAAATATATTAAATGACCACACACACTTTGATGCCAATAGCCTCTTCCAACACATCACACCTAACGCCGACAACTCACCCACTGTCATAAATCCAACCCTGTCATACCGTTTGTAAAGAGCCAAAAGCCGCTAGTAGAGGGTTAGCTTCGTAAAGGAACGATCGTTTTGAAACACGTCAGCAAGTAAGCAATTATGTATTCACTTAGTTAAGTAGTTTAAATTTAGTTTAGGGTAGGTGAGAAAAATTTAAGCATAGGTACCCATTAGTGATTAAGTATTAGCGGTACACTTGTAAGGATTAACATGATTATGACTAGAGATTAATTATGGTTTTATGTTTTAACTTGAACTAAAACTGCAAAGACAAAGTACGGAAAGGAAACAATTAGCTCTGAACCAAAAAAATCAAGACAAAAACTGTCTTAAAAATTCCAGTGTTGCTTCTGTTTTTTTAATGTGCATTATGAATTTATTCCTAAAAGACAGACAACAAATGTCTTCTTAATCACAACTCTCAAGTGCTTGAGAGACTGATTATGTTAATGCAATCAAATTCTGAATTGGCAACTTAATTGACTAAGGGAAGGACGGTTTCTTCTCCATGAAAATACACAAGCACATTTAGAGTTGATTGTTTGCATGTTTCTGGCAAAAAATACAATCATATCCTTGATTATCTTATTTGTCAGATCTTCAACTCTGCAACATTCTCTTATCAAAATGAACAATTGTGATTAGGGAACGCACAATATACATATAAGGCTACAAAACAAAGAACGATGAGGAAACTAAAAGACCTAATACTCAAAGACTTCCAGGAGTGCTTTTGGGCATTAGAAAAGAAGGCAAAAGAAGTGCATGGAAATATTTAGAACTAAAAATAACTTTGGTAGCAGAAAACATTTATAGTTGAAGTTTAAAAAAAAGTTTTTATGAACTCAGTTTGCGTATTTATTGGATAGATCTTTTATTAAGGAATCAATTATAATACCTATTATGTGAAAATAACCTATTACATTCCAATTGGTCATAATAAATTTAAGTTGTTTTTCTAATGATAATAATGTAATATATATATATATATATATATATATATATATATATATATATATATATACACACACACACACATACACACACACTAGCCATCATGGCTTCTTCCACAGCATCTCAATTGTCCTTGTGCATTTTCTTCAAGATCTGATGGGAAACTACCATTTGGTGGCAATCATGACCTTCAAATGTTAATTTGAAATTATCTTAAACAAACTTTTTTTTTACTTAATTCTGCAGTTATTTATAATTAATTAATATTATAATGGTAACTGAGTTTTCATTGCACCTTACTATCTTATTGTGCACTTATTTCAAAGTTATTTATGGTTTATTTTTTAGGCTTTTAGTAATTTAACATTTATTTTTTGTAATTAATTGGTTATTTATAAGTTGGTTTGAGTTATTTTTGGTTTATTCAGATGTGTTTTATCACCTATTTATATTGGTGATACTAATTTAAATAACAGTATTTAATACTATTATTTTTAAAACACACAAACAAAAGTTTATTTATGAAAATTTATAACACATTAACTTACAACCCTAACATAAAACTAAATATTTTTACTGAATCAAATTTAAAAAACATTACAAAATGCAGAAAATTCATCTCAATTTTGTGAAACGTATCAAGTTTCATTCTGATGTATATATGATGTATCATAATTTTGTATTATGACACAACAAATATAAACACTTTCTTCTCATGTATAGTAGGTTCACCATTAACATTTTACTGAACTGTTTCCATTTATACAATAACAATAGATATTTTCTTGACCTCATTAATTTACTGAATTTGAAACAAAGATTACAACTGTTCTCCTCAATGACTATTTACCAAATTTAGAAACAGCTGATCAATTTTACATGAATCAATAGGGTTCTACGACAAAATTTTAAAAAACATCATAAAATAAAAACTGTGCCAAATTGCTTCTTAGCATAACTTTTCATTTCCAATTGAAAATGTTGTGTATGTTTTACAGGGACTGTCAGATAACCAAGAACTTGTCGATATTCATTACATGTTGAGATTCCTCAACATTATCCAATGTTAGAAGATTAAACTTTAAATAATAATAAACTCTTTTACATTCACAACATTTACACCCTAGATTTTTATAACCAAATTTTAATGATATTCAAGATATTTATTTGTCTGTAAGTCAGATACAACTTTTATTACAACCTCCTGCTTTTTTTTAAACAAAAACAACATATTTAACGACTACATTACATAACCTATTCAACATTTTGTAATAATTTTTATATCTTTTTTTGTGTTTATTTAGTAAATTATTTTTGTATTGACTTTGAATATTATTAAGAGATCAAACACTTTAGTTGCCTCAGTAGCTTTTTTTATTAATTCTCTTAGATTTGTAGTATGGCAAGTGGTTATTTTATTAAGTTCAAGGCAATAATTTCTAAATAAAAACAAAAAATTACTACCTTTTTAAAAATTGCTAGTATTGCTAGTATTAGTATATAAAAGGACAAAGAACTTATTTCATTTACTCAATACCATTAAGTGAAAAAAGTATCAAAAATCAGAAGGTAATTTTGCTCTCAATAAAAGTTACAAGCCTTTTTTCTATTATAAGTATCTAAAATATCATTTAAAATCTTATTACAAAAATTTAAAGTGTAGTGTTTGTGTCTTCAATCAAAATCTAGTGGCTGTTATTATTTACTAAAACATGATTTAGGTAATGTTGATATTCCTAGTTTACTATTCTCTGTAAAATACACACACACACACAACAAAAATCTATTATGTTGAGTTTTTCTTTCTATTTTAGATTCAACAGTCCTACAAGATAGAACAACAGTCAAGGTCATACCAACAATGTTGTTCAGGATTTCTAATGTCACCAGATACATGTCCTCAAGTATCCCCAGGTAAAAGTTGCAAGTTCAAATTAACTTTTAGCCCAACTTTTCCTGAAAATAACTATTGTGATTATTTCACTATACATAATCTGTTTGGAATACAAATGAAAATATGTGCTCTTGGTTATGGAAAAGGTGAGTTTACTGTCAGTTTACTGTTAGTGTTGTAATGTGGTTAATAAATGTACTTGTGTTATAAATATATTGTTTGGAAAGAGGCATGGACTTTTTGATCTTACTAAAGTTTAAACTATAAATAATCTTCATTGGCACAACTATAGTACCTGAATTGAATCTCTCAATAAATAAATATATGATAATAAAATTATGTATATAGTTATATAGATAAGTATGTCAATTATTATCTGCAATTTAGTTATATATTTTTTATGTTGGCAGTAATGTTGTTTCTTGTTTGTGATGCATGCTTTGCTTATTTGTCCACATGTTTCAAGGTAATAAGTTAGTTTCATTATCGCTGTTGTGCTGTTAATCATGGCTGCTTTGCTTTCTATTAGCACCAAATAATAGCAACGTTCAGTGATCCATTTTTTGTAGTCAGAAGGTGTACCAGGCTGAAATTCATCGAAGACTTTTGGTACAATATGGAAACAGTGTTTTGCCACAATGGAGTGTCTATGAATTAATTGAAAATTTCAAAAGAGGTCGTAAATGTGTTTAGCACGATGAAGGACTATTCACTTCACTTCGGTTCAGTCATATTGCTCATGGTTCTCATGCCTTGTCCACCAATGATCTTTCTTTTTCTTATTTTGACTAATCCTGGTCTGTTTCAATGGCCAACCAGAACAACTCTTTTGTCTTTTTCCATACACTTGAAAATTTCACTTTTTTATCCAAAAGCTTTCTATTTCTATAACAGGGGTAGCATACCTGTTTTAAGATGAGCTTCTCTATAGCCTATAATACAGACACACATACACACATACACACACACACACACACACTCACACACAAATATATATTCAGAATTAATTAGGAAATTGTGTATATTTTGTATACATAATTACTTCGGCGGTATATGTACCTAAAAAAGTATTAAGATTCACAGCCGAGAAATAATAAAGTGTTGTAAATAATGTAGGGAGATCTATGTGTGTAGGGAGATCTACCTATTAAAGGAGACCTATGTCTGTAAAGAGATGTATATATCTATGTACAAAGATATATGTTGAATCAGTTTCACCATCAAAGAAAAGAAAAAAATACTTGATGTAAGATTATTTAAAGATAAACTTTAGTGTGCTGTTATAAAGTGCACAATAAAATTTGTAAGAAACAATCAATATGCTAAATGTCATGTATAAATGTGCAACTGGGAATGACTATAAACATTAAATATTTATGGTGAATGTACGTAGCAAAGGACAGGTGAAAACAACCCAAGAGTGCGAAAAATTATATCCAAGGCGGAAATCGGTAGATAAAATAAAAGAGCAAATTTTAATGACGAAAATTAGATGCAAATACCTAAGTAAGGATAAAGGCAAGGAATAATATGAGACTAAATTTCTTTTTCAATTCCTATTATTAGTTCACACTCTCCTTATATATTTCATGCTCAATTGTTTAAAATTTGTAGTGGATGACAATTGATGTTAGTAGAGACTTTTCAAATAACAATTTATTAGTTAACTTTAATTAATTGGTTTTAGTTTTATATGGGAGAAAAACTATTCACAAAGGGGGCAAGGTATGGAATATAGTTATTTTGTCCCATTTGGTTTAAAATAAGTGGTAGCATATGATTTCATAAAACAGCTGATTTTATGTTATAGGTTATGTGCTAGAACAGCTGTTTTACGTTATTTTATTTATATTAATTGTAATTATAATAAAAAGTAACTAACATTAACAAAATTTCTTTGTTGAAATAAAGTAACAATTGATTTAAAAAATGTTTGTGTATATTGCTTCTTTAGTATTATTTTAAGGATTATAGCACTTAGAGTCAGCACAAAGGCAAGCTAAAAATGCTTATGTAAGAGATCATATCAAACTAGATCTTCTGTGTTAGTTTAGAACAGGTCAAGCTAATGAAGTGTCTAGCAGAATTGCATCAAGTATTAAAATTGTATCAATTAAACCAATATCCATTATAATCAAGTTAGAAAAGTTAGGGACATTTAAGAAAAAAACAAACATAGTAATGTTATAAACAGTGCTCTAGATCAAGAAGTTGTTGTATCACTCACACCATCAAAGCTGATGCTGCAGGAGATAGAATCTCAAGGATGACTATTGACTTTAAAACAAACAAAAAAGACTTCAACCGTTACCAAACAACCTGTCAAATATATAAGGATGGAGAGAATTTTATTCTATAAATTAACTAAATATCTTTCTTGAATTTTGTAGTCCATTACGTTTGGTGAATAGAAGTACATGACGGGATATTGTTAGGAAGCCAAGGCCCACCCCGGGCTGTAGCGCTACGTAGTAGTAGTAGTATTACGTTCGGTGAATCTTATTAATCACTTAAAGAATAGTTTATGACTATCCGAACTTTAAATTTAGTAAATTTGTTCGGAAGAAAAAGTAAATTCATCAGAAGACACTGATGAAGATCGGCACATAGCGATCGAAAATGTTCTGTCTCAGTAAGTTCAACAAATTTACTAAATTTAAAGTTCGGATAGTCATAAATTATTGTTTAAGTGATTAATATCTTTATCCTATTTTTTTTCGTAAATTTGTTAAAAATAACAGTACCTTAAACAAATTATTCTTAAACTAAATTTAGGTCATTGTAATTTTAAATTAATAAAAAAAGGCCAAGCAACTTTATACAGCTACAAATGATCTGTAGGGACATCAGTTTGAATAGGGTAAATAATATTTATAATAACATTTTACTAAACAAAAGAAAAATACTAACTTAAAAAAAAAACTTTCATTTGGTCAAGGGCTAAGTAATCCATTTATTCAAGATACTTACTTACATTACTTTATCGAACATGGTAACAATAATTTCCAGACAAGATTCTGACCAGAAGAGAAATTCATCTGTAAGCTGTTTTTTCCCCAAGTGAATTAAGAAGTTAACATTACAGAAATCTCTAGATGTACAACCAAAAAACTACACAGTGTTTGCTCTTCATAAATTTACACCAAAATATTATTTCTCTTATACAATATTCTACTAATGTTTACAAATGAAAATCACCCTTTTTAAAATTAGCACCTTCAAATAATTTTGAATTGCGTTGTATTTTTTATCCATCTTGTATTTTGTATCCACTTTGTATTTTGTGAAATTACATTTTAGCGAGCTATTCTAATTGCAAAATTATATTATTGATCAAGATTCAAATTCATGAAAATTTCAGAAGTTGTATTATTATAGGTGGTTTAATCTTTTATGAATAATTTTTGTGTTTTATGTGTGGTAAATTGTGACCCTATTGTAACTTTAAAAACAATGTGAATGAAGTCATAGCTACAGTGTTGGAACTACAAGGTATAGTGAACTTAGCCTTGAGAGATTGCAGTAGGTGATATGGAGGGGGGGGGGTAGAGGGTCAGTATAAAAACTTTCCTAAAAACATGACAAGGACTGTCAAAACACTCATGGTAACTATAAAACTACTAATCTCACCATACAAATGAGTTGATGATTGTATCCTTCTGTAATTTTGTGATAAATGATCATTTCTTACTTAAGCTATTGATGTATAGCACACTGTGGAATAAGTAACATGTTTTCAAAAGTGGCACTCCCTCAAAACCCAGTTCTCGGTTATGTGGTCCACTCTATATATACAAAGTAAATTAGTTCAATATTCAAATGCAATTTATTCATTAAACCATTTATATTTTAATTTCTTAAGTAATCAAAAACTGTCCAAATCATAATATTTAAATTATTCTAATTTTTTAAATTGCATTATTGTTTAATTTCTTAAAGTTTTTATACATTTCAGGAAATGGATGTTATTTCTCTCATAAAACTTTAACATTAACATGTCCTCCTTCAAATGAAAAAATAGCAAAATTCATAGAATTTCATAATCCAAGCTCATCCAATGTTGTCTTTTTATTTGATTTGGATATGAATCAATGTCCTCTGACAATAGAGCCTATTTTTGGAGATGTCCCATCTTGTAGCAGTATTCGTCTGAAAGTTACATTTTATCCTGCTTTTCCAGAAGTTTATTTTAAACGGATATTTTGCTTATGTATGTACCAGGTAATACAAGGTTGTTCAATACTTTTCAGTAAATAATTTACTATGATCAAGATTGTGATAAAATAAGTATTAATTTAAGTATTGTGTGTAGAAATTTAACAACTAGATTTATGTTATAAATTGTTTCATAAAATTTTATATTTTGAGTAATTCTTACTCTATATATTTCCTTTCCATTCTGATGATTATTTGACATGAATTTCCCACTGTTCAGAGAATTTTTGTTTTGTGAACATTGTTACCAATACAAGCATTAACTCAAGTTTTTTTTGCAGGATACACCTAATAATACTTTTGATATTCTTCTACTTTTACACTAGGATTTATATTATTATTTGGAGTATCATAATTATTTGCTATTTCTAGCATTGTCTACAATGCTATGACTGAATGCTAGGAATGGTAGATAATTATGATACTCAAAATAACATCTAATCATATGTGGCTAGGGGAGATGAATGTCATGTACTTAATCAAATTATTTTGACTGATGCTTGTACTTCATTGAGACATAGTGATATCACAAACAATTTTTGTTCTATATTTTAAGTCTTTTTCCCTCGCTAATTTAGTTATGATACTCAATGAATCTCTCTTCTTTTTACTTTTAATCTTTTTTTTATTAAATTCCTTCTATTAGCTCACACTCTCCTGATATATATCTTGTACAAATTTTCAATCATTAATAAAATACCTTTTTATTAATCCAATCAAGTTCAAATAGATTTTTTTTTAACCTATGGTGGATGACAATTGATATTAATACATTGTTTCCAAATATTTATTCAATGATTAAATTATAAAATTTGTGGGGTCCAGCCGGATTCGAACTGAGAATCTTCATGTACGAAGTCAAGCGCTCTTGGCACTGCACCAACTTTCCAATACCTAAAAGTATATTTCTCAAAGATGTGTATGATTCCCCCCCCCCCCATCTGTTTGTCATCAAAACCTCCATCGTACAACCTTAAACTGTTGCCATAGTTACCACACAATGTTATAAATAGTGCTCTAGGGTAACTAAAATAAAATTTTTCTTTGTTATCCTCAGCAGGAATTTACTTGAAAATTTTGTTTTTATATTACTTGTTCACTTGTAATAACAATAGAAAAGCTCAATAGGAAATTTCAATAGAAAGCCCTGTTTATTAACTCATATCTTCTGATACTCTCTAGTCTGACATATGCCTTTTACTACAATACAGTGATTGTGTTGGTGATGGGTAAAGTTGAAAATAATAATTTCTTTACCACCTTTTTAGGTTCTACCTTTTGGGTACCGTACTGAATTAAGCAAAAAGCCTATCTATTGTAGCTATACTTAATGTAATTTGTGATTTTTTTTGGATCCATTCACCTTTTATTAATTTGTCTATACACCTTTTGTTTAGACAAACCAATAATTGCCGAAAAGGACAAGTAAAGATTATTAATCTTTATTGTTTACAGGATTTGCTCTTTGTTATTGCTGGGTTTTCCAATATATTATATTTTGAGTATCAACTTACATTTTGTGTCTTTTTCTGATACATAAAGTCTATAAAATGATTTAACTAGTAAAAAAATAGACAAGCGATTGTACAATAGATCAAATATTTGTTTGCAGCTATTACAAAATAAGTCTTTAAGTAAAAACTGCTTATTTGTTGATTCTATCTTCACGTGAGCTACTAGTTTTAGCTAAACAATTTAAACTTGCATACTTATAACTTGCCTATAGTAGCACTTACTTATGTTTGTTGAAGACAGCCGTTTCGGGAGATGTGTCCCATTGTCAACTAAGTCCGTAAATGATCTCAAGGTTTACGTAGGTTAGGGTGGAGGTGGGATAAATATCTATAAAAATTTATAAATAGTTTAGTAAAACAATTTTTACATCAGGGTTGTTAACACATTTAATTGATCTATAAGTAATTATTGCGTAAATAAGTGAATACTTGAGATACTGTGTCACCGCTGCCAGTAGTGTCAGCTTTATAAATGAAATGATTGTTTCAAAACATGTCAGCAAGTAAGTTGTGAAGAATTCACTTAGCTACGCAGTAATTACTTATAGTTTATTCAGTGAGTTCAAGATTATTACAGCAAACATTTGAATGGCCATTGTAAAATTAGAAATTAATTTGGTTTGCAACTTCCCTTTCAAAGAATATGTTACGTGTCTTGCTGCCAAAAACTATATCTAAATAATTTTTTTTAAAACTTATCAAAACAACAAACAGCTAAGATTAAGAATTGTTTACACCCTGTCATCACAACTCCTACAGGAAAAGTGATATTTGCATCAAGGATGAGTATTATATTAAATAAAAAACAGCTTATTAGATACATATAGTTGTAGCAGGCTATCTTTCTGAGACAGAATTCTCAGTTTGAATTTGAAATAGAAAAAAGTATATTTTAACATGTCATACATGTGCCCTCCTCTACTGCGCTGGGATGTAACAACTCTGACCATGAAATTCACTATGATTAAACAAGTTTCCACTTCTATTTTGCCGATAACCCGTTGAATTTCCTCCTTCAAGTTATTGATGTTTCATGGTTTATTAGCAAAAACCAATTACTTCAGATGATCCCAAAGATGAAAGGCAAATGATCTTGGTGGGCGTTGATGGTTGGAAATATGAGAAATGACATGTTCCTGGAACTGTTCACCGAGTAACTTAATTCTTTTGCTGGCAGCGTGGCAGGGGGCACCATCCTGGTGATACCACAACTCGTCAATGTTCATTCCATCACAAAAACTCCCTAATCATTGTCCATACAATCTGTCTCCATGTACTATCACGGCTTGTCCTTCCTGATATTCAAAAAAGTAAGGCCCGATGACACCGCCCGATCAAAAGCCGCACCAAACTGTCACTCACTGTGCATACATTTCCTTTTCTTTATTCATGGGAGGCTTTTCTGAACCCCAGATACAGGAGTCCCCTTTGGTAACAAATCCATTTGAATGGAAGTGTACTTCATCGCTGAAGATGATTTTGTTTGCAAAGCTATCATCATCCTGGTGTGTTCTCAATACCTAGTCAACAAACTGACGTCTCTTCTGGTGATATGCCACTTTCAAGTGTTGCTTAAACTGAATTTTATAGGGGAGATAATGAAGATCGTACCGAAGAATCCACCATACAGAGGAACATCCTAAAGCCAATTGTTAAAAATGGCGCTGTATTAATTTTGCTGTGCTAACAACCACACTATCACGAGCAATTGCAATGTTCTGTTCAGTTCGACCAGAACGCCTCAAAGAATTTTTTCATGAGTCTTCGAACTGTTGATTCATTTGGTGCTTCATTACATTCTAGAGTACCGTGAATTCACCTGACAGTAGCCTCATAAATCTCTTCACTCTGATAAAACGTTTTAATGACTAACACTCGTTGTGCACAAGTTAACTTCTACATGGTTAGACACAGAATGCAAGAACGAAAGAAATACCAGCTGCGTCAACAATCGGAATGTTCTCAAAAATAGAAACATGGACAAACATTGTTGCCAACCAATAAATGAAAATTTACCCGCCTTTTAAAACATTTTTTTTTAACCCCCCTTTACAAGAACTAGTACTAAGAAGTGTTCTTGTTAAGACTAGCTCAGGTCACTTAATAAATGATCAGTAAATTTAATTGACTTTTGAATACTTAAAGTAAAAATAATATTAATCTGAAGTCATTATATTTTTTAGAAACTAAAATTGTTTTCTAATTTATGTTCTGCTGATGTTTAAGTATGTTCTAATGACAATAAAGAATGTTTTTGTTATGTCACAAATTTGAATAATATGGGTTTGTGAAATATGTGGTTAAATTTGTAGCACACTAAACATTAATTATTAAATAATATTTTAGTATTATAAAAATATTTATCTAACAATGAAATTATTTTCTTTTTATAATTTATGTTTACTTTTTGCCTATTTAGTAGACATAATATTTCTTAACCTCTATTTGTCATTTTTTGTAACTTTACATTCCTCTTTCACTAAATGTAACAAAATATCAATTTATACTGCTTTGAAATATAATAATGATTATTACACAATGGCATGGATTATTATTCATTCTAAAACTATATATATTTTTTTTAATGTATAGAAAAAGAGGAATTACAAAAAAAGTTACAATTTAGAAAAGACTAGATTTTACTAACTATTGGTTCTGCAGAGTATAAGTCCAGTGCTGAGTACCACAGCCACAATAACATTTGATCTTCTAAACCACTCAGTTTCAGCAGCAGAGATTCACTTGTTAAACATTTACACCACCTTTTAGCTCTCATCTGAATTACATAAACAATATTTCTAGTTTTGAAAAAATTGGAATTTTGTAGAGTTTTAATTTGAATATTTTCACCTTTCTTAAGAAATTCCTATTAGTTTCATCTTCCGTTAGAGTTTCTTGTAATACTGTAGCAACACATTTATAATACCTCACAGCTACACATTTATGTATAATTGCATTATTTCTAACTTACCTTAAACATTACCTTAAAAATAGATAAATATCATTAGTTTAAAGTTCAAATAAAATTAAAACAGTCAATATTTTTTAAATTATCAGGTACATGATAAATCAGTTTAAATTGGTTCCATGACATTATGGCAGGGTGCAAGCTGAGACGCATGCGGCGCAGCAAATGCAAACCACGTTTTACGGTGCAGTACACGCAACACACGTTTTTTTTTACCAGCGCATGCTGAGACGTAGCACACGGCACACACATGCCATTTTTGCCTTGAAAATGGAAGATACCGATACCAACTCATTTGAATTCGATATTGAAATTGAGGAATTGGTTCTGTGGCAGAGTGAATATATGAAAAAACGAAACACACACTTGGCTATGTTGGCCCACAAAGAGTCTTTATACGTTTTTTGCTATAACCTTCATGATTCACATTGAATAGCACATGTAACTCGCACAGAGTTATTAAAGATTTTAAAAATATAAGATCTAAGTACAATATGTAGACTACGGTTCATTATTTGTCTGTTACTGACTATATGAACCTATATCGACCATATATTTTCAAACGTGGGTGGAATTAGAGATTTTAAAAATATGAGAGTTAGGTATAATATATAAACTACTGTTGAGTGTTTGTCCATTACTGAATAAGACAACTTAATTGTCAAAACATGTGTGGCATTAAAGATTTTAAAAATACAAGATTTAGATACAAATATGTGAGCTAATGTTGAATGTTTATCCAATACCAACTGAATCAAAGGGCCATTTAACGACATCTTGGATCCCTAGTTGCGTGGTGTGTGTCGTCAAATCTGTGTCTGTGCTACAAACTGTGACATACCTGCCCACGCGTGTGCCAGACACAAACATGCATGCGCCTCAGCTTACGCGAATCCGTTAGGAAATATGGCAGCACAGTTTTCTTCTGTGTGTTGTGTTGCATGTGCTGCTTGCGTCTCAGCTTACGCCCTATCTATATGTTGTTAAATTTCTTAGATAATTATAAATCATATAAAATATAATTAAAATATCTGTAATCCTAGAGCTGAAAATCTCAAAACCGATAGATAAAGGTTGCAAACATATTAAAAATTCTATCTGAAAAACAAAAACATTTTGAAAATAATTCACATAATTATTAATAATGTTTACACTTGCAGGGATTATAGTTAAATAAAAGTGGTTGACTTACAAGTCAGGTACAGGTCGTCAAAGTTATGTTAGCGTGATGCGCAGAGACGGATTTGGTAAAGATACGATGGTGGGGAGAAAGAGTAGGGCGGGTAGTGCGGTAGGGGAGGGGGCTTTTACAGCTGACTCGCTGGAATGCACAACACAGCAAATAGTACCATTATCACTTTAGTTTGTGTGACAGTGTTTATGTGTTTAGTGTATCGACCAAAACAGTATTTTTCAATACTAAATATGCCTCAACCGAAGACAATAAGTCTGTTCGGCAAAGGAGTGGCGCTCAGAAACCAAACTAAATGCATTATTATTAATGTATTTAAAAACATATCTTCTGAATATCCCAACATGTCTTGTTCGGTAATTCAAGACCGCGTAGCAAACCTTGTGGAATATCTGTTCATACATTAAGGAAATTATTGACGGAGGAAAAACGACTAGGAGAAAACAAAACATTCAGTACACCGGGTAAAATTCGTCCAAGAAAAATTAAAAAAGTCAACATCGATGATTTTCAAAAATGTGCATTACGAAAAATAGTTCTTAATTTTCATACGACTCATCACATGCTCCCAACATTGAAGAATGTGCTAAAAGTTTTAAAGCTTGAATATCCGGAATTATAATTTAATTTCACTCATGAAACTTTACGCAAAATTTTAAGATCCATGGGATTTAAATGGAAAAAACTGAAAATAAAAGAAGGGTTACGATCGAAAAACATGACATACGCTTTAAAAGAGTATGCTATTTAAATAAAATTCGACAGTATAGAGCGGAAAATAGGCCAATAATATTTTCAGATGAGTCTTATATTCATACGACGCATACCACGAATTTAGCATGGACTGATGAATCTGTTAACGGCTACAAAAAAATATTTCAAAGGGATCAAGACTAATCATAGTCCACGCTGGCAGTGAAACAGGAGGTGTGGAAAATGCCCTTTTGGTCTTTAGAGCAGGCCAGAAAACAGAAGACTATCACAACGACATGAATGTGGAAAACTATGAGAAATGGATTAAAAATCAGCTAATTAGAAATCTCCCAAAAAAATCTATTCTTGTGGTAGATAACGCTCCTTATCATAATAAATTAGCGGCTGTCATAACAAATTCAAACAGCAGAAAGTAAATATTGATTACATGGTTAAAAGAAAGAAACATTCCATGTTCTGAAGCAATGTTAAAATGTGAACTGTATGAGTTAGTTAAAATGAACAAGTCATGCCACGAGGAGTATTATTTCGATCGCTTATTGGAACGTGAAGGTCATAAAGTATTGAGACTGCCACCTTACCACCCAGACTTGAATCCCATGGAATTAATTTGGGGGAAAATAAAAAATGAGATTGCTATAGAGAACGTTACGAATGACATTCGTAATGTGAAAACAATGGTTGAACAGAAGTTAAGCGAATTGAGTACGGATTTTTGGAAAAAATGTTGCGATCATGTATTAAAAATAGAAAATGAATATTACGAGACAGACAGAGCTATGGACATGCAGTTAGAAAGTCTAATAATTACAAATGATAGTGACAGTAGCAGTGATGGAAAATCTGAGAGTGACAGTGAAGAGTCTGACGCAGATGACATCGTACCATTAAAAATAAAATTATGAGTTACAAGTAATGTATTAAACCGATATAGCCAATACTGTAACAAAATATATTTAGTGAATTTTCTGGTTTCTCCGTACCGTAGGTTTATATGGTCTAGGCCTACGGGAGCCTCTTTTTCCTAAAAGAGCAACCTCCAACATGGTGGAAGGGTTGACGTATCCTTGGGGGCTTTTCACTAATGTCCACCGACCACAGATAACAAAATTGTTGATCGTAATAGCTACTATCCCTTCCTTACATCAGCTGGAGTAGAACGAGCCAAAGCATGTATTAGCAAACGTAAGCGTCTAACATGAGTCATCCCTTCTACAGCCGGCTGTACTCCCCACTCACTTCTCCTGCATGCGCGAACTACGCTTACAAAACTTTGACAGCCTGTACAATTGTTTATTTATTTATACAGGCAATGTTTCAGTAACGGATACGTTACCATCTTCAGGCCTACAATACATAAGTATACAATTAAAATTACCTACAATTATAACAATAGTTCACAAATAAACATGGCTACAATGAAACTTTTTATAACTATAAAACACTACATAAACCTCTAAAATAGATAACGTGAAAAAGGCGATAATATATCTGTTATTGAAACGTTGCCTGTGTAAATAAATAATTGTACCTGACTCGCAAGTCAAACGCTTTTATTTAACAATTCACATAATTGTCTATATTAACTGAAATACATTGCTTTACAGAACCCACTTGTATTGGATGTTACTTGTATTTATGGCAAAGATTTTGGAAATGTGGATTATATCTCTCAGTTTCTAAATGACTTGCCACTTTATAAAAACAATTATGATTTATACATGAGTGATGTTTCTAAAGTTCTGCAGAAAGACCAAAAGCCTCTGGCTTCACTTAATGTCTCTTATTTGAACTTGGGATCAGAAATGCCAATGGAGTGTAATATGAAAACATCTCCTTTCACTCTAACCAATAATAGTGAAGTTGAGTTGAGTTTTAATTGGAGTAAAGGTAAATAATAAAAGTTCATTTTACATGATGTGTCTTTTAACTGTTACCCATTAGTTTTTTTCTTATTTTTGAAATACAGAAACAATTTTTTTGTGTATGAAAACAGTATACATAAAATATGAAATTTTAACAATCAATGATTTAATAAATTACTCAAGGTTTATTCTACGATAATATTATGCTGGTCGGCATAAAGTTTTTGATCTCATTAAGTGCCTAACTTCTAATTGTTTTATAGATAGTGTTGATGATCACTTAGTATGATTTAAAATGTTATGTTTTATACAAATTTACTTATATTATAATTTAGCAAGTCATCAATTTATTAAATTCAAACGTAAATTTTTCTCTTTACACTATTTTTCTCTTGACACTCTAATTGATGACTGTACAGTATTTAGTTATTTTAGTACAACTTTAGTATACTATATCAGTAAAACTTAATTTTTGAGAAAAAACATAATCTATATTTAAACAAATTTCATTGACACAAAATTATCAAATTAGTTTAACCCGTGGGCGGTTGAGTGTCTAATTTTTTTCATATTTAAAGATTTAGTAGCTATAGATATTTTGACTGTGCTTTAAACCACATATGTTCAAAGCAATGTATATGATTTTCCTTGTGTCTTGCTTTTATTTTCTGATTGTTTGTAGACAGTTTAGCCAGTGAACTTAAAAATTTAGCTTTTGTTATTTATAAGCATTGGCTTTAAAACAGTTTAATACTCTTATTATAAACCAATTACTTCATATTGGAACTAACTTGTTAGAATTTAAAGTAATATTTAAACCTTTCAGACGCCTCTGAAGTCTTCAAATTAAACCCAAAATTCAGCACTGTGCAGCCAGGTGACACTAAAATGTTTCAAGTAACTTTTAGTCCCCCTTCCCCTGAACTCTTATATTCAACTGTGTTTGACTGTATGCTGAAAGTTAAAGGACTCATGTGCTATGTTGTAGCATTCCCGCTGTCTATTTCATTATTTGGTATGTAAATGAATTTCATCCAGTTGGTTAGTTAACCTAACTATAGCATGTTATTTTTCATCCAGCATTAAACAGTGTTTTTATGAAAAATAATTAGTATGTATTACTTTTGTTTGCGTAGAAATATTAAAAATTATTAACTAATAATATTAAGTCTATGTAAATGATATATGATAAATATATATTATAAAAATGAAAAAATGTGTTTAGATATAGGCTACCTTATCTATTAGCAATTTTTATTTATTTTATTTTAACCAATGCCAGATCTAGGCATTTCTGCCATTCTCCTCCTAGCCTCCCAGTACAGACAATGCTGGCTACAGTCTTCCACATCTTGCAACGCTGTGCAATTCTGATGATGTGGGGCATCCATCTTTTGGCAGTTGCACAGAGGACAAATATCTGAGGCTGCTAATCCTATTTTATATAGGTGGGCTTGCAGATAGTCATGGCCCGTAAGCATTCTGAATCTGGCAACAGCTTCCACTCTAGGTAGGCTATGTGGTATTAGTACTGTGTGCGCTAGACCCCTCCATATCTTTCCAGCACTCATTTCTTTTTGGGTTTCCTTTGTTTTTTCATTGATTGTAGATTCAATCAGGCTTCTTGCTGTTAATAGAGATATAGGATTGTCAGGCTGTGGCAAGGTGTTACCTTTCTTCGCTATCTGGTCTGCGCGTTCATTTCCTTCAATATCGACATGGCTAGGGAGCCATTGCAGCACAATGTACCACCCTTCTTCAATCATCCCTGCCAAGGCCTTTCGTCCATTCGTGCACTTAGTCGGTGGCGGTATTACTAGTTATCTATTAGCAATTAAAAATGCAAGAAAATCTGGTTTTAACAAGGTTCAACCAATAACATCGTTTGTGTTATTGTATCAAATTTACACGCATAAATGTGTAACATATTTACATAATCACTTAAACAATAATTTATGACTATCTGAACTTTAAATTTTCTAAATTTGTTAAAACTTACTGAGACAGAACGTTTTCGATCACTATGTGGCGATCTTCATCCAGTATCTTCTGCTTGGAGATGTCAGTTCAAGTGGAGACAGTTTTAAAGGCAGGTTTTCGATAGTATCAAAGAGTATGTGTGATTTTTATTGCGTTTGTTTGTTTAATATGTTTTTACTTTGTGTTTTTGTGTCTGTAACCTAGAAATCCTACACATCAACAAAAAGGACCTCAACACACTAGAACAATATGAAATTTAGAGACACACAAAAACACAAAGCACAAACATATTAAACGAACAAACACAACACAAATCACACATACTCTTTGATACTATCGAAAACCTGTCTTTAAAACTGTCACCACTTGACCCGACATCTCCAAGCAGAAGATACTGATGAAGGTCGCCACGTGATAGTGATCGAAAACGCTCTGTCTCAGTAAGTTTTAAAAAATTTACAAAATATAAAGTTCAGATAGTCATAAACTATTGTTTAAGTGATTCATTTAGATTCACCAAACATGATGAACTACAAAATTCAAGAACATATTTACTGTTATTATACGCACTATATAGAAAAGTGTGTTATTACAGCAGTTATTTTAAAGATGAACAACAAAATTAATTGCTGGTATATTGGGTTTGAAGGATATGGAAAAAACTGGAAATGAGACATTTTTCTTATTTGATAAACAGAAAAAGATTTTGTCTCATATGCACAAGGTCCTCTGTTTTTCCTCAGTTTGTCTCGTATCCAGAACTATACATAAGAATTTAAAATCAAACAATTTTTTTAAGGTATGCTTTCAAGTAATTCACTGGGCAATTTTGACATTCATAAACCAACAACAATGTTTTGATTTCTGTGCCCAAAAGTTGTAATTTCTTGTTTTATGAGAATACAAAAACATTAGGAATTTCTTTCAGTAAGAATTTTTCTTAAGTTATAAGCCTTGATCAGGAAATAATTTTTAAAAGCAAATGTTTGTGATTATTGAATAAACCTTTCCATTAATTCATTGATTCCTTTAAAGGAGATCCTTTAACCCTTTAACCACAATATGACTTTATAACATTTGGGGAAGGTTTGTGAAAAATATTTGGTTGCTATTTTGAAGTAATAAAGCCACAACTTCTGATACTGACTGAGTTATTGTTATTTTTATAATTGAACTACTGAAGCTACCGACTTACTGGGATTTTTTAGACTTATTTTATAATCAGTTTTTTAGTTCATTTAATTATGCCTCATCGTAATTGATTTTTTTCTTTGTACTGCTATAGGCCATTCATTCGCCAATGACAGTGCAGGATGGCCTGCAATATATGATGTAATCCCTAACACAAATGTATTCCTGCCTCCCTGTTCACCACAAAATCCTGTTTATACAACAATACTCATTAAAAGAGGTGGTTGTCTACCACTTGCTTTCAGATTTCATCAACCAGTTATAACGTAAGTTCATTTAATTTAAAATAATTTACAACTTTATAAAAAAGATTTTAAGTGATTTAATGATATTTATCTAATGAAGAAATTCTGTGTTAAATGTAGTACTGTAAAAAAATTTAATGAATTATAAAAAAATTTAGACATAATTTTTTTTTAAATACTAAAGTAATTTTTTTAAAATTACCTGTTATAAATTTTTATAGTTTTTTATGAAAGAAAATACAGTTTGTTATTATTGACTCAACTGTATTTACCTTCATAAAAAAATGTCATACAAGTGCCTAAATAAACAATTAGACTATTTTTCACTAAAACACTTGTAAATTTTCTAAATATATTATAATATTAAATATATTATAACTATTTACAAGTGTTTTAGTGTAAACTAGTAGCTGACATGGAGATGGGATCAACATATATGACTATTTTTTTTTGTATTTATTGATTCCATCTTCACGTGGGCTACTAGTTTTCACTAACATCGCCGATCATCTCAACTCCACAAAACATTACTACACAGACATAACATCTAACCTACAAATTCTTCGTAAACAACACAGAAATAATCAACGCTACACAACCGAACAATATGAAATATACAGACACTTCAAACTACACCCTACACACATACTCAATACACAATTACATTTCAACTCACACACACGTTTGACATCATAACTCCTAATACTCACAAAATACACCCACATCACCATAACACCCTAACCTACAAAAACCTTGAGATCAGTTACGGTCTGAGTTGACAATGGGACACATCTCCCGAAACGGCCGTCCTCAACAAATATAAGTAAGTGCTACTATAGGCAAGTTTATTAATATTTACAAGTGTTAGTGACTATTTTTTATTTAAATATTGTAATATTGCTTCTTATTAAAGCAGAAAACGATAAAAATTCAATTTCCTAGTAAATATTCTAGTTTAGTATCATTATGAAAACTAGACTAGTTTTTGAAAATTTGAAATAATTATTGAAACCAAAACCTGACATCAGGTTCAATCTAATAATAATAGTAGTTCTTATTACACTTTTGCTATTACTTGGGACCAGACTTTTTGTTAACTAAAAGTTGTTAAATTGTTAACTTACACTTGGAGGAAACATTTTCGTCTTACGACTTCTTCAGCCTCGTATTTTTGCCGCTAGGAATGCTGCAGTTGCGCTTCCTCAGTACCATTATTTTGAAAGTTAGAAGTGATGTGATCGAAGAGTATCTGTGATCTGTGCCGTGTTTGTTCATTTAAGATGTCATTTTTATGTGTGTTGCTAAGTCTATATATTTCATACTGTTCTAGTGTGTTTAATTTATGGCCTTTGTTGCATATGTGGAGGATGCTCATGTTATTTTCCATACTTTTTCATGAGTGTTTAGTATCCATGAGGTGATTTGCGAAGGTGGATTCAATAGTAGTGTGCAGTGCGTTTTTGTGCTCTTTATATCTTTCGGCAAAAGATCTGGCTGTTTGTCCAATATAGAACTTATTGCAGTTGTTGCATTTTAGTTTGTTTACTCCTGGGTTATTTTATGTGTTGGTATTGTTATTAATGCTATGTCTGATAGCAGTTTGACTTTTATTTGTTGTTCTGTAAACTACATTGTATCCTGCTTTTTTGAATTGGTGTGCTATTTTATTTGTGAGTTTGTTTATGTATGTGAGGGTGATGAATTTGTTTGTGTTCGTGTTTTACTACTACCAATAATAGTAGTAAAGAAAATTGTTTTCATATACAGATATTTCTTTAAAATTTTCTGCAGAAGTACTAAGATTGTACCTGTCCTTAATAATTGCCTCGTATTGTCCCTGCTAATTGCAGAATAGATATTGATGATCAGTAACTTTACTGAACTTCACTTGAGTTAAAAGTAGAAGAGTAATAGAAAGTTAGATTGGTGGACAGGGGTCTTAGGGATTCCATTGTTGCCAAATTGTTCAGTGTGTGTATGCCACTCACTCTCTTTAGAATAGTTTCTACAATATATATGCCCTCAATATAGCACATTAAATATTGTATGGTGAATAATGTGACATGAAGTAGTTATTACAAAAATATCTTATTCTGATCTTGTAACCTATTATCAACATTTATTTTATTGTGTTTAAATGTTTTGAAAACAATATTTTTTCAGTAGCTTATATTCTAATAACAAAAATAAAATAGTCATTAATTACAATTGTAATAAACCATCAGACATTTTGCGTCTTAACATTATAATGATGTAAATATAATTGTATAAATCAATAGGTAATGTTTTTAAAAGTTGCTTGTTGTAATCTTTTGAATTTACTGATTAAACTATAGGTAATTATTGCGAAATCAAGTCAATATTTATGAACTTACGTGCTGATGTGTTTCGAAACAATAATTTCATTTATGAAGCTGACACTCTAAAGCAGCAGCCTCTCAAGGTTAAAGGTTGCGGGCATATGATTTATGAGCATAGAAATAGTGGGTTAAGTTGATTGTTTACTAATTAATGGAAAAGGGTGTTGGATTCAAAGTGTGTATGTGGTTCTTTAATATATTTTCTTTTTTTGTTGTCTGGTGTTTGTATACTTCATACTTTTCTGTAGTTGTTAGTTTTTTTACTAAGGTTTAATATGTGGAGAATATTTAAGTTAGTATGTATGTGTCTTACGTGTTTTGTTTGTGTGTTGCATAGCTGGATTTTTGATTTATGTTTTTTATGTTGTTGTAAACATAGATTCAGCTAAACAAAACATGCAACACACAAACATGAGCATACATACTAACTTAAATATTCTCCACATAATAAACCTTAGTAAAAAACTAACAATTACAGAAAAATATGAAATCATCACACAACAGAAAAAAATATCCTAAATGACCACACACACTTTGAATCCAACACCCTTTTCCATTATATAGTAAACAACCAACCTAACCCATCCCCTCTACGCACATAAATCATATGCCCTCAACATTTTCCTGTGTGGAGCCTCCGTCAGTAGAATGTCAGCTTCTTAATTGAAATGATTGTTATGAAATGCATCAGGACATAGGTTCATAAGTACTCAGTTACAAAATAATTACTAGTTACTAAGTTAAAATTTTGTTTTGTTGACATATGAAATGCAAGATTCTATCAAAATTACTTGAACCAAGTGATATGAAATTACACAAAATATCAAAAGTATCTTATATTAGGGCCTACCACAAAATCTCAACACTGTTTTTGCAGTCAGAAAGAAAAGAAGAAAATGTCAGTGTCAATTTCATTTTCGCTGTGGTTTTTGACCCAGTTCTGTTCACTTGAGCTTGTATTGTGGTTATTATAGATCTTTGTTATTTTCCTGCTAAAGTATTTATGATAATACTCTAATACTTTTAATTCAATTATAATGATTTTATCTTGCAACGACATGTCACCCAAGATAGGACTTTGTTTATCAAAATTTTCACAAACTAAAAAAAGATTTTAAAAAAAGGTTTGGATAATTCATGCATAAAAATAAAGTTGTGTTATACAAGTTTCTATTAAAAATATTAACAAAACATCATGGGTAACAAAATCAAATTAATTGTAGGTTCAATATGTTTTCTTTTTATAATAGATCAAACATTTCTTTGGTACTCATAAGGGAAAGTTATATGGAAGTTCTAAAATAAACAAACAATTTGTTGACAATGTTTTCTAGAGTAATAAGATAATGTGAAAATTAAAAAAAAACTAATATGTCACAATAATCGCAAGGTTTTTTAAAGTAAGTTGCAATGTGTGTTTTAAGAGTGGGATTTTTAAAAATATTTATTTGTCATAGTGAAGTTTGACTAAGGTATTCTTCTTTGTTGCATAATTATATAAATTAATTTAAGTTAGGGACTACTATTTATTTAAAATAACCATTGTGATTGTAACTTTATAACCTCATACTATGTAAAAATATACATTTTTATAGCAACTATGAGGTAAAACCCATTCAAGGTGTTATAACAGGCAGCATTCAAATCATAATAGTTCGATTTCTACCGAAAGTTATAGAAGAAGGGTTTTATAAAGAAAAATGGATTTTGAAATTTAACACCAATGAACAAAAGCACAAGGTATTTGATGCAATGATTTATAATGAGTCCACTTTATTTATCCTCACATATATGTAGAATATTAAAGTAACTACCATGCTTTATAGAGGTTATTCATCAATGATCATTTTATTTAACCTTTGTGGTCTTTTTACCGATTGAAACATTTATTCTCTAGTTAATAGTTAATATGTTCCAGAGATGTTATGCAATGAAGTATATTCAAACCCTTGAAATTTTCCAAATGTTTTACAACCTTATACTTTGTAAAACTTGCAGTTTTTGTATTGTACATTTTAAGGTTTTTGTATGAATTACACTTTTTTTTATTAACTTGGCAAACAACTGCTACTTACTGATTTATTCAGCATGTACTACTTTAAATCAGTAAGTAGTGGTTTTTTGCCAAGTTAATACAAAAAAGTGTAATTTATACTGTGTGATTTTTTAAAGTTTATACATACAGTACAGTCTCACTAATCCGGACTTGATGGGACCGGACCCGGTCCGGATCAACGAAAGTCCGGATTAGACGGAAAAAGCCAAACAAATGCATACAATATGTGTTTTAGGTGGGAAAACATATTGAAATTGTAGTTTTAGTGAAATTGAGGCCTAAATATAGCTTACAGTACAGTATTTCATAGCTTATGTAGCAAAAAATCCTATAATTATAACAGAAAAGTCATGACATAAATAAATATCTAAGCACCTTTCTCGTTGAATAAAAGTATTCACATAAAGTTATTTACACTATACTGTATAAACGCACAAAAAACTCAAACAAAAATGAAACTGAAACAAAAACAAACTTTAAAAAACTTAGTGAAAAAAGTCCGTAATGTTCTTTTGTTTTAACGATGAATGACGTCGTTTCACAGTACGATCTCGTAGGCGTTTCAAGGTCAGTAGCTCCGCAGTTGACGTATCACTTTGTTTCTCAAAGTAAGTCATCAACCCCTCCAGCATTGCAGCCGCCTCATCATGAGTTAGGCTGACAGGTTCGTCTGTGTAGTCTTCCTCTTCCGAGCTGTCATTTTCTGCGTTTGCAGTGCACACCGCGACGATTTCATCCTCGTTGAGCACTTGATGACCAATGTCATTATCACTGATAATCCACTCGGAAATATCAGTGTCTTTCAACTCGGCACAACCCTCCAATTGTTGAAAAATCTGAACAAATTCATTGTCGTCATTAGTAGGTTGACTGTCAGATTTTCCACTTTCCTGTGGCATTTCAGGCCACAATTTTTTCCAGCTTTTTTGTAGTGTAGACGGTTGAATTTCCTCCCACGATTCTGCAGCCATATAAATGACATCCTTTATAGTCACTTTTTTAAGATTTTCAATAAATTTTGTAGCTGGATCTGCTTCTTGTTGTTCCAAAAGCGATAAAATTAACTTTTTCCTATATCGCCGTTTTATCGCTTCGATCACGCCCTGATCCATCGGCTGAATGAGAGCCGTTACGTTAGGAGGAAGAAATTTAACAAAAATGTCACCATGACGCAATTCTTCTTCATTTGGGTGGCATGGGGCATTATCAATTAGTAAAACCGCTTTTCGAGGGAGTTTTTTCTCTTTTAAAAACTTTTCTGTTGTTGGAACAAAGTTTTCAAAAAACCAGTCCTTAAAAATTTGACTGTTCATCCACGCTGATTTTTGGAACTTGTATTGGGCCGGTAGAACACTTAAATTTACATTTTTAAAAACCCTAGGCTTTGCGGATTTCCCTATCACCAAAAGTGGAAATTTTAGATCGCCAGAAGCATTACTGCAGGGCAGCAAAGTCATACGTTCTTTCTTAACTTTATGGCCTTTTGCTACTGAATATAATTTGGAAGCTAAAGTTTTTTTTGGGAACATTTTATAATTTAATCCAGTTTCGTCAGCGTTGAACACCTGACAAGGTTGTAAGTTTTCATCTCTGAGAAACTTGCCAAATTTGTCTTTGAATTTTTCACTTGCATCACTGTCACCTGACGAAATTTCACCACTTATTCCGAGTTGACGGATGCCGTGTCGTTCCTTCCACCGTGACAGCCATCCCACACTGGCAGTAAAATTAGGGTCTCCTTTTAACTTTTCATTCAGTTTCAGCGCGATCGTTTGCAAATTTACACCCGATAAAGGAACACCCTGTTCCCGTTGTTGGCAAAACCAAACATACAAAGCATCATCTAGGGTTTCATTTTTTGGTTTTTTTAAAGTGCTTCTGCCGCCTAAACTGTCTTTACTAACCATTTTTGCACAAAAATCTTCAATTTCCTGTCGCTTTTTTTTCCAATCGGAAACAGTTTGTTTTCCCACACCTAACTCTTTTGCAATTTTAATAAGCGATTCACCTCCATCAATACGAAACAAAGCTTGGAGTTTTTGTTCCATTGTCACTGTCACTGACTTACGTTTAGTCGCCATTTTCACTGAACACTGAACGAGACGTAAATAAAAAACACAGATCAATATCGCACTAGAATTAAATGACAACTGAGCAGATATCTTGCGAGAAGCAGGAAAAGTGGCATCTGTCCGACAAAACAACTGACCTGACGCCAGACGGATAGACTGTTTATCCGTTTAGTCAGCGGTCCTTTATCTTTTGTTTATCGCAAGATGTCTCTGATGTCACGTACGTTGTAGTGTTGGGTGATCTAATTTGTATATATTTTTTCAAAGAAGTTTTTTCTACTTTAGTAGGCAAAAGAAACAAACAAGTGGTACACCTATTTCATATTTTAATGAATAAATTATATTATTTGAGTATTAAAGTAGGAAAACCCCTTTGAAAAATAACAAATATAGACGTATAAAAATAAATATTTTTGTGGACAGCAGACTGATTGTGCACTGTAAAATACTATAACTAAACAAAACTTTTGGGCCGTCCGGATTAGCCGGAGGTCCGGATCATCGGAGACCGGATTAGCGAGACTGTACTGTATATCATTGATTCGTAGCTTCATAATTAAGTCTTTCTCAAGAACAATATTCTTTAATATGAAAAATTTGTTTAAATATAATTGCAATTCTAATTTTTTTTTGGATTCTTGTCTCTGGAATGTTCTGGGTAGATTTGTTTTTCTTGGTAACCTAGAGCCTCTGTTCCTTAATGGGACGGTCTTCTTTCAAATTTTGTTGACAACTTTTTTTGTTACAAAACGTTTGAAAATGAAACTTTACATACTGTTTATAGAATTATAGTATTTAAATTAACTGATCATTAACCAAACTGAAGTTCCAAGTAAAGTGATTTAATTTTTGTACGACACCATCCTGGAAAACCATTCTAGCCATCTGATATTTTTTGGGATTTTGCAGGAAAATACATATGTAAATTATTTAGGGAAAACCTCGTAGTTTGATATTCCTTCAAAAACTGCTTCTCAACTCTTCAGTTCTTGTCTTGTGTACATAATAATCGATGGTTCTGGGTTTATCCTCTATATTTACTTTATTGTCATATCATCAGGTAAGCTTTAGTCCATTGTAGCAGACTTTGTGTATAAAATAATTTTTCGCTTTGTACTTTTATTACTCATGTAATATTTTTTATAAATTTTCTATTTCCCTTTTTTGGAACCGGCTAGACAATTTTAACACATAAATACATTTTTGGAAACATTTCTTCCCAAGAATAAAATTAACAGTCAGTATTAGCAATAGCTTGTAATCCAGTGAGTGAAAACTCAAGGCTGTGTTGTCACATAAATCGATAGTAAGCTCTTGGAAATTATGCCAGTATTTGTAGACGAACGTCTTGAAGCAGTTTGTTGATTTTATAATCTCATCACTTGGGTTGAGAGCACCCTTCTTCTGGCATTAATAATGATTGATTGCCTTAAAACTTTGTATGGTTGATCTACTTTAAAATACATAGAATTAGATATTGTAATTACCACATTAGATATCACTAATTCACTCATGATCACTATTACAATTAGTTAATTTAACTAAAAACACTTGTAAATATATTACAACTTGCTACAACAATATTTTCAAGTGTTTTTAGAGAAAACTAGTAGCTGAGGTAAGACGGAATCAAAAAATATGGTTAATTTAAATACAAATGTTCCTCTATTACATTTATTATTATTATTATTTTTTTTACAGCACATCTTATATTTTATGGGGAGTGTGGAAAAACTGAAATTAATCATTAATGAAGGCAATCCTGTAGTTTTCCCCACAACACATCCTGGTTGTCAAATGCCTCTTCTGGTACCTCTAATGAATCCAACAAGACATACGATAAAGTAAACCCAATCCTTATAAAATAGTTTTAACTGTAATTGTTATATTTACTACGTTTGCATATATAGCATATACTTGTATGAGATTATTGTGGTTCGGTAAACGTTCAGCATTTAACTTTTATGCCATTTGAGAAACTATACATTTATACAATACTACTTTTTCAATAAGAAAACTGAACCATTATGATTTTATTATATGCATTTGTACTATATTATAGGTAAAATTAAAGGTACTGTAATTTATTTTACAATATGATGTAAAATAAGTTATACAAACCTTGTTGTAATTGATAATAATTTTACTTTTACTAAAGTTATTTTACTAAAATGTACTTTTAAAATTTTTTTCCATACAACCTTTTTGAAATTGGTACAAACAAACAATAGGGAATCATTTGTAACAACAAAAAAAATTGTACAAAAATTTGTTTAGAAATTCTGTATTGTTCATGCAAGGGTTGACCAAAAATTAAAAACCGTTTGAATTTTACTGCCTCACCGGTGAAATATTCCGCTAGGTGGCAGCACTACCTTGTAGCTTCGCCTCTCCCCTCTAAAATGAGGCGTCGCGCGCATCTGTACCTTTATTAGTGTGTCCTTGGCAGTCATTAGCAATGGATGTCCCAGTACCGAATCCCGCCAGTTGTGAAGTTCGCTCCGTCATCCGATTCCTTCACGCGGAATAATTGTGCCCTGTCGATATTTATCGACGTGTGAAGGCCATTTACGGTAATGTAATGAATGAACGCAGTGTCAGGAAGTGGTGTACAGAGTTTTCAAGTGGCAGAACCAACGTCCATGACAAAGAAGGAAGGGGGGTTGAAAATTGAAGAAAAACTTCGAGAAAATCGTCGTCTGACGATCCAAGATCTTGCCGAAATGATACCTGAACTCAGTAAATCAACAATTCAAACAAATTTGACGGAAAAATTAGGTTACCGAAAAGTGTGTGCTCGTTGGGTGCCAAAATGTTGACCGAAGTTCACAAAGAAAATCGCGTGGAAAGTGCCCAAAAGTTTTTGGATCATTCCAACAGGGAGGGGGAGGAGTTTTTGGACTCAATTGTGACTGGCAATGAAACGTGGACGTACCACCACACACCTGAGTCCAAACAACAATTCATGACATGGCGTCACTTCACATCACCTCGCGTCAAAATATATTTTGCCAAACAATCTCTGCAAAAAAAAGTCAGGGCAACCGTCTTTTGGGGCCGTCAAGGAGTTCTTGTTGAATTTTTACCCAATGGCACTGCAATTAACGCTGCTCGGTATTGTGAAACCCTAAAAAAGCTTTGAAGAGCGATCCAAAACAAGCGCCGAGGGAGATTGAGCAAGGGAGTCTGTTTGTTGCACGACAATACTCGGCCCCACACTGTGGTGGTCACCACTGCGCTCCTGGATTCCTTTAAATAAGACGTTCTTAGCCATCCTGCTTACAGCTCTGATCTGGCACCAAGCGATTTCCATATCTTTTCCTTTACCTGAAGCAACATTTGGCTGAAAAACGCTTTGAGACTGATGAAAATGTCCAGGAAGAGGTGGAGAAATGTCGTTGCGGTCATAGGCAGGAGACTTCTATGACCAAGGCATTAAGAAGCTCATCCCCCGGCTAAGCAAGTGCATAGATGTTAACGGGGACTACGTTGAAAAATAGTTTTTATATGTACTTACAACTCCATGTATTTTTTTTGTTAAAATAAAATTTTCCTGCTTTTTAAAATGAAACTGGTCTTTAATTTTTGGATAACCCTCGTATTTTAAATACTATAGTTAATAAAAAAGATGATTGTTTCAATTTCATATAAAATCTTCAACAAATTATACTTTTAGAGAAATTAATACCTTCTGTAATGTTGAATAATTTTCATCAGAAAATAAAACCTTGAGAAAATATTCTAATGAAAATATCATAAGTATGTAACACATATCATTGTATGTGTATGTATATGAGTGTGTGTGTGTGTTTGTATATGTGTATGTTTGTTTGTGTGTGTATGTGTGTGTGTGTGTGTGTGTGTGTGTGTGTGTGTGTGTGTGTGTGTGTGTATGTGTGTGTCTGTGTGTTAATTAAGTACTAATATATTCAACACTTTGATTTGGGTTGATTCTGGACGTTGAAATTGTTTATATTTAATCATTTTACTTAAATGTTTCCTTAATTACATGTAAAAGTGTTTAGTTTGTAATGTTGAAAGCTTTGTTCTTGAATGTCCTCTCTACTGAACATTACAATATATTTTAAGGACTTCAGTAACATGTTTGTTTATACTCAGCTTTAAATATAATTAATTTACTTCATTTTATTTTACTGATAATTTTCAGCAAATGTGTTTCATACTAGATTGCACAATGCTGTAAGTTATGAACAATACTGTTGCTCAAGTATGATGTATTATTGTGAGTCTGTAATTTTTTAGTGTTCTGTGTTTTGTCATTGTTTATAGAGTAGTTGTTAATTATGTGTTTGAATATAGTATTTTATTATGAATGTGTTTTATCATTTCAAATGTGTTTTAGATGGTTTTTGTGGTGTTGTATATTCAAAGTTTCCTGTTGTGTTTAGTTTATTACTTTTTTTGATAAAATAAATAGATTTTAGATTTTTTGTCAATGTTGGTATATGTATGTAGTGTGTTCTGTATATCACTAGTAAAATTTGAATTTTTTTTGTTTTTGTCTTTAATGTGTGCCTTGTATTGTGTGGTGAGGTTTCTCCTTGTTTGACCTATGTAGAAGTTAGGCTAGTCGTTTATTGTTATCTTGTATAATACTACCATATCATGTTTGTCTAGTGTTTTTGTATTGTATAGGTGTTTTTTTTAGTTGTGTTTGATGTTTTAAAGGCAACTGTATTTGAGTACAAAATGAAGCAGCTGTTTATTGTGATGTATTGTTGAAATATGTTAATAATATTCTAGGTAAGACAATAAATTTGTTGCCTGAATATTTCCTATAACAAATATACATTGGCAGCCATAACACTAATTAATTACTAAACAATTAAAAATATTTGAATAGTTATAAATATGACCAACAAATATGAATACTAATTAATTTATAATAAACTCAATTATATTTTACTTTTAATTGCGATATTTAAACAAAAAGGTAACCAGACAGTTTTAATTTAATGGCATGTTATATATATTGAATATCAGTTATATGTGTAATTTAAACAGCTCTTCAGTATATTGCCTCCTTAGAGCCTCTCATAGTGAAAATATCAGAAATAATTTTTTTTAAAAATTTTCTATGAAGTAATATACTGGAGATCAGTTCAATGAGTATAAATAAACATGTATTTATTGACAACAATATGTATAATTTGAACTAGTATTTAGGATATTACCTCTTTCGATTCTCTCACAGTGAGAATCTTTGTAGATTAATTTGTCTTTTACCATATCATACTAATATGTATGTATTAATGTCTGTATCACACTATTAAATATGTATGTAATTTACATGTTATTTCAGGTATAGATTAGATATAATAAAAGATGAAGATATTTTAGATGTTGAACAATATGGAGAAGTTTTCCCTAACCAAAGTGTGTTGACTCTGTGGTCATTTATGCCCGTAGGGGAAGGTAATATCTCTACTCAAGTGAAATGTGTTGTTACTAGTCCTTGTCATGTGCTAATGGAAGACACGCTGGTTATGGTACAAGCTGAGAGTAAATTTACTGAATTGCAAGTAAGAAGAAAGTTTTAGACAGTTGGAGTGGAAAAGTTATTTGAGAAACCTAGAATTGTTACATTAATATTTGATAAGGCGTTTTGAAGAACCGATACCAATAACAACTTTCTATAAACTGAAGTTCTGGGTGGGAAAGGGTCTCTGATACATGTCAACAAAAGTTAATATGATAATTCTAGGACTGTCAAATATCACACTCAAAATATTAATATATGACCTAGTAGATAACTAACCTTTATAGTGTATTTAAAATCATTGTACTTCTCTAGTGTATTAAAAACAACTGTAAAATTTGTCTTGGAAATTTCACAAATTTCAACAGTAACTGTTGCTTGAGTATCAAACATGCTTCTTTTTATAACGAAAAAATTAAAAAATTAACAAAATTGATTATAAAACTTTTAAAGGTATTTTGACTAAGGATACATCCTCTATTTTAAAAGCTTGCTTTTTTAAACAATATTTTGCTAACTGTGATTTATTGGTTCTGTTTTGTAAAACCAAATGGATATCTTCTACAGCTAAAATATCTTTCAAGCTTCCTAATAATTTCAATATTTAAGGAATAACTTCAACTACTTTTTAAAAATTATTAAATTTACCTAAATTTAAACTACTTAATTAAGTGAATACGTAATTGCTTACTTGCTAACGCTTTTCAAAACGTTCGTTCCTTTTACGAAGCTAACCCTCTACTAGCGGCTTTTAGCTCTTTACAAAGGGTTAGCTTCGTAAAAGGAACGAATGTTTTGAAACGCGTCAGCAAGTAAGCAATTACGTATTCACTTAGTTAAGTAGTTTAAATTTAGTTTAATCAGTGAATTCAAGATGATTACATCAAAAAACTTTATTAAATTTGTAATAAACTATTGTAGAAATTTTGTATTTCAAAATTCAACTCAAGAATAAAATAAATTATTGTACCTTCTTAGGTTCAATACTTCAATACCTTCTTAAAACAATCTACTTCATGCTTTTCCATGTTTTCCATTTACTGCCACTGTAGGTGTGAGTGTACCTTTTGATTTTGACAGTGGCCTTCTGCAGTTGTATGAAGACTTTTTCTTTGATACAAATCTTATTAGAGAAAAAAAACAAATTACTTCATTAATGATTTAGTGAAGAAGAAAAAAACCATTTGTAAAATTACTTCCCAATGAACTTGTAGAGTCTTTTACAACTGTAGTTGTATTACAAGGCATTGTAAAAAAACCAAAACTGGAGTTCTTCTGGTATAAAATCCTTTCCTTATTTTACTGTTTTTCTTGCAAGCGATAGATATAAACGATTTACCTCAATGATTGCAGATACAAAAATAATCAAAAGTTTTTACATTCTTCAAATAATAAGAAGCACAATCCCAGAACCCATCCAAACCCAAAGTTGAGCAAAATTTGGCTGATATTAGTAAAACTGAGGAACATTCAAAAGAAGCATTACCCCAAATATAGACAAAGGTGTAAATGAAACCTTGTTTAAGGTCAAAGCCTGTTTGTCTTGAAACAGTACTTACTTCTAATACAAACTCCTTTTGGCATACTATTTAGTCTGTAATGTAAAAGTGATTGTGTTAAGGATTTTGCAAATTACTTGGGATAAGGTGAGAAAACATAATATTATTCATCTTTAAACAATTCAAACTACAAAAATGATTGAGTTGGAAAATAGGGGCGTTGAAACCAAAAAATCTGGATTTGTCATTGCATACGACACACCAATTACATTTCCAGGTATTCCACACGAAGAAAATGAGGTAAAATGTAGTATGAAAAGTATTTTCAACGTTCTAGATATTTA
Organism: Prosapia bicincta; assembly: GCA_036971475.1. NCBI lineage: Eukaryota > Metazoa > Arthropoda > Insecta > Hemiptera > Cercopidae > Prosapia > Prosapia bicincta. The sequence continues at coordinate 242,071,831 of JBAIZL010000001.1, forward strand.
CAGCATTACCTCTCTTGAACAGTCTTGACATCATTCAGACTGGTAGAAAATCTGAAAGCGATAATCTGGTAGGCTTAGACTGATCCTAAGCTCATTAAGGCTAACTGAGCGGCCATTTTCCCAAATACCAAGTACAGAAAAAAGCAAACCCTGTATGTTAGTGGAGATTGTACAACACAACACGAAAAAAATTTAGTGAAAGTCATCTATTACTGTCCAGACAGGTGTTTTTTAATTGTGTTCGATGTTGTGAACACTACTTTTTACTTAAGTTTGAAGAGCATAGAAGCTATTTTTTGTAATGTGTTGTCGTGATATGTAAGTGTTATATATTTTTGTGTGTATTTGTTTTGTTGTGTTATGTGTATGTTGATTTTTGCGCATTATGTTTGTCTATTAAGGTGTGTTTGTATCCATTTTTATGGGCTATGTGTTTTATTGTGTTTAGTTCGTTTATTTTGTCTTCATTGCTCATAGGCATGTTGACTAATCTGTGTATCATGGAGTGGAAGGCAGCATGTTTGTGTTGTGTGGGGTGATTGGACATGTTATGTATAACTCTGCTGTGGTGGTGGGTTTCCTGTATATTTTGAATGTGTGTTTGTTGTTTTGTTTTGTTATCATTAGGCCTAGGAAGTTGATTTTGTTCTGTTGTTTTGTTTCCAGTGTGAAGTTTATGTTATTGTGTAATTTGTTTATGTAGTTGTGAAAGGTATTTATCTTTCTTATGATGCCATTGTATAGGATTAGGATGTCATCTACTTATGTGCACCAATATATTATTTTGTGGACGTATTTGTTGTTGTTTATGATATGTTTTTGTTCTAAATTGTGTGTGAATATTTCTGACGTTGGAACAAGTCAGTAAGTAGTGTTTTGCCAAGATAATACAAACAAGTGTAAAAATCATATAGTTTTTAAGTTCATATGGAATGATTGATAACAAACTAACATATTGATTTCATTGTTTGATTTAGGAACTTAACTACAATGCAAATATACATCATAACATGACTTTATACCTACAATTTAAGACAAGACTTTACTTTTCAGTAAATTGCTATAGGTTTCTAATGTCTTCTGTCTGCCAAATTCCTATTCACCTTCATTGTAAGTTTAGTCCTCAGTCGACTTCTGAGAGGTTTATGTCTGTCTTGCCTGGAAATTTTTGAAATTACTTGTTATAATCATCTTAAATTCACTGAATAATTCATAAGAAATTATCGAGTAACTGAGTGAAAACTTTTAACTTACTTGTCGACGGTTTTCGAAACAATCGTTTCATTGATGAAGCCAACCACTCCAACTAGAAACGTAGTCATATTATAAGTGAATTAGTAAAATTAATAATAAGGAAATAAATTTACCAGGTAATAGAGTCATTTACTTATCTATTTTTACAATATTTCCAGAGAAAGTAATCTTTAATAAGTTTTTCTCTATAAGTTGAGGCAAATTTTTTAATAGATTTTGAGACAGATAGGTTTCACCATATTTACTAATTTTAAAAATACTTAACTAAGTGAATATGTAATTGCTTACTTGTTGATGCGTTTCAAAACATTCGTTCCTTTTATTTAAGTATTTTTAAAATTAGTTTAATCAGTGAATTCAAGATGATTACATCAAGCAACTTTACCATATTAGTTGATAAAAAAATCATTGGTTTAAAAATAATGTGTAAAAAATAATTTCTTAATGTAAATCAGTTATACATTTTATTTTGTATAAGCACTTATTTTAATTGTCTAAATGGGATGTATTAAAATATAGGTAAACTATAATACCTTGTCTAATTTCAGGCCGAACCAGATTTCCTAGAAATAACAACAATAAAAGGAGTGTATGTTCAAAAGAACTTTCAGTTAGTAAATGTTGGACTGACAATAACACACGGCAAGTTGTGCTGTAGTAATTATACAAAAGCCTGTTTACAGCCCTCAAGATTTACCCTGGAGCCGGGTGAAAACATAGAGGTTAGTTTGTTAACAAGCAACATTTTTAATAAAAAAACAAAACATTGGTAAATCAACAATGTAAACCTGACACATAAACATACATAATTTTCGTTTCTAGTGGGTAAAATATTGACAATTTTCTGGTTATGCCCTAGATTACTGTAAACGTAACTGCAGATAAAATTGGCGTCACCTCATTTCAAATTATATGTGAATTACGTGTACATTCAGAATCAGACATCTTGCTAGATAATAGCAGTAAGTGTGTTGTTGAAGTCAATGTAGAAGGGAAATATCCAATACTTCAAATACTTGACCTCCGCTCAGTTAACGGAGGCCACAACCTTTCTAAACTTAATTTCTGGAAAATGCTCAATATTGACAAGTAAGTAAATGTGTTAAATAATCTGTCATAATCTGTCTATTTAAGACAAATAAAACTACTCAGGAACAATTCATTAACATTTATTATCACAATTTTATTTCAACATTTAAACAATACACACAAAACAAAATTTTACAACTTACAAGTTTTAACAAACTCGGTTTAACTCTTTTTTCTTTTAATTTTAGAGTTACACAATTTTAATACCCTTGGCTAGTTTAAGATCTCTTGATATCTCGGGGTTATGGCATGGGCTATATTAACTCTTTTGTTAATTAAATAAATTTTGAAAAACAATATTAAATTTTGAAATAAGTTTAATAAATATTTTCCTGATGGAAAAACTTAAATTTTGAATATGCAAAAAGGCTAAACTATTTGAACTGGATTATTTGTTATTACTTACTATTAATTAACTACAAGATATTCTATTGTACAAAATTAAACTTCCTTATTATCTTAATGTCCATTAAAATTGATTTTTATAGCGCTAATAACTTATCAAATATCGAAATTTCAGTTAGCTTACGTAAGATTCCGTTCTCTCCAAATTTGACTTTTTACACACTTAAATTCGTTTTATTTACTTCACTTTATATTAACACGGTATTACATTTTGTAATTCACTTCTCCTTAATTTAGTTTGGCCAATCTTCTTAACAAAACGGTATAATTTAGACGAACTCTTTCCAAATAAATAGAATTTTGACTGGTCCTGGCTGGTCCCATATTAGAGCGTCACCCACGCTATCTCCAACTCTACTACTACGCGTCCTTAGATTTTACACAATTGTTTGTTTTTTTAATATGGCGGCTTTCTTCTTCAAAAACAAAATCAGATGGTTTATAATTTAGTTAGATTCCTTCTCACTAGAGTCAAACTGCAACTGACCTACTTCCATTTGTTTTTACAGCTGATGCAATAAGGCGCTTGTTTTCACCAGTTTTAATTTTGTTAAACTTTGGTTGAAACTTACTGTTTCAATTTTCCTATTCTTAATAAAGTTTCCAGTGTTTCTTTAATTACTATTATTATTAGTGTGTGAAGTGTCTTTGTGTTTTACTTTTGAAATAGTTCTGAATTGTGTGTGTTTTGCTTGGTCTTTCATAAACATAACCTTTCAATTTTCTTTTGTTTACAAACGTGTTCACTTTCTCCTTCAAGTAATTACTTAGGCCCTATGTTACTACAGTTTACAAATTTGATTACACATAACCATTATTAGATTATCTTATTTTAATTTATGTGTTAGGTTATTTGATATAACAAATTTCCTAATACATTTCCAGTTCAAAAACCTTGTTTACAATTCTATGCTTTTACCTAAATTTAGTTTTCATTTAACCTAACCAATATCTTAATGAATTTCTTTCTAAATTTTGAGTGAGTTATTTCTCATCTATTTTCCAATTCTTAAATAATATTATATAGCCCATTCTATAAATGTTACAATGTCCCCTAATTTAATTTAAATAAAAAAAAAATATTACTAATCTCTACATTACACATTCTTTACATTTTACAAGCTTGATTAAATATACATATTTTTTTTTTTAAATTAAATTTAAATTAACATTTATACTTTAAATTGTCCATTTATACTTAATTCCTACGACACAATTTTATCTTAATTCTTTAACAATCAAATACTGAGCTGAAAACTTCAAGCTACATATTTCTTAACTTATCTTCTAACAATACAATATACTTATAACTAACATTCAATCGACAATTCTTTAACAATTCTAACAATAAATCATGTTCTGGTATTTACAATTCCTTCCATAATTATTATTATTTTTTTTACATTTATTACAATTGGAACCCTTCCAATCATAAGTCTGATTCAATATTTATTTAACATATATTCTCTGATACCGTGTCTTTAAATCCCAGCCTATCCGAGTCATAGTATGTCTAGATTTGGTCAAATTGGTTATAACATTTCTTTCCCTTATTTCTGTTTATTCCTTGTTTATTATTTGTCTCATATTTATTTTGCTTTTAGCTTCATCTAACTCTCAGTTCTAAGTTAGTATTTTATCTCCCCTTCCAATCTCACATCCAGTTCAATTATTTTCTTATATCATCTCAGTTTATTTTGTATGAAGTTTAACATCTAATATTTTTAAAGGTTGCAATTTCATATCCTCTGTTTGATCATATCTATAGTTCCTTCGATTACACTATCCCTATATCAACGAATATAAATTTTGTTTTAATACTTATTTATCAACGCAGATTCTCCCTTACAATACGACGAAGTTTAAATACACAATTACCATATTTTTATTACAACGATGCTTTAATATTTATTATCATAGATTCATATTTCATTTATAATATATAATATATACGACGAAGTTCCATTATTTATCAACGCAGATTCTCCCTTACAATACGACAAAGTTCAAATATACCTAATTTTATCTTTATTCATTATTCGACGAAGTTTCTAATAAATTATCATAGATATAGTTACCATCCCTTAAAACTTATCTCCTGCTAACGTTTTCATATACACATAATCACCTAGAGTTTATTCATATTGCTTCCTTCACCTATATTTAATATCTCCCTTCCTATTTTATTATTATTTTCCTTTTCCAGTTCTCCTTGATACATGTCATTTTACTGCCTGTGTCTATTAATGCCTGTAAACTTGTTTCCTCTATTTAATTTCTATTCCTGGGTTTCCTATGGTCTTAGTTTTCCGATTGACTGTGGGCACCATGCTCTTTTCTTGTCCCCACGCCTGTCCTTGCCTTAACACCGTTTACATCTCCATTGTATCTTTCATCTGCTTCATAAGTTCTATTTTCTGTGTTTCTCTCATATTTAAATTCCATTTCCCATTTTCCAAACTTGAGTTGTGCCTCCACATCCATTAACATATCCGTACCTATGATCATTTCTCTCAACAAGCTTTGTACCACTATGCATTGAAACGGATATTTAACTCCTTCCATTTCTCCTATTACCATTTTCATTTTATTAATCTGTTCAGTCTTCCTTTTAGTTGCGGTTTGAATTGTTATATTTTTTATTGGCAGTACCTCCATCTTTCCTACTTCATTTCTTAATTTTAACTCTCCTGACTCTTCTGTGTTTTTCTTTGTTATATATTCGACTTTCTCTATCTCTTTTTTATTAATTTCTATCTCATCAGCTATTATTTCATTTGTTTCCTCAAAATTTTCCTTAATCTCCTCTAATTCTCCATCTTTCTCCTCTAAGTCTCTTCTCTCATCCTCTACTACAGCATTATTCTTTTTTCTCCACTGTTCCCTCATATCCTCTATCATTCTCCTATTTTCTTCCTTTAGGCTTTCGAATTTCTTATCCAACCTACTCATTTCCAACCTACTTGAGGCAAATCCTCTGTTCATCTCTTCTCTCATCTCCTTATTTTCCTCCTTTATCTCTCCTTTTACTTCGTTTATATTCTCTTTTAATTCCCTTTTTAATTCTCTCATATCCTCCTTCATTTCCTCTCTCCCTTTTAGACTCATTTCCATGAGAGATCTCATCATTTCCCTCAATTCTTCATTATCATTATTTCCCAGTTCCTGTTGGGTTTGCATAGGTAGTCCCCTAGCTTCTTCTACCTCAATGTTAACTATTGGCATATCTGTGCCTTCCATTTCTTTCATTTCCAACTTGTCCCTTTTTCCTGGTCCCCTACAACTACCAGCTCGCCTATAATATTTTCTTCTTTTTTTTTCTGTAAGTAACTTATTATACAAACATAAATAATTTTTATATATACTATAAACCTAGCCTTGATTCTATTCAACTCAGTGCTTAATTTTACAAAATTTTTTCTAAATCTATTTCCAGTTCAAATCTTTTTCATATAAAAAGTTCTAAATTAATTTTGTTTCAAAATCTCTCTAAATAAATTTTATCGAGCTCCCACGTTGTTGCGCCAAATGTAACATAATTTTTAAAGAGACACAATACAATATAATTATGTTTTACTATTTAATAAATTGAATTTTTTATTTAAGACTTGTTTACAATTCTATGCTTTTACCTAAATTTAGTTTTCATTTAACCTAACCAATATCTTAATGAATTTCTTTCTAAATTTTGAGTGAGTTATTTCTCATCTATTTTCCAATTCTTAAATAATATTATATAGCCCATTCTATAAATGTTACAATATATATATACAGAGTGTTCTAAAAACACGCTGGGATTTTGAACAAGCATTACTGAAAGACTGCTCAAGGTAATTAAATAATTTAAATATAATTTTGAATACAAAAGAACAAAGTTTTTTCGTACCTAATTATCTTGTTCAATGTCTTTGATTTGTGGAAATAAAAATTGTTTTAGCATATCAATAAAAATTATGTTATTAATTGTGTTTTTGGCAAAAAAGAGCCTACCACTTGGTCATACATTAATCTACACCACATGCTTACTTGCCGAATTGTGCACAGGTTCCTTCCTGCATAGCAATAGGATAAACTCCGTACCAGACAATTGTGACGATTAGCATCATTTGTGGGGTGTGTAGCTTCGACCGAGAATAGCACTCTTAAGAAAACTGGAATTGTCATCCATTTCTTTTTGTAATGCTCTACAAAATATTTCTATTATATTGATATATAATAATTAAAATTATAATATTATTACATAAATAGTTTAACAGCATTACATGTATTATATATAATATTATATTACTATATTTACTATAATATAGTTCCAATAATTATAATTATTTAACACTAAAATCAAGATGAATACAACACCCAAATTTAGAGAATTTTAATTTAGGATTGGTTCTGTCTAGCTAAAATGAAAAACTTGTCAAAAATTTATGATTTTATTTTAATTGATAACTATTATGCTTTTACAGGTTAAATTACTGTTTAGCAGATGTATCATCAGATGTCTTGGAAACAGTTCCAATGAAATGTCCAAGCTTCCCATTGAATTATTCAATCAAAGTTGAATTCTTTCTGAAGAATGATTCTGGCACCCCAATGCAATGGATGATTAAGCAAAATAAGTCTTGTGGCTGTAAAGCTGTCCTGACACAGATAAGTTTCTCTATCTCAAAGATGGTTAGCTGTTGTCAACATAAAAATCAGATTGTCTTCGAACCGAGCAGGGGAAATCTTGAGGTATTTAAAAACTAATGTTTTCAAAGGGTTTTATTAACATCGCCAATCTCTACTGGAATGGCTATAGTATGATATGGCAAGGGTTCACCTCCTGCTTTTTGTAATGAGCTATATCTTAATACATACCGACATAAATACAAGTGTTTTTTAAGTATTTAATGATTAATCACTTTAACAATCAAGGACTACAAAATTCAAGTATTTAATGATGTTTTAGCCATTAATATTTTTATTATTTTAGGATCACATATTACTAAAATATTAATTTTTTTCCTTTGAAATTTTTTAGCCTTACGCTGTACTGTCATATCAAAAAATAGATATATTTCTCACTTCTTTTCTGCATTATTTTCTTTTCTAAATTATTTTATTTTATGTTCTTGTATTTTGTAGTCCATTACGTTCAGTGAATCTTATTAATCACTTAAACAATAGTTTATGACTATCTGAAATTTATTTTATGATATTCATTTTTTATAAATTTTATTTCATGTGCTTGAAAATAAACAGCTCCATCTTGGTGAACATAATGGATATTTATCATCCATGCCAAAAGAAATCTAATCATATAGTGTTTTTATATAAAACAAGTAATATAACCAAACATTTTTTTAAAGTCATCTCCTACTTAGGTAAACAAAGTAAAATTTTATTTTAGTTACTTTGTCATTTGTTGATACCATCTTCGCGTGAGCTACTAGTAACCACTAAACGCTTTTTAATGTTTTAAACTTGCCTATAGTAGCACTTACTTGGCTTGTTGAGGACGGCCGTTTCGGAAGATGTGTCCCTTTGTCGTTACGGTCTGAGTTGAGAAAGGGACACATCTCCCGAAACGGCCGTCCTCAACAAGCAAAGTAAGTGCTACTATAGGCAAGTTTAAAACATTTAAAAGTGTTTAGTTACTTTGTATTAAATAATTACAATTAATATAAATAAAGTATCATAATAAGTGCATTGAAACAGCTGTTCTAACACATAACCTATAAAATAAAATCAGCTGTTTTACTAATCCATTTGTTACCACTTATTTTAAGCCAAATAAGATGAAATAACTACATTGCATACCTTGCCTCTTTTGAGGAAAATTTTTTCTCCCATTAAAACTTAAATAATTAATTAAATTTAATTAATGAATTATTATTTGAAAAGGCTGTATTAATATCAACTGTCATCCACAACAAGTTAAAAAAATGTATTTGAATTTGAATGGATGAATTAAAAGTATTTTAAAACAATTGAAAATTTGAACAAGATAAATATAGAGAGAGTAAGAACTAATAGTATAGAATTGAATTACTGTTACATTTATGTTGTCTGAATTATTTTGAAATCCCCGTGTAGTTTTATAGCTTCTGTAAAAAGGAGATACTTTTTTACAGAAAGTTTTCTGGTTTTTGATAAACAAATTAATACTTGGAAAACTTATAATTTGATTTATTTATTGTTGAAAAAGACTAATATACCTAAAATTCTAAAATTGTTTTTTTCCATAAAACTGATCTTTATAGACATATTAAATTGCCTTTGCTATACATTTTTATATTGGACAGGAGAAAGTATGTTTCTACAACTTTTATTTAGAGGTCTTGTAACCCAGTTCACATTAGTAAATAACAGAGAATACACAATTAGCATGAAGAAGCACACAGATTGTAGAAATGCTTTAAAATTGTATAAAAAAATTAATTTAAAATGAATTGAAAGAATTTATGATTTAAACATATTTGCCAAGACTTATTTTTCTTTGACCTATACTTTCAAAATAGATAGCCACATTTCTCTTGGTGTCCCTTGGTATATTTGTCAAAAAGATTGTAGGTGAATGAAGCAATAAACGTTGAACTGAAAGATTATATGCTGAGATATACAATCTACTATAGCATTAGTAAATGTATACAGACTTATTTCCTTCACCTATTTATAATGAATGCAGTTCTTGAATAAGTGGTCTGCATTAGTTATACAAAATTTGAAGGATACAGGTAATCATTTTGTGCATAATGTTTTACAAACAAGGAGTCAGTAGTAGTTCTAAGGAGGCCAACTCTTGATCTGATCATTCAACTCCCAAATACATTTTATCTTATAGAAAGATTTTCTGTTACTGTGCCTCTTTGTTTTGATGATTTTATTATTTTTTTAGACAAAGCATGTTAAAAATCTGATTTTCAAGTTTTTCACAAGACAGAATAATAGAAAATATTGAAATTACTGCTCTTGGCATCACTTGGCAAAAAACCACTACTTACTGATATTTATAAGCAGGCGCGTTTCATACTAGGTTGGTGCATTGTTTAATGCTGTGAGTCACAGACCAGACTCTTGCTCTTTTGTATTGTATTGGTGTTCTGTTGTGTATTATTGTTCATAGAGTAGTTGTTAAATATGTGTTCAAATATAGTATTTGATTGTGAGTGTGTTTTGTTGTTTAGAATGTGTTGTGAATGGTTTTATCGTGTTTGTATATCTCATAGTTTTTTGTTGTGTTTAGTTTGTTGCTTTTTTTGATATAGTAAAGGATTATTAGATTAGTGTCTATAGTGGTGTATGTGTGTGGCGAAGTTTGATTTGGGTTGAGTTTTTTATGTCTTTAATGTGTTCCTTGTACTATGTGGTAATTACGATTAGAAAAAATAACACAATTGTATCAGACACTTCTCAAAATATAGCCACTGTATTCTTTAGTACTGTAAACCTAACCAGAGTAAAAGAAAATACCCCTTGTTCCATGCCTTTTTCTTATAATCCACCTACAACATACATGTATGTTACAAAAGGTTAATGAATATACAGTATCTTAGAGGCAGGTGTATTACACACGGAAATAGCAACTTCTGCTTTGTTCTTTTGTGTAAACATTTTTTTTATACTTGCAGGTTTTAAATCGTAGATTCGAGTAGATGTTTTCAAGTTTTTTAGAATGGTTCAGCATTGGTCAAAAGTTTAAGATTTAATTCCAAAAGTTAAGCCATGTATTGAGTATGCAAATTTATTTTTATGGGTTGAAAATGGATTTGTTTGTATGGATTTGTGGAACAGGTGGTATATTCCATTTACAAAACTTATCAGTTAAACAATACTTGTAGTGTAGACAAGAATAGTTAAAATTAGTGTAGGGTGCCATTCTGTAAAAAAATCATGAACTAAAAACAACCATCAGTACATATATATATATATATATATATATATGTAGAATATCAAATAGGTTTTCCTGTTAGAATTATTTTCAAGATTAAATAATATACACTATTTACAGGAATAATTTATTGAATAATACACTCATTTATTGAGTGTATTATTCAATAAATTATTCCTGCAATTAGTGTATATTATTTAATCTCGAAAATATATATTTATATATATAATTATATTATATATATATATTTATATTATATTATATATATATATATATATATATATATATATATATATATATATATATATATATATATAAACCCCTCTACTCCTCAAATCTATATATTACCAAAGATCCACAAAAACATAATCCCTCCATCTGGTAGACCAATAATTGCTGGCTGCATTTCAGTAACGGAAAGAATTTCAGCTTTCCTCGACTCACACCTTCAACCCTTAGTAAAGAACCTTCCATCACATACCCAGGACACCAATCATTTCATAAATCGACTCTCACAAATATCTGTACCTCTACCCCCGGTAACTATTTTGGTCACCATAGATGTCACCTCTCTCTATACCAACATCCCTCATGCACACGGCCTATCTGCAATAGAGAATTTTCTAAACAAACGCCCAGGCAAGCCTTCTCCCACTACACCTTTTCTTGTGAACCTGACCAGGTTCATCCTCGAGAAGAGCAACTTTCAGTTTGAGGGAAGGAACTACCTTCAAATAAAGGGAACAGCAATGGGCACCAGAATGGCACCATCGTACGCAAATCTGTACGTGGGATTGTTGGAAGAAAGTTTTCTAAAGACACAAACACACCAGCCATTATGTTGGTATAGATATATAGATGACATCTTCCTAATTTGGACACAGGGTGCTTCAACACTTGAGGCATTTTTAGACAGCCTGACACAATTCTCCACACTTCAATTTACCTGGGAGAAATCTACATCAGCCATCACCTTTTTGGATGTAGAGGTAACACTCCAGAATGGAAATATCAACACAGGAATTCACATCAAACTGACAAACCACCTACAATATCTCCATTTCGACAGCAACCACCCAATAAACATAAAACGATCCATTCCATACAGTCAAGCAATCAGGGGTAAGAGAATCTGTTCGAATGATAGGGAATTGGAAGATTTTAATAGAAAGATATCAACAGCCTTCCAGAGAAGAGGATACCCAAAAAAACTCATTGAAAACCAAATTCATTCAGCACAATCCTCGGTTCACCATAAACCACAAACAGAACAAAATAAACTGTCTTTAATAACAGACTACCATCCTGGTCTAAATAAACTCAACAAGATATTGAGAGATGGCTTCAAAATTCTTCAAGCTTCCGTCCACACCAAAAATCTTTTCACCGATCCACCGCAAATTTGGTACAAGCAACCTCCCAACTTGAAAAACATCCTAGTACATCCTAAACTACCAGACCCTGATGCAGAGAAACCACACAAACTTCCTCATGGCTCCTTCCCATGCAATAGACCTAGATGCAAGACGTGTCCAATACACCCCTCAGCAAATAGTTTCAACAGCCAAACAACAAAAATGGTCTTCAAAATACAGGGTCATCATAATTGTACATCGAAAAATGTCATATACCAGCTACAATGTAAACTTTGCTCAGCACAGTACATAGGCCTGACCACGGATGGTCTGAATATCAGAATGAATGGTCACAGACATGATGTTAAAATTATGAATATGGATAGACCAACAGCTCAACATGCTGCGAGTCACAACATCACAACTTTTGATGACTGCTATACCACAAAAATAATTAAATCACTCCCCCCTGATTGCAATCCCTCAGAACTGAGAAGGTGGGAACTATCATACCAGTGGTATTTTTTTTTTCTCCTAATAGCCTTATCTCTTTCCCCCTGACAGACTTATATAAACTATAATCACTCATATGCTCATGGAAACAATATATATATATATATATATATATATATATATATATCTTTAATCTGTGCATCTGTGTCATCTGATTTCTACTCTACACAATCTGTGATTACAACTTATATTTATTTGATTTCATTCTCTCATATTTCTTTTTGTGTTTTCTCTTTGATTGACAAAGACCACTGTGTGGTTGAAATATATCATTGTTTAAGTGCTTTTATGTGTTTCTATTTCAAGACTACAGTGTGGACTCTTTCCAAGGTAAGTCTGTCAGTCTCCTAGTCCAAAAAATCTATATATATATATATATATAATACAACATAACATACCTTTACAATGAGATGTTCTGCAATATCTTTAACTCTAAGGGAATCAAATTATTAGACAGATACTTTTGTTCTACATTAAGTGATATACTTTAATCCTTAGTTCAAAATTGAAGCAAAAGTAGTTCAAAATTAATGCCCTTATCCTAAGGTGTGTATAGGTTACTGCACTTGGTTTGATAAAAGCTATATTAAATGGCTTGAATTACTTATCATTTCTTAAACAAATTTATGAAAGGTTTATAAAATTCTTAAATTTTTACTTGAAAGAGTTTGCTTTGAATTTAATATAAATTAATACTTATAGCTGTTGATTCTTATTTATTGTGTTGGTTTCTTATATAAATATATATACTTTTTACATATAATATACTTTTATAAATAAACACTTTCTAAAAAAATATCCAAAAATAGTAAAACCTTTGCAAAAATTATTGTTAGTAAGTTTTAAAACATTAAATACCTACAAAATAATTTTTTCTAGGCACAGGAAGAAAAGATAGTAACACTTAAAGTTTTCTATTCTCTTGCTAGTTGTCCAGCATTAGATTTCACCATATCATTTTTTCCTGTGGGAAATGACTTGTTAATCCATTCTGTAATCATGAGTATATTTAGATATGCAATTGCTGTTGAAGAAGAATTAATTGACTCTTATTATCCAGAATATTACAATTTTAATTTCTCAATGGTACCCATATCTGTCGATAATATAGAGCCTTATGTTCAGGTGAGACAATTAAAAATATTTTAATATTATTTAACTTTTTAAAATTATTCTTGTCTAAAGCAGTGATTATACAAAAATATTTCAAATAACTGATTTTTAATATGAGTATAAACTATGTCATTTTTTTTATAGCATAGGCTTAACTAAAATTTTCTTGTATGGGACAAAGCTAAAAAATGTTTGTCCTAAAATCTATATATATATATATATATATATATATATATATATATATATATATATATATGTGTGTGTGTGTGTGTGTAATTCAAACAAAATAGGCAAAAAAAAACACTATATTTTGTATAAGAGCCTTAGTGTCCAAGGCTACTGGAAAGGTAGAGAGAGAAAATAATTCTATGACAAATATGCAGTTGCACAATTGAATTTCCTGGAATTATATTCTGTTTTTCTCTGTCATAATTTTCAGATGAATCCACTTCCATTCAATAAGCAGGGTGGGACACCTAACAATGAATTTAGTCAGTCTTATAGTTGGTTTTCAAGTGTTTAGTGGCGTGTTAGAATAAGTGAAAAAAAAATGTAAAACACTGCCTCTGAATGACAGGTGCACAATATTATTATGTCTCGATAACAGAGATACTTCTTTCAATATTGCCTGTGAGTTTGTGTTGGTAAGAAAACAGGGATTTAAAAAAAAATCATGCAATAATTCTTTCATATGAATCAGCTTCTGAGGAAGGTACACATAAGAGACACCCCGGTGCACTCAAGTAGTCATCCACTCCTTGATGACACTGTTTATGAGTTGTTAATACAGGAACATTCGTGTATCTTGTATCTTTATCTTGAATCTTTTTCTCGGCATTTCAAAAATAATATATGGGTAGAAATTTTACAAGTACATCTTATTTTCTGGTACCATGTTATATGACTTTATATATATATATATATATATATATATATATATATATATATATATATATATACTTACACTTTTAAAATGTTTCAAATTTGCCTATAGTAGCACTTACTTTGCTTGTTGAGGACGGCCGTTTCGGGAGATGTGTCCCTTTGTCACTGGGACCGTAACTCAGTTACGGTCTGAGTTGACAAAGGGACACATCTCCCGAAACGGCCGTCCTCAACAAGCAAAGTAAGTGCTACTATAGGCAAGTTTTAAACATTTTAAAAGTGTAAGTGATTACTAGTAGCTCATGCGAAGATGGAATCAACAAATGTATATATATATATATATATATATATATATATATATATATATTATATTTCTGGTGTTATATATATTATAACATTACACATTGCTTATATACTTCAGTCAACTATAACATACACTGCTTCTGTTATCCTATGAAATAATTTATAAAAAAATTAATTTAAATTGATTAGTATTATTAAATTAATTTATTTTTGGGTACCAAATCTGTATTTTGAACAGTTTAAAAATTAATGAAAGGTTTTTCTAGACTTAAGGAACAAAAAAATTTCAATGATTGACTACTTATAAAATAAAGGTTTAATTTGCTAAAAAAATTAATTACTAATTTACCATTTGTTGATTCCATCTTCGCACGAGCTACTAGTAATCAGTAAACACTTAAATGTTTTAAACTTGTCTATAGTAGCACTTACTTTGCTTGTTGAGGACGGCCGTTTCGGGAGATGTGTCCCTTTGTCAACTACTATAGGCAAGTTTAAAACATTTAAAAGTGTTTAGTACTAATTTACATTTTTAAACCTAGAAATTTATGAATGACCGGCTAGTTTCAGTGATAAGGCAATCATAAAGAACTCATTACAAATTAACGATATTTAGTGTTAAATATAAAATTTTAACGGAAGTTTAATTGTAAATAGTATAAGGATGACCCCAAGAAAATAAATTAGGACCTAATCAAGATTAGGATACTAGCAGAGAAATAAGATGAACTTAAAATTAGTAAAGAAATAAGGATTTAGATATAAAGAAATCAAGAATAATGGAGATTAGGTTATAGACGTTACAGAGAAAAAATTCAGAAGAAGTGGAATAATAATGATTACCTGTAACAGAGAAAATTTAGGAAATTAATAAAGTCATAATAGATTTATATACTTCATGAATAACCACTGTTCAATTATTAATTAGAAGTGATGAATGTGAGAAACAAAAATAATAAATTATAATTAAATAATACTTAACTATGTAAATACTTTAGAGCTTACTTGCTGAAGCGTTTCGAAACAATCGTTCCTTTTACAAAGCTATATTCCTGAGAGGCTTAGCTACATAAAATGATGATTGTTTCAAAACACGCCAGCAAGTAAGCTCAAGTATTCACTTAGTTAAGAATTATTTAATTAGTGAATCAGTGAATTCAAGATGATTACAACAAGACACTTTAATAGATAAATGTTACCCCATGAGAATACAATATAATTTTAAATGTTAATTATTGATACACAGAGGTCAACAAGGAGGAACACGTAAAAATAAAGTAATAAATTTATTTTTTTAATGAACAATCAGATTATTTCAGTTGAAGCAAATAGAGTGTGAGGAATATTTAAATCTAAGATTTAAGAAAATACTATATACACTACCTAATTAATTTAAATTTTATACACCGTGTAAAAGTTAGTTTAAACAAGGTAGCTAGAATTTAAAATTTATTTAAGAACTGTTAAGTGTATTGTAGATTCAGGTAATGAATCTACCTGAGTACAAAGACAACAGAACTCATACAATGGTAAATCTTGGGTAAAGTGAAAGACACCTGATGCATATTGTAAAAACATAAAGTCTGTTGTAATTCATAAAAGATCTATTGTCAAATAATGTACAGTTAAGTTATTTTTTAATGACTATGTGATTTAGAGAATTTTATGGATAGATATTGTTTAATAAGCTGAATATTAACTGAATATAACAGATAATTAGGATATGATTTAGTATGAGGTTAATATGCAAATAAGGGAGCTGAAAAAAAAATCTTTTACCAAAAGAATGTAAAAATGCAATATATGAGTGCAGATTGTAAGGAAGTATCCACATCATCATATTTTTATTTTTATATTAACAACGTTTTTTTAGGGACAAGTATAAAGAAAAGGTATGTTTAAATGTCGCTAGTAAGGAACAACCATTTTAAATCTACTTCTGAAGCAGACTATCATAAGTGACAGATCAATAGGCTTGAGGGATGCTATGTGCCATTATTTAAAATATCAAAAAGAATTCAATTTTACAGAAACATCTAAACTGGGAACTCATCTAATCTAGGGGTAATCCCATATGCCCTCAGTTACTTAAGTAGATTCTTTTTTCGTGGAAGGTGTAATTTTCAAAACAAGCCATGTGCAAAGAGGGACAAAAATATTTTGATGACCAAAACAAAAACACAAAAAAGTGAAAGGCAAGCCAGAATTGGCTAAAATATGAAAAAGGGAGACCATTGGTTGAACGATAGGAGAAACGGAAGAGATGGAAGGGAGGAATAACCAAGAAGGAAGAGAGCACCCAAGTGTTGGGAGCTGGAGACGGTAGGAGTCCAACGTGCCAGAGAGAGTGGAGTTAAGTTCTGGGAGCTAGAGAGGAACCCTAACCATAGAAGTCAGAGGTATAGGGGTCCTACCCTGGGACACGAAGAGGAATTTGTGATAGGAATAAAAAGAGATTCCGTCAGCATCTTGCAAATCAATTAGACCACAACACGAACACTGGAAATGCTGAGGATCGACCAAGCTACTTCAATTCAACTTAAAGACCCATTAATTAATTATTGAAAAATAATTTTTTTTTTAATTTAAAGAAAACAAAGATAATTCATAAAACAGGCATAATAACTAAATTTATAAAATATAACCATCACACACTAACTTCACGCCTAGAGATAAATCAATTGACATAAATTTTTGTTAGGATAATTTTATATTTAAGAATAACAATGGTTAATTTGTAAGGAGTTAATTCTGTTTGTTTTATCATTGAAACTAGCTGACCAATCATACATTTTTAGTTTTGAAAATGTAAATTAGTAGTTAATATTTTTAGTAAATTATATTTTAATTTACTAAGTAATCAGTGAGTTTTCACTTTGTTTGTAAGGTTCAGAAGATTCTTTAATAATTTTTATCTGTTCAAAATTCACATTTGTTAACCAACAATAAATTTATTTAAAAATAATAATAAATATAAATTATTATTTTGTAACATAACAATAGCAGTGGTATGTTAGTTAAGTAATGGTGTGTGTGTGTGTGCGTGCGTGTGTGTGTGTGTGTGTGTGTGTGTTAGTAATCATATGAATTTATTTTCCATCTAATTTAAATAATTGTGTTTATTTCAGGCATTTTGGCTGTATAATAATACAAGTAAACGTGTCAACTTTAAAGTGGACTGCACTGAATTCAAGAGATCCAGTGTGTTTGGTTACATAGACCATTATGACTATGTGGAAGCTCATTCTTCACGTCCTCTTTTATTTACATTTCATCCAAATGCTGTTACATCATATTCTGTAATAATTTTATATATACTTTAATAAGCCTTCTAATTCTGTGTTACACTTTGAAATATCCTATTTTCAAATTTAATTCTGCTAGCAGTAGAAAGGTATACATAATTCTATGATGGTGCAACTGAAATGTTATAGAATTTAAACCCAAATAAACTGGTAATTTATACAAACAAAATTTTAATACACACTTTAAATACTTTTATTCGCACACATACACAGACAGGCACAAACACAAACACACACAGGAACACAAATAATGACACATGAACACACACACACAAACATATATATATATATATATATATATATATATATATATATATATATATATATATATATATAAAATATTAAAATAAAATGGACAAACAACAGTGAAAGCCTAATAAAAGGATATAAAATGTTTAAAACATGTATAAGTTTGGTCACAGTGATTAAATTCACTGTGGATAATGTAAAGTAAAATTCAATGATAATTTTACTTTTTTATATGTTTTACTTACTTTTAATTAGGAGGTTTTCAGATTTATATTGAAGGCAAAAGTCATATTTTAAGTCAGTAACCATTTAGGCCTGGTCGTATACACAGCATTTGTCAACACTTAATAAAGTATTTTCATAAATATTACTGTTAATGATATGGCTATAGAATATACAGTTCTTTTACATTATTTTAAGGAGAATTCCTTGTGGTACAATTCATTAAAGACTATCTCAGCCCTAGTGTAGGTGTCCCACTGATGAAAGCTTGTTAGCTATTTTATACACACACACACACACACACACACAAACACACTGCAACCTCCCCCCCCCCCACCTCACTCTTTCTACTTTACTATTGTAACATTAATGGTGTTACGGAGTTGTTACTTTTTATTATTTTCACTCGTGCCTGCTTATCTCCGTTCCGCTCTCAGGCTCGTCTAGCGTTCTTAAATCTTGTCTTGTGTACACCCGTTAAATGCCACGCCTAAACGCAAGCCAATTCTCGCTGACTCCTACCCTAAAGTTTGTATGACCCCCCTAAAATGGTTAACATGTTTTGTCGGGTCTTTATATAGTCATACTTGTCAGTAAAGTACTCAGCTGGAAAAAAAACATTATTAATATGAACACACAAAATTTTCAAAGAATCTTACCATCTTAGAAGATCTGCAGGCACAGCCAGTGGACAAGCAAAATATGATCATGTTTAAGATAACTTTTTTTCAAGGCTCCTGTGTTCTTTAAACATGATCTGCCAGTATACTTCGTCTCTGGGCTTCAATACAAAAAACCAACTAATTTTTAGAATAGCTCAATAAATTGCTTCTCAGGAGAAAACTCGTTTGAAGAAACATTAGGTTCTGAATTTTATATATTTATTAATTAACAAAATTTAATTAAAACTGTACTTTGATTTTATAATCATTATTTATCAGTTGGAAAAAACTAAAAGTTTTATTGGTTGTTTAACTCAGGATAAATTTAAATACCATTAAGTTTCATAATGCATTTAATTACTGGTTTTTAAAATAAAAATATAAATATTTTCAACTAAAATACATTTGACTCTCTCTTTACTATTTCTTTGTTTTCATTGAAATCACAAATAATCATTTAAATTTTTCTGATATTTTATATATTTAATTTCGACATTATATATATATATATATATATATATATATATATATATATATATATATATATATATATATAATCCATTAACTACATTTACATATTTGAACAAAAATTATTTCCCAATTTAACATAATAAAAAAATTTTTAACCTCTGATTTCAAGATTTAATTGGTAAATTTTACATTTTATAACAAATAATTTTAAAATTGGTATAATTCTATAATTCTGGTCTTCTTGAAAATGATTGGCTTATGGCCAAAACCACTCTGTGATTTAAATATTTATTATTCATTATTTAAGCATTTTTATTATATAAATTAATTTTACTGCATTTAACATTTATTTAATATTCCACATAGAATGAAGTCATTGTTTAATTTTTATTGATAATTTTGAATTTAATATTTTTAACTTACTAAATTTGACGTTATTTAATAAAATAGAGAAAATGACTTGCCAAGGATTTCCCTACCGGTCCTAGAGTCCTCTCGTCTGGATTCCAGGTCCCTGGACATCGGAAGTTGCCATCCCTGGTCAGTCGATGGAAGTCCTTCTCCATTTTCACGTCCCGGAGGCTGAGTCTGAAGCCCTCGTCCATGGATGGGATTAGACGGCGGAAATAAGGTAGTTTGGTCCCATCTGGTCTATGGTGGTTGTCCTAGGCGCTGACCGACATTACGACCGTTAGCACCTCGTATTAAAATTTTTTACAGACTGCCTTACAGGTCCCTAAGTTCCTGTATTTATTGCGGCTATGTATCCCTTCCCCGCCCGCTCTAAGCTCGTCGCTATCTCCATGCTTTTTTTCTTGTACAGGCGGGTTGGACAACATATTCAATTCAACCTGCATAATTTTGTTATCTGCTTTAGAACACTGAAAAATGTCTATTATTTTTAAATGACTGTAACTTTTTTGTTATTTAAGTTTTTTAAATTTAGTTTTCACTATTGTTCATTTTGGATCTTGCTGGTCATTTAAAAATGTCAGTAATACATTTGTCAGTGGCCTAGTTTTCAAGTTAGCATTTTTCGGCACTTGGAAATTTTTCGCTGCACTCCCGTTTGTCAAATTTAGTTAGTTATTTCAGTTTTATTTTATTTTAATTTTTAATTTGTCTTAATAATACTTATTCAAGATTTTACTGACTTCTTCATTCTTTGCAACGTTTCATTATACAAAAAATTAAGATGTTATTATTTAATTATTAAATTTGTTATTCAAATTTTTGAAATTATTAATTTCTTAATTTGAACGGTGATTCAGACCGTTTCAACACACACATGCGCACGCTCATACATAAATAAAGAAATATATATATGAAAGAGATTTTTCAACTAGATAAGAGACTAACAGACATGTTTTATAATAATCCCACCTGTAATCTTAATACAGACAAACATAAACAATTAAATAATAATATATTTCTGTCACACTTTATTCTTTCTTAATAAAAAATTCAAACTGAAGTGAGTCCAGATGGATCTTGAAGTATAACTATCCAAAAACGTAATACCATAGGTGCAGAAATGTATAGATTACAGAGGTATAGTGCCTTATAAATTGTTTGTTTCAACCTATAGATATTGGTGGATATAACTTAATACTTATTTAAAATATTTTTAAAAGTCTGTCACAAGGTAGGGGAATGGAACTATCTGACGTTGAGGTTATGGAGTTCTCTAGTTTGTAGGCTACTACTGGTATGATTGCTCCCATCTTCTCTATTCTAAGAGGGGGCAATTGGAGAATAATATTTTTAAATATCTTCATGGTATAACAGTCTTATAAAAATTTTATATTTTGACTAACAAGGTGTGCCCATATATTCATGGTTCAAATATCAGTAATTCATTCTGATATTTATACCATTTGTGGTTAGGCCTAATACTAGTTGCCTGTAAAAATCCTTAAATATCTTAAAAACATGGAAAGACACACAACACACACACACACACACACACACACACACACACACACACACACACACACACACACACACACACACACACACACACACACACACACACACACACACACACACACACACACACACACACACACACACACACACACACACACACACACACACACACACACACACACACACACACACACACACACACACACACACACACACACACACACACACACACACACACACACACACACACACACACACACACACACACACACACACACACACACACACACACACACACACACACACACACACACACACACACACACACACACATACACACATAGATCCAAAAATATTTGAATTGTTGTCTATAAAATTTACAAATTTCAAAATTAGAAGATATAAGATAATAGTATTTCAATTGTAAAAAAGTTCAGTTAAAAGTTCAGAAAATCTTTTATAAATTGTTATAATGGATTACTTGAACTTTTAATCAGTTCATGCAAATCTTAGTTTTAAAAAGTTTCAAGTTAAAATATTATCTTCTACAGTGGATATGAATTTTTCTCATTGTCATTGTTAGTATATGAAATGTAAACTATAATTTATACTAAAAATAAATTAATGGTTCTAATTGAATTAAGAAATTTTTATATTATACTAGATGCGTTTTCATTATTTCCTGTTTTATAGGCTACAGTGATGATTATGTATAATACGAAGACCATCCCCTTACATATTACAGGAAATGGACTCTGTGATAGTAAAGTATTTGCTATTCATGAAGAAACAAAAATGCCAAATGTTGGAAATTTATTAAGTCATAAGCCTCCCAGTGTTTATTCTTCTACCAGTCACATTAAATTGAATAATCTAAAATCACATAGTCAACAACGCTATATCTTCATTATGAACAATATCTCCAACCACTTGTATTACTTTAAATGGATCAAGTTAGTTAAAATTTTCTCTTGCCATTACTAAGTAGTTACAGTGCATGTAATGATGCAGCTGAAATTTTAAAAAAATCATATTTTTTAATAGTTCTTATAAACAGTACAAGTTTTTTTTGAATTTAGAGTTGCACTAAAAAGGTACCTGGTGTAGAGTCATTTGTTTAATTTTTCACTAAAAATATTTTTTAGATTTGTACAGAAATTTTGAAAAATTTAATAGTAGTTAATATTGATATATTCTTGATATATCATTGATATATTCACTAAAACACTTTTAAATATTTTACAACTTGCCTATTGGTGTTGGTGGGTTTTCTATCCTACTTCCATACACCCAAAACTAACATACACGATCGAAACAGAACAAAACTACTCACTTAACTTCCTGAACTTACAATTAAACGTACAGACAAACAAACATATAAAGTCAACATATACTGAAAATCCACCAACACCATTACTATTCACAACTCTTCCAACCACTCTCGCCAGCATAAAATAGCTGCTTACAACACCATGATTTTAACACCATTAGACAAAGAAGAACACTACCAAGAATTAAACATCATAAAACATATAGCACAAACTAATGGATACAATACAACAATGATTGACAAATTATATAATGGCCTAAAAAACAAACTCAATAACCCAAATACAAATACACAACACGAAACCCCATAAAATACTTAAAATTACCATACAGATCATCCCAAACCCACAATCTAACCAACACATAAATACAATTGAAAAATAGCCTACCCCACCCAAAACACTCTCAATAAAAAATTTAAACCCAACAACAAAATCAACAACCTATAGAACTCTGCTGGCATTTACAAACTAACTTACAATTCGTGCCTCAGTTTTTACATAGACCAGAAAGACATGGTCATTTTACACATGCTACCAAGAACATATAAACGTACTAACAAACAAAAACACCCAATCAAACTTCGCCAAACATCTCATAACCCCAAAACATGACTACACAAACATAACATCCAACCTACAAATCCTTCATAAACAATACAAAAATAACCAACGATATACAACAGAACAATTCGAAATATACAAACATTTAAACTACACCCTACACATATACTCAACACCCAATTACATTATAACTCACACACACACATTTTGACATTATAACTCCAAATACTAACCAAAATACACCCACACCTCCACCATAATGTTCCACCCACACCCTAACCTACAAAAACCTTAAGATCAGTTATGGTTTGAGTTGACAATGGAACACATCTCCAGAAACGAACTTCCTCAAGTAATATAAGTAAGTGCTACTATAGGCAAGTTGTGAAATATTTACAAGTGTTTTTAATGAAAACTAGTAGCTCATGTGAAGATGGAATCAACAAATATGGTTAATATTTCCTCTCAGTTTTGAATTACTAACTTGTGCTGTTTAAGTTGTAAAAAATTTGTACCAAATTAATATGACTGTTTAAAATTTGTTTACAAACAAATCTGTACAGAATTAAAATATTGCTTAATATACAGTTCATAATGAACTACATTTAATTATTGCTTAAAATTTGGACAATTTTTGAATTACTAACTTGTGTTGTTTAAGCTGTGAAAAATTTGTACCAAATTAATATGACTTTTTAAAATTTGTTTACAAACAAATATGTACAGAATTAAAATATTGCTTAATATTCAGTTCATAATGAACTACATTCAATTATTGCTTAAAATTTGGAAAATTAAGTTATAGCTGGTAGTTACTTTTTTCTGGTAAATGATATTTTTAATGTTAACATCAACTTGTATCATTTGGAAAGCAAATGGATCCTTATTCAACAAAATATTTTAAACTTTTTATTATAATCAATAGAGTATTAAACAATGTTTTATTAAAATAACTTTTCTTATAAATAATAATATTTAATAAATGTTTAAATAAAAAAACAGAAAAAAAATTATTAGGTCAAAATAAATCATAAACATTCCCAAAACGAATTTTCAAAGTTTTATAGGAATCACAAAATTAAAAAAATTGAATGAGATATCAAAATCTTGTTGCTGTTCATGATGAGCTGGTTGTAAATTACTTATTACACTTTTGCTATTACTTGCGACCAGACTTTTTGTTAACTAAAGTTGTTAAATTGTTAACTTACACTTGGAGGAAACATGAAACGTAAGACGAAAACATTTCCTCTAAGTGTAAGTTGACAATTTTACAGCTTTAGTTAACAAAAGGTCTGGTCGCAAGTAATATCAAAAGTGTAATAAGTGAATGAGATATTAATTACCATTACTACTCTGCTTATGAAGCCACTCATTTTTTCTTATTCAACAATTTTTCATTTACTCATGGGTTTGGAAAAAAGGATATGAGCTTCAGTATAACAGTATAGTAGTATGGTGGATCGTGCTGCCCTGGTGACGTTGATATTTAGACAGTTTGTTCCTAATGTAATTTGGGCACATTTATTTTGTATGAGTGTTTATGCTTTATGCAAAGTATAGACATTTAATTATTACATTTTTTTATGAATTCACATTGTATGTTTCTATAAAAACAATACCGTAAAAGTATTGTTTCTCAAAGTATTCTTTGCAGTTGTCTGGAAATGATATTATTTGAGGTAATGATTTATCTTTGACTAACTTATATTTTTCTAGTAGCTTTTGTTCTTAGGAAAATTTAAGTGTTGAAACGACGTGTCTCATTTAAATAGTTAGAAAACTATTTATGGATGTTTATGACCAACATTGATGCCTGATGCGTCTGAAAATCCAAAAACTGAACTTCAGTGTAAACTGTTTTCAAAAGATAAAAATCATAATAAACTACAGTAATTAAATTTTGAATTTTTAAATTCAACTTAGTTAATTAAATGTATGACAAAGATACAATTACACCTGAGATTAAATTAGTTATCAATCTAACAAAATGAAAAGTAGGGACATATAACAAAATATGTGCTGCCTCCAGTGATGTTCTACATACTAATAAATTTGAAAGTTGAAAATCCTATGATTCTTTTTTTATAATAGGATCCACAAAATATCCCAAGAAGAAGAAGTTTCAACTTGTAGATCTATCTACCCATATTCTAACATTTGGATAAAAACTCGCATTTTTTCAGATTTTTGTTACTTTCTATTTATTTTTACTGATAAAATATTTAAGTAAAGGTTATGTATTAAAACTCCTAAAAATCGTACCCCTATATAATAAGCCCATTGTAACTGTTAGAGGAAGAGCGACATGTGATACTTATGGGGGAAGTACTGGAGTTGTGATCTTGACTTGAAGGTTTAATCTATCTATCTCAACAGTCGCTTTACATCCTTCCCATTTGCATCCTCTAATCAGTCAGACAAAAAAGGAAGCCTCCATTGCAGCTTTGATCATTTTTTTGAAATCCTACTATTAGTTCACACTCTCTTTATATATATCTTCTACAAATTTACAATCATTAGTAAAATACTTTTAATTCATCAACTCAAGTTCAAATAGATTTTTTTTTTTAACTTGTAGTGAATGACACTTGATGATAATAGATTTTTTTCAAATACTAGGTAATTAATTAAATTTAAACTGAATTAATTTTAGTTTTATATGAGAGAAAAACTTTTCACAAAAGGGGTAAAGTGTGCAATGTACTTTATTGCTCCATTTGGCTCAAAATAAGTGATAACATATGATTTCATAAAACAGCTGATTTTATGTAATAGGTTATGTGGTAGAACAGATGTTTCAATGTGTAGGTAGTTACTTTATTTATATTAATTGTAATTATTAAAAAAAGTAAATTATATAAAATTTGTCTTTGTTGAATTGAGTAGGACTTTAGTTAAAAAATTTGTGCTTACATTACTTTTTAGTAAAAGAGTTGCTGATCTTCCGAACACTTTCAAACTCTTTAAAACATTTGATCAGACCTCTCTCCCCCATTTAAACTGTAAACAAACTTGTAAGGAAAAGCTGTATGCCAAACCAAGCTCAAATTCTTCATACTTATTCAATTTAGTTGAATACCAGTTAGAAGTATTGCCCTATAGCAGAGTCAATTCAAGCAGTAACATCTGTTTGGTGATGATCAAAATGCCACATCTAATCATGTGGAGCTTTGCAGGGGGAATTTAATGAAAATTGCCTGAATTCATGACAATAATTCAGTCTTTTGCTACCAATAAGATGTTAGATTAATAGAAGATGAGATTTTAGTTTGTTTTTTTCTAAGTATGCCTGTAAAAGAAACTTGTTTAGCAGAACTATTAATGAGTATGTTTGAACAAAGGTTGAGGAAGGAAATTAATTATTTTCCTTGTGTTTGGTTAGATATGTGGACAATATCAAGGAGTTGTGATTTTGGCAGTGTTTAATATCAAGGACTTTCAAATTGATCAGTTTTTAACGTTCATTAGTGATCAATATCCTAACATCAAATTTATTTTAGAGATCAAAAAAGAAAAACGTTTACTGTTTCTTGATGATTTTGTATCCAAGATAAAGATTTGAGATTTTTAGAAAGCCAACATCTAATGATAGATTCATTTCAAACGATCGAACTGCAGCACTTTAACATACCTTTGGATAAAAAACCATTTTGAAATTTAATTAGAACAAATTAAAGGTATAGTGAATTTTAATTAGAACAAATTGAAGGTATAGTGAAATTTAATTAGAACAAATTAAAGGTATAATGAAATTTAATTAGAACCAATTAAAGGTATAGTGAAATTTAATTAAAACAAATTAAAGGTATAGTGAAATTTAATTAGAATAAATTAAAGGTATAGTGAAATTAAATTAGAATGAATTAAAGGTATAATGAAATTTAATTAGAACAAATTAAAGGTATAGTGAAATTTAATGGTTACGTGAAAATTATAGTGAAGTTAAAGTATTATGTTAAAATTAAAGAGATTAAAGTATAGTGAAAATTATTAAGAAGTAAAAGAATAAGAATTTTAGAAATAATTTATGAACATTAACTTTGGAAATTAAGGAGAAAACCCAATTTATTAGTTTACCTTTTGATAGAGTTTTAACTAGGAATGTATGCACATTACCCACTATGATGTGCTACCCTTCTGAGAATGATAGAATAAAAGCATTTGTGGTTAGAGGTGTTTGTGTATTATTTATAAATTTTGTTGACTAACCAATGTAAATTTTGTTTTCAGAATAAACATTGACGATGTCCTATTTTTGAAAGTAACACCTTCTAAGGGTTATCTACCTCCTCAAAGCCGTATAATGTTCCAGCTTATATGTTACAGTCTTGGAATGCCATGTTGCATAACTGTCAATATATTTTGCTTGTTAGTTGACCTCACAGCCAAGAATGCTCTAATAAAACAAAAGCTGTTGCAAGAAGAAAAAATGAAAGAGTGTCAGGAATGGTTCACTATTACGGAGAAAGGAACTACTTATCCAGTATTTCATATTTTTCTATTTCAACTTTTAAATTATTGTAAAGTTTTCACTATAAAAACTTCCACTCATGAACAGCTTAACTATATGGGTTATAATACTTATGCTGGGATTTTCCTACCTTAGAATAGTTGTTGTCTTTAAAGAGGTAAATGTTCTGGCTTCTAGTTATTCCTTTTAGCCTCTTCTCTTCACATAGAATAAAATAAAATGTTTTCTTCCACCTTGAGGATTTCATTTACTATCATGAATTTGGTGTCCCTTTTACACCTGTTCAAATTATTTATTTCAAGAATCTTCAAAAGTTCTCAAGTAGGAGCAGTGTTTATAAGCTATCCCTAATATCTTTCTTGAACACAAATACATCTCTTCTTAGGAAATAAATAAAAATACTAACACAAACACACACACACACAGATATATATATATATATATATATATATATATATATATATATATATATATATATATATATATATATATATATATATATATATATATATATAGAGAGAGAGAGAGAGAGAGAGAGAGAGAGAGAGAGAGAGAGAGAGAGGGAGAGAGGGAGGGAGGGAGGGAGACAGATCTAAAGAACTTTTAACAATAGCATAGTAGACAAAATAGTGAAAATGACATCCAGAGCAATATTCTCAACTCTTAAAGGTTTAAAAACTTAGTAAATGCATATTTCACACATGTAGGAAGACTAGTAGAGTACTGGAACAATAAAAATACATCTGTTCATACTATATTCTAAAATAAGTGACAACAAAATTCAACACAGCCTCTCAATAATACAGTTTGTTTTATTGCAACAGTTATTACATCTCAAAAATATCCATTCAAAGGCTTTAACTGGAGAAAAACATGTGTAATGAGAACTTGTTTTCCACATACTTTTAGGGGTGATATATCCAGAGAACTGAAATAATCACCAGCAAAAATATTTTAAAAGTGAGGAATATATATTTCTGTAACAAATGCAACAGATTATATAGTAACTATAATTAAATAATACTTAACTAAGTGAGTGTGTAAGGGCATACTTTCTGACGCGTTTTGAAACAATCGTTCCTTTTACGAATCTTCTACTCAGTAGAAGATTATATAGGCCTACTTAATATTATGAACAATATTATGATTAATGCTCGGCACCAGCTCTAAGAAATAAGTAGCCTGACACACCTATACTAACAGACAAATGTAGTGAATAAATGATAAAACATATGAATGTTATTTAGAAAGCAAAGTCTATTTTCTTAATCTATCACTTTAACATTAGTTTATGACTATCTGAACTTTAAATTTTGTAAATTTATGAAAACTTACTGAGACAGAACGTTTTTGATCACTATGTGGCGACCTTCGTCAGTGTTGAGACTAATGAAGATCGCCTTCATCGAAAACATTCTGTCTCAGTACATTTCACAAATTTACAAAATTTAAAGTTTGGATAGTCATAAACTAATGTTAAAGTGATTAATTAAGATTCACCGAACATAACGGACTACAAAATTCAAGAGTCTAGTTTCTTATTAGAAAATTAAAAATTTTTGAAAAAAGTTTCTTATTTATTTAATTCTTTACATATTTCCTATTTTTTAATAAAATTTTAATTGTTTTTAAGCATTTGTCATAATGTTCTATAAGATTTTGTAGACCAAAAACATATAAGTCTACTGCCTATGAAAATAATCTGTTTTCAACTGCTTCTTACACCTCATCAGCTGTGGTGAAGAACTTCTTAAGAATTCTTTTAAAAAGCAAATCTTTTGGAATTCACTCTATTTTGAGTCTGGACGGTATAGAAAGTACTCAATCGGTTTCCATTTAAAATTCCTTATAAGATTGTTGGTTTGATTGGCAGAATGAGGTCTGAGATTGCTTTACAGCAACCAAACTCCTGATACTAGGATACCACATCACTTGTTCTT
Organism: Prosapia bicincta; assembly: GCA_036971475.1. Lineage (NCBI taxonomy): Eukaryota > Metazoa > Arthropoda > Insecta > Hemiptera > Cercopidae > Prosapia > Prosapia bicincta. Next base: position 242,101,762 of record JBAIZL010000001.1, read on the forward strand.
TATTTCATTTCAAAGTTTGTGAGCAAAGTTAGTAGCTCTGTTTATTGTTTTCCATTGTTGCATAAACTCTACTAAGAAACTTAATGTTTATCCCAAAACATATTTGCCAAAACCTTGTGTGTTGTGATTGTCTCCGAGGCATTCACTTTAACAGCTGATTTTATGTGGAGCAATTTAAATGATTGACATTTTGATTCTGGGATCATAAGAGAAAAGCATATATTATTCTCTCTGACAATGTTCTCCAAATTTGATCACTTTACTCATAATATTTGTCTAAAAAATCAATAGCATCAAGCATTCATTTAATTTGGCGTTCTTCAGAAAGTTGCCTAGGAAGCCAATGTGAGCACAGGTTGCAAAATTGCCAATTTTCACAGTTTTTGCAAAATGGTTCTACAATGTTAAAGATTAAATTGTCAACTGGTCTTAAGAAATCTTTCTATCCAGTGTGTTGACCAGTCACTGAGATCACTGATAATGTTTCACGATGTACATTTTCTCAATGACAAAGTTGCAAGCAGAATGTAAGCTCGTACCTCTGATGATAGCTCAATTAAAAACTGCATTTTATTTCTAAGCAATAGAAAAGTTTATGAAACTGTATAGTTGCAAACATTGATCTAGAAATAGAAAATGTCTACTTTTTCAAACCTGTGCAACGTGTATACTTCTCTATCCTGAAGGTTATTTTGATGTTTCTATATTTAATCCAAATACTAGAAATATGAATATGGTGTCACCATTAAATTGATAATTTTTTTCATGCAATAGATTTTCGTGTTTAATGTAAGCCTAGTCATAAATAATAAGTAGTACATACTTTGGTAAATGAAATTTAAATTCAGTATTATAAATGTAATATATACTAATAGGATATTCTACATTTTTAAATGACAAATATTTAATCCTCGTGTGCCCTCGCCATTTCTCCCAGTCATGTGCATAAATTGCTGGCCTGTTTCTCAGAATTTTACAATAGTTCAAAAAAAAGTTATTATAAAACACTATTCATTTCATTTTTACCTTTATTAGCATGAAAAAAAAACAAACAAAATGGTTATAATACAATTTTCTTAAATGAAGAGTATAAAATAAAGGAACTTTTCCTAAAACAAAAAAAAAATACTAAAAATTGAGTTCAAAGAACCATTTTTGATGCAGTGTTTTCTAATTTATTTTCAATTAAACTATTAAAAATACCATGAAATGCTGAAGCTAATTCTTGCATAGACCATAACTTTATATGAAAAACAAAACATAATAAAAACAAATGGTCAAAAGTTATTTACAGTGCAAACATAGACCTATAATATTGTAATTGTTATATTCACCGATAATAAACACTAAAATTCTACCATAAAATATTTTCTTAACAAATATATTTTTAAAAATAAATGTTTCACTAACGTGCCAAATTTCTTTTGCTTTTGTAAAATAATTTTTTTCCTTCTAAAACAATTGTTTAAGTCTTTTAAACAACTACAGTTACAGTTACGGTCTGAGTTGACAATGGGACACATCTCCCGAAACGCCGTCCTCAACAAACAAATTAAGTGCTACTATAAGCAAGTTTATAAGCATTTAAAAGTGTTTAGTGATAACTAAGTAGCTCACGTGAAGATTGAATCAATAAATATATATGAATAATACTTTAACACACAACAAAATTGAATTAATTTTAAATATATCCAAATAATTTTGTGAGATTTATTTTATAAATTAATATATCTATTAACTTTTAAACTAAAGAAGTTTTCAATTCGATAGTATTTTAACTTAATAATATACAGCAAATAAATTAATATAACTTACAAGTTAAAAGAGGAAGTTTTATAAAATAGCCTAAAGACATATAAGAAAGGTTGTATGAAATCATGTTTCCACTTTATTCAAGTACTAGCTGTATATCATATCATTACCTCCATCTATTAATTATTAGTTCCATCTATATTAATAGTTCTTAGATTTTATTTTAAAGGACTGAATTTTTGGTCAGAAAAGTAGTAGCATTATTAATGCTTCTTGTAAGAAATATTGACTTTGGCACCTCCAATCAGACTACAAATATACCAGAAACCTTCCTACTAATCTACATCCTAGAGTTTCAACATCCTAAAGTTGAATGGTGAAGTAATGCATGGCTTATTTGACTTAAAACCTGTTAAACAGGCGTGTCATCTTATTTGATGAAGATATTGGAGAAAAAATACAAAACCAGCACCAAATAATAGTTTAAAACTTGAATAGTGATATAAGCTAATGAATCAAATAAAAAACCAATATACTTTTACTTTATTTTACTTTTACTAATTTTTAATTTATAAAATAATAATTAATTACAAACCAACATTTTATGCACATTCTATATCATCAACTATCTATACAATAAGTCACTCAAAGGGTTATTAACTACTAGTTGAGTTACTTTTTTGGAAATTTTTTTATACATATGTTTTCTACACATTAATTACATTTTCCCCCATAATGTTACTTAGACAAAAGTGATTCCAGGATTGTGCAAGTTCGGACATTCCCACAAGCTTCAATAGCACAGAGCCTATAGTTATCAGCGTGTCTGTGATATGTAGCCCTTATCACGGAGATGGACATGGTTTGTTAACAAGAAGTACTATAGACCTTAAACCTTTAATCGTTATTAAAAATACAACAGTCACTGATATTTTAAGCAAATTAATATGGTAAGAGCTGTAATATTATGAAAACCTATATTTAGTTGTGGGCTTAGTCATACATGCTATTTGATTATTAAAAAATAATAAATATATTTTTCATACAACATATTTTCATCTATTTTTAGTAATTACTTTTGATCCAGACAAAACAATAACTTTTTTATTTCAAAATTTTGTTGTTCATGACAAGCTGGTTGTTAATCACTTTTTACACTTTGAAATTACTTACGGCCAGACATTCTGTTAAATGTAAGTTGTTAAATTGTTAACATACACGATTTAGTAATTAGTGATTAACAACCAGCTCATCATGAACAACAACAAGATTTTTTTATATTACTGTAAATTAATTATGTATCAATAACTATGTACTGCATTAAAAGTATACTAAAAATAACTGCATGTAAAGATGGAGTCAGTTAATATGAAATATGCAAGCCAAGAAAAAGTGTATTGTTTATATCTCAAAATGTAAAGCTTATAAAGTGACTAAATTGTTTACTTTAAACAATTCATAAACCCCAATTAACAATCTTCTTTGAAAATTTGATTATCAAGGTTTTCCCCATTGTTCCCTCTTTCAAAATTTTTATCTAAGAATAGGTTTTCTAAAACTTCCTAGTCAAAAAGACATCCCAAAATATTTCACACCGAAGTATTGACAAGCATTTTCATTGTTTACCTAAGAATAGGTTTTCTAATTTTTTTAGTAAAAAAAACATTCCAAAATATTTCACACTAAAATATTAATAATTGTTTTCCCTTTTTCATCATTAAAGAACAACTTTCCACCCAAATTTGTTTTCAGTTTCATAAAAAGTGATAATCGCTAGGTATGAGTTCAGGTGAAATGGGTGAAACTTTAAAATGTTAAAACTATTTGAAAAGTTCAGATGCACAAGATATTTAAAATATTAGCATAAGCTTATAACAGTAAGATTGCTTTAGTCAGCAATCCTTTCCATTTGTTTCTGAAAGCTTGTCAAGTTTTTGAGCATTTCAAAATAAATTGTTGCATTATAAACTAAAAATTACTTCTTTTTATGTAAAAAAACAGTATTTATAACTTTTTGTGTTGAAAAACCAGTTATGGATTTTTGTGGGTGTAGTAAATGCATCTCATACCACTGCATTAATTGCTTTTGATGCAAGAGATTTGTGTAGCCTACTATCTAGATCTCAATTAAACTCTGACTCTTGTGACTCATGAGTGACTGATTCTTGTGTAATGACCTCTTGTAACTAAGTCAAAAGTCTTTTATCCTGTTCCTCCAAACAATTAAGAACATAGGTTGATTTGAGTAGTGTAGTATTTTCAGCACCATTTCAGAACAAAGTTTTCACTATCCTAAACATGTAGAAAGTGTTTTGTAAAGCATATAGTATCAAAAAACCTTTTGTCTTGAAAAAAAAATTATGAATTTCATCTAGATTCAAACATTCTTAACAAACTTTTCTTCCCATTTTCATTTTTAAAAAAATTATAAGTAAAGATAGCAGACAGCTGCCCTTCTCTTGTTGTATGACTGTGTATTCCTCTGTTAAATTGATTACCCACTATCTAATTTTCCCAATTCGTCGAAATTGATACCTATGCAACAACCAGATTTCCGATGTTGAATGACCACAATAGAGAAAGTATCAAATAGCACTGTCCATTACATACTTTGCAGGATTTCATATTCCATTGATGTTTACGTACGTTTAACTAAACACACTAATTTCTATGACTTACTATAACTACATTTCGATGCAACTGAACTCAGGGGCAGGCTCCTATCCCTACTAGTTACTAGGACAATGTATCCAAGTCTAAAATTATGACTTCAGTCTGTATCTATTGTTTGAAAAATATTGTATCTTTACTGTTTGGCTATGCTTCTTATCATATTTTTGTATAATAATATATTTTAAATATCATCTATATTTAAATACTTTCAAATGGTAATTTATCAAATATATTATAAAATAGATATCTTTGACTATAAATAAATTATTTAATAGCTATATTTTGCAATAAAAAATACATTTTTTGTTTAATATATTTATATAAATTTAAGAAATTTTACAACTCATTTATATATTGTTATATACTTGTACATTCAAGTTTCAAATTTTGTCAAAATGTTTTGGAAAGTTATATTTTATTCCTATAGGCTCCTGATTTTTAATTCTTATAGGTAGTTATTTACTTTAGTGTTGCTTTTTGAAATATAAAGGTTAATGATTAGTAAATATAGTGTATTGCAATAAAAATGCAAGTTTCAAATGCCATTAATGGCGCGTTGAATATCATTCTGTCTTTTAATATTGTAGAAGATTTTTTACCTCTCCTATCTAGGACAGCAATTGTCCTGTGTATATGAACCCCTCAAGCTTGTAGGTGTAGGGAAAAAAGCAATATGATCAAATCGCATACTATAAATATTTTAATTTATATTAGCATTTTGGTAATTACAATATGATATGTGTATCTATGTTTATTATGTAATATGTTTTTCACTTTTTAGGAGTGGATTAAATGAAATTGTGACGACTGGGTTTCTCAGTATTCCTTTTGTAACCTACTATTCACAACTCTTACTAACAGAAAAAGAAAGTAATAAACCAGAAGTTAAAAATTCTGTTTTGGTACCTAATAAAGTAGTTCAATGTGTAATTGGAGATATCATATTCTCTAAAATAATATCTCTTTTTGAACTAATTCCTCGAAACTGCTCAGGATTAATTCCATATTTATCTGAAGAAAGAAGTAAGTTGAAGAGCTGTGTAGTTTACTAGTTTTTAACATGTCTCAATTTTAAAGCAATGTTGTTAAGAAATACTAATTAATAGCAATGGAACACCTAGTCACACTCTTCATTACTCACTTTAAAATATAGGCAAACTCTCCAGCGTACTTAGAAAGTAATAAGATGCTCTGTTTAACTACTAGTCCTCCAGGTCCAGGTCGCTAATAAAGATGTCCACCAAAACATGAATTCACGTTCAATTGAGGGAACTCTCAGAAGGAAAACAGTGGGAAAGTCTTGTGTCGTGGAGACCAACTGACCATAACCTGATTCGAGCTGTCAGCGTTAGTCAGATTGAAGACTAGTCATGATTACCTTGCTCCGCAACCATAAGCTACCCACCCCGGAGTCTTTGCTGTGTGGTAGTGGACTTATGAATGGCAAGCCCCTAAATGATTGCACAGCCCTGGACTTGGCCTGGGATTGCAACAGTCCCATCTTCAAGGATGAACTGGTCAGTCTCTACTGGTCAGCTCATTGCCAAGAATGGGTGTTGGGTAGTAAGTAAGTAAGTTTAACAACTTGGACCAGGAATCGAACTTCAGCTACTAAAATACTCTTATACGCTTAAAAATTTAAACATACTCGCCTAAAATAGCATTTATATTGGCAGTTCAATCGTGTCTGAGTTGGGCAATGGAGCTACTCATAAAATGGCAGTCTTTATTAATATTTGAAATTAATAAAGTGTTATCTTAGGCAAGGTTTATATCTTTTTAAAGTACATAAGTGAATATTATGGCTACTGCTCTTGCCACTAAAAACTATTACCATAAACAAAGATATTTATATTTTATACAGGAACAACAGGACAAATAAAGTAGGATATTATTGCCATCCTAATGCTTTCTTTTAACTAACTTATCGTCAGCCATTTAGGTCAAGCCCTTAGTCTTTATCTTTCCATTACAACTTAGTTGTGTATCATAACTAAGTTCGGTTGCATGCTACTCAATGATGTGCTGTGAACTAAGTTGTATCGAATGTCATAATATTAGGATAATTAGAGCTTAGCTAGTGAGAACAATTACCACTAGTAGATATTAAAAGAGTTCACCCAAAATCCCTCTTTATGAAGATTAGATTGTCGACGCAAAGAATTACAAGTAAGCAAATGTCATAAGATAAAGAGTTACTGACTTGAGTTGGAAACCAGATGTCTGTATTCTAAACAGGCTGATCTGGAACAGGTGATCTGGAGTTGTAAGTGGAGTATTAAAACTCTACTTAAAAATTTACACTTTTGTTCCTTTAATCATTTTACCTTAAGTAATCATTATGTTGATTTAATAAATTACAAACACATAAAAAATGCTGAAATTAAAGAAAAAATCATGTATTCTTCTTAATTAAATAGATAATAATAATTCTAAATATTATATGAAATTTTTAGAAAGTTATATAAGCAGGAAATTTGCACAACAATAAGAAACCCTCTGTCTGGTATGTTAGCCAATTTCTTTATGAACAAGTTTGAGACCAAAGCTAAGAAGACAATAGAATTTTGTCCTCAGGTCTGGTTCTGGTATGCTGATGATATATTTATTATTTTCGACCATAGGAAAAACCTCAATGAGGCTTGTCAGAAACTTAATGGATTTTTTCGTTTAATCAAGTTTACCACTGAGATGTGGTTAAGGAATAGTATTGCTTTTCTGGGTATTGTGATGATGAGAATAAACAATAGGCTTTCATTTGATATTTATAGGAAGTCTAAGGAGAGTTTCAGGTACATCCCATACGATTCACACTACCTATTAACACAAGTTAGCAGCGTTTCATAATATGACACACCGTTTAGCTCATTTACCGCTATCATGAAACAACTACTCGAAGAAACTAAACATGATATATGAAATAGCGGAATTTAACATATTCAGGAATGATGTAAATCAATCATAAAAAATGCTGAATTTTAAAACAATCAGAGTGGGTAGAACCACCTTAGCAAGGAATAAATCAAACAGCTGTGTTAAGTTAGCTTAGAACCCTCCCGTCATCTAGCATGGCTTAAAAGTGTCTCATAGAGTATGGAAGATTCCGAGTATCAGCGGCTTCAGGATGGAGTTTGGGTAGAAGGTTTGTATCTCCCAAGGATGCCACAGATAATTATGAACATTCATGGATGTATAGCATAAAATGTGAGGTGGGTGATGGAGTATATATTGGCCAAACCTGAAGTAATATTAAAATAAGAAGCCAGGAGCACTTTGCTCACTTTAGAAACAACAAACCTGAATACTCAGTTATGGCCAAACATTGCCTAGACTGGCAGCATTTTTTTAAGTCTGACTGTCCTGAGTTGTTAAAACGTATTACGAGGTACAATACTCTTGATACTGGGGAGACTTGGTTTACAAACAAATTCTGAGATGTCACAGTCAACCATGAGTCGGCCCCAATCCGGAATTCATCTCTTCTTTTTCCAAATTCGGTGTTGTATCGTTAAACATCTTTGACTTTATCAATGCGTTTTCTTTGTTATATTTTGTCTTTGTTTCGTTGTTTCAGATAAATTAACCACTGTGGTTTCTGTTTAAGCTTAGTTAGTGTTGGAACGTTGCTACCACTAATTAAAATGTTTTCACTAAACACTTGTAAATGTTTACAAACTTGCCTATAGTAGCACTTACTTATATTTGTTGAAGACGTCCATTTCGGGAGATGTGTCCCATTGTCAACTCAGTCCGTAACTCTTGGTGTGCGGTTTTTGTGGCAGCTGGGTTGTTATTTTTGTTTTTAATGTGTATTTTGGCGTAATTAGGTGTGATTTTATATTTTAGGCACTGTATATTGAAAGAGATATGAAGGGAAAGTTTTGTTACCTTGAGATGTACATTGTGGTATCGATGGATGGTTGATGCTCGTCTTGCAATATTCATATTTGTTGATTCCACCTTCAACAAATATAAGTAGTGCTACTATAGGCAAGTTTGTAAATATTTTCAAGTGGTTAGTGAAAGCTAGTTGCTCACGTGAAGATGGAATCAACAAATATAAAATGTTTTACATAATGTGTAAATTTTAATATTGCGTTTTCTTGTTATATTTTGACCTTATTTTGTCTTTGTTTCATTGTTTCAGTTAAATGAACCACTGTGGTTTCTGTTTAAGCTTAGTTAGTGTGGAAACGTTGCTACCACTAGTTAAAATGTTTTACGTAATGTGTAAATTTTAATATTGCTTTTTGTTCTTATATTTTGACCTTATTTTGTCTTTGTTTCGTTGTTTCAGTTAAATTAACCACTGTAGTTTCTGTTTAAGCTTAGTTAGTGTTGAAACGTTGCTACAACTAGTTAAAATGATTTACGTAATGTGTAAATTTTAATATTGGTTTAATTTAGGGACTTGTTTATTTTAATACATTTTTATATGTTGAATATCTGTTTTTAATTATGATTGTGTAATAAATTTATTTTGTATATGTAAACAGTTTATACTTATGTAAAATGTTTTTTTATAAAACCTTATATCTTGATAAACATTGGTATATTGGATGATACAGGATAAAAATAATGTAAAATACATAACCCTCTTGAGTGAGGAGATTTGTGTCATGTAGGTTAGGATGTCTTTGTTAATTGACTTTTAAAAGTTTTATCTTGTATGTTTTCTTGATAGTTATGTGATACAGAGTATCTCGTTAATTTATATTAATGTAGTGTAATGAAATATGTTAGTATTAACCAATCACTGATAGAAGTGACATTGCCATCAAAGCTAGTCTGTATATAGTAATAGACTACTGTATAGTGAGTTCTTTTGCAAACTCTTTTCATATTTACTATTGTAAGTGATAGTGTAAATATATTTCTGAAACTATTTTAATTTTTACAATTGTTAAATGAACAATCACCTGCATGATTATAAGGGGAAGCCTCCAATCACTCACTAACCTTCAGACCATAACAGTGGCACACTGAAGGGCCAAGGCCCCCTTGGCCAATCCTATGGAGAAAAAGAAATTAAGCGTGTCGTCCTTCATTGGAAAATGTATAGTTTGAATGCGATGTACATAAATTTAACTACCAAGATTTAATACAAGTTATTAATACATTTTTTTAATTTTATTTGTGCCTGAAATATTAAGAGCATTACTTCATTACCAATGTTAGTAATATTTGAATGCATCAATAATAAAAAAATTTCAGGAATATCTCTTTAAAAAATATACAGTTGAGTTTGCGACCTAAAGTAAAACAAAGTATGCATTGAAGTAACTTGACTGATTTAGGAGAATATTACAACAGAGTTGATGCCCCTCCCATTGTTGATGTCTTTGGCTCCTCCTTTAACGAAATTCAGGGTGCACTGCTGGACCATAAGTAATATTTTATTTTTAACTTGTTTGTTTATTTTAGATATTTATTAATATTTATTTTTTTATTTATGAATAATATATTATAATTTTTTTCTACTAATAATGAATACAAATAATCACTTACAACTTTTTTTAAAAAAATGTTTTAACTTGCCTATAGTAGCACTTACTTTTTTGTGTTGAGGACGGCCGTTTCGGGAGATGTGTCCCTTTGTCAACTCAGACCGTAACTGATCTCAAGGTTTACGTAGGTTAGGGTGGGGGTGGGATATTTTGGTGGTGTGGGTGTATTTTGTGTGTATTAGGAGTTATGATGTCAAAAAGTGCGTGTGAGTTGTAATGTAATTGTGTATTGAGTATGTGTGTAGGGTGTAGTTTGAAGTGCCTATATATTTCGTATTGTTCGGTTGTGTAGCGTTGGTTATTTCTGTGTTGTTTATGAAGAATTTGTAAGTTAGATGTTATGTCTGTGTAGTCGTGTTTTGTGGAGTTGAGATGATCGGCGAAGTTAGATTGGTAGTTATTGTTTTTTAGTGCTTTTATATGTTCTTGGTAACATGTGTGAAATGACCTCCCTGTCTGGCCTATGTAAAAACTGGGGCATGAACTGCAAGTTAGTTTGTAAACTCCAGTGGTGTTGTAAATGTCCTTGATTTTGCTGTTGGGTTTAAATTGTTTGTTGAGAGTGTTGTGTGTAAAGTAAGCTATTTTGTAGTTGTATTTTCGTAATGTGTTGGTTAGATTGTGGGTTTTGGATACAAATAATCAATTATAAATTCATCCTTAAAATTTTCATATTAATCAATTATTTTTAGGAAATAACTTCCTAATTAAATTTAGTAATTAATACTCAGCAATAGCTTTTATGACTTTATAATATTATTATGTATAATAATATTTATAAAGTTATTAAAGTTTGTATTCAATACAATTCAGTTTTGGTGACCACCGACTGCAAAATTAATTCGCATCCCCTGTGTTGCTTGGAACACAAATCATTTAATCCACACTGGGTTTAAAAATGTGATATAAACTCCAGTAAGTATTGTGTAAAAAAATAGGAAAAATTTATTCATAAAAAATACCAAAAATATAAATACAGTAAAAACAACCGTTTACCATTTGCTTTCCTTACTTTTGGACTTACAAGAAAATATGAGAGCATTCTACTTGGAAAAAGTACTTCTCTCAAACATGAAAAAGACTATATAATTTTTAGAAAACCAACAAAGACAAAACTCAAAGATGAATCTGCAACAAAATTAACATAATATCTAGCAATAAATTATGGTTACATCAAAATGAATCTGAAAAAAATATTTCAAAATATAAAGTAATCAGTTGGTTTAGATGAAATCCTAAATTGATGGGGATTTCAATGGACTCCTCTTTGCCCAACCTGTAAAGCATGTAAAATATTCGGAATAAAAACCATCTTCCTATGTACAAACTGAAATATATCTTCTCTCCTTCAACAGGAGAGAAATGCAAACATTGTTTTGATGCAAAATGACACCTCTACCGATATTGTAACTCAATTTCATAAATGTTTCATGAGTTTTTAAAACAATTAATTATGAATACACATTATTATTAATAGTTTACTTCTGGTAAAGCTGAAGCTTTTTAGATTACATGTATGGAACCATCTCTTATAATCAGATGAAAGGACAAAAGGTGGAATGCATTGGAAATACATCTAATTTTTTTTTTTTTCATTTTGTTATCTGTCTATATTATAGAAATATCAACTTATTGCATAGATAAGACTCTTACCAATAAAATCTCATAAAAATTTCCAATTAACATTTATATTACATAAAATCATAGTAATTTATTATTTGGTTTTAGATAAAATTCAACCTAGAGGTAGATTTTCTTATTCCAATGTATCATTTGGCCGCCATTCAGAATACTCTATATTAAAAACGAATGAAATCAAAACCAAGGAGCTATATACTGGGAATATAGATATTACTGTGAAATCATTTGACCCTACCATATTTGGCTGATAAAATAAATTTATATATTTGGTAAAATCACAATCTGAAAACTAAAACCATAAAATGCTACACAGAATATTTATATCTACATATTTTTTTAAAAAATTGTATATCTAATTTAACAACAAAGGTTTAAACAAATAAAATCAATAAAATAAAATAAAATATTAACCTACATATTAAAATTATTATAAAATAACATTTACTTTAAAATAGTATCTATTAAATAATATATAATATATATATAGGGTGATTTACATAGATGTAGCAATAATTTGGTAGCTGATTCTTCTTGCAAAAATAAAAAAGAATTTCTCGTAAACATTGTTTTAAAAACGCTTTGTTAGCGAGTTAAGGCGAACTAAAGATTTAACTCGTCCCATGAAATAAATTCCTAAAAACCTTTTACGCCTTTAATTAGGAATCAAACATTTCTCATGGTTTTTTGCCTGACAAAGCAAATAAATAAGGTACCAGAACCGTTGAGTAGGTTCTGAGGTAATCGAGGATAAAACCAAAATTATTAAAGTTAAAACAACTCGTTTTTTTATCTTCACAATAGCTTCATTACCCATCCATAGCTTATAAAATAGATAATAAACTCACAGTGATTTTAAATAAATCTTGTAGAAAAATTCATTCTGAACAAAATGGTATAAATAAAGTGTAGATAAAGTAAATAAATATTAAATTAAACGAATGTTTATTTAAAACAGTGCAAAGCTGGACTAAAACCCATTTTATAAGAAATATTTGAAAAATTTCCTTTAATTTTCTATGCATTTTTCTGCACTTATTTGGATGTTGTGTTGATTTTCTAATTTCAATAACGCTGTCCTTTATTCATATGAAAACATGTAAAATACAGATATGTTTATTTTACGTTATAACATTTTCATTCCTTCATCCCCATATGCAAAAACAAGTAGTTTAGTGAACTGAGTGGTCATAATATAGGACCTCTAGAAGGCTCTTTTGATTATAGACCAGTTATGGTTTAAATGGGTGGTGAACGTATTAGAAAAATGTGGTATTTTGGCATCGTGTTGGAAGTACATCTAGCCCCATCCGGCAAAACATACATCTCCAAACAAAGTTGGAAATTCTTCTTGAAGATACTGTAAGTATGTTTGACCTGTTAAGCATTCTTGAAAAATAAATGGTTCAATTAATTGATCATAAATAAGCCTACACCATACATTAATGCTAAATTGCTGTTGGAAGTTACATTTTACTTTTTATAAGGGTTCACTTTTAACCATTTGTTTTGGTTTTGTAATTATTAATGTCATCACAAGTAAACTGAATTTCATTGCTAAATAAAACTTTTTGAAGACTTTGCTTGTTGTAATGATCTTCAATTAAGTTTAAATAATTATTGCATAATTGAGTGAATAGCCTCCGCATTCTGTATTGGAATGCTGGAGGCCTCAACAGCAGTAAATTTGTAGAATTTAAACGAAACGTCATCAATTTCGACGTAGATATATATTTTATAGCCGAAGCCGGAGCGGCAACGGACAATATCCAATACTACAACATAGCTAACTACATGACTTACACGCTGAATCGATCTCGACAAATAGCATCAGGAATTATTGCCGGAATAAAAAGTGACCTGCGTGCCAAGTTTAAGACACTCCATGAGATGCGGGAGGGGGATAAGGCCGAAATTGTTCTTGTCGAAGTCTGGAAGTATAAAAAATGTTTCAGCATTGTAAGCCTTTACAACCCACCGGGAAATGTACTGCCAACTTTATACGTGGAAGCTACGCTTCAACCAAACAGCATTATAGTTGGAGACTTCAACAGCCCGTCCACAAGATGGGGTTACTCCGCGACGACCCGAGCCGGTGAAAGGGTAGAAGATATGGTTGACGACAATTTTTTGGAAGTCGTTGAAACACCCCCAACATTCCTGTCGTACTCTGGCAGTACTACTAGACCGGACCTGGTGATCCTGGATCCGCAACTGTCTCAAAAAACTAAAGTTAGGCTTCTGGATGACGCAGCAGGGTGCGGACACCGAGCGATACTGATACATACAAGCCTATTCAAAACGCTCAAACCTCCATCTAGAGCTCCCCGATGGAATTTTGTGAGGGCGAACTGGACGGCGTATAGCGCACTTACGGACGACATCGTAGCAGAAAGCATTGACTGGAGTTCGCTGGAGAAGGCTGTCGAGAGCTTTAATAAAACAATCCTTGAATGCAGCACGTCCTGCATACCAAGGGGTCAGGTCAAAGCCTACCGGCCCTTCTGGAGTGACAAACTGGATGAGCTGAAAAATATAAGGAATGCAGCAAGAAGGGAAGCAGAAAGAACAAATGATATCCTCGACTGTTCGGCCTTACGCAGGGCACAAGCACAACTTCAAAAAGAAATAAAACAGTCTAAAAGAGAATCCTTTCGAAAATTTCTAGGCACCCTTGACTTTCGGAGGGATGGGGCAAAAGCACACAAATTTATATCGCGACTCAATAGTGACTCACCGCCTGCAGAGCAAGAACCCTTCACGAAGGGAACAAGATGCTATACTGAACCAAGAGATATCGCTAACCTACTGTGTAAGCACTATGCGAACATCAGTCGTGTAAACCAGCCTAAAAGTGCATACAAAAAGCTGTTAAAGCACCCCAAAAGCTCATGCCCAACTAGAGAAGACAGCAGAATATGCTCAGAGGATTTCACATTGGCCGAGTTGGAACAAGCACTCCAGGAAACAAAAACAGGGAAAGCTCCAGGTGTGGATCACATTTTCTCGGAATTCCTTATTAACTTGGGCCAAAAGGCAAAATTGCTCTTCTTGGAGATAGTGAACCTATCCTGGGCTAGCCATGTACCTCATCAATGGCGAAAAGGTGAAATAGTGCCAATCCATAAGAAAGGCAAACCTATCAGTGAAGCAGGAAGCTACAGACCAGTTGCTCTAACGAGTGCATGTAGTAAAGTAATGGAAAGAATGGTTGCCCGCCGACTGAGCCAATTCTTCGATTTACACAACACCATCGATGATGACCAAGCAGGATTCAGACCGAGACGAAGTACGATGGATCAAGTAGTATACTTCTCACAGTGTGTCAAAGACGGCTTCCAAAGGAAAATGTCCACCTTGTCTGTACTAATAGACCTAAAAAATGCCTACGACACCGTTTGGAGAGAAATGCTCATACACAAGCTAGCCCAAAGTGAAGTTAGGGACAATTTATTTAAGTGGATCAAATCCTTTCTGTCGCAACGACTTATTAGAGTAAGATATACAGGAGGAATGTCCAAATATCGTATCCAAAGACAGGGATTAGCACAAGGAGCCGTAATCAGTTGTATACTCTTTAATTTGATGATCAATGACGTACTCACGGCAGTTCGAGCAGTGCCTGGAGTACAAGGCCTACTCTATGCAGATGATCTAATTCTCTGGGCTAGTGGTAGCAACATCAAATCACTAGAAGAAGCAATAAACAAGGCACTGACTAACCTGCTGCTTTGGACGGAGACTAACGCGATGTGTGTGAATGCGAATAAATCAATTTACCAACTTTTCACACTTTCAACAAGGCGACCTGAAATCTCTCTGCGATACGGGAATAGCGAACTCATGGAGAGCAATATCTGCAAGTACCTGGGAGTTTCAATAGATTCCAAAATGACCTGGAAACCACACATCAAAGAAAGCGCCAACAGAGCCATTAAAAGAGCAAGACTGCTGAAACGCCTAACTGCCACAACATGGGGAGCAAATCAGGATGTACTGAACACAGCGTACAAAACATATATACGCCCCATACTCGAGTACGGAGCTGAAGCAACAATCACAGCGTCAAACACCACATCCCAAATCTTGGATAGAACCCAAAATGCAGTCCTCTGAGTCATCACTGGTGCACCAAAATCGACCCCGATAGCAGCAATGGAGGCACAGTTGGAAACAGAGCCAATGCAGTTTAGAAGAGAAAAACTCAGCCTCGGGTTTTGGGAGAGAAACAAAAGGACGTACAGCCACCGATGGGCAAACTTTAAAGAAGCCACAACGAGGCTAAAAACACAAAAAACTCCGATAACCACATATAAAGAGTTGATTAAGAAATACAACATCAACATTGGCACTCATACAACAGATATCATTAAACATGAAGTGTTCAATTCACTGCCCAAGGGAGTCCTAAATCTTCTTGACCACAACATCCCAAAGAAAGATTGTAACCCACTAGAACTAAAGGCTGCAGCCCTCAGAACCATCAACACAGTCTATCCAGAGACACAGTGGCTACATGTATATACCGATGGATCGTGCCTCCCAGACAAAGGACAGACTGGAGCTGGTTATTACTGTAATCTTTTCGAAGGATCGCTAGCAGTTGGCAACAACCAAAGTAACTTTGACGGTGAAATAACCGCCATACTAGCGGCATCAAACGAAATGAAGAAAATAAAGACACCGGCACAAGCAGTCTTTCTTGTAGATTCAATGGCTGCAATAATGGCCGTAACAAATAACAAGAAGACCGATTGCAGATCCACTCTAGCCTGCCGTAGAAATTTGTCAAGACTAATGAATAGGGGATGGAAAATTGAATTGCAATGGATCCCCAGCCACGTGGATATAAGAGGTAATGAGTTGGCTGACTCATTGGCAAAAAAAGGAACAACGCTCCCACAGCCGAGCGTGGCAACTTCGCTCCCCTCCATAAAAAATACAAATAAATGCTGCAGTAAAGAGGAGCACTCAGGCCTACTTACGAGAAGCATCTTTTAATAAACGTTGGGCTACTCTTGTCGAAAACGGGCCAATTAACAACATGTTACCCCGACGGGACGGGGTTGCACTTTTTAGACTCACAACTGGACACGATTACCTAGCTGCACACCTAAACAAGATACACGTCTTCTCGTCTCCCAGGTGCACCCTATGTGACAGCGGGGAGGACATGACAGCTGAGCACCTCCAGTCATGTACAGCTCTGGACCATGGACCCCTGAACGACACGAAGGAAGAAGAGATCTCTCGCCTCTACTGGTCAGCGCGCCACCAAATGGCCCAACAGCCAAGAGTGGGCGTTGGCTAGTAAGTAAGTAAGTATAATTGAGTGAATACGTTTGAACTTACTTGCTGAAGGGTTTCAGAACTCGTCAGCAAGTAAGTTAAAAAATATTCACTCAGTTAAATAATAATTGCCTGTCATTGTGCATGAACAGTTGCCAAATTGTATTTAAAAAATTCCACAACTACAACTAATCTAGGTAGGATCACTAGGATGTAGATAGATACTATAAATAATAATTTTTCAGTCCTCTATAGTTTATTTTGTGAAATTCTAAACAATTTAGAAATAAATCTTGTTGTAATATCTAGACTATGTTGTAGAAATAATATTTGTATCTACACTGACCTCGTGTTGCTGATGGCAGACATAATGAATCGCTTTGCTAATAACTGCCCCTGTTTCCCTTAACATATGATTTGTTGCACTAATAATTTTTCATTCTATACTGCATGAAATAATTTATTTATTAAATTAAATTTATAGTAAAAATGTTTATCTGTTTATTATCAAACTAAGCATGTAATTTTTCATGTGCCAAATGGATTAGTAGAGAGTAAGTTTTCTTGGAGCAGTATCAGCCGCATATTTTATCAGACACCACATACAGAAAGCTGAAAGAGTGTTTCATCGCAGTAAAACATTACTGCATAAAAAGGTTAATTTTCAAGCATTCTTCCTATAGCGAAAAAATCTCTTTGAAAAGGTTTCTCTACAGCCATTTTATATAAATGAAAATGAAGCTTATTGTGTAGGACTCGCCGAATTGAATAGTCTGACATATACAAGGAATGTGCATGTTTTTGGGCAGAACATTTAGGAATTTCATAACTGACACATGAAAAGCCCCAATATTGTTTGTTGTGTGTAGTAGCCCTAAGCTTTCCTATGTGGCTACTTCCTCTCGGCTACCATCTCACCACACTCAACAAGGATTATTTAGAGATAGGAAATTTCTTTGCTCCATCCTATAGAAATGTATCTACAGTTATGTACAAATTAATTCCTAAATTATATAAAAGTATTATACGATAACAAATAATACATTAGGTAACAATAAAAACATTGGCAATAACCCCAATATTACAAAAATAATAATTATTTAACGAACTATTTTCATTTATTTTAGAAACTAATTATTGCATTTCTTCCAACATTTTAAAAAACATTCAACCGTAATATTTTAATTTCCCGCCTTTTAGATTCTTCTTCTCCGCATAATTTGTTGCTGTAAACTATTTAATAGGCAGTTGAATTTTAAATTATTTATTTAATGTTTTTATGCTAAAAGAAATTACTGAAAAAAAATCTTTCAATCTTCTCGAATATTCTGCGTATTATTTTTTTTTCAAATTTGCTTTTATTTATAGCTGAGTAATTAAAAGTATAATATATAACAATGTTCTAGACAGTTTCTAATGTTTATGAAACATGTCATTTATAAATAAAAATAAATGCATAATATTATACACTTAAGAACAAACATATTTGCCTAAAGCAATATTGTCTTTATACAAATGATCACTGCACTTCCCAGAAATACATTTCCTGGACCTATTGAACTATAACTTCAGCTACATATTTGTTAAAGCAAGAGCTACTTTTGACAAGTTCTTTTGTGTTTTAAAGTATGTAACTGAATTTAAAGAGAAAAAAGTAATATAGGCGTTTGGTATTTAGAATGTCTTCTTTCAATAATGCTACTATTATTTCAATACATTACCTATGTACATTTGTTGATTCCGTCTTCACGGAGCTACTAGTTTTCACAAAAAACACTTGTAAAATATTTACAAGTGTTTTAGTGAGTACTTGTGTGTTTTACAAACGAAATATTGTTTCGTTTCTAAATAATTTCAGTCATAAATAATTTTATAGATTCAATTTTCTATTCGTATAATAACATACATAATTCAAACAATATTTTTAAAAACTATATATATATATATACCCCTTTATATAGTTGAAAAAATACTTACCTTTCGATAATATTATCTATAATATATATATAATATTTAATACACTTTTATGTTAGTTATAGTTATGTTCAATTTATATTCTGAAGATGTTATATTTTAAGGATTTAATTGCAGTTATCACTGTCAAAACAAATCAGCTGATTACAAGGTTGCAGTTTGCATTGCAGTTGAAGATTATTTGAAGCAGTTATGATGGTGGTTTATCCCTACCTATCTTATCCTTATAACCATAATGGGTAATATATTTACGGTTTATCGGTATTTACCAAAGATTTATTTTAGTGTTAATGTTTTAAAGTGGAACATACTGTTGTTAATATGTAGTATATGAAGTGCAATGTAGTAAAGTGAAAGCCATCATTTGTTATGGCAGACGAAGACGCAGAACAAGAAGTTCGTCGTGGCCTAGATATGGTCCAGTCCATGATTGACATTTCTGCAGATAGATTAGAAGGGTTGAGAACTCAATGTGCAACGAGTGCCGAACTGACTCAGCATGAAATTAGAACTCTGGAGGTGACACAATTATTACTCTAAAAATATCCAATCTAACTAGCCTAATCCACTTTTTCTACCTATTTGTTAGCATATTTATATTTCTTATCACTACAGTTTAATTAAAAACTAAGCCTTTTGTGACTGAATATATCTTATATTTATTAAAATTATTTATTCATTCTTACTTAATTTTTGTAACTGTTCAATATAAATTTGTAAATATTGTAAAAAAATGTTTTCCTACGAAAAAATTAAGTTTATCGGCTTGCTTATATAAACTAACACTATTACATTATTTACATAACTTAACTGGGCTATAAGTTTTTTATTCATTATGTTTGTAGACAAGAAATGGTAAAAATGGACATTTCCCACCTCCAATGCAATGCGTATAAAATAAATCAAAATCATGTCCTGAAGCTACATTGATAATTATTATTTTTGTTATTGCCATGGAAAGTTAATTTTATATACCTATATTTAAATATACCTATGCAGTATCCAAGCAGGATAGATTTGGTTGTAATTGTATTCATTTCACCAAACGCATGTACACATGTAAGGCTAGAATAGAGATCACGTGGCATCACCTGACAAAAAGTATTACTCCGTAGAAGTATAGGTTCAATTAGGTAATTGTATACAATTTCAACTGGTAAAAATATAGTCTTAATAACTATGGTGTTAAAAATTTTTTTTGTTATTACTCGTTTTAATGTGTAGAACATGAATATCAACTTTTCTTTCCGCAGAAAATACAGAAAGTTACTTTTTTCATATTTTAAATGTTAGGTTGTAATGGCATGTATAGTGTAAACGAGTCTTATTGATATTGTTAATTTTTTTTTTACTCATTTCAATGTGTAGAACACTAATATAAACTTTTTTCCACGGAAAATACAAAAAGTCAATTTTTCTGCACATTTTTAATGTTAGTCTCTAATAGCATGTATAGGGTGAACCGGCCGGGCAGTAGCTACAGTGCACTGCACTACGTCAAAGTCAGTTTATTTTAATACTAAACTTAAAATCTAAAAATTTAACTTTTGGTTATAATTTTATACAACATGACTATATACCTGCATTAAAATATACCTACAAAGCATCCAGTTGGATAGATTCGGTTATAATGTTATTCAACTTTACTATCCACCTATATTGAAATATACCTACGAAGTATTCAGTCAGGATACATTTGGTTATAGTTTTATATCACATTACTATATACCTATATTAAAATATACCTACGAAGTATCCAGTTAGGATAGATTGGGTTATAATTTTATTTAACATTACTATCTACCTGTATTAAAGTATACCTACGAAGTATTCAGTCAGGATAGACTTGGTTGTAATTTTCTGCATCGGCAATAAGTAAATATTTACTAAAATTACAACCAAATCTATCCTGACTGAATACTTCATAGGTTTACTTTAATACAGGTAGATAGCAATGTTAAATAAAATTATTACCTAATCTATCCTGACTGGATACTTTGTAGGTATATTTTAATATAGGTATATAGTAATGTTGTATAAAATTACAAATCTAGACATAGTGCAGTTTGCTGTAGCTACTGCGTGCCCGGTTCTCGATATAGGCCTACATGACTGTACAACTTAACATTTAAAATGTGAAAAAAGTAACTTACCATATTTTCCGTGGGAAGAAAAGTTGATATTCAAGTTCTACACATTAAAACGAGTAATATAATAACAAGAAAAAAATGTTACCACCAATGTCATTAAAACTATATTTTTACCTTTGAACCAAATCTATTTTGACTGGACACTTTACAAGTATATTTTAATATAGGTATGTATAAAATTAGAACCAAATCTATCGTAACTAGAGATTTTATAGGTATATTTAAGTATACATAGTAGATATGTGGACGTATAGGTATATTTAAGTATACATAGTAGATATGTGGACGTAGTACTTCTTACTACTCCGTATGAGTTTTTTACCCAACTTTAATTTGACTTTAAAAAATAACCTTTCATGTAAAAAAAATTGTCATGCATATGGCCCTAGGAAATGTTTTTAAACAATTTTATACTTTTTTCTCAGGTGGTGGGCAATTTGCATTTTTACCCAAGAAATAATCTATTTCCAGATTCTATGTTTTATTTGGGAATTTTTAAAAAAAGCATTCCTGGTAATTATCTGTTAGCCAGTTGTTATCGATTGTGCTTAAAATAATTAAACCCTGTGCTCCAAAAATACTTAAAAAACAAAAAATTATAATTAAACTCTCTGCTGGAACTCCAGGTAATAAACATTTTGAACACATTAAGAAAAATAACGTCATTTAAAACATACACATGTTATAAACTAACATTTTCTTTTTTCTAATTTAAGACAATATTATACTACTGTTACAAAATAACAGTGTAGCTAGAAAGTATCAAGAGAAAATAGATTTATGACAAAAAAGTAAAGTTCGCTAAGATGAGCTAACTTGTTAACAAGTAAAATGGCTTTTTTTTATTTACATGGTTCTATTGCCACATAGAACAAGGAGATCATGCTTTACTTCAAGGATAAACCTTATAAAATTAAATTCAGAACTTGAGAAAAATCAAATGTTTTAAAACAAATCTTGTTGATATAACAAAGCTATATTGAATTATAAATATTACTTAAATAATTTACTGTTAGTCCACTATCTTCCATTTTTTTGCCATTCATATATGTCTAAACAAGGAAAAATTTATTTATTTAAAACTTTGGAAACCATAAAAAGTGTTTTAAAGTTTTGTTCAATACTGAAACATACATAACGTCACTTTACAAACATACACTCTTACTGTGTGAATAAATTGTGAAATTACCAAACTATATTAATATTACATTATTACTATGAAGCTATATTCAAATATAGATACAACATATCTAGTTAGGATAGATTTGGACTTTTTAAAAACTAAGAAATTAATTTGGGCAACATTAAGATAATAACCAGCTTATGTCATTGATTTAGTATATAGAAAAAATTATACCTTCTGATGTAGAAATATTTTTGTGATCAAGAAAAAATATTAAAACCTTGCGCTGAAAAAAGACATTTATAAAGGTTTGTGAGTTCTATGAATTAAAGTTATTTTGACTTTTTTACAAAATTTAAAATTTTTGGGATATCAACAGTTTTAATATTTTTTCGTGTTCCTAAAGATTTTTCTTCAACACCGGGTATAATTTATTTTGCCAGTATCAATTATTTTTGGAATACCGATTATTAGCCCATCTTTTTTAAAAAGCAATCTTGATTTTGAAACATTTTGTCTATTTTAGTAAGCAATGTTAAATGGGTCTTACCAACATTTTTAATTATTGGGGTTTTGTTATTTTTTCTGTGTTTCAGTTTATTTTCTACATAAATATAATGTATTTTTTTAATATCAGTGACATTTTGATAACCAATAATTACCAAATCCTTCTGCTTTAGGTGCAGTTTTCAAGTGTTTTACCAACACAATTAATAATAAAACATGGTGTTTTTAAAAGATTTTAAAAAATTGGAATTTTAGTATCCATGACTCACAGCATTGAACAATGAACTGGTCTAGTGCAAAACGTATCTGCTAAAAAGTATTTGTAAATAGTGTTTTTTTGGCAAGGGATTTTATGAAATGTATACATAAGAAATGTTCAGTCTATACTAAACAATGTTAAGTGTAAGGAAATGTAATAATTTTTTTAAATAGGAAAATTACTTGTCTAAAATTCAGTTGATTATAATTAACTTTTTAAATTTAAATATTTAGTAATAATTGATAAAGAATATTTTTTGTTTCTTAATTATGTTAATTGAAAATAAGTAGAGTATAAAAACATGTAAAGTGAATAAAAGTAAAAAGTAATTTTAAATCTCACGAACTAGAAATGGTTGCTAAAAGATGAAATAATTATTGCCATATAAACATAAAATCACTTTTAAAACACATTGTTTTACTAGGTAATTGTTCAGCAATTAAACTGTGTTTAGTAAATTTTACAGTACTTTAACATTTTATGGGATAATACACAACCTACTGCAGGTATGCTTTTATTTATTTTCACATAATATATTACTCAAAAATACTGTTATCAAAAATTTTTTAAAAAAAATCACTTATTACTCCTGTATCAGTAAATTATAAACTGTTTTGTCAGTTGCCTTTCTGTCTCAACCGTTCTGTATAAGCGAGGCAATAAAATGGCTAATAAGAACCTAGAATTTAGAAACACATCATTTTGAAAATAAGTATGGTTTTAATAAACAAAGATGCTATTCTACCATAGTTTTGTTAGAATCAGCTACAAAAACATTGTTTTTCTTTTTTCTGGTATTTTATTTTCTTCGGTTTTGTATTATGACAAATATTGTTTTACAAATATATTAAAATCTTACACTACAAATGGTAAGTTTCCTTAAAACACCAGTACCTCAAGCTCTGATCTTTAAATTTTCTTCAGGTATTAGTTATTTAAAAATATATAGTTGACATGATTATTAAAAACTTAACCAATGCTTTATCTAGTTAGTAAAGAATAATGATTTTAATAAGTTGTAATTTTTAGATAAAAAATTGTTTTAAAGTATCATAATTTAAAAAAAATGTTTCCAGGGTAAATTGATAAAGCTGTTTTCTAGACAGTTGATGACAAAAGCAAAGTTGAATGATGACCGTACTCCTATTGAGTTAAAGAACATTCCTTCACTCCGACAGTGGTTACAGGTTGTAGGATTATGTCCTGATTCTGTCCAGGTTAGTTAGTACACTACTACATTAGAAATCTTATTTTATTTCCTAAAATATTTACTACTCCACTGGAAACAATGTCTTTTAAACATGAATTGTTTTTAAAATTTCTTAAACAATAGTTTATGACTATCCGAACTTTGAATTTAGTAAATTTGTTAAAACTTACTGAGACAGAATGTTTTCGATCGCTATGTGCCGATCTTCATCAGTGTCTTCTGCTTGGAGATGTTCGGTCAAGCGGTGACGGTTTTAAAGGTAGGTTTTCGATAGTATCAAAGAGTATATGTGATTTGTATTGTGTTTGTTCGTTTAATATGTTTGTACTTTGTGTTTTTGTGTATCTGTAATTTCCAGACACACAAAAACACAAAGTACAAACATATTAAACGAACAAACACAGTACAAATCACATATACTCTTTGATACTATCGAAAACCTACCTTTAAAACCGTCACCGCTTGACCCAACATCTCCAAGCAGAAGACACTGATGAAGATCGGCACATAGCAATCGAAAACGTTCTTTTTCAGTAAGTCTTAACAAATTTACTAAATTCAAAGTTCGGATAGTCATAAACTATTGTTTAAGTGATTAATAAGATTCAACCGAACATAATGGACTATAAAATTCAAGTTTTTAAAATATTGAAAATATGATGTAAATGCAAAAATTTGACATTTTATAAAATTAAAAATTATAGGTAGTAAAATAATATTATTCTAGTAATTTTGTGTTAACTATTAAAGAAATTATTTTAGTTCGTTCGTTGATTAAAAGTTTCTGAAAATAAAAAAATAGATATTTATTCAAGAAAAATAATTAAAGTCGAACTTCTATATAATAAGCCTCCAGATAAAATCCTCTACATAACGAATTCTTACCTTGTCCCGTGACATTTTTGAAAACACATTACTTATATAACTCTAACGAATTTCGGACGTCTCAATAACAAAGTTTTTTTTCACTTCAACTGAAGAAATGTAGTATTGTGTGGGCTATTCATAATGTGAAATTGTTTATTTTTAGCAGGTAGAAGATAGAATAGTAGAGAGGTAGTAGGTGAAACATATTGACTGCATATTAGTAGAAATAGAATTCTAAGAACTCGGCATTTATATATTACAGGCCTATAGTACTTTCCTACCATTTTCTTTGGTCACTCATTTTAATCTTGCTAGCTCAGTTACCCAGTTTTATTCGTGCCATGAGTTTGTCTTTCTTTGAAAAAATGTCAAAAAGAAAGTATTCAAGTGTTGCAGAAAAAGTAAGTGTTAAAAGAGATTGATGAAGGAGTAAGAAAGTTGGGTGTTGCGAAAAAAATCAGTATACCTCAGAGTTTCCTATCGACTATTCTAAAAAACCGGGATCAGATTCTAAAACAAAATAATTTGCAAAGGAAAATAAATGAAACTTTGTACATATGACAATGTTGATAACGCCGTGATTAAATGGGTTGCAGTATTTAAATAGGTTAATGTTTGAGAAAGGTCTTCCACTGTTAGGAAATCTTATTAAAGAAAAGGTTTCGGAATTTGCACTATCATTAGGACACTGTGGCCAACACCCTGTTCCATTACATAGCACTCAACCAACTAACCCACACTCACTACACTCATAAATCTCATCCCGACAATCTTTGTACCTTATCGCGATGCCGCCAGTAGAGGCTTTGCTTCGTAAAAGGAACGATTGTTTTGAAACATGTTAGCAAGTAAACCCTTACGTATTCACTTAGTTAAGTATCATTTAATTATAGTTTAATCAGTGAATTCAAGATGATTACAATAAACAACTTTAGTTTTTGTTTCTCTAAACCTGGATTTAATTCGGTCACAAATGAAGAGGACCGTGAGGACAACATAACTTTAAGTGCATTAAAAAAGCAATAGGGTTCTGAAAAGTTCAGGAAACATAACTGATGACGTTCCACTTGAAGATTTTATTTTCATGGATGAAGATGTGGCTGTTTCCAATTTTCCAGACTAAGACATACTCCAAAGCGTCCAGATGACAAACTCAAATGAAGTTTTGGAAAATGATGACGATGATTGTGATGAACCTGAAGAGAAGAATCGTACAGATCATGAAGTTTTACAAGCTTTCAAAATCATCAGGAGAGGATTTCAACTGGAAGATGGTGTACCACAAAACATATTTGACTGTCTGAATAAATATGGAACATTCATTGAACGTGATGTTTTATTCACACTCAAAAGGCGACAAAAAACTACTAACTTTTTCAAGTAAAACTTTGAAAACTAAAAATGATTGAAAAAGTTTCTATACAAAGTTGTTTATAGTATTATTTTGTGTTTAATTTAATAGTTTTTTCTCCAGATACGGTCTGTGTAGTATGAAAAACAGTTTTTTTTATTTGAAATTGAATTGTGCATGTAAAGTATTCTCATAAAATTAGTAAAGGGAGTTAATAAATTACGGTACTAAGTGTACTTCTATTAAATTCCACTAAGTTCACGTCATATTTCCTGAAAATGAATAGGTGAATGTATGTCTTTATTAAAATATTTTTACAGTAATTTTTCATAAGCATTAAATAACTTATAATATTAATCACTTAAACAATAGTTTATGACTATCCGAACTTTGAATTTAGTAAATTTGTTAAAACTTACTGAGACAGAACGTTTTCAATCGCTATGTGCCGATCTTCATCAGTGTCTTCTGCTTGGAGATGTTAGGTCAAGCGGTGACGGTTTTAAAGGTAGGTTTTCGATAGTATCAAAGAGTATGTGTGATTTATATTGTGTTTGTTTGTTTAATATGTTTTTACTTTGTGTTTTTGTGTGTCTGTAAATTTCATATTGTTCTAGTGTGTTGAGATGTGGTCCTTTTTTGTTGATGTGTAGGATTTCTAGGTTTTGGTAAATGTCTGTGTATTTGTGTCCTGTATCTTTTAAGTGAAATTTTTCTACAACACATAGAAAACACCAAAATACTCACAAACAGTACACACACACACAAAATTATTTACTGGCACAGATACGTCGATGATATTATAACACTATACAGAGGCAACTCCCGTCAATGCTAACAACTCCTCACCTACACTAATAAAATATACCAAAAACTTCACTTCTCTTCAGAAATTGAAACCAACCGATCCCTAAACTTCCTCGACCTAACCATAACAAAAAGCCACACACAGAAACACAGCTTCAACATTTACAGGAAACCCATAACGACAGACACACTTATCCACAACACCTCAAACCACCCTATCCAACACAAACACGCAGCCTTCAGATCCATGCTCCATAGACTTAAAGAAGTCCCAATGACCACAGAAAACATAAACAAAGAACTAGACACAATTAAATATTTAGCATACACAAATGGATACAACACCACAATAATAGACAAACTATGGCACAAAATACAAAAAAACACTAAAATTAACAGTACAGACAGGGAAAACAAATACATCACTTTACCATTCATAAACAAAACAACAAACAAAATAGCCCGCAAATTTAAAAGAGCACGATACAAAATAGCATACAAAACTAATAACCAGCTACAATACAAAATAGAACACAACACCAACAACAAGGATAAACTACAAGCCCCAGGCGTATACAAACTGAACTGCGACAAATGTAACTAGTTCTACATTGGACAAACAGGTCGCAGCTTTAAACAAAGAGTCGAAGAACACAAACAGAACACCAACTCAACATTTTACAACCACATAAAAGATACAGGACACAAATACACAGGCATTTACCAAAACCTAGAAATCCTATACATCAACAAAAAAGGACCACATCTCAACACACTAGAACAATATGAAATTTACAGACACACAAAAACACAAAGTACAAACATATTAAACGAACAAACACAATACAAATCACACATACTCTTTGATACTATCAAAAACCTACCTTTAAAACCGTCACCGCTTGACCCAACATCTCCAAGCAGAAGACACTGATGAAGATCGGCACATAACAATCGAAACCGTTCTGTCTCAGTAAGTTTTAACAAATTTATTAAATTTAAGGTTCTGATAGTAATAAACTATTGTTTAAGTGATTAATAAGATTCAACCGAAGGTAATGGACTATAAAATTTAAGAAAACTTATAATAACCTATACAGAGTAGACCCTATGAAAAATATTCAACATGGATATTAATACGCTATTATTAGAGAAAAAATTTGGTTACAATGAAAAAACATTTTGAACACATTTATAAAACATGTTTTGATGTTTAACAATTTGAATTTTTAAATAAATTGAGACATAAAACATTGTCCAGTATTAACATTGGTCTATTACCCTACCTCCACTAGCGATATTATACTGTATCTCTTTTATTACCGCCCGCAGTTTTATAGGAACACTAAGATGGGATGGGAGTAATCTTGACAAGACAACCTTTCAACAACTAATTTTTCTCTGGATAATCGACTTTGTTATACAAAGGTACAACTGTTAAGTGTTAAACAAATAATTATATACTAGTGAATACAGTTCAGTTTTCAGTTTAAGAGATCATTATAATTTGGAAAAATCAACTGATATCAGAAATATGTTTTATATCAAAATCTGTATAAATGTAATTATTTTAAAAAAATGTATGCTTTTTCGTTCAGTTACATTTGATAACCAACAAACATAATTAATGATTTGAATTGTTAATTCCACTTTAGGCTGTGTGCTACAAAGTTCGTTCACTCGAAGCATTACAAGAGAAGACTGAACATGAACTTCGTGTAATCCTAGGTGATAGGCCACACAAGGATGAAGAGCTAAGGCGCCTAACACATGCTTTGCATAATCTCAAGAGATACACAGGTGAGGATTAATACCTTTGTATTATATTATCTTAAAGTTATTTAAAATTAAATTAAGAATTTTACTTACAACTTTTTTTATAAAAAATGTTTTAACTTGCCTGTAGTAGCACTTACTTTTTTGTGTTGAGGACGGCCGTTTCGGGAGATGTGTCCCTTTGTCAACTCAGACCGTAACTGATCTCAAGGTTCACGTAGGTTAGGGTGGGGGTGGGATATTTTGGTGGTGTGGGTGTATTTTGTGTGTATTAGGAGTTATGATGTCAAAAAGTGCGTGTGAGTTGTAATGTAATTGTGTATTGAGTATGTGTGTAGGGTGTAGTTTGAAGTGCCTATATATTTCGTATTGTTCGGTTGTGTAGCGTTGGTTATTTCTGTGTTGTTTATGAAGAATTTGTAAGTTAGATGTTATGTCTGTGTAGTCGTGTTTTGTGGAGTTGAGATGATCGGCGAAGTTAGATTGGTAGTTATTGTTTTTTAGTGCTTTTATATGTTCTTGGTAACGTGTGTGAAATGACCTCCCTGTCTGGCCTATGTAAAAACTGGGGCATGAACTGCAAGTTAGTTTGTAAACTCCAGTGGTGTTGTAAATGTCCTTGATTTTGCTGTTGGGTTTAAATTGTTTGTTGAGGGTGTTGTGTGTGGAGTAAGCTATTTTGTAGTTGTATTTTCGTAATGTGTTGGTTAGATTGTGGGTTTTGGATGATCTGTAAGGTATTGATAAGTATTTTATGGGATTGTCATTTTGTGTGTTTGTATTTGGGTTATTATGTTTATTTTTTAGGCGGTTGTATAGTTTGTCTATCATTGTTGGGTTGTATCCGTTTGTTTGTGCTATATATTTTATGGTGTTTAACTCCTGGTAGTGTTCATCTTTGTCTACGTGAACCTTGAGATCAGTTACGGTCTGAGTTGACAAAGGGACACATCTCCCGAAACGGCCGTCCTCAACACAAAAAAGTAAGTGCTACTACAGGCAAGTTAAAACATTTTTTATAAAAAAAGTTGTAAGTGATTACTAGTAGCTCACGCGAAGATGGAATCAACAAATGTTAAGAATTTTATTTTGGTAGGATGCTGCAGCACTGTTACTTCCATTAACATAATAATGTTTCCTAAACATTATACAGTACATTTACATATGTTTCTTAAACATTATACATATAGTTCCTCATGTCTGTAGCAAACCTTGAGCTGTGCTTATCCCCTGCTGTTGCTAAAGGAGAAAATAGGTAAGGAAATTGTATTATAACATGTCTTACCAGGACTAAAATTGAACAAAAATTGTTTCAAGATTATGCAGTCGAACTCTGGAGACTTTATACCTATGAAACTGTTTGAATTAAAAAAAAATGACAAGATATATTTAGTGACAATTCTTGACTATTTTCAGTGATAGACAGATCAGCTTAAATTAGTTTAAACCTGCTTGAAGCAATTTGATTTAATCAAATATTAAAATGTAAATCATGAAACTAATAAAATGTAATTAGTTTTAATTATGAAGTAATAAAAATGCTGATTACTTCTGACATGCTACTGCAGTCGGAGGATTTAATAAAATGGGAAGTCGTTGATTTTAACTCGTATATAATGGCTTTGCTACAATATAGCTTGTTACGAATTTAAAGAAAATGTTTTAGAAATAAATGAGTTATTATAGGAAGAATAAAAATATTATCGGGTTGTCAGTATGAAAAATTGTTTAAAATTTCACTTGAAAAAAATGAAAGTGTCTGAAAATGTCTGAAATAGTAAATTACAAGTAAGAAATTAAAATATTTGGATCTAGAACTATAAGTAAAATAAATTGCTTATTTTATGTATATCGTATTATGTGAAATAAGATTTTGCAGGTTATGTTACAAATTTATAAGTTACAGGTTTCGATTGAGTTAATATTAGATATTGTAGAATTTTAAAAATAACATACTTGTAAAACAGTTGGAAAATCATTTAGAGAAGAATTTAAAATTAAATAATAAAAAGGGAAAATTAGAATGAAGTAAAAATATTTTTTAATGAAATCCCGGTACCATATTTAATATTGAAAATGCTATAAAAATATTGTATTTTAACTTGTAATATAGAGTCTGATTTTATTTGGATAACATAACATCCCTAAATAATATTAAACTATGGTTGTTAAGCCAGTTGAACTCAAAGGATTAATTCTCTTAAAGTTGGGTTTTTGTTAAACAAGTCCAGTTCTAGTTCTTTGACAGAATTTAGCATGCAGTGGTACAGGTTTAAATATTTTAGTTTATCTTTTCCTATGTGTTCAAACTATGAAAACAAAATTTATTATAACCAAGGTAAATCTTATAGTGTAACCAAAAAAATCTGAAGCTTTGAGTTTATCAGAACCAACGTATATACATGTTGCTACATACTAGACATGGATTTATAAATCCATAACCTATTAAAATTCAGATCAATCTATAACATCCCAATTCATAGTTCTATATAGTTTTTTTTTTTTTTTTACAGATATTCTAATTAGAGGAGATTGTGAATCAGGAGATGTAGCATTATACTGGGACTCATGGGATAGACATCGCTTAGTGGTTGGGGGATCTTCCCCACGACCTCATAGATCTAGAACAGCTCGATGTTCTGTACCATCAGAAGATTCACTCAACATGACACATCACTTATCTGCGCCTCTTTCACCACTTCTACCACCATATCCAACATGTACACCTCCATCTACTCCTGTTACTAAAGGAAAGAGTAAGTAAGAAATTGTATTTTTTTTGTTAATTATGTTGTGCTCCTTTATAAATAATGTAACTAGATTTGTAAATGTCATTTATAGGAAAAACGTTTTGAAAAATTTATATAAAACAAAATCTCCGTTGATGTCTATCTCTCTTAGCAGAAACCTCTCCGGCTTGATTTTCAATATCTTTAACACGTTCATTGCCAAGCTGGAAATTGGAATTTTGTGTGGTGGTTGCTATAATAATTCACTTAGAATTTGGATAGCAATGGCCACGCGATATCGCGTGATCGGCCATCCGGTAAGGTCTGACATCACGCGATATTCCGTGATTGGCAATGAACGTGTTAAAAAATACTTTTTGAATAAAAACTGTACAATTTTTAATGGTTTATTTTTTCAAAAGATAAACATCATATGTAGTGTTGAAAATCTGTTGATAGTGAGCTAACTTCTGGATTTTATTTGCACTCTTTTTTTAACTTCCAATTTCGATCAGGACATATTTTAAAATAGGAAATATCACATCTAAAGAAAGCGTGGTTAGAGTGGTTGGATATCGTGTTAATGGTTTATGTAGGTTTCTTAAAAATTGAGCATTCAGTGTTATTTTTATTTCTTGTTTGAGTAAAGTTTCCAACTACACCACCACCTCGCAAGAAGCATAACACAGGTTTATACAATCAACAGCGTTGTTGCCTGATGCTCATCGTTTAACCAAATTCAAATCACATGAGTCTCAACTTGCAAACAAAGTAGGAGAGACCAACAGTACAGGGTATCTATTATAAACATCTCTTTTGGAAAGTAGTTGAACCTATATTGTTATTTTTATCATTTGTTGATTCCATCTTCGCGTGAGCTACTAGTAATCACTTACACTTTTTAAAAAATGTTTTAACTTGCCTATAGTAGCACTTACTTTGCTTGTTGAGGACGGCCGTTTCGGGAGATGTGTCCCTTTGTCAACTCAGACCGTAACTCGCGGTTAAGGTCTGAGTTGACAAAGGGACACATCTCCCGAAATGGCCGCCCTCAACAAGCAAAGTAAGTGCTACTATAGGCAAGTTGAAACATTTTTTTAAAAGTGTAAGTGTTATTTTTATATTTATTAATTTTTTTAAATTATAAGAATATGTAGGTTTCTTAAAAGTTGAGCATTCAGTGTTATTTTTATTTCTTGTAATTGTTAAGTCAGGGAATACAAATAACATTGAATACTCAGTTATTTCTTAAAAGTAGTCAGGGAATACAAATAACATTGAATTACTCAGTTATTTCTTAAAAGTAGTCAGGGAATACAAATAACATTGAATACTCGGTTATTTCTTAAAAGTAGTCAGGGAATACAAATAACATTGAATACTCAGTTATTTCTTAAAAGTAGTCAGGGAATACAAATAACATTGAATACTCCGTTATTTGTTAAAAGTAGTCAGGGAATACAAATAACATTAAATACTCAGTATTTAGGAAACCTATACAAACCACAAACACAATGCCAAACTGCTATAACCATCCACGTTGAACACTTCTGGAAGAAGTAGTCACTTGATGTTATTTATATGCTTTACCAAATTGTTTAATGAAATCAGTTCAGTCTGATATAAATTTTTATTTTGCTCTCACACTCCTAACAAGAGATGATTCATCGGGGTGTTTTTTTTATAGTCTTTTGCTCATAAAATTATAACAAATACTTTTTTTCAGTGGCTGAACGGGTAAAGTTTCCAACTACACCACCACCTCGCAAGAAGCATAACACAGGTCTACAGTCAACAGCGTTGTTACCTGATGCTCATCCTCTAACCAAATCCAAATCACATGAGTCTCAACTTGCAAACAAAGTAGAAGGAGAAACCAATAGTACAGGGTATCTATAAACACTTCTTTTGGAAAGTATATTGCTTCTTTTTGGATATTGCTATTTTTTTAAAAAAATTATAAGTAATAATGTTTTTTCATATAACTCGGAGAGTGCAACTCAGATGTTTATGCAAGTCATTATCATTGAGACAGGTAAAAATATTGATTTCAAAATATTGGTTTCTATATGTTTTGTTAGTTTGTATCGTTAATTTATTCTTTCATATTAAATATCAAAGTTATAGTAATTGATTCGTAGACATTAAGCACATGAAACGAAAACAATAGTACTACATTTAATAATTAAAATTTTGAATTTTTAAATAAAAAAGGGTAAAATGAATAGAGTTAGTTGAATGAAAGAAAAGGATTATTATGAATGAAAAACAAGAGATTCCAAAAATAATAGCATATAGTTTACCTAAAACTATATGCAGAATGCACAAAGATTGTTAGTGTAAAGTTTTACCCAAACAAAAAAACTTGTTTTTTAACATCTTATTCCTTTAGGATTTATTTGTAAAAATAGATAAAATATAGTTAGCCTTATTATATCATATTAATTATAATATGCAATGAATCTGTTATGTCTCTATTAATAAAGAACCAGGACTATGTTAGATAAAAAGTTCAAGACGACCAATAGTTTATTGTGATAACACAGTATAAGTTCTTATACCTGGAATTTAAGGGAACATATATATATATATATATATATATATATATATATATATATATATATATATATATATATATATATATAGATTTTTTGGACTAGGAGACTGACAGACTTACCTTGGTAAGAGTCCACACTGTAGTCTTGAAATAGAAACACATAAAAGCACTTAAACAATGATATATTTCAACCACACAGTGGTCTTTATCAATCGAAGAGAAAACACAAAAAGAAATATGAGAGAATGAAATAAAATAAATATAAGTTGTAATCACAGATTGTGTAGAGTAGAAATCAGATGACACAGATGCACAGATTAAAGATATATATATATATATATATATAAAAATTGTTTCCATGAGCATATGAGTGATTATAGTTTATATAAGTCTGTCAGAGGAAAAGAGATAAGGCTATTGGGAAAAAAAAAAAAAAAAAAAAAAAAAAAAAAAAAAAAAAAAAAAATGGATTTATCTGATGTTGAGGTTAGGGGATTCTCTGGACTTGGTATACCACTGGTATGATAGTTCCCACCTTCTCAGTTCTGAGGGATTGCAATCAGGGGGGAGTGATTTAATTATTTTTGTGGTATTTTTGTTGTGACTCGCAGCATGTTGAGCTGTTGGTCTATCCATATTCATAATTTTAACATCATGTCTGTGGCCATTCATTCTGATATTCAGACCATCTGTGGTCAGGCCTATGTACTGTGCTGAGCAAAGTTTACATTGTAGCTGGTATATGACATTTTTTGATGTACAATTATGATGACCCTGTATTTTGAAGACCATTTTTGTTGTTTGGCTGTTGAAACTATTTGCTGAGGGGTGTATTGGACACGTCTTGCATCTAGGTCTATTGCATGGGAAGGAGCCATGAGGAAGTTTGTGTGGTTTCTCTGCATCAGGGTCTGGTAGTTTAGGATGTACTAGGATGTTTTTCAAGTTGGGAGGTTGCTTGTACCAAATTTGCGGTGGATCGGTGAAAAGATTTTTGGTGTGGACGGAAGCTTGAAGAATTTTGAAGCCATCTCTCAATATCTTGTTGAGTTTATGTAGACCAGGATGGTAGTCTGTTATTAAAGACAGTTTATTTTGTTCTGTTTGTGGTTTGGGGCGAACCGAGGATTGTGCTGAATGAATTTGGTTTTCAATGAGTCTTTTTGGGTATCCTCTTCTCTGGAAGGCTGTTGATATCTTTCTATTAAAATCTTCCAATTCCCTATCATTCGAACAGATTCTCTTACCCCTGATTGCTTGACTGTATGGAATGGATCGTTTTATGTTTATTGGGTGGTTGCTGTCGAAATGGAGATATTGTAGGTGGTTTGTCGGTTTGATGTGAATTCCTGTGTTGATATTTCCATCCTGGAGTGTTACCTCTACATCCAAAAAGGTGATGGCTGATGTAGATTTCTCCCAGGTAAATTGAAGTGTGGAGAATTGTGTCAGGCTGTCTAAAAATGCCTCAAGTGTTGAAGCACCCTGTGTCCAAATTAGGAAGATGTCATCTATATATCTATACCAACATAATGGCTGGTGTGTTTGTGTCTTTAGAAAACTTTCTTCCAACAATCCCATGTACAGATTTGCGTACGATGGTGCCATTCTGGTGCCCATTGCTGTTCCCTTTATTTGAAGGTAGTTCCTTCCCTCAAACTGAAAGTTGTTTTTCTCGAGGATGAACCTGGTCAGGTTCACAAGAAAAGGTGTAGTGGGAGAAGGCTTGCCTGGGCGTTTGTTTATATATATATATATATATATATATATATATATATATATATATATATATATATATATATATATATATATATATATATGCTGTTGTTTGGTTTGTAAGTTGGAGTGTAGTATTCTTTGTTGTATATATTTGTTATTTTTTCTATTTTGTTATTGGTGTATTTATATTTTAGGTAGATTTTTTTATTTTCATTATTTTCGTGTTCCGGTTGTAGTGTTGTGTTGAGGTTAGGTTTTTTTGTGAATTTATTGTATATATTTTTTATAATGTGTTTGTTGTATCCATTTTCTATTGCTATTTTTGTAATGTTATCTAATTCTTCATTTAATTTTTGTTTGTTATCCTGTGTGTATTTTATTGCTTTATTTATCATGTTACTGTACAATAAAATGTAACAACATTTATCATGTTAACAACAAAATAATAAAATATCTTAATAACACAAACCACAAAACAAATTCAGAAAAACATAACCTATCACGAATTTACAAAATCACATGCAACAACTGTAACGCTTTTTACATAGGAAAAACAACCAGAACATTTAAAATAAGATTTGAAGAACATTATAGAGCATTCAAAAACAAAAATTCTAAAGTATCAAATGTTGCAGCACACCTAATATCCCATAAACACGAAATAACAAATTACGAAAATAACCTAACCATACTTGAAATAAATAACAACCCAATAGAACTAAACTCACTAGAAAAATACCACATTTATAAAAACTTGCACAACAATTTAATGAATCTACAAACAACATATACAGAAGACATACTATATAGAAATATCATACACACAGATCAAGAAAAAGTGCGCGTAACGTCAACAACCACCAACTTCACAGACCGAACATCTACAACAGAAAAACATCAGTGATTCGACAATGGTCAATTGACCCAAAGGTGCCTCATCACTCAAGGTAAAATTATTGCACTTAATGGTGGATTAAATTACTTACATAGTAATACATTAACTTCATAAAGTCAGTGCAACGGAAAAACAATGGATAACGTTAAATATCAAGAATATATATATATATATATATATATATATATATATATTAGGGATGGGCCGATTCCTAAAATTTTCGATTCCGATTCCGATTCCGATTCTAAAATTTTCCATTCGATTCTCGATTCTTTACTTGATTCTCGATTCTTTCAAGTTATATTAGCTTACATTCTAGTTCTCTAATAATTAATTTAGTTAACATCTTGGTCATATGGCAAAACCTTTTAAAAGTTCTGTTTTAATGTAATAGGCTACACAAAACCTTCAACCTTGATTTATCAATAGGAATTTTTAAAAGCATAAAAACATATCAGATAAAAGTAATGACTTATTTTAAAGTTAAAAATGTGAACTTTACTTATTTTATGATGTTTGAAAAATACCTAAGCCTATTTACATTGTCTCTCAAAACAAAACAAAAATTAAAAACAAACAAACAACATAAAAAGTAAAAAATTAATACAAATAGGATAGTTTTTAAAATTTAAAAGTCTGGCAGGTAATGTACATTTCTGTTAAAAAAACACAAGCATTTGAACACGTTGTGGGTCAAGCTAGTTTCATCGCTAGTCACATATAGCTCCTGAAGTTGAGAAAGTTTTTTCAGAAAACACTGTCGCGAGTGGACAGACAGGTATTTTATTGTCATAGCATTTAAATGAGGGTATTTGGCACTTTGTACTGCCAAATACTTTCCAACATCACAATCTGGACTGGCTAATGGTTCCCCCAGATAATTGTTTACTTCTTCTTCTACTGTCAATTCCCCTGGGGTACCTTCTTCCTCAACATTCTGGATTAGTGGGGCATACCTTCTCCACATCTGGTGGGACCTTTTTTCTGCAGGTGTCTGGAACAAGTGCAACTGATTCAGGCCTATTTTGTATTTATTCCTCAATCCCAGTTGATTTTTAACCGACTATCACTTATAGGTCCTGTGTCTGAGGATAAAGTTTCTTCAAGTATAGATCTTTTTTGTTGATAAATTTGGGCAAAATGAATGTTGTTTAATTGCTTTTTCATATTTGATATATTATGTGGTTTTCCACCGTCAGTTTCTGTTAACTGTCATCGAATTGACGCGACGGCCAGTAGCCTGAACCGAATACCGTCTATAATATAATTTATTGAGGTTAAGTTTCGGAGGAATAATACGGTGTTTCTGTTATCCGTCTATTCGCTCAACCATCATGGCCACGGTTAATCGAGTTTTTACTGTACTTTTTTTGTGTTTTGTTCTGACATCTATAAATCAGTGGCAGTAAGACACGTGGGGGAGAGAGAGAGAGAGAGAGAGTATCGAACCCGCTCTAGTGAGAGAGAGAGAGAGAGGACCGATGACAAACGACCAGAAATGGTTACGATCTTGATTGCTGTTGCTTCATAAACAATAATATTTTCGTTATATTTTCGTTTACTTTAATCATTTAATTCATTGATATCAACCAATACATAAATAAGATATAGTTGGTAATTAATTATTTTTCTAATAAATTACTCCACACACATATTTTAATAGTTAACAAAATCGGAATCGACACTTTTATGATGAAGAATCGAGTATCGACGATTCCTCGATACCACCTAGAATCGACGATTCCTGGAATCGAGAATCGGAATCGGCCCATCCCTAAGATATATATATATATATATATATATATATATATATATATATATATATATATATATATATATATATATATAGGAATTTTTTGGACTTGATAGGAGACTGACAGACTTACCTAAAGGCAATAGTCCAAAACTGCAATCTCTTGGAAATAAGCACATATAAAACACTTAATACACTTTTATATGTGGGTTTTATATGTGCTTATTTCCAAGAGATTGCAGTTTTGGACTATTGCCTTTAGGTAAGTCTGTCAGTCTCCTATCAAGTCCAAACAATTCCTAAATAAGCTTTAAGCTCTACTAGAACTAACCTTAATATATATATATATATTTTACGTTGTCCATTATTTTTCCGTTGCACTTACTTTATGAAGTTGATATATTACTATTGTAAATACTTTTATCCACCACTAAGTGCAATAATTTTACCTTGTTGTGATGAGGCACCTTTCGGTCACTTGACCATTGTCGAATCACTGATTATTTTTTTTCTGGTGTAGATGTTCGGTCCATGATGTTGGTATTTGTTGATGTTACACGCATTTCTCTTGATCTGCGTGTAAGATGTTTTTATATAGTATGTCTTCTGTATATGTGGTCTGTAGGTTCATTAAATTGTTGTGTGTTTTTATAAATGTGGTATTTTTCTATTGAGTTTAATTCTATTGGTTTATTATTTATTTCAAGTATGGTTAGGTTATTTTCGTAGTTCGTTATTTCATGTTTATGTGATATTAGGTGTGCTGCATCATTTGATACTTTGGTATTTTTATTTTTGAATGCTCTGTAATGTTCTTCAAATCTTATTTTAAATGATCTGGTAGTTTTCCAATATGTAAAATGAGTTACATTCGTTACATGTAATTTTGTAAATTCCTGATAGGTTATGTTTTTCTATAGTTGTTTTGTGGTTTGTGTTATTAAGATATTTTATTATTTTGTTGTTTGGTTTGTATGTTGGAGTGTAGTATTCTTTGTTAATTTTTCTATTTTATTATTGGTGTATTTATATTTTAGGTAGATTTTTTTATTTTTATTATTTTTGTGTTCAGGTTGTAGTGTTGTGTTGTGGTTAGGTTTTTTTCTATATTTTGTAAATTTATTGTTTATGTTTTTTATAAGGTGTTTGTTGTATCCATTTTCTATTGCTACTTTTGTAATGTTATCTAATTCTTCACTTAATTTTTGTTTGTTATCTTGTGTGTATTTTATTGCTTTATTTATCATCTTACTGTAAGTGTTAATTTTGTGTGTCCAGGGGTGGTTAGATTTGTAGTGTTGTTCGAAGTAGGTTTTCTTTGTACTGTAGTTTCTATTTTATTGTTATTTAATGTAATGTCGAGATAGTTCATTGTTCTATTTGTTTCTGTTTCGACAGTTAATTGTATGTTTTCGTTGTATATATTTAGTTTGTTTAGTATTATGATGTGTTCGTTGTGAATGGTAGGTTGGTATATTACAAGTAAGGTCTCTTGATCTGCGTGTAAGATGTTTTTATATAGTATGTCTTCTGTACATGTGGTCTGTAGGTTTATTTAATTGTTGTGTGTGTTTTTATAAATGTGGTATTTTTCTATTGAGTTTAATTCTATTGGTTTATTATTTATTTCAAGTATGGTTAGGTTGATTTTGTAGTTTGTTATTTCATGTTTATGTGATATTAAGGTGTGCTGCAACATTTGATACTTTGGTATTTTTATTTTTGAATGCTCTGTAATGTTCTTCAAATCTTATTTTAAATGATCTGGTCGTTTTCCCTATGTAAAATGCGTTGCAGTCATTACATGTAATTTTGTAAATTCCTGATAGGTTATGTTTTTCTGTAGTTGTTTTGTGGTTTGTGTTATTAAGATATTTTATTATTTTGTTGTTTGGTTTCTATGTTGGAGTGTAGTATTCTTTGTTGTATATATTTGTTAATTTTTCTATTTTATTATTGGTGTATTTATATTTTAGGTAGATGTTATTATTTTTGTGTTCAGGTTGTAATGTTGTGTTAGGGTTAGGTTTTTTTGTAAATTTATTGTATATGTTTTTTATAAGGTATTTGTTGTATCTATTTTCTATTGCTATTTTTGTTATGTTATCTAATTCTTCATTTAATTTTTGTTTGTTATCTTGTGTGTATTTTATTGCTTTATTTATCATGTTACTGTAAATGTTAATTTTGTGTGTCCAGGGGTGGTTAGATTTGTAGTGTATTGTGGTGTTGTTGGAAGTAGGTTTTCTGTGTACTGTAGTTTCTATTTTATTGTTATTTATATTTAATGTAATGTCAAAATAGTTAATTGTTCTGTTTGTTTCTGTTTCGACGGTGAATTGTATGTTATTGTTGTATATATTTAGTTTGTTTAGTATTATGATGTGTTCGTTGTGAATGGTTGGTTGCTATATTACAAGTATATTGTCTACGTATCTTGTCCATAGTAAAATATTTTGTGTGTTTAGTATAGGTATAATTATTATTTGTTCAAAGTGTTGTAGATATATTTCTGACATGACTGATTATATGGGTGATATCATGGGGAGTCCTGTCGTTTGTTTATAATATTTATTGTTAAATTGGAAGTAATTTTGGTTACATATGTGTTTGGTTAGTGTAATGATACTATCTATTATGTTTCTTTTTTCGTTATTGTGTATCAGTTTATTTTTTATTATTTCTATGGTTTTTTCTATTGGGATACTAGGGTACATGTTAGTTATGTCATAACTTATTATTTTTGTGTTGCTGTTTGTTTTTATCGTTTTTATTTTATTAATTAATTCATATCCATTTTTTATATTGTATGTGTTGTTGATATGTATTTTAGATCTTATGATTTTGTCTAGAATTTTTGCGATTATGTAGGATGGTGCTGTTTTGAAATTTGTTAGTGGTCTGTGTCGGTGGTGTGTCGGGTTTGTGGATTTTTGGTATACTTGTTAATATTGGTGTGCATGGTTTGAATGGGTAAAGTCTTGTGTGGTATTTTAATTTATTGTTATAGTAGGCTATTTCTGTCTGTGACTATTAGGTTTTTTATTGTATTAAGGTATTTGTTAGTTGGGTCTGAGATTTGACTCATAGAAAAACTAGAAAACAATGACTACTTAAAATTAAAATCAAATAAAACAAACACACCAGTAATAATAGAAAATACCAAATACATCAATTCAATGACTAACCACGTAAAAGAAAACAAATACGTACAAATCCCAGATCCAACTAACAAATAACTTAATACAATAAAAAACCTAAGTCACACACAGAAATACCTTGAACTATAACAATAATTTAAATTCCACACAATACTTTACCCATTCAAACCATGCACACCAATATTAACAGGCATACCAAAAATCCACAAACCCGACACACCATTCAGACCACTAATAAATTTCAAAACAGCACCATCCTACATAATCGCAAAAATAGTAAACAAAATAATAAAATCTAAAATGCAAATCAACAACACATACAATATAAAAAAATTGATACGAATTAATTAATAAAATAAAAAACAGAAACAAACAACAACACTAATATAATAAGTGATGGCATAACTAACATGTACCCTAGTATCCAAATAGAAGAAACCATAGAAATAATGTAAAACAAAGTAATACACAATAACGAAAAAGAAAACACAATAAATAGTATCATTACACTAACAAAACACATATGTAACCAAAATTACTTCCAATTTAACAATAAATACTATCAACAAACAACTGGTCAGAAATATATCTACAACACTGAACAAATAATAATTAAACCTACACTAAACACACATAATATTTTACTATAGACAAGATACGTAGACAATATACTTGTAATATACCAACCTACCATTCACAACGAACACATCATAATACTAAACAAACTAAATATATACAACGAAAACATACAATTAACTGTCGAAACAGAAACAAACAGAACAATTAACTATTTTGACATTACATTAAATATAAATAACAATAAAATAGAAACTACAGTACACAGAAAA
Source organism: Prosapia bicincta (assembly GCA_036971475.1). Classification (NCBI taxonomy): domain Eukaryota; kingdom Metazoa; phylum Arthropoda; class Insecta; order Hemiptera; family Cercopidae; genus Prosapia; species Prosapia bicincta. The sequence continues at coordinate 242,144,307 of JBAIZL010000001.1, forward strand.
CCTACTTCCAACAACACCACAATACACTACAAATCTAACCACACCTGGACACACAAAATTAACATTTACAGTAACATGATAAATAAAGCAATAAAATACACACAAGATAACAAACAAAAATTAAATGAAGAATTAGATAACATAACAAAAAAGCAATAGAAAATAGATACAACAAATACCTTATAAAAAACATATACAATAAATTTACAAAAAACCTAACCCTAACACAACATTACAACCTGAACACAAAATTAATAACATCTACCTAAAATATAAATACACCAATAATAAAATAGAAAAATTAACAAATATATACAACAAAGAATACTACACTCCAACATAGAAACCAAACAACAAAATAATAAAATATCTTAATAACACAAACCACAAAACAACTACAGAAAAACATAACCTATCAGGAATTTACAAAATTACATGTAATGACTGCAACGCATTTTACATAGGGAAAACGACCAGATCATTTAAAATAAGATTTGAAGAACATTACAGAGCATTCAAAAATAAAAATACCAAAGTATCAAATGTTGCAGCACACCTTAATATCACATAAACATGAAATAAACTACAAAATCAACCTAACCATACTTGAAATAAATAATAAACCAATAGAATTAAACTCAATAGAAAAATACCACATTTATAAAAACACACACAACAATTAAATGAACCTACAGACCACATGTACAGAAGACATACTATATAAAAACATCTTACACGCAGATCAAGAGAAAATGCGTGTAATGTCAACAAATACCAACATCACGGACCGAACATCTACACCAGATAAAAATAATCAGTGATTCGACAATGGTCAAGTGACCGAAAGGTGCCTCATCACAACAAGGTAAAATTATTGCACTTAGTGGTGAATAAAAGTATTTACAATAGTAATATATTTAGGTTAGTTCTAGTAGAGCTTAAATTTTTGGACTAGATAGGAGACTGACAGACTTACTTAATGGCAACAGTCCAAATCTGCAATCTCTTGGAAATAAATAAATAGACACATATAAAAAACTTAACACACTATTGAAATATTTCAATCAAAAATGATCTTTGTTAATAAAAAAAGAAAAAAAAATTTTAAGACTCAAGGATCGAAACGCAAGGCACAGTTATCAATAGATTGGTACAGCTACTAGCTTATGCTGGTAGTATAGACATCATAACTCAGGGCCCTAAAAGATGCATTTGCAAATCTCATGCGACTGACCAAGGAGATGGGACTTGGTTCAATAAAGGCAATAACAAAAGAATCTACAGTGGGGGCATTCCTGAAGTAAGCCCAACAGGGAGGTGCTGGGGCCCTTCAAATTTGAAGTAGTGGATCAATTCACTTATCTGGGATCCATTGTCAGCTCCAATAATAATTGAGATGAATAAAGGGATAACCAATCCCAATAAAGCATACTTTAGATTACGCAAATACCTATGCAGCCAGTATATAAGTAGGAAAACAAAAATGGCGCTGTAGTAGTTGTTGATCTGTCCTGTACTCACTTCTGCCTCTAAATTTTGGGGTATTAACAATGAATTAAGAAAACAAGCTATCTTCAAGAGGAAGATCCTCAGGAGGATTCTTGGCCATGTGAGTATTAGTGGAGAAAAAATTGTGAGCTTTACAAACTGTTTGGGAAAGCCGATATAGTGAAAATAATAAAAATTGGAAGAATATGTTGGACAGGGCATGTTGCCCGGATGGAGGGGTGTGATGCTCCCAGAACCTTAAGACAGAACTATCCACAAAATGAGAGCATAAAACCACCCTAAAACTTAGATGGATGTTGAATGTGAGGAACTGAAAAGCAACACATAATCCAAGCTACTTGGCAAAGGCTCATTAAGGAGGCCAATTTTTGTTACATTTCTTAATATCTGATGGTTTTCATTCGGCTCAAAATTAAAACTGTGTGACCCAAGTAAATTGTAATTAGTGAACAAAATCCTGTTAAGACATTGGTAAAAGAGATCTTTTTCAAATTCTTAGCAATGTCGGAAACAGTTAAAATAAGTTATTCATCAGTTGATATTAATGTTTAATGAACCAAATATGACACAGTGAAATTATTATAAAAAAAAAAATTAATCAAGTTGTCAAATGATTTCAGTAAAATAAACTATAGTTTATTTAATTTATTTTGGATAAATTGAAAATAATTCTGACATCAGCAGTTATATACTTCATTTTATGTTTTCATTTTCACAACCTAGATATGAAATTTATTTTCCTTTCACTTCGAATTTTACACACTGATATATGCTACTATAATTTATTTAATATTTGTGAAACATAATTTTGTAAATGTATTCCTTCTCAGATAAATAATAGTCACTGTTTGGTATTGAGTCTTTGATAATTCTGAAGACTTATTTTAGATATTTAGCAACCAGAAACTTTAGATTTTATACATTCTTTATTATGAAATGAACGTTTTATACAGTTTATTTTTAGAATTTTATTTATAAAATTTCTTACATTTTAGGGGTACTGTAGAAAGAAGAGGGCGTCTACCTACAGAACCAGGTCCTTGTGGTCACACTTCTCCTCTTCTCTCTAGTCCTATAAAATCTCCACCTCCAACAGTTCAGGACAATATGCCTGAAGATGTTTCTTATAAATGTATGTATAACTTCTTACAGCATTTTTGAATAGATATCTTATATTTTAGTTACTATTTTATTTGTTTTAAGCACTAACAAATTCTGAATTATTAACTGTAATAGTACACAAATTTCACCTATTAAGATTCAGACATTAGATATAGTTGGCCATTCATTATAATTTCTTTATTCAAGTTAATGTTGAAGTTTACCTTTTACCAGCATGTTACCATGAAAGTAACAAAGCACGCACAACTAATTGTGATTAATTAGCATATTTTTATTACCACCAATAGAAGTTGAGTAAAAGTTTGTTTATTTATTCTTAACCCTGTACATATTTCTTTGTCTAAGAGCTTTAAGACTTTCATAACATAACATTGTCCTCCAAGTGTAGAATTTAACCTTTTAAAATGGTTCTAAGGCAACAAACATTATCCTGTATACATGAATACTGTTTGTAATATTTTCGAAATTTGTCCTGGATTTCAGTAGTTTAATAGGAAAACCAAAGGTTTATTACCTTTACTCCTATCTCATGATCTTCTGCTTTGTCTTATGGTTTTTGGTTACCATATTTACTATATAATTGTTTAGTAATATTCAAATTGTTATTTGACAGAAAATCACAAAATTATATATATATAGATTTTTTGGACTAGGAGACTGACAGACTTACCTTGGTAAGAGTCCACTCTGTAGTCTTGAAATAGAAACACATAAAAGCACTTAAACAATGATATATTTCAACCACACAGTGGTCTTTGTCAATCATTCTCTGATATTTCTTTTTGTGTTTTCTCTTTGATTGACAAAGACCACTGTGTGGTTGAAATATAGGTGTTTCTATTTCAAGACTACAGTGTGGACTCTTACCAAGGTAAGTCTGTCAGTCTCCTAGTCCAAAAAATCTAAATAATCTTTACCAACCAAAACTAACCTATATATATATATATATATATATATATATATATATATATATATATATATATATATATATATATATATATATCTGTGTGTGTGTGTGTGTGTGTGTGTGTGTGTGTATATATATATAGATTTTTTGGACTAGGAGACTGACAGACTTACCTTGGTAAGAGTCCACACTGTAGTCTTGAAATAGAAACACATAAAAGCACTTAAACAATGATATATTTCAACCACACAGTGGTCTTTGTCAATCGAAGAGAAAACACAAAAAGAAATATGAGAGAATGAAATAAAATAAATATAAGTTGTAATCACAGATTGTGTAGAGTAGAAATCAGATGCACAGATTAAAGATATATATATATTGTTTCCATGAGCATATGAGTGATTATAGTTTATATAAGTTTATAGTTATATAGTATATATATGAGTTTATAGTTTATAGTCTCCTAGTCCAAAAAATCTAAATAATCTTTACCAACCAATATAAACTATAATCACTCATATGCTCATGGAAACAATATATATATATATATATATATATATATATATATATATATATATATATATATCTTTAATCTGTGCATCTGTGACATCTGATTTCTACTCTACACAATCTGTGATTACAACCTATATTTATTTTATTTCATTCTCTCATATTTCTTTTTGTGTTTTCTCTTCGATTGACAAAGACCACTGTGTGGTTGAAATATATCATTGTTTAAGTGCTTTTACGTGTTTCTATTTCAAGACTACAGTGTGGGCTCTTACCAAGGTAAGTCTGTCAGTCTCCTAGTCCAAACAATCAAAATAATCTTTACCAACCAAAACTAACCTATATATATATATATATATATATATATATATATATATATATATAAACACATTAAATATAACTTGAAACATATTTAGGACTTAACAAAATTTTAACTAAAACTTAAGTTTTTGTGATGTAGCCATATTGCATTTATATTTTACAATCTTCAAATACATTAAAAGTCTTGTAAAAACAATAAGCGAATTAGCCAATTTTGTAATAATTCTCACTGCTGGATGACAATTTAAAAATTATTTAATTTATCTAATAATTGTCGTAATCCTACCAAAATCATGTATGAGATTAATTAGAAGATTATATTAATGGGGATGAATATAACTTTTAAGCTTTCCTCGTTGCAATTGTAGATTATTTTGAAGTGTGCAGGGTGATTTTTGTCTTAGTAGCCTTTTGTATCATAAACACATCTGGGGTATAAAGTATTGTTATTAGTTTGTAATTGAGTTACTAATTTGTTCTGACAGGTATAATAGTTGAAAGCCATAAACTATTGACTGATGTGCAAACAATAAACAACAACTTATTTAGTGGTTATATTAGTATTAGTGATGGGTCGATTCTTGATTCCAAAAGTCAATACCACCGATTCAGGACTATAGATCGATTCGAAATACCTTGATTCCAGCGCAGCCGGCGTTTACACAAGTATTCATTGGCACTCTTACATAATGTCACATTTACACATAGGGGGGTAAAATATCCGTCGCAACTCTAACATTATGTTGTGTTTATACATTGAGCAGTAAAATATCTATCACAGTTTTAAGATAATGTCACGTTTACACATTTGGCGGTAATATATCCGTTACCACTGTAACATAATGTCGCGTTTATACACCAGGCAGTAAAATATCCATCACCGATATATCAATGTCGCGTTTAGATATTCGGCGTTAAAATATCCGTTGCCACTCCAACATAATGTCGCATTTACACATCGGATAATAGTGTGTAATCACGGTTGTATTGCCGACACTATAACAACTCCTTGTTATTTGTTTTATAATATCCTAAAAAGTAACATTGTCCTTTTTCTGTTAGGTTTGGTAATTGTGGTATTTGAAATCGAGAATCAGGAATCAATTTCTTGGTATCAGTAAAATTTTGGAATCAACCCAACACTAATTAGTATACATACAGTACATAGTTAAACCTAACCTTAAAAATCTCAGTTTAATGATTTCTGAAACCTTTACTATCAATTATCCACTTTACCAATTCAAATTCATCAGTAAAACAAATACTAGAACTAGTACATTATTTAAAAGGTTCTGAAATTTATCTGTATCTTAAATTTGCTATTAGCAGTTTTTGCAGATTTTCCTTGCAATTTTGACACTGCAGATTATGCTTAATATAATTAAACAAAGCAGGATTGGTATTGCACACTTTGTGAAAAATACAGGTAGCAAATCCTCTTGATAGATTGATCATATAGTCATTCCAATTGTATATGCTAGGCCACCAGATATGCATTCATATGGCTTCTTTACAGTACGGTTTTCAACGAATTCCTAAAGTTTCTGAATCTGAAAGTGAATCTAAAGTGAGAATACTGAGAAATTTAACATATTTTTTTATTATCATGATTTATAACACAGGCGCGTATCCAGCGACTTGCTTTAGGAGGGATCTATGCATTATATATATATATATATATATTTATTTATTTATTTATTTATTTATAGGTTAGTTTTGGTTGGTAAAGATTATTTAGATTTTTTGGACTAGGAGACTGACAAACTTACCTTGGTAAGAGTCCACTCTGTAGTCTTGAAATAGAAACACATAAAAGCACTTAAACAATGATATATTTCAACCACACAGTGGTCTTTGTCAATCAAAGAGAAAACACAAAAAGACAAAAAAAGATCAGGCATATATATATAATTATATATATATATATATATATATATATATATATATATATATATATATATATATATATATATATATATATATATATATATATATATATATATATATAATATCTGTGTGTGTGTGTGTGTGTGTGCGCGCACGTGCGTGTGTGTATGTAAAAACATAGAACAGAAAAAGTTCTTTCTACGCTTGCGTTAGAAATCGGTAACGTGATAAAGATTGTAGCAAATTAGACTTTTTAATAAATTATTATTCCAGTTTCGATAACACTTATGGCTAGAGAATATTATTAATTTCATAATAAGCTATTATTATAAAAATGGTTTATTAATTAATATAAATAGTTATTCTTCCAACACGAACGATTCCGGAGTCGACTGCGAATATTACGCTTGCAAAATTACGTATTGAAAATCATATGTTCGAGACTAAGCTTCACTAGCGCTATCTGTTGTTAAAACGTTTACGAGGGTATGCCGAGGAAACACGCCACATTTTCAATTTAAAAATTAAAATTTTATTTTTTATTTACAATAAAAGATGAATTAACTTAAGTAAAAGTCTAATTTAATAGAAAGTCCTAATTTAATAATATATTGTGTATTTTTATTCCAAAGTTCTTGAGGGTTGGGGGGCGATCGCCCTCTCCCTTGGATAAGCGCCTGTTTATAACATGATAAAGACATAACTTGTTAATTCAAAACATGTTTTTTCACAAGTCTAAAATACATATATCTTTAATGAGAATGGACTCAATTGTATCTTAACAAAGGTTAAACTTTTCTTGTAACTCACAAATGTTTTTTCCCCCTAGTTCTCTTTTTAATTTAGTGCTAATGTCTATATAAGTGTTGACAAAATTCTGCTTTTTGCACAATTTATGAGGATTCTGTGTTCGAATATTCACATCTCTAATAAGTTAAACTGCCAGCATGATCTAAAAATCTACAAATCTTGTGAGGCTGTAACATTATATTCATTGACGAGGCCTCGCCTTATACATTGTCTAACTAAAAAATTGTTTAGGTTATTGTGTTTTTTTTTTAATTACCTTTTGATTTATATGGTTTGTGTATAAATTAGGTAAAGATTTTTTAATAGATTTTTATTAGCTTTTGTTTTTGGTTTCATCTTATCTGGTGTATAATTTAATAACTATGGTGTGTGGTTTTTTTTAATTACCTTTTGATTTATATGGTTTGTGTATAAATTAGGTAAAGATTTTTTAATAGATTTTTATTAGCTTTTGTTTTTGGTTTCATCGTATCTGGTGTATAATTTAATAACTATGGGTTATGACGGATTTTGAAGGAAAATTATTTTGAGTATTATAATTATCTACCATTCTTAGCATTGTCACATTATTCGTTGACACATTTTTTGGTAAACCTCTTTCAGTCAGAACTTTTTATGAACTCCTAACAGTTATGACTGTTACGACTGTTGGAGATTCTCCGAAACCCATCAATAAATAATGTGACAATGCTAGAGAAGGCAGATAATTATGAGACTCATTTAACAAATAAAAGCTATAAATTATTTTTTTATGAACACATGTGATACAGCATTAAACAGTTGTCTCCTTTCAAATAAATTTAAGGGGAATAGTTGTTCACCTGCTATTCTTATAAATGTGTTTATTTTGTTATTAAGATGGTGATCGTGTAACAAAAAGTTACAAATGGCAAATTGGCATCACACGATCAAGTTGGCAATGGCAATATTTAGAAGGTGAAGATAAAATCTCAGATGTGTCTGTATTTATGTTAAATTTTGGTATTTTCTACTACTTGCTGTTTTTCTATTCATTATTATTGGTTATTTTAAAAGAATAAGGGTACAACTTTGATTGTTGGAGCATTTTCATTGGAATGATTTGTTAAATTTTGCATGATTGTTCATTTAAGGAAGTGCGAACCTCATTAATGATGAATCTGTAAAAAAATTTAATACTTTTGTTTGAAATAAAGCTTGAATAGACTTGATGTTACAATTTAAATAAGTTGCTATGGCATTTTGGAAAATGTAGATTTCTTCAACATTAATCTCCTTGTTCTATCTGTCTGACATTTTCCAATAGTATAGTCCCAACATACAGCAAACGTCAGTTCTTATTCTATTAATTGAAAAAATCTCATTAGCTATTTCTTTTTTCATGTGTAATATTTTATTTGGTACATGACCTATGCCAAGAAGCTGCTCCACTGTAATCAAACTATCAACGTTCTGGTTTTTCTTAGAGACATGTAGGGAATTACTAGTTTCCTGACCTTAGTCTTGTCATTATACTGCTTTTTAGTATCGTAAATAATGTTTGTGTAGGATACAAAGATATCCACACAATATACACCTAAATGACAGTAGTTACTAGTCCAGTGTTCACCCACCACTCTTGAGAACAACTGGGCTGTTAAAACATGTATGACATTAAAGTAATTTTTTAAGAATGTATTGCGAGATTTGAGTTATTTTGCGTGTTTGCTGCTTACATAATATTTGTTTCTTTAACCCTTGCAAGAAGGATTCATCAGACTTATTCTTTACCCTAGTGACCATCATTTTATTCATAAATGTATACCAATCTTATTAAGATGCATATTTTTGTAGTTTCAAAAGTTTATACATTTCTTGCATCAATTAACTTGTTGACTGCCATTACGCTCACTGGTGACCTACACTGTATTTTTGCATAGGGTCGCGGCAATCACCCATGACCATGAATATAGACCTAAATTTAAATCATTGCAAGGGCTGTTGGGCACATTTACGATGTATTTAACAATATAAGGTGTTCCTCATACGACAAGGCCTCTGAGTGTGTTCCTATAACTTGACGTTCAGAAAAGTTTAAAATTTTTTTTACAAGACTATAATTATTGGGAAACTAGAAGTTCAGAATTACAAGAAAATATTAGAAGGAAATCGTTTTTACTTACACTTCTTTATAGAACTATATTACATTTTAGAATAGTATTACCTATGATTTGATCCTTGAAAAAAATTCACCTAACTCTAAAAAACTGAACAATTCAAACATTAGAAACTAAAAACTTTATAGAAAAATTTTGTTGTTGTTCATGAGGAGGTGGTTGTTAATCACTTATTACACTTTAAAATTACTTGCAACTAGACATTCTATTAATTTGTTAATTTACAATTGGAGGAAACGTTTTTGTCTTACGACTTCAGTTTCAAAGTGTAATAAGTAAAAACTTTAATTTAAAACATCTTCCTCCGATTCATAAGATCATATAAAATTCTTGAAAACAGCTCAATTTAAAACATTCTTCTATTGAAGTCATATAAATTTAAGAATAATGTTCAGATTATATTTACATTCTAATTGTGTATTTTTTGAGAAAAAATATTTTCAAACAAAAATAGTTGTGCTGAAAATTACTGAAACATACGTTTCTTAAAAATAGTCTTATGATAAATTAGTAAATTTTGAACCACGTCTGAATCCAGAATTTAAGTTGTAAAATGTGTTTACTTACTTATGTCACAAAAACTTTTATTTAAAACAAATTGTTTTCTAACTTTTTAGAGTAAAGTGAATTTAAGCCTGATATCACAATGTGGAAGTAATTCTTAAAAATTAATAAGTGTAAAAAAAAGTTATTTTGTATGGTTTTAACCTAATTATATGGTATACCATTGCAGCTGAAGAAGATTTAAATTTACAATCTTTCACATTTAAACTCCAGTTTTTAGTTAAGATATACAATTGTTCACATGTTTTCATTACAATCATATGGCTATTGCTGATGTGTAATATTTGTTTCTATTACATTCTTATTTCTGTCTACTATAACAGTCTGGCCCGTTTTCCATGGTTTTATATTGATGTTTTAATTTTTAGTTCTTTATGCAAGTATTTCTTTGTTTATTCCCATTTAAATGTACACCAATCTACGAGTGTAGCAACTAATACAGGTTTCTTTCACTTCTGATTTAACAATAGAAGTTCTTTGATTCGTCTGATTTATCCATTTTATTTTATTTATAGTTATGATTAATTTGTTTTGTTTGTTAATATTCTACTGGTGTAATTGTATAAAAAGTGACTTTTAGACAAAATCTGGTAAATATTATCATAGGATGTTAATAGTTTTGTTTTCTGAATAATTTTTATACTCTGTAAAAGGTTTCTCTGTAATTCCTATGTGCTATGTTAAGTACTTTTTGTTTCTTGGGACTGTTCTTTGTATTGTTAAGATCAAGATGTATGAAATGATAATTGATATAATTTGGTTTTCTCCAGATAGAAGTGTTAAAACCGTATAATGTTGGTAATCAGAACTAATTTGTACCAGGCATGGTTTCGACTAGCAAATTAAGGACCAAAACAAAAACAGCCGTCAAGTACCGTATAAAAATGTATTTTTGCATATAAACAAACTAAGATTTAATAAGTTACTACAACAAATTAATAAAAACAAATTTGACATACCTTTACATCTTGAATCACCTTACTAAGGTGCAATCCTGTATTTTAGACTGTATTATGGAGCTTAAATCATTTAAACAACGGTAATAATATAATTTTTATTCAATACTTTTTAAAACGTATATATATGGTGCTGTAAAAAACTTACATTTCCTAATTCGCTGTTTTAAACTTTTAATAAGCTGATGCTAAGCAATTATTTTGTTTTAAAAAGAGCGATGTTTAATATACAGTAGTTGATCGAGAAAAATATCTGTAATGTTTTATTGAACAGTTGTCAACCTTTTTTTATAGGTCCTTAAATTTCCTACATTTTTCAATAAAACCAGTTCAGTTGTACAAGATTTTGTTTGATTTTTATACCAGTTCATAAGAGTTTTGACTGTAGCAAATGCATTGTTATGTTTGGGCTTTGATGATATAGCATAGCTTTTCTGATATTGTAAATTTTTGTTATGGAAGGCGTAGATCTTTTTCCTTTAAAAGTCTGTTTATTATTTAAATTTTTTACCTAATAGTTTATGTGTTGTTTTTCATTTGACAGAGTTAGCATTATTAAATTTTGAACTAAAAAATGAAGTTTTAAAAAATGAAACTTCCTATGTCATAAATCTACACATTGATAACAAGATTGTGCTATAGACTACAGAAACCAAAAAAGTTAAAAAATTTTATACTACAAGTCTTTATTGTAGGATCAAACAAAGAATACAGTTTAAAAGAATATTTAGATATTTCTATCAAATATACAGATATTTGTTTATGTTTAGTGGTAAATATGGTGGTCTTTCAATGACTAAGAGTGTGTTAAATTATGTAGTTCGCACTTCCGTCACTTTTCTAGATCTATGAAAAAAATGTTTCAATGTTTTTCTTTATTTTTTTGTAGTATTTTAGCATTTTTCAATTAATTATTTTGTAATAGTGTAAGGAAACATTTTCGTCTTTAGGTGTGAAATTTCTATCATTCTGTTTTGTTTAAGCCCTGCTCTGAAGGGTGTATAAGTTTTGGTATAAAGTAATATTAATAATATAAAGTAGACTCTTAACCCTTAGCACTCGACTGTCGAGGGGGCCCCGCCAACCATATATTGGAGTTTACTTGTATGTCGGGGGTCACCCGACACGATTTTCAAATGCCTATAACTCATCTGCGGCGAAGCCCACGACATTTAATCTTTTACCGTTTGGTGCTACACTCTATTGACAATAATGTGAACTAAGTTGAAAATGTCTAGGAATATGTGAGTCATTACAAAATCTAGTTTGTCGCTACGTTATAAGCTGCAAGTAGGTTACAGTTTCGCAGGTTATTTGTTTACTCGTAGTTTGCCTTGGCTTCACATGCAATTAGTGATTCTGAAATTCCTGATCTTTTACTTGATCCTGATTTATTAGAATGTAGTTCAGTTTCATAAACAAAATAATTAAACCAACAGGTATTTGTAAATGTAACCAGTTTATGGGTGATGTAGATTTAGCTGTTCGATATAATGAACCGTGTAGTTTTACGAGACGAACAAATAAATGGAAGGGAAAATGTTTTTCTGGCTATTATATGTAGCTGTAGTAAACAGTTTTATTATCTATAATAACAAAAAAAAAGGAAATGAGAGAAAATCCTGTTAAACAAAAATAGTTTTGCCAAAACTTGGTGAGGGAACGCATTGGTGATATCAGGAATAACACGTATAGTAAGAGAGGTCAGCCATCAACTACTGACAAAGAAGAAAGACTGAATGGGAAATTACATTTAATCTTTTCCAATGATAAAAGTAGTTGTAAGGATTGTGTAGTTTGCAGTAACAGGAAGATAAAAGGAGGTAGAAGGGAAACAGTTTTTCACTGCAAAACATGCAGCAGTAAACCAGGACTTCATCCGGAAGACTGTTTTCAGAGATGTCATACTGTGCAAAACTACAAATAAAATAATAAAATCATGTACATACAGTATTAGTGAATAAAAATAGCTTAGTTTACTAAAATCATCTAAGAGAAAACAAAGTTTTACATAAACAATAATGCAACTTGCAGGTGAGGAATTTGTCTCAATTTAATTACAAGTGGGGAAGCAAAGCATGTTAAAAAAAATCCGAGCGCTAAGGGTTAATAGGAACTTAAAATAGCAAAAATCTTTCTTAGTGATTAATGATTAGCATTTTCAGGCGTGGATATTTTGTGACTTACACTCTGTTTAAATTAAGCTTCTAAGTAATTTAGTATTTATACCTGTATATTATTATATAGTATCTATTTTAACTTATAGATTTTTTCATTTCATTCCTGCAGTCAGAAGTTAACATAGAGTTTTTATGATGTTGTAAATTCACAGTCTGTTAGAACAGCCCCACATTGTATTATAAAGGTTTTGTGTGCTATTTGTTTGCTGCTATGGTAAATTTTAATATTGAGTAATATAGTGTGATTATGTCAATAACAACATCAGGAAAGTTGTACCATTCCAAGGTAAATATCATTAGTTCGTGCTGCGTTGAACCAAATGCTTTTATAGGTCAGGGATGGCCAACTTCTTAACTCTAAAGGGCAACTTTAATATTTTTAGTGAAGACGAGGGTCACGCAACTAATTCCACAAATACATCAATAAGCCAAATTTAGGGGATACGTATATCGTATAGTCGTATATTAAATAATATGAATCAATAAACATTACGCAAAAATTTATGTATACATTTCATATCAAGCTCAATGTACAAAGGATCAAAATAACTTAGTATTAAAATTTTATTTGTTATTTAATTATGTTGTATATGCTTATCAAGACACAGTATTGGAAAACACTCTAACTTATTTAAACTTAAAATCATTCATAAATATGTAGGCCTACCTACTTCGCTTGGTAAGAACACTGTGAGCGAGCACAATCGTTCAACAAATTATCAAAATCAATCTAAATTGAAGTGGTTGCAACCTTTTGCAGATCTTGAAGATCTGTGAGTGTCACGTTGATTTTAAAAATGTCATTGTTGAAAAGGTGCACTTATAAAGGTATGTGCTACCCTAATAACTTTTTCAACTTTTAGTTTTTATTAGTTAACCAATAATCTAATGTTTTAACATTCGTCTAGGGTTGCATAAAACCAGGTCATGGGACGCTAATTGGGTATCCCTGCTCTAGGTCTACAAAGCAGACTGTTTCTGCCTTTTATCTAGCATCTTTCAAACTTTCTGCCATTAAAGTGTTGTGTTCCAGGCATCCAAAAATTCCGGTCAAGAACCCTTTCTGTTGATTGTCATAAATTGCATAATTCCTGTTTGTAATATAATAAAACAGAATTTTAAAATTGTTAGTACTATTAGTTGAGTATCTTTGGGATGAATAACTTCAACTTATTTTGGGATGAGGTCAAGCATTGCCTTGCCAAATGTTGTTAGTATTTGCTTTCTTTGCCAGATCTTAATGAATATGTTAAGAAGATGTTTACAAATTTATGGACATTTTTTGTAAACTACATAAGGGATGCCATCGGGGTCTGGGGCTGAATTGGATGGTTTATGTTGTATCTGCTTATTTCCTCTAACATAAGTTGACTGCTTTGAAAATTGATACGAGGGTTGTTAGGTATTTGGATCTCCATACAGTCTCCAGCGCTTTGTTACTTTATATGCGCATTTAAAGTGATCATAAATCTGTTCATTGGTCAAGAGAAGCTTTCTGCTATGTTTGTTGAAAATGTTATATAAGCCTATTGGGCGCTTAACATAAAAATAAAAAAAACTCAAAAACTTTACACACACTGCGAGTGTCATTAAGCTATAAAAATTCTGCTTAGATACCCTCACAACTTTATAATCTATAATAATAAATAATTTATTTTAAGTGTTAATGTGTAACAAGGATTATTATATTAACAATTAAAATACCTTTTTAATACCAATATATTTTTAGATTTAACGAACAATAAATAAATTCAGTTTTAATAATTTGAATAACATTAATAACTTAGTTTAGCTGAAATTGATTTCATTAAACTAAGTTATTATTACACTTGTTTGTATTATCTTGGCAAAAAAATCCACTACTTACTGATTTATTCAGCAGACGCGAATAAATCAGTAAGTAGTGTTTTTTTTATTGCCAAGATAATACAAACAAGTGTAATTTCTATAAAAACCTCAAGATGTACAACACAAAAATTGCAACTTTTAAATTATTATGTTATTCATAATATTAAAAATGGTAGTTTTTATTGTATATATTTTTTTTTTCTGTAAGTCTGTTAGCTGAAACATTGAACCAAATACTAATTATAAACATTTAGATGCATACGAGGTATGTTCAAAAAATACGCGGACTGTTTGAATTTCGTGGCTCTAGTTTGTTTCAGGAGAATCCTCTTGGTGTCGCTAGGTTCATATAAATCAGGTGATTAAAACGCGGTATTTCAGTCGCAGTTATCTTCATTTGTTGATGAGTTACACGCAGTTTAGTAAAGAGTGTTTTTTTCATTTGTCGGATTGTAAAATGGACAGCCTGAAGGAGCAACGAATTGGTTTTTTGAGTTTTGGGAATAAAAAAAAAAGTCACAAGGAGCAAGGTCAGGTGAGTAGGGGGGGGGGAAAGAACAGTGATCGAGTGTTTGGCCAAAAACTCACGAGTTCTGAGTGCTGAGTGAGCAGGAGTGATGGAAAAACCAGTTATCACTTCTCCACAGTTCTGGCCTTTTGCGTCGGACGCATTCCTCAGACGTTTCAGTACTTCAATGTAGGTAATCTGGTTGACTGTAGAGCCTTCAGGGAGATACTCGTAGTGAACAACACCCTTAGCATAAAAAAAAACTGTCAGCATCACCTTCACATTCGAACGAACTTGGCGAGCTTTTTTGGGTTTTGGGGACGTTTGACTCACCCATTAGGAGGATTGGACCTTCGTTTCAATGTCGTAACCATACACCCATGACTCATCACCAGTTATAATTCTTGACAAAAAGTTCTCATCTTCATTTGAACGATCGAGCAGTTCCCGACAAACCCGGACGAGATTGACTTTTTGGTCGTTGGTCATCAGGCGTGGCACAAATTTCCCAGCGACACGGTGCATCTTCAATTTTTCCCTCAAAATCTCGTAACAAGATCCAACTGATATCCCACACTCTTCGGAAAGCTCCCTAATGGTCAGACGTCGATTTTTGCGCACCAGGGTGTTGATTTTGTCAACGTGTGGGTCGTCAGTTGATGTTGAAGGACGTCCAGGACGCTCATCGTCATCAATCGACTGTCGGCCACCCTTGAAACGTTCATGCCACTTGCAACATGCAGTACGCTTCATTGCAACATCGCCATAGGCCGTGTTAAGCATGACAAATGTTTCTGTTGCAGATTTCCCTAGTTTTACACAAACTTTCACAGCAATTCGTTGCTCCTTCAGGCTGTCCATTTTAAAATCCGACAAACGAAAAAACACTCATTACTAAACTGCGTGTAACTCATTAACAAATTAAGATATCTGCGACTGTAATACCGCGTTTTGATCAACTGATTTATACGAATCTAGCGACACCAAGCGGATTCTCCTGAAACTAACTAGAGCCGTGAAATTCAAACAGTCCGCGTATTTTTTTAACATACCTCGTACAGTCCCACATTAGAACAATAAAAGTGCAATAACTATACATTAGATTATAAAAATTAGGCCTAACATTGAAGCATAGTATTTCTGTACCCTTGTTTTAATTATGCCAAAACATATTTTGGGAATCTAAATGTTTACATATTTAGACGGTGTGTTGTAATTTTTCATTCTGATTACAATGTTATGCTGTCAAGTTACCCTTTTATCAAATTAATGTCTCAGAAAGCGAAAAATAATCTATTAATGATTGAGAAATGATAAAATGTCGTGCTTTTTCAAAATAAACAAATTTAATTTCATAGATAACTTTTTGTTAAAATAATAATGACTATGGAATTTTAATTAGCATGAAAATTTTTATTTCTTAGTTGTGTGTGTTTTTTTTAATTTCACATCTTAAAATTGTTTGTGATATCTATATGGTTTTAATTTGAATCCTTTTTTTCTTAAAATATTATTTGATAGAATAGCATAATAATTTTACCAAAAGTAATTTAAAAGGGTATTATGAATTATAACAATAATAATTAATATTTAATTAATGTTTTTATTTATCAATTACTTAATAAGGAACTGAATAATTTCAACAGCTACAGAAAGACCACAGTTCTATATTTTTTATATATTCAAATTATTTTGTTAATACAGTAAAACTTCGTTTATCCAAACCTCGGTCAACCGAAAAAGATCTGTATATATATATATTCTTGATATTTTACGTTATCCATTGTTTTTCCGTTCCACTGACTTTATGAAGTTAATATATTACTATTGTAAGTAATTTTATCCATCATTAAGTGCACCATTAGGAATCACACGAGGTAAAATCATTGCACTTAATGGTGGATAAATTTACTTACAATAGTAATATATTAACTTCATATATATATTATAATTATTTTTTATAAAGGAGAATTATTGATTATTGAATGAAGATATCATTTCTTTTAAATTTAAAAACAAAAACTCATGAATAATTTAATTTTTTTAAATTTTAACAATTTTTTAATTTACATAATAAACAGAACAAAAACACTTAACAAGTTTTAACACAATAGACTAAACTCAATTCTTAATATTTTAGTTACAAGATTTTATAACCTAGGCTATTTTCTAAGATCTCTTAATATCTCTGGGTTTTATGCATGGGCTATATCTTTTAACTCTTTGGTTAATTAAATAAATTTTAATAAACAAGATTAATTTTAGAAAATAGTTTTAATAATTAGCTTCCTGATGTAAAATCTTAAATTTGGAATAAGAAAAAGGTCCCTAACTTTTTTGAACTGGATTAGGCTTTCTTACTACTGAACTATTATATTATTTCAAGATATTCTAATAATTTACAATTTTGGATTTTCTTATAATTTTTAAAAGTTCACTAAAGGTTAGTTTTATAGCGCTATGTACTTTTCAATTTTCGGAGTTTTGGTGGTTGTTCATATAGGATTCAGTTCTCTTTGAATTTTATGTTTCACACACAATTAAATTCTTTTTGGTTACTTGAATTATAATAATACTGTATTATAGATTTTAAATTCACTTATTCTCGTTTTAATTTGGCCAAGTTTCTTCACAAATTTGTATAATTTTGATGAGATGCTTCAAACGGGATTTTGGCTTCTAAGAATGGCTTCGCTCCGTTCCGTTGCCCACGCCAGACTAAAGCGTCGTTTTCACTTTTAAAATGTTTAAACATGGCGCCGATTCCTTCTCCAAACTCCATATTAATTAACCATAAACCTTTGCTTTCATGTAATGAAGTTGGTTTTTTTCCACTAGCGTCGACTGTAACACTGACCTACTTTCTTGGCATTACTTTTGATTAACTAGCGAAATTGTTTTCAACCGTTTTAATTTGGTTAACATACTGCTTCACCTTTCCTATCCTTAACAAACCTTCCAGTGTTTATTTAATTATTATTATTTGTGTGTGCAGTGTCTTTGCTTTTTACTTTTGTAATAATTCCGAAATGTGTGTGTTTGGCATGGATTAATACAAATATAACCCCTATCTCATTGTTTACCATCGTGTTTCACCTTCTCTTTCAAAGTAATTACTTATGCCCTTTGTTAACACAGTTTACAATTTTTTATATTTTATTATTATTAGATTATCTTGTTCTAATTTAATTTGTTAGGTTATTTGATCCAACAAATTTCCTAATGCATTCTTTCCAGTTCATAATCTTTTTTATATGTTAAACCCTTTTTTAGGCTTTCACCTAAAATTAGTTTTAATTTAATCTAACCAATCTTTTAATGAATTTCTCTGATTTCACATTTTGTGTGAGTTATTTCTAATCTATTCTTCCAATTCTTAAACATCATTATATAGCCCATTCTATAAATGTTACAATATATATATATATATATATAGGTTAGTTCTAGTAGAGCTTAAAGCTTATTTAGGAATTTTTGGACTTGATAGGAGACTGACAGACTTACCTAATGGCAATAGTCCAAAATTGCAATCTCTTGGAAATAAACACATAACAGGGAAATACTGTACTGTAGGTCCTCATCTTATTGGTTTATGTCTATACCAAGACATTTATCGCTGGTAGGAAATTGTAACCAAAATGATCAAACACTCACTTGTGAAGAAAGTTAGACAAGTAATAAACCCTAATTTGAGTATTACAATACCCTCTGCGAATATATTTATGATATCTGGTGGGGGATAATTTTAAAAATACTTATATTAATAATAATAAAACAGTATTAAGAATAGCATTTGTGGTTGTCTATTAAATATTGCACAGCATGTATCAAGAGTGAAGCTTATCGATGTATTTTGATGGGTTTAACTCTGAAAATATGTGTATGCATGCTATCCAAATTTTGCTTATTAGATATTGGAATCACTTTCTGTTTTGGTTAAATGGAGTTTTACTGTAATTATTATTAGTTAGCTATAAAGGAATTATTTTTTTTGTGTGTGGAAGGTAATACATTTACATTTTTGTCTAAAAAATAATCTTTTCTACTTTGTTATTATGTTTGTTTTATTTTTTATAAAATAATAATTATAAATCTTTCAAAATATTATGAAAATTAATTCTTTTTTCAAGAATTGTACAGTTATTTTTAATATGACTTTGAAAACTATCTTTTCATACTATCTAATATTTGTTTCGACTTAAAAACCACTCTCCCATTATTTTTGTTTTTACTTCTACTTTATTTTGTTTACAATTAAATCATTACACAATATTTGAAGAACATAATTAACTCTCATACAATGAATAGAGTTTGTCTGTGTTCAACAAACAGTGGAATGTTTTACTATGAGAAATAATAGTAAATAATTGATAAAATAATATAAAAATTAACAGCACTACTAATTTCTTATTAAATTGTTTTAATGATAATTAACTAAAATTTCAGCCAGCCTACAAGTACCCAAATCTCCTCGCACACCTACCATCTCAAGAGGAATGGGTCATGTTATTGCTCATCGTTTTACCAAAACTTTCAAGATGATGACAACTTGTGACTATTGTGACAAGCAGATGTTTCTTGGCACAGGTATATCTTTAATCTTTTAAAATATTGAAAAATTTTTCTAAAAATTTAGAACTGTGTAATTTAAAATGGTCTATCAAAATTACAAAATTGTTACTTTTCCCTAAATTGAGTGGCTGAAAGATTAAATGTCCAGGTAAAATTAATAATGATCAACTTTAATTAACTTCAATACGTATTCACTTGAGAATTACTTAATTAAAGTTTAATCAATGAGTTAAAGATGATTACAACAAGCAACTTTATTAATAATAGTTGAAACAATGTTAACGAAGCGGCCTTTCATTTTAATATTACCATTTTGTTGTGGATTTAAAATATTAATTGTGAGTTTTTTGTTGTTTATATTATTAGTAATTATATTTCAAAATTTGAATTTATATGAAGTTTCATTATAGCTCTTCATAAGTATGTGTTGTTGATCTAAGAAAAAGGTCCTTGAAAAATAATTTATACAAGTTTTCATGGGTTATCATAATTTTATATCACCTGAAATAAAACCTGAATATTCAAATATTGTACAACCATTCCCTTTAACCATTAAGGTACATCGACAATCTTGACTTGTGACAGTCCCAATGTATCCAGTGCACAATCACAGGACTAGAAGTCAGGTAATTCTTGAAACATCCCTATTGATAGCACACACACACACACACACACACACACACACATATATATATATATATATATATATATATATATATATATTCTTGATATTTTACGTTATCCATTGTTTTTCCGTTGCACTGACTTTATGAAGTTAATATATTACTATTGTAAGTAATTTTATCCACCATTAAGTGCAATGATTTTACCTTGAGTGATGAGGCGCCTTTCGGTCACTTGACCATTGTCGAATCACTCTTGTTTACCTTAGTAGGTATTAAATTCTTGATATTTTATGTTATCCATTGTTTTCCCGTTGCACTGACTTTATGAAGTTAATATATTACTATTGTAAGTAATTTTATCCACCATTAAGTGCAATGATTTTACCTTGAGTGATGAGGCGCCTTTCGGTCATTTGACCATTGTCGAACCTATATATATATATATATATATATATATATATATATATATATATATATATATATATATATATATATATATATATATATATATATAGGTTAGCTCTAGTAGAGCTTAAAGCTTATTTAGGAATTTTTGGACTAGATAGGCTATTGATAGCACACACACACACACACACACACACACACACACACACACACACACACACACACACACACACACACACACACATATATATATATATATATATATATATTCTTGATATTTTACGTTATCCATTGTTTTTCCGTTGCACTGACTTTATGAAGTTAATATATTACTATTGTAAGTAATTTTATCCACCATTAAGTGCAATGATTTTACCTTGAGTGATGAGGCGCCTTTCGGTCACTTGACCATTGTCGAATCACTCTTGTTTACCTTAGTAGGTGTTAAATTCTTGATATTTTATGTTATCCATTGTTTTCCCGTTGCACTGACTTTATGAAGTTAATATATTACTATTGTAAGTAATTTTATCCACCATTAAGTGCAATGATTTTACCTTGAGTGATGAGGCGCCTTTCGGTCATTTGACCATTGTCGAACCTATATATATATATATATATATATATATATATATATATATATATATATATAGGTTAGCTCTAGTAGAGCTTAAAGCTTATTTAGGAATTTTTGGACTAGATAGGAGACTGACAGTCTTATCTAATGGCAATAGTCCAAAACTGCAATCTCTTGGAAATAAATATATAGACACATATAAAACCTTATCGCACTATTGAAATATTTCGTCAAAAATGATCTTTGTCAATCAAAAAAGAGAAAAAGAAAAGACTGAAGTGGACCACAGATGTGTATAAATATCCAAATGTCAAAGATTTATAGTTTATGTTATAGTGGTATATGAGATTTGTATCAATATTGATTATTTAAAACTAGATATTAATAGTCTGTCAGAAGGAAAGTAAATGGAGTTGTTAGAAATGGTAGAAGTTAGGGGAAAGGTAAAAGGAATTTTATCTGATGTTGAGATTAGGAGGCTCTATAGATTTGGTGTACCACTGGTATGATAACTCCCATCTTCTCAATTCTGAAGAATTGCAATCAGGGGGTAGGGCCCTTATTATTTTGATGGTATAAAATCATTGAAAGATATGATGTGGTGACTAGTAGCATGTTGAGCGGTTGGCCTGTCTATGTTCATGGTTCCAACGTCATGTCTGTGGCCATTCATTCTGATGCTCAGACCATCCGTCTAGGCCTTACCACCTCAATAAGTATTATAATTTAAATTTAGTCTTCTTCGATGGTTAGCTAGTAGATGAATCTAAGTATTACAAAATATATTAGACAATTATAGCTAAAAGATTGATATGAAATCGTTAAGGAATAAAATAAGCACTCTAACTTATAAATTACTTCTGTTACAGGGCTCAAATGTAAGGAATGTAAATACAAATGTCATAGAGACTGTGAGTCTAAAGTGCCACCATCTTGTGGGTTACCTCGTGAATACATGGATGAATTTAAACGCACTCTACAATCTGATGGTAAGTGTTACGTTATCAGTACAGACAGTGTTAGCGAGCATGAAGCACAATTATTGTATTTTAGAAAGCGATATTCTCTTTTTTTTTAAGTGAAACAACTTTGTAAAATAGTGACTCTAGCAAAACAGCACTTTGTACAGTATTGGTATCGTACAAAAAACCAATACGCTTTACAAGAGCCTTTTGGTTTGCTCCTAGCCATAATTGTATGTTTGAATATCGTTACCATTCTATGTGTTTTGTTTTGGACTTGATGAGTCGCCTTTATGCCTGGTGTGTCGGAAACAAGAGGAGATGATTTTCCATATCCTCCTTCAGTGTCCAAAATGAATTGAAGCCAGAGACTTCGACTCTGACCAGATTGTATGCTTTGGCATATTATTTAGAACCCTGGATACTGGAGGTTGACTATCTATGTGTATGAGATACATCATGTAGTTAGTGTTACTTGAGCATAGATGTTCACTCCAAGCAGTAAAGTATTATACAAATAGTTCTTTGCATAGGTAGTTTCTGACAATATTTGTTCTGAAAGGTCAATATCTAAAGCAAAAGAGGGTAAAGAGAGTGCTGTCTAACTTATATTCCCTCCCTTATGCTTCTAGCTGCTTGGCACACTCTGTATTATATTGAAATGTATTATAGGTTTACAACTATTCATTGAGCTTAGCTTGTGAGGTTATGTTAAAAACTCACAAATTAATCATTTATTGACTCATACGTGTTTCAATAAAGTCATCATCATTTTTTGTATTATAGGTTGATGACTATTTATAAGATTTTTTTATGGCATACTAAGGAGTTGGAAAAACGATTTCTAGTTGTATATTTATCTTGTATTACAATAATACTGCTACTAAATTCAATTTATTTGACAATAAAACTTTCATTTTTTAACAATAATGTCCTTACTTTTTAATTGCTAATTGAATATTGTGTTTCAGTTTTTGTACCGAGCCAGTCTCCCAGTTTAGGCAGACCATCGCCTAGTCATCACCCGTCCAGCTTGTTGAATCGTCGTGAACATAAAGCTGCTATCAATGTTCCTCCATTTCCAGTTAGTAAAATTTGTTGCAGTAATTTAAACTTATTTTGGTATTTTATCCTATAATTTACTAAGGCATTCTCTAATGTTTATTATTTTGTTTAGGTGACAGAAAGTACTTTTTGCTTCAAAACATGAAAAAAAAAGTTTCTATTTCACAATAGATCTTTAAATATGCTTGTCCTGTTCAAATTGAATCCAGTTATCTTTTTTTAAATTACGGGTCAGAAAAAAACATTCTTTTAGTGATTTTGAGGGAAATGAATTATGCCATTTCTGCAGCTAAGAAGAAGGTTTAAGGCGTGGTCCCTTTTGTTTTCGTTAGGGAAGGTGAGAAAGGGATGAGGCAACTATAGGGTTGTTCCCTGGGTTAGGGAAGGCTTTGGATCTTATTGTGAATGTGTGTGTGTGTGTGTGTTTGTGTTTGTGTGTGTGTGTGTGTGGACGCGCCCGCGCCCGCACGTGTACCTTCAGGATTCTAATTAATTAACACCAATATCAATTTTAACATAACTTGCATTTATTCTTGACACTTAATTAATACACATTATACCCATTGTTCTTAATACTATTTGTGAAAAGATTGATTCCTTAATTAATATTACAATTACAAAAAAAAAAACAAAGGTGGACTTTTGAGGCTTTAGGTTATTACAATAAAGTTTAAAATGACAGTGTTGATTCCTCTTTCTCTGGGGTCGTTATTATGGGTCTTTTTGTGGTCCCTTTTGTTTTCGTTAGGGAAGGTGAGAAAGGGATGAGGCAACTATAGGGTTGTTCCCTGGGTTAGGGAAGGCTTTGGATCTTATTGTGAGTGAGTGTGTGTGTGTGTGTGTGTGTGTT